>OZ026839.1:9581892-10796606 GCA_964023205.1 Lutraria lutraria | reverse complement strand
AAAAAACTGTAATTTCATTTTATTAAACATTTTTTTCACGCACACCATAGAAGTCACGCTACAAAAAATTGTTACTTCATTTCATTAAACATTTTCTGAAGGCACACCATAGAATTCACGATACAAAAAATTGTAATTTCATTTTATTAAACATTTTCTTCACGCACACCATAGAAGTCACGCTACAAAAAACTGTAATATCATTTTATTAAACATTTTTTTCACGCACACCATAGAAGTCACGCTACTAAAAAATCTTATTTCATGTAATAAAACCATTTCTTTTTGTACACAAAAGAAGTCACTCGACCAAATCTTCTTACTTCGTTTTATTAAACATTCCCTTCATGCACACCATAGAAGTCACGCTACAAAAAAATCTTATTTTGTTTCATTAAACATTTTCTTAGTGCACACCATAGAAGTCAAGCTACAAAAAATTGTTACTTCATTTTATTAAACATTTTCTGAAGGCACACCATAGCAGTCACGATACAAAAAATTGCTACTTCATTTTATTAAACTTTTTCACAATGCACACCATAGAAGTCACGCTACAAAAAATTTAATTTCATTTTATTAAACATTTTCTTAATGCACACCATAGAAGTCACGCTACAAAGAATTGTTATTTCATTTTATTAAACATTTTCTTAATGAACACCATAGAAGTCACGCTACAAAAAATTGTTACTTCATTTTATTAAACATTTTCTGAAGGCACACCATAGCAGTCACGATACAAAAAATTGCTACTTCATTTTATTAAACTTTTTCACAATGCACACCATAGAAGTCACGCTACAAAAAATTTAATTTCATTTTATTAAACATTTTCTTAATGCACACCATAGAAGTCACGCTACAAAGAATTGTTATTTCATTTTATTAAACATTTTCTTAATGAACACCATAGAAGTAACGCTACAAAAAATTGTTACTTCATTTTATTAAACATTTTCTGAACGCACACCATAGAAGTCACGCTACAAAAAAATCTTATTTCATGTTATAAATCCTTTTCTTTATACACACCATAGAAGTCACTCGACCAAATCATCTTATTTCATTTTATTAAACATTTTTTAATGCCCACCATAGAAGTCACGCTATAAAAAGTTTAATTTTATTTTATTAAACATTTTCTTAATGCACACCATAGAAGTCATGCTACAAAAAATTGTTATTTCATTTTATTAAACATTTTCTTATTGAACACCATAGAAGTCACGCTACAAAAAATTGTTACTTCCTTTTATTAAACTTTTTCTTAATGCACACCATAGAAGTCAGGCTACAAAAAATTTAATTTCATTTTATTAAACATTTTCTTAATGCACACCATAGGAGTCACGCTACAAAAATTTGTTATTTCATTTTATTAAACATTTTCTTCACGCACACCATAGAAGTCACGCTACAAAAAATTGTAATTTCATTTTATTAAACATTTTCTTCACGCACACCATAGAAGTCACGCTACAAAAAACTGTAATATCATTTTATTAAACATTTTTTTCACGCACACCATAGAAGTCACGCTACTAAAAAATCTTATTTCATGTAATAAAACCATTTCTTTTTGTACACAAAAGAAGTCACTCGACCAAATCTTCTTACTTCGTTTTATTAAACATTCCCTTCATGCACACCATAGAAGTCACGCTACAAAAAAATCTTATTTTGTTTCATTAAACATTTTCTTAGTGCACACCATAGAAGTCAAGCTACAAAAAATTGTTACTTCATTTTATTAAACATTTTCTGAAGGCACACCATAGCAGTCACGATACAAAAAATTGCTACTTCATTTTATTAAACTTTTTCACAATGCACACCATAGAAGTCACGCTACAAAAAATTTAATTTCATTTTATTAAACATTTTCTTAATGCACACCATAGAAGTCACGCTACAAAGAATTGTTATTTCATTTTATTAAACATTTTCTGAACGCACACCATAGAAGTCACGCTACAAAAAAATCTTATTTCATGTTATAAATCCTTTTCTTTATACACACCATAGAAGTCACTCGACCAAATCATCTTATTTCATTTTATTATACATTTTTTAGTGCCCACCATAGAAGTCACGCTATAAAAAGTTTAATTTTATTTTATTAAACATTTTCTTAATGCACACCATAGAAGTCATGCTACAAAAAATTGTTATTTCATTTTATTAAACATTTTCTTATTGAACACCATAGAAGTCGCGCTCCAAAATTTTTTTATTTCATTTTATTAAACATTTTCTGAACGCACACCATAGAAATCACGCTGCCAAAAAATCTTATTTCATGTTATAAATCCTTTTCTTCATACACACAATAGATATCACTCTACCAAATCGTCTAATTTCGTTTTATTTAACATTTTCTTAATGCACACCATAGAGGTCACGCTACAAAAAAATCTGATTTCGTATTATTAAACATTTTCTTAACGCACACCATAGAAGTCACGCAACCAAAAAATCTTATTTCATGTAATAAAACCTTTTCTTTATGAACACCATAGAAGTCACTCGACCAAATCATCTTATTTCGTTTTATTTAACATTTTCTTAATGCACACCATAGAAGTCACGCTACAAAAAAATTGTTATTACATTTTATTAAACATTTTATTAATGAACACCATAGAAGTCACGCTACAAAAAACTGTTATTTCATTTTATTAAACATTTTTTTCACGCACACCATAGAAGTCACGCTACTAAAAAATCTTATTTCATGTATTAAAACCATTTCTTTTTGTACACAAAAGAAGTCACTCGACCAAATCTTCTTACTTCGTTTTATTAAACATTCCCTTAATGCACACTATAGAAGTCACGCTACAAAAAAAATCTTATTTCGTTTCATTAAACATTTTCTTAATGCACACCATAGAAGTCACGCTACAAAAAATTGTTACTTCATTTTATTAAACATTTTTTGAAGGCACACCATAGCAGTCCCGATACAAAAAATTGCTACTTCATTTTATTAAACTTTTTCACAATGCACACCATAGAAGTCACGCAACAAAAAAATTAATTTCATTTTATTAAACATTTTTTTAATGCACACCATAGAAGTCACGCTACAAAAAATTGTTACTTCCTTTTATTAAACTTTTTCTTAATGCACACCATAGAAGTCAGGCTACAAAAAATTTAATTTAATTTGATTAAACATTTTCTTAATGCACACCATAGAAGTCACGCTACAAAAAATTGTTATTTCATTTTATTTAACATTTTCTTAATGCACACCATAGAATTCACGATACAAAAAATTGTAATTTCATTTTATTAAACATTTTCTTAATGCACACCATAGAAGTCACGCTACAAAGAATTGTTATTTCATTTTATTAAACATTTTCTTAATGAACACCATAGAAGTAACGCTACAAAAAATTGTTACTTCATTTTATTAAACATTTTCTGAACGCACACCATAGAAGTCACGCTACAAAAAAATCTTATTTCATGTTATAAATCCTTTTCTTTATACACACCATAGAAGTCACTCGACCAAATCATCTTATTTCATTTTATTAAACATTTTTTAATGCCCACCATAGAAGTCACGCTATAAAAAATTTAATTTCATTTTATTAAACATTTTCTTAATGCACACCATAGAAATCACGCTACAAAAATTTGTTATTTCATTTTATTAAACATTTTCTTAATGAAAACCATAGAAGTAACGCTACAAAAAATTGTAACTTCATTTTATTAAACATTTTCTTCACGCACACCATAGAAGTCACGCTACAAAAAACTGTAATTTCATTTTATTAAACATTTTTTTCACGCACACCATAGAAGTCACGCTACAAAAAATTGTTACTTCATTTTATTAAACATTTTCTGAAGGCACACCATAGAATTCACGATACAAAAAATTGTAATTTCATTTTATTAAACATTTTCTTCACGCACACCATAGAAGTCACGCTACAAAAAACTGTAATATCATTTTATTAAACATTTTTTTCACGCACACCATAGAAGTCACGCTACTAAAAAATCTTATTTCATGTAATAAAACCATTTCTTTTTGTACACAAAAGAAGTCACTCGACCAAATCTTCTTACTTCGTTTTATTAAACATTCCCTTCATGCACACCATAGAAGTCACGCTACAAAAAAATCTTATTTTGTTTCATTAAACATTTTCTTAGTGCACACCATAGAAGTCAAGCTACAAAAAATTGTTACTTCATTTTATTAAACATTTTCTGAAGGCACACCATAGCAGTCACGATACAAAAAATTGCTACTTCATTTTATTAAACTTTTTCACAATGCACACCATAGAAGTCACGCTACAAAAAATTTAATTTCATTTTATTAAACATTTTCTTAATGCACACCATAGAAGTCACGCTACAAAGAATTGTTATTTCATTTTATTAAACATTTTCTTAATGAACACCATAGAAGTAACGCTACAAAAAATTGTTACTTCATTTTATTAAACATTTTCTGAACGCACACCATAGAAGTCACGCTACAAAAAAATCTTATTTCATGTTATAAATCCTTTTCTTTATACACACCATAGAAGTCACTCGACCAAATCATCTTATTTCATTTTATTAAACATTTTTTAATGCCCACCATAGAAGTCACGCTATAAAAAGTTTAATTTTATTTTATTAAACATTTTCTTAATGCACACCATAGAAGTCATGCTACAAAAAATTGTTATTTCATTTTATTAAACATTTTCTTATTGAACACCATAGAAGTCGCGCTCCAAAATTTTTTTATTTCATTTTATTAAACATTTTCTGAACGCACACCATAGAAATCACGCTGCCAAAAAATCTTATTTCATGTTATAAATCCTTTTCTTCATACACACAAAAGATATCACTCTACCAAATCGTCTAATTTCGTTTTATTTAACATTTTCTTAATGCACACCATAGAGGTCACGCTACAAAAAAATCTGATTTCGTATTATTAAACATTTTCTTAACGCACACCATAGAAGTCACGCAACCAAAAAATCTTATTTCATGTAATAAAACCTTTTCTTTATGAACACCATAGAAGTCACTCGACCAAATCATCTTATTTCGTTTTATTTAACATTTTCTTAATGCACACCATAGAAGTCACGCTACAAAAAAATTGTTATTACATTTTATTAAACATTTTATTAATGAACACCATAGAAGTCACGCTACAAAAAATTGTTATTTCATTTTATTAAACATTTTCTTCACGCACACCATAGAAGTCACGCTACAAAAAAATCTTATTTCATGTTATAAATCCTTTTCTTTATACACACCATAGAAGTCACTCGACCAAATCATCTTATTTCATTTTATTAAACATTTTTTAATGCCCACCATAGAAGTCACGCTATAAAAAATTTAATTTCATTTTATTAAACATTTTCTGAACGCACACCATAGAAGTCACGCTACAAAAAAATCTTATTTCACGTTTTAAATCCTTTTCTTTATACACACCATAGAAGTCACTCGACCAAATCTTCTTACTTCGTTTTATTAAACATTTTCTTAATGCACACCATAGAAGTCACGCTACTAAAAAATCTTATTTCATGTAATAAAACCATTTCTTTTTTTACACAATAGAAGTCACTCGACCAAATCTTCTTTCTTCGTTTTATTAAACATTCTCTTAATGCACACCATAGAAGTCACGCTACAAAAAAATCTGATTTCGTTTCATTAAACATTTTCTTAATGCGCCCCATCGAAGTCACGCTAGAAAAAAAATCTTATTTCATGTTATAAAACCTTATCTTTATGCACACAATAGAAGTCACTCGACCAAATCTTCTTATTTCGTTTTATTTAACATTTTCTTAATGCGCCCCATCGAAGTCACGCTAGAAAAAAAATCTTATTTCATGTTATAAAACCTTATCTTTATGCACACAATAGAAGTCACTCGACCAAATCTTCTTATTTCGTTTTATTTAACATTTTCTTAATGCACACCATAGAAGTCACGCGACAAAAAAATCTTATTTCATGTAATAAAACCATTTTTTTTGTACTCAATAGAAGTCACTCGACCAAATCTTCTTATTTCGTTTTATTTAACATTTTCTGAATGCACACCATAGAAGTCACGCTACAAAAAAATCTTATTTCGTTTCATTAAACATTTTCTTCACGCACACCATAGAAGTCACGCTACAAAAAAATCTTATTTCATGTTATAAATCCTTTTCTTTATACACACCATAGAAGTCACTCGACCAAATCATCTTATTTCATTTTATTAAACATTTTTTAATGCCCACCATAGAAGTCACGCTATAAAAAATTTAATTTCATTTTATTAAACATTTTCTTAATGCACACCATAGAAATCACGCTACAAAAATTTGTTATTTCATTTTATTAAACATTTTCTTAATGAAAACCATAGAAGTAACGCTACAAAAAATTGTAACTTCATTTTATTAAACATTTTCTGAACGCACACCATAGAAGTCACGCTACAAAAAAATCTTATTTCATGTTATAAATCCTTTTCTTTATACACACCATAGAAGTCACTCGACCAAATCATCTTATTTCATTTTATTAAACATTTTTTAATGCCCACCATAGAAGTCACGCTATAAAAAATTTAATTTCATTTTATTAAACATTTTCTTAATGCACACCATAGAAATCACGCTACAAAAATTTGTTATTTCATTTTATTAAACATTTTCTTAATGAAAACCATAGAAGTAACGCTACAAAAAATTGTAACTTCATTTTATTAAACATTTTCTGAACGCACACCATAGAAGTCACGCTACAAAAAAATCTTATTTCATGTTTTAAATCCTTTTCTTTATACACACCATAGAAGTCACTCGACCAAATCTTCTTATTTCGTTTTATTTAACATTTTCTTAATGCACACCATAGAAGTCACGATACAAAAAATTGTAATTTCATTTTATTAAACATTTTCTTCACGCACACCATAGAAGTCACGCTACAAAAAACTGTAATTTCATTTTATTAAACATTTTTTTCACGCACACCATAGAAGTCACGCTACTAAAAAATCTTATTTCATGTAATAAAACCATTTCTTTTTGTACACAAAAGAAGTCACTCGACCAAATCTTCTTACTTCGTTTTATTAAACATTCCCTTAATGCACACCATAGAAGTCACGCTACAAAAAAATCTTATTTTGTTTCATTATACATTTTCTTAATGCACACCATAGAAGTCACGCTACAAAAAATTGTTACTTCATTTTATTAAACATTTTCTGAAGGCACACCATAGCAGTCACGATACAAAAAATTGCTACTTCATTTTATTAAACTTTTTCACAATGCACACCATAGAAGTCACGCTACAAAAAATTTAATTTCATTTTATTAAACATTTTCTTAATGCACACCATAGAAGTCACGCTACAAAGAATTGTTATTTCATTTTATTAAACATTTTCTTAATGAACACCATAGAAGTAACGCTACAAAAAATTGTTACTTCATTTTATTAAACATTTTCTGAACGCACACCATAGAAGTCACGCTACAAAAAAATCTTATTTCATGTTATAAATCGTTTTCTTTATACACACCATAGAAGTCACTCGACCAAATCATCTTATTTCATTTTATTAAACATTTTTTAATGCCCACCATAGAAGTCACGCTATAAAAAGTTTAATTTTATTTTATTAAACATTTTCTTAATGCACACCATAGAAGTCATGCTACAAAAAATTGTTATTTCATTTTATTAAACATTTTCTTATTGAACACCATAGAAGTCACGCTACAAAAAATTGTTACTTCCTTTTATTAAACTTTTTCTTAATGCACACCATAGAAGTCAGGCTACAAAAAATTTAATTTCATTTTATTAAACATTTTCTTAATGCACACCATAGGAGTCACGCTACAAAAATTTGTTATTTCATTTTATTAAACATTTTCTTAATGAAAACCATAGAAGTAACGCTACAAAAAATTGTAACTTCATTTTATTAAACATTTTCTTCACGCACACCATAGAAGTCACGCTACAAAAAACTGTAATTTCATTTTATTAAACATTTTTTTCACGCATACCATAGAAGTCACGCTACAAAAAATTGTTACTTCATTTTATTAAACATTTTCTGAAGGCACACCATAGAATTCACGATACAAAAAATTGTAATTTCATTTTATTAAACATTTTCTTCACGCACACCATAGAAGTCACGCTACAAAAAACTGTAATATCATTTTATTAAACATTTTTTTCACGCACACCATAGAAGTCACGCTACTAAAAAATCTTATTTCATGTAATAAAACCATTTCTTTTTGTACACAAAAGAAGTCACTCGACCAAATCTTCTTACTTCGTTTTATTAAACATTCCCTTCATGCACACCATAGAAGTCACGCTACAAAAAAATCTTATTTTGTTTCATTAAACATTTTCTTAGTGCACACCATAGAAGTCAAGCTACAAAAAATTGTTACTTCATTTTATTAAACATTTTCTGAAGGCACACCATAGCAGTCACGATACAAAAAATTGCTACTTCATTTTATTAAACTTTTTCACAATGCACACCATAGAAGTCACGCTACAAAAAATTTAATTTCATTTTATTAAACATTTTCTTAATGCACACCATAGAAGTCACGCTACAAAGAATTGTTATTTCATTTTATTAAACATTTTCTTAATGAACACCATAGAAGTAACGCTACAAAAAATTGTTACTTCATTTTATTAAACATTTTCTGAACGCACACCATAGAAGTCACGCTACAAAAAAATCTTATTTCATGTTATAAATCCTTTTCTTTATACACACCATAGAAGTCACTCGACCAAATCATCTTATTTCATTTTATTAAACATTTTTTAATGCCCACCATAGAAGTCACGCTATAAAAAATTTAATTTCATTTTATTAAACATTTTCTTAATGCACACCATAGAAATCACGCTACAAAAATTTGTTATTTCATTTTATTAAACATTTTCTTAATGAAAACCATAGAAGTAACGCTACAAAAAATTGTAACTTCATTTTATTAAACATTTTCTTCACGCACACCATAGAAGTCACGCTACAAAAAACTGTAATTTCATTTTATTAAACATTTTTTTCACGCACACCATAGAAGTCACGCTACAAAAAATTGTTACTTCATTTTATTAAACATTTTCTGAAGGCACACCATAGAATTCACGATACAAAAAATTGTAATTTCATTTTATTAAACATTTTCTTCACGCACACCATAGAAGTCACGCTACAAAAAACTGTAATATCATTTTATTAAACATTTTTTTCACGCACACCATAGAAGTCACGCTACTAAAAAATCTTATTTCATGTAATAAAACCATTTCTTTTTGTACACAAAAGAAGTCACTCGACCAAATCTTCTTACTTCGTTTTATTAAACATTCCCTTCATGCACACCATAGAAGTCACGCTACAAAAAAATCTTATTTTGTTTCATTAAACATTTTCTTAGTGCACACCATAGAAGTCAAGCTACAAAAAATTGTTACTTCATTTTATTAAACATTTTCTGAAGGCACACCATAGCAGTCACGATACAAAAAATTGCTACTTCATTTTATTAAACTTTTTCACAATGCACACCATAGAAGTCACGCTACAAAAAATTTAATTTCATTTTATTAAACATTTTCTTAATGCACACCATAGAAGTCACGCTACAAAGAATTGTTATTTCATTTTATTAAACATTTTCTTAATGAACACCATAGAAGTCACGCTACAAAAAATTGTTACTTCATTTTATTAAACATTTTCTGAAGGCACACCATAGCAGTCACGATACAAAAAATTGCTACTTCATTTTATTAAACTTTTTCACAATGCACACCATAGAAGTCACGCTACAAAAAATTTAATTTCATTTTATTAAACATTTTCTTAATGCACACCATAGAAGTCACGCTACAAAGAATTGTTATTTCATTTTATTAAACATTTTCTTAATGAACACCATAGAAGTAACGCTACAAAAAATTGTTACTTCATTTTATTAAACATTTTCTGAACGCACACCATAGAAGTCACGCTACAAAAAAATCTTATTTCATGTTATAAATCCTTTTCTTTATACACACCATAGAAGTCACTCGACCAAATCATCTTATTTCATTTTATTAAACATTTTTTAATGCCCACCATAGAAGTCACGCTATAAAAAGTTTAATTTTATTTTATTAAACATTTTCTTAATGCACACCATAGAAGTCATGCTACAAAAAATTGTTATTTCATTTTATTAAACATTTTCTTATTGAACACCATAGAAGTCACGCTACAAAAAATTGTTACTTCCTTTTATTAAACTTTTTCTTAATGCACACCATAGAAGTCAGGCTACAAAAAATTTAATTTCATTTTATTAAACATTTTCTTAATGCACACCATAGGAGTCACGCTACAAAAATTTGTTATTTCATTTTATTAAACATTTTCTTCACGCACACCATAGAAGTCACGCTACAAAAAATTGTAATTTCATTTTATTAAACATTTTCTTCACGCACACCATAGAAGTCACGCTACAAAAAACTGTAATATCATTTTATTAAACATTTTTTTCACGCACACCATAGAAGTCACGCTACTAAAAAATCTTATTTCATGTAATAAAACCATTTCTTTTTGTACACAAAAGAAGTCACTCGACCAAATCTTCTTACTTCGTTTTATTAAACATTCCCTTCATGCACACCATAGAAGTCACGCTACAAAAAAATCTTATTTTGTTTCATTAAACATTTTCTTAGTGCACACCATAGAAGTCAAGCTACAAAAAATTGTTACTTCATTTTATTAAACATTTTCTGAAGGCACACCATAGCAGTCACGATACAAAAAATTGCTACTTCATTTTATTAAACTTTTTCACAATGCACACCATAGAAGTCACGCTACAAAAAATTTAATTTCATTTTATTAAACATTTTCTTAATACACACCATAGAAGTCACGCTACAAAGAATTGTTATTTCATTTTATTAAACATTTTCTGAACGCACACCATAGAAGTCACGCTACAAAAAAATCTTATTTCATGTTATAAATCCTTTTCTTTATACACACCATAGAAGTCACTCGACCAAATCATCTTATTTCATTTTATTATACATTTTTTAGTGCCCACCATAGAAGTCACGCTATAAAAAGTTTAATTTTATTTTATTAAACATTTTCTTAATGCACACCATAGAAGTCATGCTACAAAAAATTGTTATTTCATTTTATTAAACATTTTCTTATTGAACACCATAGAAGTCGCGCTCCAAAATTTTTTTATTTCATTTTATTAAACATTTTCTGAACGCACACCATAGAAATCACGCTGCCAAAAAATCTTATTTCATGTTATAAATCCTTTTCTTCATACACACAATAGATATCACTCTACCAAATCGTCTAATTTCGTTTTATTTAACATTTTCTTAATGCACACCATAGAGGTCACGCTACAAAAAAATCTGATTTCGTATTATTAAACATTTTCTTAACGCACACCATAGAAGTCACGCAACCAAAAAATCTTATTTCATGTAATAAAACCTTTTCTTTATGAACACCATAGAAGTCACTCGACCAAATCATCTTATTTCGTTTTATTTAACATTTTCTTAATGCACACCATAGAAGTCACGCTACAAAAAAATTGTTATTACATTTTATTAAACATTTTATTAATGAACACCATAGAAGTCACGCTACAAAAAACTGTTATTTCATTTTATTAAACATTTTTTTCACGCACACCATAGAAGTCACGCTACTAAAAAATCTTATTTCATGTATTAAAACCATTTCTTTTTGTACACAAAAGAAGTCACTCGACCAAATCTTCTTACTTCGTTTTATTAAACATTCCCTTAATGCACACTATAGAAGTCACGCTACAAAAAAAATCTTATTTCGTTTCATTAAACATTTTCTTAATGCACACCATAGAAGTCACGCTACAAAAAATTGTTACTTCATTTTATTAAACATTTTTTGAAGGCACACCATAGCAGTCCCGATACAAAAAATTGCTACTTCATTTTATTAAACTTTTTCACAATGCACACCATAGAAGTCACGCAACAAAAAAATTAATTTCATTTTATTAAACATTTTTTTAATGCACACCATAGAAGTCACGCTACAAAAAATTGTTACTTCCTTTTATTAAACTTTTTCTTAATGCACACCATAGAAGTCAGGCTACAAAAAATTTAATTTAATTTGATTAAACATTTTCTTAATGCACACCATAGAAGTCACGCTACAAAAAATTGTTATTTCATTTTATTTAACATTTTCTTAATGCACACCATAGAATTCACGATACAAAAAATTGTAATTTCATTTTATTAAACATTTTCTTAATGCACACCATAGAAGTCACGCTACAAAGAATTGTTATTTCATTTTATTAAACATTTTCTTAATGAACACCATAGAAGTAACGCTACAAAAAATTGTTACTTCATTTTATTAAACATTTTCTGAACGCACACCATAGAAGTCACGCTACAAAAAAATCTTATTTCATGTTATAAATCCTTTTCTTTATACACACCATAGAAGTCACTCGACCAAATCATCTTATTTCATTTTATTAAACATTTTTTAATGCCCACCATAGAAGTCACGCTATAAAAAATTTAATTTCATTTTATTAAACATTTTCTTAATGCACACCATAGAAATCACGCTACAAAAATTTGTTATTTCATTTTATTAAACATTTTCTTAATGAAAACCATAGAAGTAACGCTACAAAAAATTGTAACTTCATTTTATTAAACATTTTCTTCACGCACACCATAGAAGTCACGCTACAAAAAACTGTAATTTCATTTTATTAAACATTTTTTTCACGCACACCATAGAAGTCACGCTACAAAAAATTGTTACTTCATTTTATTAAACATTTTCTGAAGGCACACCATAGAATTCACGATACAAAAAATTGTAATTTCATTTT
Organism: Lutraria lutraria; assembly: GCA_964023205.1. Taxonomy (NCBI): domain Eukaryota; kingdom Metazoa; phylum Mollusca; class Bivalvia; order Venerida; family Mactridae; genus Lutraria; species Lutraria lutraria. The sequence goes on along the minus strand of OZ026839.1, from coordinate 10,783,599 downwards.
ATTAAACATTTTCTTCACGCACACCATAGAAGTCACGCTACAAAAAACTGTAATATCATTTTATTAAACATTTTTTTCACGCACACCATAGAAGTCACGCTACTAAAAAATCTTATTTCATGTAATAAAACCATTTCTTTTTGTACACAAAAGAAGTCACTCGACCAAATCTTCTTACTTCGTTTTATTAAACATTCCCTTCATGCACACCATAGAAGTCACGCTACAAAAAAATCTTATTTTGTTTCATTAAACATTTTCTTAGTGCACACCATAGAAGTCAAGCTACAAAAAATTGTTACTTCATTTTATTAAACATTTTCTGAAGGCACACCATAGCAGTCACGATACAAAAAATTGCTACTTCATTTTATTAAACTTTTTCACAATGCACACCATAGAAGTCACGCTACAAAAAATTTAATTTCATTTTATTAAACATTTTCTTAATGCACACCATAGAAGTCACGCTACAAAGAATTGTTATTTCATTTTATTAAACATTTTCTTAATGAACACCATAGAAGTAACGCTACAAAAAATTGTTACTTCATTTTATTAAACATTTTCTGAACGCACACCATAGAAGTCACGCTACAAAAAAATCTTATTTCATGTTATAAATCCTTTTCTTTATACACACCATAGAAGTCACTCGACCAAATCATCTTATTTCATTTTATTAAACATTTTTTAATGCCCACCATAGAAGTCACGCTATAAAAAGTTTAATTTTATTTTATTAAACATTTTCTTAATGCACACCATAGAAGTCATGCTACAAAAAATTGTTATTTCATTTTATTAAACATTTTCTTATTGAACACCATAGAAGTCGCGCTCCAAAATTTTTTTATTTCATTTTATTAAACATTTTCTGAACGCACACCATAGAAATCACGCTGCCAAAAAATCTTATTTCATGTTATAAATCCTTTTCTTCATACACACAAAAGATATCACTCTACCAAATCGTCTAATTTCGTTTTATTTAACATTTTCTTAATGCACACCATAGAGGTCACGCTACAAAAAAATCTGATTTCGTATTATTAAACATTTTCTTAACGCACACCATAGAAGTCACGCAACCAAAAAATCTTATTTCATGTAATAAAACCTTTTCTTTATGAACACCATAGAAGTCACTCGACCAAATCATCTTATTTCGTTTTATTTAACATTTTCTTAATGCACACCATAGAAGTCACGCTACAAAAAAATTGTTATTACATTTTATTAAACATTTTATTAATGAACACCATAGAAGTCACGCTACAAAAAATTGTTATTTCATTTTATTAAACATTTTCTTCACGCACACCATAGAAGTCACGCTACAAAAAAATCTTATTTCATGTTATAAATCCTTTTCTTTATACACACCATAGAAGTCACTCGACCAAATCATCTTATTTCATTTTATTAAACATTTTTTAATGCCCACCATAGAAGTCACGCTATAAAAAATTTAATTTCATTTTATTAAACATTTTCTTAATGCACACCATAGAAGTCACGCTACAAAAATGTGTTATTTCATTTTATTAAACATTTTCTTAATGAAAACCATAGAAGTAACGCTACAAAAAATTGTAACTTCATTTTATTAAACATTTTCTGAACGCACACCATAGAAGTCACGCTACAAAAAAATCTTATTTCATGTTTTAAATCCTTTTCTTTATACACACCATAGAAGTCACTCGACCAAATCTTCTTATTTCGTTTTATTTAACATTTTCTTAATGCACACCATAGAAGTCACGATACAAAAATTGTAATTTCATTTTATTAAACATTTTCTTCACGCACACCATAGAAGTCACGCTACAAAAAACTGTTATTTCATTTTATTAAACATTTTTTTCACGCACACCATAGAAGTCACGCTACTAAAAAATCTTATTTCATGTATTAAAACCATTTCTTTTTGTACACAAAAGAAGTCACTCGACCAAATCTTCTTACTTCGTTTTATTAAACATTCCCTTAATGCACACCATAGAAGTCACGCTACAAAAAAAATCTTATTTCGTTTCATTAAACATTTTCTTAATGCACACCATAGAAGTCACGCTACAAAAAATTGTTACTTCATTTTATTAAACATTTTTTGAAGGCACACCATAGCAGTCCCGATACAAAAAATTGCTACTTCATTTTATTAAACTTTTTCACAATGCACACCATAGAAGTCACGCTACAAAAAAATTAATTTCATTTTATTAAACATTTTTTTAATGCACACCATAGAAGTCACGCTACAAAAAATTGTTACTTCCTTTTATTAAACTTTTTCTTAATGCACACCATAGAAGTCAGGCTACAAAAAATTTAATTTCATTTGATTAAACATTTTCTTAATGCACACCATAGAAGTCACGCTACAAAAAATTGTTATTTCATTTTATTTAACATTTTCTTAATGCACACCATAGAATTCACGATACAAAAAATTGTAATTTCATTTTATTAAACATTTTCTTCACGCACACCATAGAAGTCACGCTACAAAAAACTGTAATATCATTTTATTAAACATTTTTTTCACGCACACCATAGAAGTCACGCTACTAAAAAATCTTATTTCATGTAATAAAACCATTTCTTTTTGTACACAAAAGAAGTCACTCGACCAAATCTTCTTACTTCGTTTTATTAAACATTCCCTTAATGCACACCATAGAAGTCACGCTACAAAAAAATCTTATTTTGTTTCATTAAACATTTTCTTAGTGCACACCATAGAAGTCAAGCTACAAAAAATTGTTCCTTCATTTTATTAAACATTTTCTGAAGGCACACCATAGCAGTCACGATACAAAAAATTGCTACTTCATTTTATTAAACTTTTTCACAATGCACACCATAGAAGTCACGCTACAAAAAATTTAATTTCATTTTATTAAACATTTTCTTAATGCACACCATAGAAGTCACGCTACAAAGAATTGTTATTTCATTTTATTAAACATTTTCTTAATGAACACCATAGAAGTAACGCTACAAAAAATTGTTACTCCATTTTATTAAACATTTTCTGAACGCACACCATAGAAGTCACGCTACAAAAAAATCTTATTTCATGTTATAAATCCTTTTCTTTATACACACCATAGAAGTCACTCGACCAAATCATCTTATTTCATTTTATTAAACATTTTTTAATGCCCACCATAGAAGTCACGCTATAAAAAATTTAATTTCATTTTATTAAACATTTTCTTAATGCACACCATAGAAATCACGCTACAAAAATTTGTTATTTCATTTTATTAAACATTTTCTTAATGAAAACCATAGAAGTAACGCTACAAAAAAATGTAACTTCATTTTATTAAACATTTTCTGAACGCACACCATAGAAGTCACGCTACAAAAAACTGTAATTTCATTTTATTAAACATTTTTTTCACGCACACCATAGAAGTCACGCTACAAAAAATTGTTACTTCATTTTATTAAACATTTTCTGAAGGCACACCATAGAATTCACGATACAAAAAATTGTAATTTCATTTTATTAAACATTTTCTTCACGCACACCATAGAAGTCACGCTACAAAAAACTGTAATATCATTTTATTAAACATTTTTTTCACGCACACCATAGAAGTCACGCTACTAAAAAATCTTATTTCATGTAATAAAACCATTTCTTTTTGTACACAAAAGAAGTCACTCGACCAAATCTTCTTACTTCGTTTTATTAAACATTCCCTTCATGCACACCATAGAAGTCACGCTACAAAAAAATCTTATTTTGTTTCATTAAACATTTTCTTAGTGCACACCATAGAAGTCAAGCTACAAAAAATTGTTACTTCATTTTATTAAACATTTTCTGAAGGCACACCATAGCAGTCACGATACAAAAAATTGCTACTTCATTTTATTAAACTTTTTCACAATGCACACCATAGAAGTCACGCTACAAAAAATTTAATTTCATTTTATTAAACATTTTCTTAATGCACACCATAGAAGTCACGCTACAAAGAATTGTTATTTCATTTTATTAAACATTTTCTTAATGAACACCATAGAAGTCACGCTACAAAAAATTGTTACTTCATTTTATTAAACATTTTCTGAAGGCACACCATAGCAGTCACGATACAAAAAAATGCTACTTCATTTTATTAAACTTTTTCACAATGCACACCATAGAAGTCACGCTACAAAAAATTTAATTTCATTTTATTAAACATTTTCTTAATGCACACCATAGAAGTCACGCTACAAAGAATTGTTATTTCATTTTATTAAACATTTTCTTAATGAACACCATAGAAGTAACGCTACAAAAAATTGTTACTTCATTTTATTAAACATTTTCTGAACGCACACCATAGAAGTCACGCTACAAAAAAATCTTATTTCATGTTATAAATCCTTTTCTTTATACACACCATAGAAGTCACTCGACCAAATCATCTTATTTCATTTTATTAAACATTTTTTAATGCCCACCATAGAAGTCACGCTATAAAAAGTTTAATTTTATTTTATTAAACATTTTCTTAATGCACACCATAGAAGTCATGCTACAAAAAATTGTTATTTCATTTTATTAAACATTTTCTTATTGAACACCATAGAAGTCACGCTACAAAAAATTGTTACTTCCTTTTATTAAACTTTTTCTTAATGCACACCATAGAAGTCAGGCTACAAAAAATTTAATTTCATTTTATTAAACATTTTCTTAATGCACACCATAGGAGTCACGCTACAAAAATTTGTTATTTCATTTTATTAAACATTTTCTTAATGAAAACCATAGAAGTAACGCTACAAAAAATTGTAACTTCATTTTATTAAACATTTTCTTCACGCACACCATAGAAGTCACGCTACAAAAAATTGTAATTTCATTTTATTAAGCATTTTCTTCACGCACACCATAGAAGTCACGCTACAAAAAACTGTAATATCATTTTATTAAACATTTTTTTCACGCACATCATAGAAGTCACGCTACTAAAAAATCTTATTTCATGTAATAAAACCATTTCTTTTTGTACACAAAAGAAGTCACTCGACCAAATCTTCTTACTTCGTTTTATTAAACATTCCCTTCATGCACACCATAGAAGTCACGCTACAAAAAAATCTTATTTTGTTTCATTAAACATTTTCTTAGTGCACACCATAGAAGTCAAGCTACAAAAAATTGTTACTTCATTTTATTAAACATTTTCTGAAGGCACACCATAGCAGTCACGATACAAAAAATTGCTACTTCATTTTATTAAACTTTTTCACAATGCACACCATAGAAGTCACGCTACAAAAAATTTAATTTCATTTTATTAAACATTTTCTTAATGCACACCATAGAAGTCACGCTACAAAGAATTGTTATTTCATTTTATTAAACATTTTCTGAACGCACACCATAGAAGTCACGCTACAAAAAAATCTTATTTCATGTTATAAATCCTTTTCTTTATACACACCATAGAAGTCACTCGACCAAATCATCTTATTTCATTTTATTAAACATTTTTTAATGCCCACCATAGAAGTCACGCTATAAAAAGTTTAATTTTATTTTATTAAACATTTTCTTAATGCACACCATAGAAGTCATGCTACAAAAAATTGTTATTTCATTTTATTAAACATTTTCTTATTGAACACCATAGAAGTCGCGCTCCAAAATTTTTTTATTTCATTTTATTAAACATTTTCTGAACGCACACCATAGAAATCACGCTGCCAAAAAATCTTATTTCATGTTATAAATCCTTTTCTTCATACACACAATAGATATCACTCTACCAAATCGTCTAATTTCGTTTTATTTAACATTTTCTTAATGCACACCATAGAGGTCACGCTACAAAAAAATCTGATTTCGTATTATTAAACATTTTCTTAACGCACACCATAGAAGTCACGCAACCAAAAAATCTTATTTCATGTAATAAAACCTTTTCTTTATGAACACCATAGAAGTCACTCGACCAAATCATCTTATTTCGTTTTATTTAACATTTTCTTAATGCACACCATAGGAGTCACGCTACAAAAAAATTGTTATTACATTTTATTAAACATTTTATTAATGAACACCATAGAAGTCACGCTACAAAAAACTGTTATTTCATTTTATTAAACATTTTTTTCACGCACACCATAGAAGTCACGCTACTAAAAAATCTTATTTCATGTATTAAAACCATTTCTTTTTGTACACAAAAGAAGTCACTCGACCAAATCTTCTTACTTCGTTTTATTAAACATTCCCTTAATGCACACTATAGAAGTCACGCTACAAAAAAAATCTTATTTCGTTTCATTAAACATTTTCTTAATGCACACCATAGAAGTCACGCTACAAAAAATTGTTACTTCATTTTATTAAACATTTTTTGAAGGCACACCATAGCAGTCCCGATACAAAAAATTGCTACTTCATTTTATTAAACTTTTTCACAATGCACACCATAGAAGTCACGCAACAAAAAAATTAATTTCATTTTATTAAACATTTTTTTAATGCACACCATAGAAGTCACGCTACAAAAAATTGTTACTTCCTTTTATTAAACTTTTTCTTAATGCACACCATAGAAGTCAGGCTACAAAAAATTTAATTTAATTTGATTAAACATTTTCTTAATGCACACCATAGAAGTCACGCTACAAAAAATTGTTATTTCATTTTATTTAACATTTTCTTAATGCACACCATAGAATTCACGATATAAAAAATTGTAATTTCATTTTATTAAACATTTTCTTCACGCACACCATAGAAGTCACGCTACAAAAAACTGTAATATCATTTTATTAAACATTTTTTTCACGCACACCATAGAAGTCACGCTACTAAAAAATCTTATTTCATGTAATAAAACCATTTCTTTTTGTACACAAAAGAAGTCACTCGACCAAATCTTCTTACTTCGTTTTATTAAACATTCCCTTAATGCACACCATAGAAGTCACGCTACAAAAAAATCTTATTTTGTTTCATTAAACATTTTCTTAGTGCACACCATAGAAGTCAAGCTACAAAAAATTGTTCCTTCATTTTATTAAACATTTTCTGAAGGCACACCATAGCAGTCACGATACAAAAAATTGCTACTTCATTTTATTAAACTTTTTCACAATGCACACCATAGAAGTCACGCTACAAAAAATTTAATTTCATTTTATTAAACATTTTCTTAATGCACACCATAGAAGTCACGCTACAAAGAATTGTTATTTCATTTTATTAAACATTTTCTTAATGAACACCATAGAAGTAACGCTACAAAAAATTGTTACTTCATTTTATTAAACATTTTCTGAACGCACACCATAGAAGTCACGCTACAAAAAAATCTTATTTCATGTTATAAATCCTTTTCTTTATACACACCATAGAAGTCACTCGACCAAATCATCTTATTTCATTTTATTAAACATTTTTTAATGCCCACCATAGAAGTCACGCTATAAAAAATTTAATTTCATTTTATTAAACATTTTCTTAATGCACACCATAGAAATCACGCTACAAAAATTTGTTATTTCATTTTATTAAACATTTTCTTAATGAAAACCATAGAAGTAACGCTACAAAAAATTGTAACTTCATTTTATTAAACATTTTCTTCACGCACACCATAGAAGTCACGCTACAAAAAACTGTAATTTCATTTTATTAAACATTTTTTTCACGCACACCATAGAAGTCACGCTACAAAAAATTGTTACTTCATTTTATTAAACATTTTCTGAAGGCACACCATAGAATTCACGATACAAAAAATTGTAATTTCATTTTATTAAACATTTTCTTCACGCACACCATAGAAGTCACGCTACAAAAAACTGTAATATCATTTTATTAAACATTTTTTTCACGCACACCATAGAAGTCACGCTACTAAAAAATCTTATTTCATGTAATAAAACCATTTCTTTTTGTACACAAAAGAAGTCACTCGACCAAATCTTCTTACTTCGTTTTATTAAACATTCCCTTCATGCACACCATAGAAGTCACGCTACAAAAAAATCTTATTTTGTTTCATTAAACATTTTCTTAGTGCACACCATAGAAGTCAAGCTACAAAAAATTGTTACTTCATTTTATTAAACATTTTCTGAAGGCACACCATAGCAGTCACGATACAAAAAATTGCTACTTCATTTTATTAAACTTTTTCACAATGCACACCATAGAAGTCACGCTACAAAAAATTTAATTTCATTTTATTAAACATTTTCTTAATGCACACCATAGAAGTCACGCTACAAAGAATTGTTATTTCATTTTATTAAACATTTTCTGAACGCACACCATAGAAGTCACGCTACAAAAAAATCTTATTTCATGTTATAAATCCTTTTCTTTATACACACCATAGAAGTCACTCGACCAAATCATCTTATTTCATTTTATTAAACATTTTTTAATGCCCACCATAGAAGTCACGCTATAAAAAGTTTAATTTTATTTTATTAAACATTTTCTTAATGCACACCATAGAAGTCATGCTACAAAAAATTGTTATTTCATTTTATTAAACATTTTCTTATTGAACACCATAGAAGTCGCGCTCCAAAATTTTTTTATTTCATTTTATTAAACATTTTCTGAACGCACACCATAGAAATCACGCTGCCAAAAAATCTTATTTCATGTTATAAATCCTTTTCTTCATACACACAATAGATATCACTCTACCAAATCGTCTAATTTCGTTTTATTTAACATTTTCTTAATGCACACCATAGAGGTCACGCTACAAAAAAATCTGATTTCGTATTATTAAACATTTTCTTAACGCACACCATAGAAGTCACGCAACCAAAAAATCTTATTTCATGTAATAAAACCTTTTCTTTATGAACACCATAGAAGTCACTCGACCAAATCATCTTATTTCGTTTTATTTAACATTTTCTTAATGCACACCATAGGAGTCACGCTACAAAAAAATTGTTATTACATTTTATTAAACATTTTATTAATGAACACCATAGAAGTCACGCTACAAAAAACTGTTATTTCATTTTATTAAACATTTTTTTCACGCACACCATAGAAGTCACGCTACTAAAAAATCTTATTTCATGTATTAAAACCATTTCTTTTTGTACACAAAAGAAGTCACTCGACCAAATCTTCTTACTTCGTTTTATTAAACATTCCCTTAATGCACACTATAGAAGTCACGCTACAAAAAAAATCTTATTTCGTTTCATTAAACATTTTCTTAATGCACACCATAGAAGTCACGCTACAAAAAATTGTTACTTCATTTTATTAAACATTTTTTGAAGGCACACCATAGCAGTCCCGATACAAAAAATTGCTACTTCATTTTATTAAACTTTTTCACAATGCACACCATAGAAGTCACGCAACAAAAAAATTAATTTCATTTTATTAAACATTTTTTTAATGCACACCATAGAAGTCACGCTACAAAAAATTGTTACTTCCTTTTATTAAACTTTTTCTTAATGCACACCATAGAAGTCAGGCTACAAAAAATTTAATTTAATTTGATTAAACATTTTCTTAATGCACACCATAGAAGTCACGCTACAAAAAATTGTTATTTCATTTTATTTAACATTTTCTTAATGCACACCATAGAATTCACGATACAAAAAATTGTAATTTCATTTTATTAAACATTTTCTTCACGCACACCATAGAAGTCACGCTACAAAAAACTGTAATATCATTTTATTAAACATTTTTTTCACGCACACCATAGAAGTCACGCTACTAAAAAATCTTATTTCATGTAATAAAACCATTTCTTTTTGTACACAAAAGAAGTCACTCGACCAAATCTTCTTACTTCGTTTTATTAAACATTCCCTTAATGCACACCATAGAAGTCACGCTACAAAAAAATCTTATTTTGTTTCATTAAACATTTTCTTAGTGCACACCATAGAAGTCAAGCTACAAAAAATTGTTCCTTCATTTTATTAAACATTTTCTGAAGGCACACCATAGCAGTCACGATACAAAAAATTGCTACTTCATTTTATTAAACTTTTTCACAATGCACACCATAGAAGTCACGCTACAAAAAATTTAATTTCATTTTATTAAACATTTTCTTAATGCACACCATAGAAGTCACGCTACAAAGAATTGTTATTTCATTTTATTAAACATTTTCTTAATGAACACCATAGAAGTAACGCTACAAAAAATTGTTACTTCATTTTATTAAACATTTTCTGAACGCACACCATAGAAGTCACGCTACAAAAAAATCTTATTTCATGTTATAAATCCTTTTCTTTATACACACCATAGAAGTCACTCGACCAAATCATCTTATTTCATTTTATTAAACATTTTTTAATGCCCACCATAGAAGTCACGCTATAAAAAATTTAATTTCATTTTATTAAACATTTTCTTAATGCACACCATAGAAATCACGCTACAAAAATTTGTTATTTCATTTTATTAAACATTTTCTTAATGAAAACCATAGAAGTAACGCTACAAAAAATTGTAACTTCATTTTATTAAACATTTTCTTCACGCACACCATAGAAGTCACGCTACAAAAAATTGTTACTTCATTTTATTAAACATTTTCTGAAGGCACACCATAGAATTCACGATACAAAAAATTGTAATTTCATTTTATTAAACATTTTCTTCACGCACACCATAGAAGTCACGCTACAAAAAACTGTAATATCATTTTATTAAACATTTTTTTCACGCACACCATAGAAGTCACGCTACTAAAAAATCTTATTTCATGTAATAAAACCATTTCTTTTTGTACACAAAAGAAGTCACTCGACCAAATCTTCTTACTTCGTTTTATTAAACATTCCCTTCATGCACACCATAGAAGTCACGCTACAAAAAAATCTTATTTTGTTTCATTAAACATTTTCTTAGTGCACACCATAGAAGTCAAGCTACAAAAAATTGTTACTTCATTTTATTAAACATTTTCTGAAGGCACACCATAGCAGTCACGATACAAAAAATTGCTACTTCATTTTATTAAACTTTTTCACAATGCACACCATAGAAGTCACGCTACAAAAAATTTAATTTCATTTTATTAAACATTTTCTTAATGCACACCATAGAAGTCACGCTACAAAGAATTGTTATTTCATTTTATTAAACATTTTCTGAACGCACACCATAGAAGTCACGCTACAAAAAAATCTTATTTCATGTTATAAATCCTTTTCTTTATACACACCATAGAAGTCACTCGACCAAATCATCTTATTTCATTTTATTAAACATTTTTTAATGCCCACCATAGAAGTCACGCTATAAAAAGTTTAATTTTATTTTATTAAACATTTTCTTAATGCACACCATAGAAGTCATGCTACAAAAAATTGTTATTTCATTTTATTAAACATTTTCTTATTGAACACCATAGAAGTCGCGCTCCAAAATTTTTTTATTTCATTTTATTAAACATTTTCTGAACGCACACCATAGAAATCACGCTGCCAAAAAATCTTATTTCATGTTATAAATCCTTTTCTTCATACACACAATAGATATCACTCTACCAAATCGTCTAATTTCGTTTTATTTAACATTTTCTTAATGCACACCATAGAGGTCACGCTACAAAAAAATCTGATTTCGTATTATTAAACATTTTCTTAACGCACACCATAGAAGTCACGCAACCAAAAAATCTTATTTCATGTAATAAAACCTTTTCTTTATGAACACCATAGAAGTCACTCGACCAAATCATCTTATTTCGTTTTATTTAACATTTTCTTAATGCACACCATAGGAGTCACGCTACAAAAAAATTGTTATTACATTTTATTAAACATTTTATTAATGAACACCATAGAAGTCACGCTACAAAAAACTGTTATTTCATTTTATTAAACATTTTTTTCACGCACACCATAGAAGTCACGCTACTAAAAAATCTTATTTCATGTATTAAAACCATTTCTTTTTGTACACAAAAGAAGTCACTCGACCAAATCTTCTTACTTCGTTTTATTAAACATTCCCTTAATGCACACTATAGAAGTCACGCTACAAAAAAAATCTTATTTCGTTTCATTAAACATTTTCTTAATGCACACCATAGAAGTCACGCTACAAAAAATTGTTACTTCATTTTATTAAACATTTTTTGAAGGCACACCATAGCAGTCCCGATACAAAAAATTGCTACTTCATTTTATTAAACTTTTTCACAATGCACACCATAGAAGTCACGCAACAAAAAAATTAATTTCATTTTATTAAACATTTTTTTAATGCACACCATAGAAGTCACGCTACAAAAAATTGTTACTTCCTTTTATTAAACTTTTTCTTAATGCACACCATAGAAGTCAGGCTACAAAAAATTTAATTTAATTTGATTAAACATTTTCTTAATGCACACCATAGAAGTCACGCTACAAAAAATTGTTATTTCATTTTATTTAACATTTTCTTAATGCACACCATAGAATTCACGATACAAAAAATTGTAATTTCATTTTATTAAACATTTTCTTCACGCACACCATAGAAGTCACGCTACAAAAAACTGTAATATCATTTTATTAAACATTTTTTTCACGCACACCATAGAAGTCACGCTACTAAAAAATCTTATTTCATGTAATAAAACCATTTCTTTTTGTACACAAAAGAAGTCACTCGACCAAATCTTCTTACTTCGTTTTATTAAACATTCCCTTAATGCACACCATAGAAGTCACGCTACAAAAAAATCTTATTTTGTTTCATTAAACATTTTCTTAGTGCACACCATAGAAGTCAAGCTACAAAAAATTGTTCCTTCATTTTATTAAACATTTTCTGAAGGCACACCATAGCAGTCACGATACAAAAAATTGCTACTTCATTTTATTAAACTTTTTCACAATGCACACCATAGAAGTCACGCTACAAAAAATTTAATTTCATTTTATTAAACATTTTCTTAATGCACACCATAGAAGTCACGCTACAAAGAATTGTTATTTCATTTTATTAAACATTTTCTTAATGAACACCATAGAAGTAACGCTACAAAAAATTGTTACTTCATTTTATTAAACATTTTCTGAACGCACACCATAGAAGTCACGCTACAAAAAAATCTTATTTCATGTTATAAATCCTTTTCTTTATACACACCATAGAAGTCACTCGACCAAATCATCTTATTTCATTTTATTAAACATTTTTTAATGCCCACCATAGAAGTCACGCTATAAAAAATTTAATTTCATTTTATTAAACATTTTCTTAATGCACACCATAGAAATCACGCTACAAAAATTTGTTATTTCATTTTATTAAACATTTTCTTAATGAAAACCATAGAAGTAACGCTACAAAAAATTGTAACTTCATTTTATTAAACATTTTCTTCACGCACACCATAGAAGTCACGCTACAAAAAACTGTAATTTCATTTTATTAAACATTTTTTTCACGCACACCATAGAAGTCACGCTACAAAAAATTGTTACTTCATTTTATTAAACATTTTCTGAAGGCACACCATAGAATTCACGATACAAAAAATTGTAATTTCATTTTATTAAACATTTTCTTCACGCACACCATAGAAGTCACGCTACAAAAAACTGTAATATCATTTTATTAAACATTTTTTTCACGCACACCATAGAAGTCACGCTACTAAAAAATCTTATTTCATGTAATAAAACCATTTCTTTTTGTACACAAAAGAAGTCACTCGACCAAATCTTCTTACTTCGTTTTATTAAACATTCCCTTCATGCACACCATAGAAGTCACGCTACAAAAAAATCTTATTTTGTTTCATTAAACATTTTCTTAGTGCACACCATAGAAGTCAAGCTACAAAAAATTGTTACTTCATTTTATTAAACATTTTCTGAAGGCACACCATAGCAGTCACGATACAAAAAATTGCTACTTCATTTTATTAAACTTTTTCACAATGCACACCATAGAAGTCACGCTACAAAAAATTTAATTTCATTTTATTAAACATTTTCTTAATGCACACCATAGAAGTCACGCTACAAAGAATTGTTATTTCATTTTATTAAACATTTTCTTAATGAACACCATAGAAGTAACGCTACAAAAAATTGTTACTTCATTTTATTAAACATTTTCTGAACGCACACCATAGAAGTCACGCTACAAAAAAATCTTATTTCATGTTATAAATCCTTTTCTTTATACACACCATAGAAGTCACTCGACCAAATCATCTTATTTCATTTTATTAAACATTTTTTAATGCCCACCATAGAAGTCACGCTATAAAAAGTTTAATTTTATTTTATTAAACATTTTCTTAATGCACACCATAGAAGTCATGCTACAAAAAATTGTTATTTCATTTTATTAAACATTTTCTTATTGAACACCATAGAAGTCGCGCTCCAAAATTTTTTTATTTCATTTTATTAAACATTTTCTGAACGCACACCATAGAAATCACGCTGCCAAAAAATCTTATTTCATGTTATAAATCCTTTTCTTCATACACACAAAAGATATCACTCTACCAAATCGTCTAATTTCGTTTTATTTAACATTTTCTTAATGCACACCATAGAGGTCACGCTACAAAAAAATCTGATTTCGTATTATTAAACATTTTCTTAACGCACACCATAGAAGTCACGCAACCAAAAAATCTTATTTCATGTAATAAAACCTTTTCTTTATGAACACCATAGAAGTCACTCGACCAAATCATCTTATTTCGTTTTATTTAACATTTTCTTAATGCACACCATAGAAGTCACGCTACAAAAAAATTGTTATTACATTTTATTAAACATTTTATTAATGAACACCATAGAAGTCACGCTACAAAAAATTGTTATTTCATTTTATTAAACATTTTCTTCACGCACACCATAGAAGTCACGCTACAAAAAAATCTTATTTCATGTTATAAATCCTTTTCTTTATACACACCATAGAAGTCACTCGACCAAATCATCTTATTTCATTTTATTAAACATTTTTTAATGCCCACCATAGAAGTCACGCTATAAAAAATTTAATTTCATTTTATTAAACATTTTCTTAATGCACACCATAGAAGTCACGCTACAAAAATGTGTTATTTCATTTTATTAAACATTTTCTTAATGAAAACCATAGAAGTAACGCTACAAAAAATTGTAACTTCATTTTATTAAACATTTTCTGAACGCACACCATAGAAGTCACGCTACAAAAAAATCTTATTTCATGTTTTAAATCCTTTTCTTTATACACACCATAGAAGTCACTCGACCAAATCTTCTTATTTCGTTTTATTTAACATTTTCTTAATGCACACCATAGAAGTCACGATACAAAAATTGTAATTTCATTTTATTAAACATTTTCTTCACGCACACCATAGAAGTCACGCTACAAAAAACTGTTATTTCATTTTATTAAACATTTTTTTCACGCACACCATAGAAGTCACGCTACTAAAAAATCTTATTTCATGTATTAAAACCATTTCTTTTTGTACACAAAAGAAGTCACTCGACCAAATCTTCTTACTTCGTTTTATTAAACATTCCCTTAATGCACACCATAGAAGTCACGCTACAAAAAAAATCTTATTTCGTTTCATTAAACATTTTCTTAATGCACACCATAGAAGTCACGCTACAAAAAATTGTTACTTCATTTTATTAAACATTTTTTGAAGGCACACCATAGCAGTCCCGATACAAAAAATTGCTACTTCATTTTATTAAACTTTTTCACAATGCACACCATAGAAGTCACGCAACAAAAAAATTAATTTCATTTTATTAAACATTTTTTTAATGCACACCATAGAAGTCACGCTACAAAAAATTGTTACTTCCTTTTATTAAACTTTTTCTTAATGCACACCATAGAAGTCAGGCTACAAAAAATTTAATTTAATTTGATTAAACATTTTCTTAATGCACACCATAGAAGTCACGCTACAAAAAATTGTTATTTCATTTTATTTAACATTTTCTTAATGCACACCATAGAATTCACGATACAAAAAATTGTAATTTCATTTTATTAAACATTTTCTTCACGCACACCATAGAAGTCACGCTACAAAAAACTGTAATATCATTTTATTAAACATTTTTTTCACGCACACCATAGAAGTCACGCTACTAAAAAATCTTATTTCATGTAATAAAACCATTTCTTTTTGTACACAAAAGAAGTCACTCGACCAAATCTTCTTACTTCGTTTTATTAAACATTCCCTTAATGCACACCATAGAAGTCACGCTACAAAAAAATCTTATTTTGTTTCATTAAACATTTTCTTAGTGCACACCATAGAAGTCAAGCTACAAAAAATTGTTCCTTCATTTTATTAAACATTTTCTGAAGGCACACCATAGCAGTCACGATACAAAAAATTGCTACTTCATTTTATTAAACTTTTTCACAATGCACACCATAGAAGTCACGCTACAAAAAATTTAATTTCATTTTATTAAACATTTTCTTAATGCACACCATAGAAGTCACGCTACAAAGAATTGTTATTTCATTTTATTAAACATTTTCTTAATGAACACCATAGAAGTAACGCTACAAAAAATTGTTACTTCATTTTATTAAACATTTTCTGAACGCACACCATAGAAGTCACGCTACAAAAAAATCTTATTTCATGTTATAAATCCTTTTCTTTATACACACCATAGAAGTCACTCGACCAAATCATCTTATTTCATTTTATTAAACATTTTTTAATGCCCACCATAGAAGTCACGCTATAAAAAATTTAATTTCATTTTATTAAACATTTTCTTAATGCACACCATAGAAATCACGCTACAAAAATTTGTTATTTCATTTTATTAAACATTTTCTTAATGAAAACCATAGAAGTAACGCTACAAAAAATTGTAACTTCATTTTATTAAACATTTTCTTCACGCACACCATAGAAGTCACGCTACAAAAAACTGTAATTTCATTTTATTAAACATTTTTTTCACGCACACCATAGAAGTCACGCTACAAAAAATTGTTACTTCATTTTATTAAACATTTTCTGAAGGCACACCATAGAATTCACGATACAAAAAATTGTAATTTCATTTTATTAAACATTTTCTTCACGCACACCATAGAAGTCACGCTACAAAAAACTGTAATATCATTTTATTAAACATTTTTTTCACGCACACCATAGAAGTCACGCTACTAAAAAATCTTATTTCATGTAATAAAACCATTTCTTTTTGTACACAAAAGAAGTCACTCGACCAAATCTTCTTACTTCGTTTTATTAAACATTCCCTTCATGCACACCATAGAAGTCACGCTACAAAAAAATCTTATTTTGTTTCATTAAACATTTTCTTAGTGCACACCATAGAAGTCAAGCTACAAAAAATTGTTACTTCATTTTATTAAACATTTTCTGAAGGCACACCATAGCAGTCACGATACAAAAAATTGCTACTTCATTTTATTAAACTTTTTCACAATGCACACCATAGAAGTCACGCTACAAAAAATTTAATTTCATTTTATTAAACATTTTCTTAATGCACACCATAGAAGTCACGCTACAAAGAATTGTTATTTCATTTTATTAAACATTTTCTTAATGAACACCATAGAAGTAACGCTACAAAAAATTGTTACTTCATTTTATTAAACATTTTCTGAACGCACACCATAGAAGTCACGCTACAAAAAAATCTTATTTCATGTTATAAATCCTTTTCTTTATACACACCATAGAAGTCACTCGACCAAATCATCTTATTTCATTTTATTAAACATTTTTTAATGCCCACCATAGAAGTCACGCTATAAAAAGTTTAATTTTATTTTATTAAACATTTTCTTAATGCACACCATAGAAGTCATGCTACAAAAAATTGTTATTTCATTTTATTAAACATTTTCTTATTGAACACCATAGAAGTCGCGCTCCAAAATTTTTTTATTTCATTTTATTAAACATTTTCTGAACGCACACCATAGAAATCACGCTGCCAAAAAATCTTATTTCATGTTATAAATCCTTTTCTTCATACACACAAAAGATATCACTCTACCAAATCGTCTAATTTCGTTTTATTTAACATTTTCTTAATGCACACCATAGAGGTCACGCTACAAAAAAATCTGATTTCGTATTATTAAACATTTTCTTAACGCACACCATAGAAGTCACGCAACCAAAAAATCTTATTTCATGTAATAAAACCTTTTCTTTATGAACACCATAGAAGTCACTCGACCAAATCATCTTATTTCGTTTTATTTAACATTTTCTTAATGCACACCATAGAAGTCACGCTACAAAAAAATTGTTATTACATTTTATTAAACATTTTATTAATGAACACCATAGAAGTCACGCTACAAAAAATTGTTATTTCATTTTATTAAACATTTTCTTCACGCACACCATAGAAGTCACGCTACAAAAAAATCTTATTTCATGTTATAAATCCTTTTCTTTATACACACCATAGAAGTCACTCGACCAAATCATCTTATTTCATTTTATTAAACATTTTTTAATGCCCACCATAGAAGTCACGCTATAAAAAATTTAATTTCATTTTATTAAACATTTTCTTAATGCACACCATAGAAGTCACGCTACAAAAATGTGTTATTTCATTTTATTAAACATTTTCTTAATGAAAACCATAGAAGTAACGCTACAAAAAATTGTAACTTCATTTTATTAAACATTTTCTGAACGCACACCATAGAAGTCACGCTACAAAAAAATCTTATTTCATGTTTTAAATCCTTTTCTTTATACACACCATAGAAGTCACTCGACCAAATCTTCTTATTTCGTTTTATTTAACATTTTCTTAATGCACACCATAGAAGTCACGATACAAAAATTGTAATTTCATTTTATTAAACATTTTCTTCACGCACACCATAGAAGTCACGCTACAAAAAACTGTTATTTCATTTTATTAAACATTTTTTTCACGCACACCATAGAAGTCACGCTACTAAAAAATCTTATTTCATGTATTAAAACCATTTCTTTTTGTACACAAAAGAAGTCACTCGACCAAATCTTCTTACTTCGTTTTATTAAACATTCCCTTAATGCACACCATAGAAGTCACGCTACAAAAAAAATCTTATTTCGTTTCATTAAACATTTTCTTAATGCACACCATAGAAGTCACGCTACAAAAAATTGTTACTTCATTTTATTAAACATTTTTTGAAGGCACACCATAGCAGTCCCGATACAAAAAATTGCTACTTCATTTTATTAAACTTTTTCACAATGCACACCATAGAAGTCACGCTACAAAAAAATTAATTTCATTTTATTAAACATTTTTTTAATGCACACCATAGAAGTCACGCTACAAAAAATTGTTACTTCCTTTTATTAAACTTTTTCTTAATGCACACCATAGAAGTCAGGCTACAAAAAATTTAATTTCATTTGATTAAACATTTTCTTAATGCACACCATAGAAGTCACGCTACAAAAAATTGTTATTTCATTTTATTTAACATTTTCTTAATGCACACCATAGAATTCACGATACAAAAAATTGTAATTTCATTTTATTAAACATTTTCTTCACGCACACCATAGAAGTCACGCTACAAAAAACTGTAATATCATTTTATTAAACATTTTTTTCACGCACACCATAGAAGTCACGCTACTAAAAAATCTTATTTCATGTAATAAAACCATTTCTTTTTGTACACAAAAGAAGTCACTCGACCAAATCTTCTTACTTCGTTTTATTAAACATTCCCTTAATGCACACCATAGAAGTCACGCTACAAAAAAATCTTATTTTGTTTCATTAAACATTTTCTTAGTGCACACCATAGAAGTCAAGCTACAAAAAATTGTTCCTTCATTTTATTAAACATTTTCTGAAGGCACACCATAGCAGTCACGATACAAAAAATTGCTACTTCATTTTATTAAACTTTTTCACAATGCACACCATAGAAGTCACGCTACAAAAAATTTAATTTCATTTTATTAAACATTTTCTTAATGCACACCATAGAAGTCACGCTACAAAGAATTGTTATTTCATTTTATTAAACATTTTCTTAATGAACACCATAGAAGTAACGCTACAAAAAATTGTTACTCCATTTTATTAAACATTTTCTGAACGCACACCATAGAAGTCACGCTACAAAAAAATCTTATTTCATGTTATAAATCCTTTTCTTTATACACACCATAGAAGTCACTCGACCAAATCATCTTATTTCATTTTATTAAACATTTTTTAATGCCCACCATAGAAGTCACGCTATAAAAAATTTAATTTCATTTTATTAAACATTTTCTTAATGCACACCATAGAAATCACGCTACAAAAATTTGTTATTTCATTTTATTAAACATTTTCTTAATGAAAACCATAGAAGTAACGCTACAAAAAATTGTAACTTCATTTTATTAAACATTTTCTGAACGCACACCATAGAAGTCACGCTACAAAAAAATCTTATTTCATGTTATAAATCCTTTTCTTTATACACACCATAGAAGTCACTCGACCAAATCATCTTATTTCATTTTATTAAACATTTTTTAATGCCCACCATAGAAGTCACGCTATAAAAAATTTAATTTCATTTTATTAAACATTTTCTTAATGCACACCATAGAAATCACGCTACAAAAATTTGTTATTTCATTTTATTAAACATTTTCTTAATGAAAACCATAGAAGTAACGCTACAAAAAATTGTAACTTCATTTTATTAAACATTTTCTGAACGCACACCATAGAAGTCACGCTACAAAAAAATCTTATTTCATGTTTTAAATCCTTTTCTTTATACACACCATAGAAGTCACTCGACCAAATCTTCTTATTTCGTTTTATTTAACATTTTCTTAATGCACACCATAGAAGTCACGATACAAAAAATTGTAATTTCATTTTATTAAACATTTTCTTCACGCACACCATAGAAGTCACGATACAAAAAACTGTAATTTCATTTTATTAAACATTTTTTTCACGCACACCATAGAAGTCACGCTACTAAAAAATCTTATTTCATGTAATAAAACCATTTCTTTTTGTACACAAAAGAAGTCACTCGACCAAATCTTCTTACTTCGTTTTATTAAACATTCCCTTAATGCACACCATAGAAGTCACGCTACAAAAAACTGTTATTTCACTTTATTAAACATTTTCTTATTGAACACCATAGAAGTCGCGCTACAAAATTTTTTTATTTCATTTTATTAAACATTTTCTGAACGCACACCATAGAAATCACGCTACCAAAAAATCTTATTTCATGTTATAAATCCTTTTCTTCATACACACAATAGATATCACTCTACCAAATCGTCTAATTTCGTTTTATTTAACATTTTCTTAATGCACACCATAGAGGTCACGCTACAAAAAAATCTGATTTCGTATTATTAAACATTTTCTTAACGCACACCATAGAAGTCACGCAACCAAAAAATCTTATTTCATGTAATAAAACCTTTTCTTTATGAACACCATAGAAGTCATTCGACCAAATCATCTTATTTCGTTTTATTTAACATTTTCTTCACGCACACCATAGAAGTCACGCTACAAAAAACTGTTATTTCATTTTATTAAACATTTTCTTAATGAACACCATAGAAGTAACGCTACAAAAAATTGTTACTTCATTTTATTAAACATTCTCTGAAGGCACACCATAGCAGTCACGATACAAAAAATTGCTACTTCATTTTATTAAACTTTTTCACAATGCACACCATAGAAGTCACGCTACAAAAAATTTAATTTCATTTTATTAAACATTTTCTTAATGAACACCATAGAAGTGACGCTACAAAAAATTATTACTTCATTTTATTAAACATTTTCTGAACGCACACCATAGAAGTCACGCTACAAAAAAATCTTATTTCATGTTATAAATCCTTTTCTTTATACACACCGTAGAAGTCACTCGACCAAATCATCTTATTTCATTTTATTAAACATTTTTTAATGCCCACCATAGAAGTCACGCTATAAAAAATTTAATTTAATTTTATTAAACATTTTCTTATTGCACACCATAGAAGTCACTCGACCAAATCATCTTATTTCATTTTATTAAACATTTTTTAATGCCCACCATAGAAGTCACGCTATAAAAAGTTTAATTTTATTTTATTAAACATTTTCTTAATGCACACCATAGAAGTCATGCTACAAAAAATTGTTATTTCACTTTATTAAACATTTTCTTATTGAACACCATAGAAGTCGCGCTACAAATTTTTTTTATTTCATTTTATTAAACATTTTCTGAACGCACACCATAGAAATCACGCTACCAAAAAATCTTATTTCATGTTATAAATCCTTTTCTTCATACACACAATAGATATCACTCTACCAAATCGTCTAATTTCGTTTTATTTAACATTTTCTGAAGGCACACCATAGCAGTCACGATACAAAAAATTGCTACTTCATTTTATTAAACTTTTTCACAATGCACACCATAGAAGTCACGCTACAAAAAAATCTTATTTCATGTTATAAATCCTTTTCTTTATACACACCGTAGAAGTCACTCGACCAAATCATCTTATTTCATTTTATTAAACATTTTTTAATGCCCACCATAGAAGTCACGCTATAAAAAATTTAATTTAATTTTATTAAACATTTTCTTAATACACACCATAGAAGTCATGCTACAAAAAATTGTTATTTCATTTTATTAAACATTTTATTCATGAACACCATAGAAGTCACGCTATAAAAAATTTAATTTCATTTTATTAAACATTTTCTTAATGCCATCATAGAAGTCACGCTACAAAAAATTGTTATTTCATTTTATTCAACATTTTCTTAATGAAAACCATAGAAGTAACGCTACAAAAAAATGTAACTTCATTTTATTAAACATTTTCTGAACGCACACCATAGAAGTCACGCTACAAAAAAATCTTATTTCATGTTATAAATCCTTTTCTTTATACACACCATAGAAGTCACTCGACCAAATCTTCTTACTTCGTTTTATTAAACATTTTCTTAATGCACACCATAGAAGTCACGGTACAAAAAAATCTGATTTCGTTTAATTAAACATTTTCTTAAAGCGCCCCATCGAAGTCACGCTAGAAAAAAAATCTTATTTCATGTTATAAAACCTTATCTTTATGCACACACTAGAAGTCACTCGACCAAATCTTCTTATTTCGTTTATTTAACATTTTCTTAATGCACAGCATAGAAGTCACGCTACAAAAAAATGTAATTTCATTTTATTAAACATTTTCTTCACGCACACCATAGAAGTCACGCTACAAAAAAATCTTATTTCTTGTAATAAAACCATTTTTTTTGTACTCAATAGAAGTCACTCGACCAAATCTTCTTATTTCGTTTTATTAAACATTCCCTTAATGCACACCATAGAAGTCACGCTACAAAACAATCTTATTTCGTTTCATTAAACATTTTCTTAATGCACACCATAGAAGTCACGCTACCAAAAAATCTTATTTCATGTAATAAAACCTTTTCTTTATGCACACCACAGAAGTCACTCGACCAAATCATCTTATTTCGTTTTATTTAACATTTTCTTAATGCACACCATAGAAGTAACGCTACAAAAAATTGTTATTTCATTTTATTAAACATTTTCGTAATGAACACCATAGAAGTCAAGCTACAAAAAATTGTTACTTCATTTTATTAAACATTTTCTTAATGCACACCATAGAAGTCACGCTACAAAAAATTGTTATTTCATTTTATTAAACATTTTCGTAATGAACACCATAGAAGTCTAGCTACAAAAAATTGTTAAATCATTTTATTAAACATTTTCTTAATGAACACCATAGAAGTGACGCTACCAAAAATTGTTACTTCATTTTATTAAACATTTTCTGAACGCACACCATAGAAGTCACGCTACAAAAAAATCTTATTTCATGTTATAAATCCTTTTCTTTATACACACCATAGAAGTCACTCGACCAAATCATCTTATTTCATTTTATTAAACATTTTTTAATGCCCACCATAGAAGTCACGCTATAAAAAATTTAATTTAATTTTATTAAACATTTTCTTAATGCACACCATAGAAGTCATGCTACAAAAAATTGTTATTTCATTTTATTAAACATTTTCTTATTGAACACCATAGAAGTCACGCTACAAAAAATTGTTACTTCATTTTATTAAACATTTTCTTCACGCACACCATAGAAGTCACGCTACAAAAAACTGTAATTTCATTTTATTAAACATTTTTTTCACGCACACCATAGAAGTCACGCTACAAAAAATTGTTACTTCATTTTATTAAACATTTTCTGAAGGCACACCATAGCAGTACCGATACAAGAAATTGCTACTTCATTTTATTAAACTTTTTCACAATGCACACCATAGAAGTCACGCTACAAAAAAATTAATTTCATTTTATTAAACATTTTTTTAATGCACACCATAGAAGTCACGCTACAAAAAATTGTTACTTCCTTTTATTAAACTTTTTCTTAATGCACACCATAGAAGTCAGGCTACAAAAAATTTAATTTCATTTGATTAAACATTTTCTTAATGCACACCATAGAAGTCACGCTACAAAAAATTGTTATTTCATTTTATTTAACATTTTCTTAATGCACACCATAGAATTCACGATACAAAAAATTGTAATTTCATTTTATTAAACATTTTCTTCACGCACACCATAGAAGTCACGCTACAAAAAACTGTAATATCATTTTATTAAACATTTTTTTCACGCACACCATAGAAGTCACGCTACTAAAAAATCTTATTTCATGTAATAAAACCATTTCTTTATACACACCATAGAAGTCACTCGACCAAATCATCTTATTTCATTTTATTAAACATTTTTTAATGCCCACCATAGAAGTCACGCTATAAAAAGTTTAATTTTATTTTATTAAACATTTTCTTAATGCACACCATAGAAGTCATGCTACAAAAAATTGTTATTTCATTTTATTAAACATTTTCTTATTGAACACCATAGAAGTCGCGCTACAAAATTTTTTTATTTCATTTTATTAAACATTTTCTGAACGCAAACCATAGAAATCACGCTGCCAAAAAATCTTATTTCATGTTATAAATCCTTTTCTTCATACACACAATAGATATCACTCTACCAAATCGTCTAATTTCGTTTTATTTAACATTTTCTTAATGCACACCATAGAGGTCACGCTACAAAAAAATTTGATTTCGTATTATTAAACATTTTCTTAACGCACACCATAGAAGTCACGCAACCAAAAAATCTTATTTCATGTAATAAAACCTTTTCTTTATGAACACCATAGAAGTCACTCGACCAAATCATCTTATTTCGTTTTATTTAACATTTTCTTAATGCACACCATAGAAGTCACGCTACAAAAAAATTGTTATTACATTTTGTTAAACATTTTATTAATGAACACCATAGAAGTCACGCTACAAAAAATTGTTATTTCATTTTATTAAACATTTTCTTCACGCACACCATAGAAGTCACGCTACAAAAAAATCTTATTTCATGTTATAAATCCTTTTCTTTATACACACCATAGAAGTCACTCGACCAAATCATCTTATTTCATTTTATTAAACATTTTTTAATGCCCACCATAGAAGTCACGCTATAAAAAATTTAATTTCATTTTATTAAACATTTTCTTAATGCACACCATAGAAGTCACGCTACAAAAATTTGTTATTTCATTTTATTAAACATTTTCTTAATGAAAACCATAGAAGTAACGCTACAAAAAATTGTAACTTCATTTTATTAAACATTTTCTGAACGCACACCATAGAAGTCACGCTACAAACAAATCTTATTTCATGTTTTAAATCCTTTTCTTTATACACACCATAGAAGTCACTCGACCAAATCTTCTTATTTCGTTTTATTTAACATTTTCTTAATGCACACCATAGAAGTCACGATACAAAAAATTGTAATTTCATTTTATTAAACATTTTCTTCACGCACACCATAGAAGTCACGCTACAAAAAACTGTAATTTCATTTTATTAAACATTTTTTTCACGCACACCATAGAAGTCACGCTACTAAAAAATCTTATTTCATGTAATAAAACCATTTCTTTTTGTACACAAAAGAAGTCACTCGACCAAATCTTCTTACTTCGTTTTATTAAACATTCCCTTAATGCACACCATAGAAGTCACGCTACAAAAAACTGTTATTTCACTTTATTAAACATTTTCTTATTGAACACCATAGAAGTCGCGCTACAAAATTTTTTTATTTCATTTTATTAAACATTTTCTGAACGCACACCATAGAAATCACGCTACCAAAAAATCTTATTTCATGTTATAAATCCTTTTCTTCATACACACAATAGATATCACTCTACCAAATCGTCTAATTTCGTTTTATTTAACATTTTCTTAATGCACACCATAGAGGTCACGCTACAAAAAAATCTGATTTCGTATTATTAAACATTTTCTTAACGCACACCATAGAAGTCACGCAACCAAAAAATCTTATTTCATGTAATAAAACCTTTTCTTTATGAACACCATAGAAGTCATTCGACCAAATCATCTTATTTCGTTTTATTTAACATTTTCTTCACGCACACCATAGAAGTCACGCTACAAAAAATTGTTACTTCCTTTTATTAAACTTTTTCTTAATGCACACCATAGAAGTCAGGCTACAAAAAATTTAATTTCATTTGATTAAACATTTTCTTAATGCACACCATAGAAGTCACGCTACAAAAAATTGTAATTTCATTTTATTAAACATTTTCTTCACGCACACCATAGAAGTCACGCTACAAAAAACTGTAATATCATTTTATTAAACATTTTTTTAATGCACACCATAGAAGTCACGCTACAAAAAATTGTTACTTCCTTTTATTAAACTTTTTCTTAATGCACACCATAGAAGTCAGGCTACAAAAAATTTAATTTCATTTGATTAAACATTTTCTTAATGCACACCATAGAAGTCACGCTACAAAAAATTGTAATT
Organism: Lutraria lutraria; assembly: GCA_964023205.1. Lineage (NCBI taxonomy): Eukaryota > Metazoa > Mollusca > Bivalvia > Venerida > Mactridae > Lutraria > Lutraria lutraria. Next base: position 10,756,583 of record OZ026839.1, on the reverse strand, counting down.
TCATTTTATTAAACATTTTCTTCACGCACACCATAGAAGTCACGCTACAAAAAACTGTAATATCATTTTATTAAACATTTTTTTCACGCACACCATAGAAGTCACGCTACTAAAAAATCTTATTTCATGTAATAAAACCATTTCTTTTTGTACACAAAAGAAGTCACTCGACCAAATCTTCTTACTTCGTTTTATTAAACATTCCCTTAATGCACACCATAGAAGTCACGCTACAAAAAAATCTTATTTTGTTTCATTAAACATTTTCTTAGTGCACACCATAGAAGTCAAGCTACAAAAAATTGTTACTTCATTTTATTAAACATTTTCTGAAGGCACACCATAGCAGTCACGATACAAAAAATTGCTACTTCATTTTATTAAACTTTTTCACAATGCACACCATAGAAGTCACGCTACAAAAAATTTAATTTCATTTTATTAAACATTTTCTTAATGCACACCATAGAAGTCACGCTACAAAGAATTGTTATTTCATTTTATTAAACATTTTCTTAATGAACACCATAGAAGTAACGCTACAAAAAATTGTTACTTCATTTTATTAAACATTCTCTGAAGGCACACCATAGCAGTCACGATACAAAAAATTGCTACTTCATTTTATTAAACTTTTTCACAATGCACACCATAGAAGTCACGCTACAAAAAATTTAATTTCATTTTATTAAACATTTTCTTAATGAACACCATAGAAGTGACGCTACAAAAAATTATTACTTCATTTTATTAAACATTTTCTGAACGCACACCATAGAAGTCACGCTACAAAAAAATCTTATTTCATGTTATAAATCCTTTTCTTTATACACACCGTAGAAGTCACTCGACCAAATCATCTTATTTCATTTTATTAAACATTTTTTAATGCCCACCATAGAAGTCACGCTATAAAAAATTTAATTTAATTTTATTAAACATTTTCTTATTGCACACCATAGAAGTCACTCGACCAAATCATCTTATTTCATTTTATTAAACATTTTTTAATGCCCACCATAGAAGTCACGCTATAAAAAGTTTAATTTTATTTTATTAAACATTTTCTTAATGCACACCATAGAAGTCATGCTACAAAAAATTGTTATTTCACTTTATTAAACATTTTCTTATTGAACACCATAGAAGTCGCGCTACAAATTTTTTTTATTTCATTTTATTAAACATTTTCTGAACGCACACCATAGAAATCACGCTACCAAAAAATCTTATTTCATGTTATAAATCCTTTTCTTCATACACACAATAGATATCACTCTACCAAATCGTCTAATTTCGTTTTATTTAACATTTTCTTAATGCACAGCATAGAAGTCACGCTACAAAAAAATGTAATTTCATTTTATTAAACATTTTCTTCACGCACACCATAGAAGTCACGCTACAAAAAAATCTTATTTCTTGTAATAAAACCATTTTTTTTGTACTCAATAGAAGTCACTCGACCAAATCTTCTTATTTCGTTTTATTAAACATTCCCTTAATGCACACCATAGAAGTCACGCTACAAAAAAATCTTATTTCGTTTCATTAAACATTTTCTTAATGCACACCATAGAAGTCACGCTACCAAAAAATCTTATTTCATGTAATAAAACCTTTTCTTTATGCACACCATAGAAGTCACTCGACCAAATCATCTTATTTCGTTTTATTTAACATTTTCTTAATGCACACCATAGAAGTCACGCTACAAAAAATTGTTATTTCATTTTATTAAACATTTTCGTAATGAACACCATAGAAGTCAAGCTACAAAAAATTGTTACTTCATTTTATTAAACATTTTCTTAATGCACACCATAGAAGTCACGCTACAAAAAATTGTTATTTCATTTTATTAAACATTTTCGTAATGAACACCATAGAAGTCTAGCTACAAAAAATTGTTAAATCATTTTATTAAACATTTTCTTAATGAACACCATAGAAGTGACGCTACCAAAAATTGTTACTTCATTTTATTAAACATTTTCTGAACGCACACCATAGAAGTCACGCTACAAAAAAATCTTATTTCATGTTATAAATCCTTTTCTTTATACACACCATAGAAGTCACTCGACCAAATCATCTTATTTCATTTTATTAAACATTTTTTAATGCCCACCATAGAAGTCACGCTATAAAAAATTTAATTTAATTTTATTAAACATTTTCTTAATGCACACCATAGAAGTCATGCTACAAAAAATTGTTATTTCATTTTATTAAACATTTTCTTATTGAACACCATAGAAGTCACGCTACAAAAAATTGTTACTTCATTTTATTAAACATTTTCTTCACGCACACCATAGAAGTCACGCTACAAAAAACTGTAATTTCATTTTATTAAACATTTTTTTCACGCACACCATAGAAGTCACGCTACAAAAAATTGTTACTTCATTTTATTAAACATTTTCTGAAGGCACACCATAGCAGTCCCGATACAAAAAATTGCTACTTCATTTTATTAAACTTTTTCACAATGCACACCATAGAAGTCACGCTACAAAAAAATTAATTTCATTTTATTAAACATTTTTTTAATGCACACCATAGAAGTCACGCTACAAAAAATTGTTACTTCCTTTTATTAAACTTTTTCTTAATGCACACCATAGAAGTCAGGCTACAAAAAATTTAATTTCATTTGATTAAACATTTTCTTAATGCACACCATAGAAGTCACGCTACAAAAAATTGTAATTTCATTTTATTAAACATTTTCTTCACGCACACCATAGAAGTCACGCTACAAAAAACTGTAATATCATTTTATTAAACATTTTTTTCACGCACACCATAGAAGTCACGCTACTAAAAAATCTTATTTCATGTAATAAAACCATTTCTTTTTGTACACAAAAGAAGTCACTCGACCAAATCTTCTTACTTCGTTTTATTAAACATTCCCTTAATGCACACCATAGAAGTCACGCTACAAAAAAATCTTATTTTGTTTCATTAAACATTTTCTTAGTGCACACCATAGAAGTCAAGCTACAAAATATTGTTACTTCATTTTATTAAACATTTTCTGAAGGCACACCATAGCAGTCACGATACAAAAAATTGCTACTTCATTTTATTAAACTTTTTCACAATGCACACCATAGAAGTCACGCTACAAAAAATTTAATTTCATTTTATTAAACATTTTCTTAATGCACACCATAGAAGTCACGCTACAAAGAATTGTTATTTCATTTTATTAAACATTTTCTTAATGAACACCATAGAAGTAACGCTACAAAAAATTGTTACTTCATTTTATTAAACATTTTCTGAACGCAAACCATAGAAATCACGCTGCCAAAAAATCTTATTTCATGTTATAAATCCTTTTCTTCATACACACAATAGATATCACTCTACCAAATCGTCTAATTTCGTTTTATTTAACATTTTCTTAATGCACACCATAGAGGTCACGCTACAAAAAAATTTGATTTCGTATTATTAAACATTTTCTTAACGCACACCATAGAAGTCACGCAACCAAAAAATCTTATTTCATGTAATAAAACCTTTTCTTTATGAACACCATAGAAGTCACTCGACCAAATCATCTTATTTCGTTTTATTTAACATTTTCTTAATGCACACCATAGAAGTCACGCTACAAAAAAATTGTTATTACATTTTGTTAAACATTTTATTAATGAACACCATAGAAGTCACGCTACAAAAAATTGTTATTTCATTTTATTAAACATTTTCTTCACGCACACCATAGAAGTCACGCTACAAAAAAATCTTATTTCATGTTATAAATCCTTTTCTTTATACACACCATAGAAGTCACTCGACCAAATCATCTTATTTCATTTTATTAAACATTTTTTAATGCCCACCATAGAAGTCACGCTATAAAAAATTTAATTTCATTTTATTAAACATTTTCTTAATGCACACCATAGAAGTCACGCTACAAAAATTTGTTATTTCATTTTATTAAACATTTTCTTAATGAAAACCATAGAAGTAACGCTACAAAAAATTGTAACTTCATTTTATTAAACATTTTCTGAACGCACACCATAGAAGTCACGCTACAAACAAATCTTATTTCATGTTTTAAATCCTTTTCTTTATACACACCATAGAAGTCACTCGACCAAATCTTCTTATTTCGTTTTATTTAACATTTTCTTAATGCACACCATAGAAGTCACGATACAAAAAATTGTAATTTCATTTTATTAAACATTTTCTTCACGCACACCATAGAAGTCACGCTACAAAAAACTGTAATTTCATTTTATTAAACATTTTTTTCACGCACACCATAGAAGTCACGCTACTAAAAAATCTTATTTCATGTAATAAAACCATTTCTTTTTGTACACAAAAGAAGTCACTCGACCAAATCTTCTTACTTCGTTCTATTAAACATTCCCTTAATGCACACCATAGAAGTCACGCTACAAAAAAATCTTATTTTGTTTCATTAAACATTTTCTTAATGCACACCATAGAAGTCAAGCTACAAAAAATTGTTACTTCATTTTATTAAACATTTTCTGAAGGCACACCATAGCAGTCACGATACAAAAAATTGCTACTTCATTTTATTAAACTTTTTCACAATGCACACCATAGAAGTCACGCTACAAAAATTTGTTATTTCATTTTATTAAACATTTTCTTAATGAAAACCATAGAAGTAACGCTACAAAAAATTGTAACTTCATTTTATTAAACATTTTCTGAACGCACACCATAGAAGTCACGCTACAAAAAAATCTTATTTCATTTTATTAAACATTTTTTTCACGCACACCATAGAAGTCATGCTACAAAAAATTGTTATTTCATTTTATTAAACATTTTCTTATTGAACACCATAGAAGTCACGCTACAAAAAATTGTTACTTCCTTTTATTAAACTTTTTCTTAATGCACACCATAGAAGTCAGGCTACAAAAAATTGTAACTTCATTTTATTAAACATTTTCTTCACGCACATCATAGAAGTCACGCTACAAAAAATTGTTACTTCATTTTATTAAACATTTTCTGAAGGCACACCATAGCAGTCCCGATACAAAAAATTGCTACTTCATTTTATTAAACTTTTTCACAATGCACACCATAGAAGTCACGCTACAAAAAATTGTTACTTCCTTTTATTAAACTTTTTCTTAATGCACACCATAGAAGTCAGGCTACAAAAAATTTAATTTCATTTGATTAAACATTTTCTTAATGCACACCATAGAAGTCACGCTACAAAAAATTGTTATTTCATTTTATTTAACATTTTCTTAATGCACACCATAGAAGTCACGCTACAAAAAACTGTAATATCATTTTATTAAACATTTTTTTCACGCACACCATAGAAGTCACGCTACTAAAAAATCTTATTTCATGTTATAAATCCTTTTCTTTATACACACCGTAGAAGTCACTCGACCAAATCATCTTATTTCATTTTATTAAACATTTTTTAATGCCCACCATAGAAGTCACGCTATAAAAAATTTAATTTAATTTTATTAAACATTTTCTTAATACACACCATAGAAGTCATGCTACAAAAAATTGTTATTTCATTTTATTAAACATTTTATTCATGAACACCATAGAAGTCACGCTATAAAAAATTTAATTTCATTTAATTAAACATTTTCTTAATGCCATCATAGAAGTCACGCTACAAAAAATTGTTATTTCATTTTATTAAACATTTTCTTAATGAAAACCATAGAAGTAACGCTACAAAAAAATGTAACTTCATTTTATTAAACATTTTCTGAACGCACACCATAGAAGTCACGCTACAAAAAAGTCTTATTTCATGTTATAAATCCTTTTCTTTATACACACCATAGAAGTCACTCGACCAAATCTTCTTACTTCGTTTTATTAAACATTTTCTTAATGCACACCATAGAAGTCACGGTACAAAAAAATCTGATTTCGTTTAATTAAACATTTTCTTAAAGCGCCCCATCGAAGTCACGCTAGAAAAAAAATCTTATTTCATGTTATAAAACCTTATCTTTATGCACACACTAGAAGTCACTCGCCCAAATCTTCTTATTTCGTTTATTTAACATTTTCTTAATGCACAGCATAGAAGTCACGCTACAAAAAAATGTAATTTCATTTTATTAAACATTTTTTTCACGCACACCATAGAAGTCACGCTACAAAAAATTGTTACTTCATTTTATTAAACATTTTCTGAAGGCACACCATAGCAGTCCCGATACAAAAAATTGCTACTTCATTTTATTAAACTTTTTCACAATGCACACCATAGAAGTCACGCTACAAAAAAATTAATTTCATTTTATTAAACATTTTTTTAATGCACACCATAGAAGTCACGCTACAAAAAATTGTTACTTCCTTTTATTAAACTTTTTCTTAATGCACACCATAGAAGTCAGGCTACAAAAAATTTAATTTCATTTGATTAAACATTTTCTTAATGCACACCATAGAAGTCACGCTACAAAAAATTGTAATTTCATTTTATTAAACATTTTCTTCACGCACACCATAGAAGTCACGCTACAAAAAACTGTAATATCATTTTATTAAACATTTTTTTCACGCACACCATAGAAGTCACGCTACTAAAAAATCTTATTTCATGTAATAAAACCATTTCTTTTTGTACACAAAAGAAGTCACTCGACCAAATCTTCTTACTTCGTTTTATTAAACATTCCCTTAATGCACACCATAGAAGTCACGCTACAAAAAAATCTTATTTTGTTTCATTAAACATTTTCTTAGTGCACACCATAGAAGTCAAGCTACAAAATATTGTTACTTCATTTTATTAAACATTTTCTGAAGGCACACCATAGCAGTCACGATACAAAAAATTGCTACTTCATTTTATTAAACTTTTTCACAATGCACACCATAGAAGTCACGCTACAAAAAATTTAATTTCATTTTATTAAACATTTTCTTAATGCACACCATAGAAGTCACGCTACAAAGAATTGTTATTTCATTTTATTAAACATTTTCTTAATGAACACCATAGAAGTAACGCTACAAAAAATTGTTACTTCATTTTATTAAACATTTTCTGAACGCAAACCATAGAAATCACGCTGCCAAAAAATCTTATTTCATGTTATAAATCCTTTTCTTCATACACACAATAGATATCACTCTACCAAATCGTCTAATTTCGTTTTATTTAACATTTTCTTAATGCACACCATAGAGGTCACGCTACAAAAAAATTTGATTTCGTATTATTAAACATTTTCTTAACGCACACCATAGAAGTCACGCAACCAAAAAATCTTATTTCATGTAATAAAACCTTTTCTTTATGAACACCATAGAAGTCACTCGACCAAATCATCTTATTTCGTTTTATTTAACATTTTCTTAATGCACACCATAGAAGTCACGCTACAAAAAAATTGTTATTACATTTTGTTAAACATTTTATTAATGAACACCATAGAAGTCACGCTACAAAAAATTGTTATTTCATTTTATTAAACATTTTCTTCACGCACACCATAGAAGTCACGCTACAAAAAAATCTTATTTCATGTTATAAATCCTTTTCTTTATACACACCATAGAAGTCACTCGACCAAATCATCTTATTTCATTTTATTAAACATTTTTTAATGCCCACCATAGAAGTCACGCTATAAAAAATTTAATTTCATTTTATTAAACATTTTCTTAATGCACACCATAGAAGTCACGCTACAAAAATTTGTTATTTCATTTTATTAAACATTTTCTTAATGAAAACCATAGAAGTAACGCTACAAAAAATTGTAACTTCATTTTATTAAACATTTTCTGAACGCACACCATAGAAGTCACGCTACAAACAAATCTTATTTCATGTTTTAAATCCTTTTCTTTATACACACCATAGAAGTCACTCGACCAAATCTTCTTATTTCGTTTTATTTAACATTTTCTTAATGCACACCATAGAAGTCACGATACAAAAAATTGTAATTTCATTTTATTAAACATTTTCTTCACGCACACCATAGAAGTCACGCTACAAAAAACTGTAATTTCATTTTATTAAACATTTTTTTCACGCACACCATAGAAGTCACGCTACTAAAAAATCTTATTTCATGTAATAAAACCATTTCTTTTTGTACACAAAAGAAGTCACTCGACCAAATCTTCTTACTTCGTTCTATTAAACATTCCCTTAATGCACACCATAGAAGTCACGCTACAAAAAAATCTTATTTTGTTTCATTAAACATTTTCTTAATGCACACCATAGAAGTCAAGCTACAAAAAATTGTTACTTCATTTTATTAAACATTTTCTGAAGGCACACCATAGCAGTCACGATACAAAAAATTGCTACTTCATTTTATTAAACTTTTTCACAATGCACACCATAGAAGTCACGCTACAAAAATTTGTTATTTCATTTTATTAAACATTTTCTTAATGAAAACCATAGAAGTAACGCTACAAAAAATTGTAACTTCATTTTATTAAACATTTTCTGAACGCACACCATAGAAGTCACGCTACAAAAAAATCTTATTTCATTTTATTAAACATTTTTTTCCCGCACACCATAGAAGTCATGCTACAAAAAATTGTTATTTCATTTTATTAAACATTTTCTTATTGAACACCATAGAAGTCACGCTACAAAAAATTGTTACTTCCTTTTATTAAACTTTTTCTTAATGCACACCATAGAAGTCAGGCTACAAAAAATTGTAACTTCATTTTATTAAACATTTTCTTCACGCACACCATAGAAGTCACGCTACAAAAAATTGTTACTTCATTTTATTAAACATTTTCTGAAGGCACACCATAGCAGTCCCGATACAAAAAATTGCTACTTCATTTTATTAAACTTTTTCACAATGCACACCATAGAAGTCACGCTACAAAAAATTGTTACTTCCTTTTATTAAACTTTTTCTTAATGCACACCATAGAAGTCAGGCTACAAAAAATTTAATTTCATTTGATTAAACATTTTCTTAATGCACACCATAGAAGTCACGCTACAAAAAATTGTTATTTCATTTTATTTAACATTTTCTTAATGCACACCATAGAAGTCACGCTACAAAAAACTGTAATATCATTTTATTAAACATTTTTTTCACGCACACCATAGAAGTCACGCTACTAAAAAATCTTATTTCATGTTATAAATCCTTTTCTTTATACACACCGTAGAAGTCACTCGACCAAATCATCTTATTTCATTTTATTAAACATTTTTTAATGCCCACCATAGAAGTCACGCTATAAAAAATTTAATTTAATTTTATTAAACATTTTCTTAATACACACCATAGAAGTCATGCTACAAAAAATTGTTATTTCATTTTATTAAACATTTTATTCATGAACACCATAGAAGTCACGCTATAAAAAATTTAATTTCATTTAATTAAACATTTTCTTAATGCCATCATAGAAGTCACGCTACAAAAAATTGTTATTTCATTTTATTAAACATTTTCTTAATGAAAACCATAGAAGTAACGCTACAAAAAAATGTAACTTCATTTTATTAAACATTTTCTGAACGCACACCATAGAAGTCACGCTACAAAAAAGTCTTATTTCATGTTATAAATCCTTTTCTTTATACACACCATAGAAGTCACTCGACCAAATCTTCTTACTTCGTTTTATTAAACATTTTCTTAATGCACACCATAGAAGTCACGGTACAAAAAAATCTGATTTCGTTTAATTAAACATTTTCTTAAAGCGCCCCATCGAAGTCACGCTAGAAAAAAAATCTTATTTCATGTTATAAAACCTTATCTTTATGCACACACTAGAAGTCACTCGCCCAAATCTTCTTATTTCGTTTATTTAACATTTTCTTAATGCACAGCATAGAAGTCACGCTACAAAAAAATGTAATTTCATTTTATTAAACATTTTCTTCACGCACACCATAGAAGTCACGCTACAAAAAAACTTATTTCTTGTAATAAAACCATTTTTTTTGTACTCAATAGAAGTCACTCGACCAAATCTTCTTATTTCGTTTTATTAAACATTCCCTTAATGCACACCATAGAAGTCACGCTACAAAAAAATCTTATTTCGTTTCATTAAACATTTTCTTAATGCACACCATAGAAGTTACGCTACCAAAAAATCTTATTTCATGTAATAAAACCTTTTCTTTATGCACACCATAGAAGTCACTCGACCAAATCATCTTATTTCGTTTTATTTAACATTTTCTTAATGCACACCATAGAAGTCACGCTACAAAAAATTGTTATTTCATTTTATTAAACATTTTCGTAATGAACACCATAGAAGTCAAGCTACAAAAAATTGTTACTTCATTTTATTAAACATTTTCTTAATGCACACCATAGAAGTCACGCTACAAAAAATTGTTATTTCATTTTATCAAACATTTTCGTAATGAACACCAAGGAAGTCTTGCTACAAAAAATTGTTAAATCATTTTATTAAACATTTTCTTAATGAACACCATAGAAGTGACGCTACCAAAAATTGTTACTTCATTTTATTAAACATTTTCTGAACGCACACCATAGAAGTCACGCTACAAAAAAATCTTATTTCATGTTATAAATCCTTTTCTTTATACACACCATAGAAGTCACTCGACCAAATCATCTTATTTCATTTTATTAAACATTTTTTAATGCCCACCATAGAAGTCACGCTATAAAAAATTTAATTTAATTTTATTAAACATTTTCTTAATGCACACCATAGAAGTCATGCTACAAAAAATTGTTATTTCATTTTATTAAACATTTTCTTATTGAACACCATAGAAGTCACGCTACAAAAAATTGTTACTTCATTTTATTAAACATTTTCTTCACGCACACCATAGAAGTCACGCTACAAAAAACTGTAATTTCATTTTATTAAACATTTTTTTCACGCACACCATAGAAGTCACGCTACAAAAAATTGTTACTTCATTTTATTAAACATTTTCTGAAGGCACACCATAGCAGTCCCGATACAAAAAATTGCTACTTCATTTTATTAAACTTTTTCACAATGCACACCATAGAAGTCACGCTACAAAAAAATTAATTTCATTTTATTAAACATTTTTTTAACGCACACCATAGAAGTCACGCTACAAAAAATTGTTACTTCCTTTTATTAAACTTTTTCTTTATGCACACCATAGAAGTCAGGCTACAAAAAATTTAATTTCATTTGATTAAACATTTTCTTAATGCACACCATAGAAGTCACGCTACAAAAAATTGTTATTTCATTTTATTTAACATTTTCTTAATGCACACCATAGAATTCACGATACAAAAAATTGTAATTTCATTTTATTAAACATTTTCTTCACGCACACCATAGAAGTCACGCTACAAAAAACTGTAATATCATTTTATTAAACATTTTTTTCACGCACACCATAGAAGTCACGCTACTAAAAAATCTTATTTCATGTAATAAAACCATTTCTTTTTGTACACAAAAGAAGTCACTCGACCAAATCTTCTTACTTCGTTTTATTAAACATTCCCTTAATGCACACCATAGAAGTCACGCTACAAAAAAATCTTATTTTGTTTCATTAAACATTTTCTTAGTGCACACCATAGAAGTCAAGCTACAAAAAATTGTTACTTCATTTTATTAAACATTTTCTGAAGGCACACCATAGCAGTCACGATACAAAAAATTGCTACTTCATTTTATTAAACTTTTTCACAATGCACACCATAGAAGTCACGCTACAAAAAATTTAATTTCATTTTATTAAACATTTTCTTAACGCACACCATAGAAGTCACGCAACCAAAAAATCTTATTTCATGTAATAAAACCTTTTCTTTATGAACACCATAGAAGTCACTCGACCAAATCATTTTATTTCGTTTTATTTAACATTTTCTTAATGCACACCATAGAAGTAACGCTACAAAAAATTGTTATTTCATTTTATTAAACATTTTCGTAATGAACACCATAGAAGTCAAGCTACAAAAAATTGTTACTTCATTTTATTAAACATTTTCTTAATGCACACCATAGAAGTCACGCTACAAAAAATTGTTATTTCATTTTATTAAACATTTTCGTAATGAACACCATAGAAGTCTAGCTACAAAAAATTGTTAAATCATTTTATTAAACATTTTCTTAATGAACACCATAGAAGTGACGCTACCAAAAATTGTTACTTCATTTTATTAAACATTTTCTGAACGCACACCATAGAAGTCACGCTACAAAAAAATCTTATTTCATGTTATAAATCCTTTTCTTTATACACACCATAGAAGTCACTCGACCAAATCATCTTATTTCATTTTATTAAACATTTTTTAATGCCCACCATAGAAGTCACGCTATAAAAAATTTAATTTAATTTTATTAAACATTTTCTTAATGCACACCATAGAAGTCATGCTACAAAAAATTGTTATTTCATTTTATTAAACATTTTCTTATTGAACACCATAGAAGTCACGCTACAAAAAATTGTTACTTCATTTTATTAAACATTTTCTTCACGCACACCATAGAAGTCACGCTACAAAAAACTGTAATTTCATTTTATTAAACATTTTTTTCACGCACACCATAGAAGTCACGCTACAAAAAATTGTTACTTCATTTTATTAAACATTTTCTGAAGGCACACCATAGCAGTACCGATACAAGAAATTGCTACTTCATTTTATTAAACTTTTTCACAATGCACACCATAGAAGTCACGCTACAAAAAAATTAATTTCATTTTATTAAACATTTTTTTAATGCACACCATAGAAGTCACGCTACAAAAAATTGTTACTTCCTTTTATTAAACTTTTTCTTAATGCACACCATAGAAGTCAGGCTACAAAAAATTTAATTTCATTTGATTAAACATTTTCTTAATGCACACCATAGAAGTCACGCTACAAAAAATTGTTATTTCATTTTATTTAACATTTTCTTAATGCACACCATAGAATTCACGATACAAAAAATTGTAATTTCATTTTATTAAACATTTTCTTCACGCACACCATAGAAGTCACGCTACAAAAAACTGTAATATCATTTTATTAAACATTTTTTTCACGCACACCATAGAAGTCACGCTACTAAAAAATCTTATTTCATGTAATAAAACCATTTCTTTATACACACCATAGAAGTCACTCGACCAAATCATCTTATTTCATTTTATTAAACATTTTTTAATGCCCACCATAGAAGTCACGCTATAAAAAGTTTAATTTTATTTTATTAAACATTTTCTTAATGCACACCATAGAAGTCATGCTACAAAAAATTGTTATTTCATTTTATTAAACATTTTCTTATTGAACACCATAGAAGTCGCGCTACAAAATTTTTTTATTTCATTTTATTAAACATTTTCTGAACGCAAACCATAGAAATCACGCTGCCAAAAAATCTTATTTCATGTTATAAATCCTTTTCTTCATACACACAATAGATATCACTCTACCAAATCGTCTAATTTCGTTTTATTTAACATTTTCTTAATGCACACCATAGAGGTCACGCTACAAAAAAATTTGATTTCGTATTATTAAACATTTTCTTAACGCACACCATAGAAGTCACGCAACCAAAAAATCTTATTTCATGTAATAAAACCTTTTCTTTATGAACACCATAGAAGTCACTCGACCAAATCATCTTATTTCGTTTTATTTAACATTTTCTTAATGCACACCATAGAAGTCACGCTACAAAAAAATTGTTATTACATTTTGTTAAACATTTTATTAATGAACACCATAGAAGTCACGCTACAAAAAATTGTTATTTCATTTTATTAAACATTTTCTTCACGCACACCATAGAAGTCACGCTACAAAAAAATCTTATTTCATGTTATAAATCCTTTTCTTTATACACACCATAGAAGTCACTCGACCAAATCATCTTATTTCATTTTATTAAACATTTTTTAATGCCCACCATAGAAGTCACGCTATAAAAAATTTAATTTCGTTTTATTAAACATTTTCTTAATGCACACCATAGAAGTCACGCTACAAAAATTTGTTATTTCATTTTATTAAACATTTTCTTAATGAAAACCATAGAAGTAACGCTACAAAAAATTGTAACTTCATTTTATTAAACATTTTCTGAACGCACACCATAGAAGTCACGCTACAAACAAATCTTATTTCATGTTTTAAATCCTTTTCTTTATACACACCATAGAAGTCACTCGACCAAATCTTCTTATTTCGTTTTATTTAACATTTTCTTAATGCACACCATAGAAGTCACGATACAAAAAATTGTAATTTCATTTTATTAAACATTTTCTTCACGCACACCATAGAAGTCACGCTACAAAAAACTGTAATTTCATTTTATTAAACATTTTTTTCACGCACACCATAGAAGTCACGCTACTAAAAAATCTTATTTCATGTAATAAAACCATTTCTTTTTGTACACAAAAGAAGTCACTCGACCAAATCTTCTTACTTCGTTTTATTAAACATTCCCTTAATGCACACCATAGAAGTCACGCTACAAAAAACTGTTATTTCACTTTATTAAACATTTTCTTATTGAACACCATAGAAGTCGCGCTACAAAATTTTTTTATTTCATTTTATTAAACATTTTCTGAACGCACACCATAGAAATCACGCTACCAAAAAATCTTATTTCATGTTATAAATCCTTTTCTTCATACACACAATAGATATCACTCTACCAAATCGTCTAATTTCGTTTTATTTAACATTTTCTTAATGCACACCATAGAGGTCACGCTACAAAAAAATCTGATTTCGTATTATTAAACATTTTCTTAACGCACACCATAGAAGTCACGCAACCAAAAAATCTTATTTCATGTAATAAAACCTTTTCTTTATGAACACCATAGAAGTCATTCGACCAAATCATCTTATTTCGTTTTATTTAACATTTTCTTCACGCACACCATAGAAGTCACGCTACAAAAAACTGTTATTTCATTTTATTAAACATTTTCTTAATGAACACCATAGAAGTAACGCTACAAAAAATTGTTACTTCATTTTATTAAACATTCTCTGAAGGCACACCATAGCAGTCACGATACAAAAAATTGCTACTTCATTTTATTAAACTTTTTCACAATGCACACCATAGAAGTCACGCTACAAAAAATTTAATTTCATTTTATTAAACATTTTCTTAATGAACACCATAGAAGTGACGCTACAAAAAATTATTACTTCATTTTATTAAACATTTTCTGAACGCACACCATAGAAGTCACGCTACAAAAAAATCTTATTTCATGTTATAAATCCTTTTCTTTATACACACCGTAGAAGTCACTCGACCAAATCATCTTATTTCATTTTATTAAACATTTTTTAATGCCCACCATAGAAGTCACGCTATAAAAAATTTAATTTAATTTTATTAAACATTTTCTTATTGCACACCATAGAAGTCACTCGACCAAATCATCTTATTTCATTTTATTAAACATTTTTTAATGCCCACCATAGAAGTCACGCTATAAAAAGTTTAATTTTATTTTATTAAACATTTTCTTAATGCACACCATAGAAGTCATGCTACAAAAAATTGTTATTTCACTTTATTAAACATTTTCTTATTGAACACCATAGAAGTCGCGCTACAAATTTTTTTTATTTCATTTTATTAAACATTTTCTGAACGCACACCATAGAAATCACGCTACCAAAAAATCTTATTTCATGTTATAAATCCTTTTCTTCATACACACAATAGATATCACTCTACCAAATCGTCTAATTTCGTTTTATTTAACATTTTCTTAATGCACAGCATAGAAGTCACGCTACAAAAAAATGTAATTTCATTTTATTAAACATTTTCTTCACGCACACCATAGAAGTCACGCTACAAAAAAATCTTATTTCTTGTAATAAAACCATTTTTTTTGTACTCAATAGAAGTCACTCGACCAAATCTTCTTATTTCGTTTTATTAAACATTCCCTTAATGCACACCATAGAAGTCACGCTACAAAAAAATCTTATTTCGTTTCATTAAACATTTTCTTAATGCACACCATAGAAGTCACGCTACCAAAAAATCTTATTTCATGTAATAAAACCTTTTCTTTATGCACACCATAGAAGTCACTCGACCAAATCATCTTATTTCGTTTTATTTAACATTTTCTTAATGCACACCATAGAAGTCACGCTACAAAAAATTGTTATTTCATTTTATTAAACATTTTCGTAATGAACACCATAGAAGTCAAGCTACAAAAAATTGTTACTTCATTTTATTAAACATTTTCTTAATGCACACCATAGAAGTCACGCTACAAAAAATTGTTATTTCATTTTATTAAACATTTTCGTAATGAACACCATAGAAGTCTAGCTACAAAAAATTGTTAAATCATTTTATTAAACATTTTCTTAATGAACACCATAGAAGTGACGCTACCAAAAATTGTTACTTCATTTTATTAAACATTTTCTGAACGCACACCATAGAAGTCACGCTACAAAAAAATCTTATTTCATGTTATAAATCCTTTTCTTTATACACACCATAGAAGTCACTCGACCAAATCATCTTATTTCATTTTATTAAACATTTTTTAATGCCCACCATAGAAGTCACGCTATAAAAAATTTAATTTAATTTTATTAAACATTTTCTTAATGCACACCATAGAAGTCATGCTACAAAAAATTGTTATTTCATTTTATTAAACATTTTCTTATTGAACACCATAGAAGTCACGCTACAAAAAATTGTTACTTCATTTTATTAAACATTTTCTTCACGCACACCATAGAAGTCACGCTACAAAAAACTGTAATTTCATTTTATTAAACATTTTTTTCACGCACACCATAGAAGTCACGCTACAAAAAATTGTTACTTCATTTTATTAAACATTTTCTGAAGGCACACCATAGCAGTCCCGATACAAAAAATTGCTACTTCATTTTATTAAACTTTTTCACAATGCACACCATAGAAGTCACGCTACAAAAAAATTAATTTCATTTTATTAAACATTTTTTTAATGCACACCATAGAAGTCACGCTACAAAAAATTGTTACTTCCTTTTATTAAACTTTTTCTTAATGCACACCATAGAAGTCAGGCTACAAAAAATTTAATTTCATTTGATTAAACATTTTCTTAATGCACACCATAGAAGTCACGCTACAAAAAATTGTAATTTCATTTTATTAAACATTTTCTTCACGCACACCATAGAAGTCACGCTACAAAAAACTGTAATATCATTTTATTAAACATTTTTTTCACGCACACCATAGAAGTCACGCTACTAAAAAATCTTATTTCATGTAATAAAACCATTTCTTTTTGTACACAAAAGAAGTCACTCGACCAAATCTTCTTACTTCGTTTTATTAAACATTCCCTTAATGCACACCATAGAAGTCACGCTACAAAAAAATCTTATTTTGTTTCATTAAACATTTTCTTAGTGCACACCATAGAAGTCAAGCTACAAAAAATTGTTACTTCATTTTATTAAACATTTTCTGAAGGCACACCATAGCAGTCACGATACAAAAAATTGCTACTTCATTTTATTAAACTTTTTCACAATGCACACCATAGAAGTCACGCTACAAAAAATTTAATTTCATTTTATTAAACATTTTCTTAATGCACACCATAGAAGTCACGCTACAAAGAATTGTTATTTCATTTTATTAAACATTTTCTTAATGAACACCATAGAAGTAACGCTACAAAAAATTGTTACTTCATTTTATTAAACATTTTCTGAACGCAAACCATAGAAATCACGCTGCCAAAAAATCTTATTTCATGTTATAAATCCTTTTCTTCATACACACAATAGATATCACTCTACCAAATCGTCTAATTTCGTTTTATTTAACATTTTCTTAATGCACACCATAGAGGTCACGCTACAAAAAAATTTGATTTCGTATTATTAAACATTTTCTTAACGCACACCATAGAAGTCACGCAACCAAAAAATCTTATTTCATGTAATAAAACCTTTTCTTTATGAACACCATAGAAGTCACTCGACCAAATCATCTTATTTCGTTTTATTTAACATTTTCTTAATGCACACCATAGAAGTCACGCTACAAAAAAATTGTTATTACATTTTGTTAAACATTTTATTAATGAACACCATAGAAGTCACGCTACAAAAAATTGTTATTTCATTTTATTAAACATTTTCTTCACGCACACCATAGAAGTCACGCTACAAAAAAATCTTATTTCATGTTATAAATCCTTTTCTTTATACACACCATAGAAGTCACTCGACCAAATCATCTTATTTCATTTTATTAAACATTTTTTAATGCCCACCATAGAAGTCACGCTATAAAAAATTTAATTTCATTTTATTAAACATTTTCTTAATGCACACCATAGAAGTCACGCTACAAAAATTTGTTATTTCATTTTATTAAACATTTTCTTAATGAAAACCATAGAAGTAACGCTACAAAAAATTGTAACTTCATTTTATTAAACATTTTCTGAACGCACACCATAGAAGTCACGCTACAAACAAATCTTATTTCATGTTTTAAATCCTTTTCTTTATACACACCATAGAAGTCACTCGACCAAATCTTCTTATTTCGTTTTATTTAACATTTTCTTAATGCACACCATAGAAGTCACGATACAAAAAATTGTAATTTCATTTTATTAAACATTTTCTTCACGCACACCATAGAAGTCACGCTACAAAAAACTGTAATTTCATTTTATTAAACATTTTTTTCACGCACACCATAGAAGTCACGCTACTAAAAAATCTTATTTCATGTAATAAAACCATTTCTTTTTGTACACAAAAGAAGTCACTCGACCAAATCTTCTTACTTCGTTCTATTAAACATTCCCTTAATGCACACCATAGAAGTCACGCTACAAAAAAATCTTATTTTGTTTCATTAAACATTTTCTTAATGCACACCATAGAAGTCAAGCTACAAAAAATTGTTACTTCATTTTATTAAACATTTTCTGAAGGCACACCATAGCAGTCACGATACAAAAAATTGCTACTTCATTTTATTAAACTTTTTCACAATGCACACCATAGAAGTCACGCTACAAAAATTTGTTATTTCATTTTATTAAACATTTTCTTAATGAAAACCATAGAAGTAACGCTACAAAAAATTGTTACTTCCTTTTATTAAACTTTTTCTTAATGCACACCATAGAAGTCAGGCTACAAAAAATTTAATTTCATTTGATTAAACATTTTCTTAATGCACACCATAGAAGTCACGCTACAAAAAATTGTAATTTCATTTTATTAAACATTTTCTTCACGCACACCATAGAAGTCACGCTACAAAAAACTGTAATATCATTTTATTAAACATTTTTTTCACGCACACCATAGAAGTCACGCTACTAAAAAATCTTATTTCATGTAATAAAACCATTTCTTTTTGTACACAAAAGAAGTCACTCGACCAAATCTTCTTACTTCGTTTTATTAAACATTCCCTTAATGCACACCATAGAAGTCACGCTACAAAAAAATCTTATTTTGTTTCATTAAACATTTTCTTAGTGCACACCATAGAAGTCAAGCTACAAAAAATTGTTACTTCATTTTATTAAACATTTTCTGAAGGCACACCATAGCAGTCACGATACAAAAAATTGCTACTTCATTTTATTAAACTTTTTCACAATGCACACCATAGAAGTCACGCTACAAAAAATTTAATTTCATTTTATTAAACATTTTCTTAATGCACACCATAGAAGTCACGCTACAAAGAATTGTTATTTCATTTTATTAAACATTTTCTTAATGAACACCATAGAAGTAACGCTACAAAAAATTGTTACTTCATTTTATTAAACATTTTCTGAACGCAAACCATAGAAATCACGCTGCCAAAAAATCTTATTTCATGTTATAAATCCTTTTCTTCATACACACAATAGATATCACTCTACCAAATCGTCTAATTTCGTTTTATTTAACATTTTCTTAATGCACACCATAGAGGTCACGCTACAAAAAAATTTGATTTCGTATTATTAAACATTTTCTTAACGCACACCATAGAAGTCACGCAACCAAAAAATCTTATTTCATGTAATAAAACCTTTTCTTTATGAACACCATAGAAGTCACTCGACCAAATCATCTTATTTCGTTTTATTTAACATTTTCTTAATGCACACCATAGAAGTCACGCTACAAAAAAATTGTTATTACATTTTGTTAAACATTTTATTAATGAACACCATAGAAGTCACGCTACAAAAAATTGTTATTTCATTTTATTAAACATTTTCTTCACGCACACCATAGAAGTCACGCTACAAAAAAATCTTATTTCATGTTATAAATCCTTTTCTTTATACACACCATAGAAGTCACTCGACCAAATCATCTTATTTCATTTTATTAAACATTTTTTAATGCCCACCATAGAAGTCACGCTATAAAAAATTTAATTTCATTTTATTAAACATTTTCTTAATGCACACCATAGAAGTCACGCTACAAAAATTTGTTATTTCATTTTATTAAACATTTTCTTAATGAAAACCATAGAAGTAACGCTACAAAAAATTGTAACTTCATTTTATTAAACATTTTCTGAACGCACACCATAGAAGTCACGCTACAAACAAATCTTATTTCATGTTTTAAATCCTTTTCTTTATACACACCATAGAAGTCACTCGACCAAATCTTCTTATTTCGTTTTATTTAACATTTTCTTAATGCACACCATAGAAGTCACGATACAAAAAATTGTAATTTCATTTTATTAAACATTTTCTTCACGCACACCATAGAAGTCACGCTACAAAAAACTGTAATTTCATTTTATTAAACATTTTTTTCACGCACACCATAGAAGTCACGCTACTAAAAAATCTTATTTCATGTAATAAAACCATTTCTTTTTGTACACAAAAGAAGTCACTCGACCAAATCTTCTTACTTCGTTCTATTAAACATTCCCTTAATGCACACCATAGAAGTCACGCTACAAAAAAATCTTATTTTGTTTCATTAAACATTTTCTTAATGCACACCATAGAAGTCAAGCTACAAAAAATTGTTACTTCATTTTATTAAACATTTTCTGAAGGCACACCATAGCAGTCACGATACAAAAAATTGCTACTTCATTTTATTAAACTTTTTCACAATGCACACCATAGAAGTCACGCTACAAAAATTTGTTATTTCATTTTATTAAACATTTTCTTAATGAAAACCATAGAAGTAACGCTACAAAAAATTGTAACTTCATTTTATTAAACATTTTCTGAACGCACACCATAGAAGTCACGCTACAAAAAAATCTTATTTCATTTTATTAAACATTTTTTTCACGCACACCATAGAAGTCATGCTACAAAAAATTGTTATTTCATTTTATTAAACATTTTCTTATTGAACACCATAGAAGTCACGCTACAAAAAATTGTTACTTCCTTTTATTAAACTTTTTCTTAATGCACACCATAGAAGTCAGGCTACAAAAAATTGTAACTTCATTTTATTAAACATTTTCTTCACGCACACCATAGAAGTCACGCTACAAAAAATTGTTACTTCATTTTATTAAACATTTTCTGAAGGCACACCATAGCAGTCCCGATACAAAAAATTGCTACTTCATTTTATTAAACTTTTTCACAATGCACACCATAGAAGTCACGCTACAAAAAATTGTTACTTCCTTTTATTAAACTTTTTCTTAATGCACACCATAGAAGTCAGGCTACAAAAAATTTAATTTCATTTGATTAAACATTTTCTTAATGCACACCATAGAAGTCACGCTACAAAAAATTGTTATTTCATTTTATTTAACATTTTCTTAATGCACACCATAGAAGTCACGCTACAAAAAACTGTAATATCATTTTATTAAACATTTTTTTCACGCACACCATAGAAGTCACGCTACTAAAAAATCTTATTTCATGTTATAAATCCTTTTCTTTATACACACCGTAGAAGTCACTCGACCAAATCATCTTATTTCATTTTATTAAACATTTTTTAATGCCCACCATAGAAGTCACGCTATAAAAAATTTAATTTAATTTTATTAAACATTTTCTTAATACACACCATAGAAGTCATGCTACAAAAAATTGTTATTTCATTTTATTAAACATTTTATTCATGAACACCATAGAAGTCACGCTATAAAAAATTTAATTTCATTTAATTAAACATTTTCTTAATGCCATCATAGAAGTCACGCTACAAAAAATTGTTATTTCATTTTATTAAACATTTTCTTAATGAAAACCATAGAAGTAACGCTACAAAAAAATGTAACTTCATTTTATTAAACATTTTCTGAACGCACACCATAGAAGTCACGCTACAAAAAAGTCTTATTTCATGTTATAAATCCTTTTCTTTATACACACCATAGAAGTCACTCGACCAAATCTTCTTACTTCGTTTTATTAAACATTTTCTTAATGCACACCATAGAAGTCACGGTACAAAAAAATCTGATTTCGTTTAATTAAACATTTTCTTAAAGCGCCCCATCGAAGTCACGCTAGAAAAAAAATCTTATTTCATGTTATAAAACCTTATCTTTATGCACACACTAGAAGTCACTCGCCCAAATCTTCTTATTTCGTTTATTTAACATTTTCTTAATGCACAGCATAGAAGTCACGCTACAAAAAAATGTAATTTCATTTTATTAAACATTTTCTTCACGCACACCATAGAAGTCACGCTACAAAAAAACTTATTTCTTGTAATAAAACCATTTTTTTTGTACTCAATAGAAGTCACTCGACCAAATCTTCTTATTTCGTTTTATTAAACATTCCCTTAATGCACACCATAGAAGTCACGCTACAAAAAAATCTTATTTCGTTTCATTAAACATTTTCTTAATGCACACCATAGAAGTTACGCTACCAAAAAATCTTATTTCATGTAATAAAACCTTTTCTTTATGCACACCATAGAAGTCACTCGACCAAATCATCTTATTTCGTTTTATTTAACATTTTCTTAATGCACACCATAGAAGTCACGCTACAAAAAATTGTTATTTCATTTTATTAAACATTTTCGTAATGAACACCATAGAAGTCAAGCTACAAAAAATTGTTACTTCATTTTATTAAACATTTTCTTAATGCACACCATAGAAGTCACGCTACAAAAAATTGTTATTTCATTTTATCAAACATTTTCGTAATGAACACCAAGGAAGTCTTGCTACAAAAAATTGTTAAATCATTTTATTAAACATTTTCTTAATGAACACCATAGAAGTGACGCTACCAAAAATTGTTACTTCATTTTATTAAACATTTTCTGAACGCACACCATAGAAGTCACGCTACAAAAAAATCTTATTTCATGTTATAAATCCTTTTCTTTATACACACCATAGAAGTCACTCGACCAAATCATCTTATTTCATTTTATTAAACATTTTTTAATGCCCACCATAGAAGTCACGCTATAAAAAATTTAATTTAATTTTATTAAACATTTTCTTAATGCACACCATAGAAGTCATGCTACAAAAAATTGTTATTTCATTTTATTAAACATTTTCTTATTGAACACCATAGAAGTCACGCTACAAAAAATTGTTACTTCATTTTATTAAACATTTTCTTCACGCACACCATAGAAGTCACGCTACAAAAAACTGTAATTTCATTTTATTAAACATTTTTTTCACGCACACCATAGAAGTCACGCTACAAAAAATTGTTACTTCATTTTATTAAACATTTTCTGAAGGCACACCATAGCAGTCCCGATACAAAAAATTGCTACTTCATTTTATTAAACTTTTTCACAATGCACACCATAGAAGTCACGCTACAAAAAAATTAATTTCATTTTATTAAACATTTTTTTAACGCACACCATAGAAGTCACGCTACAAAAAATTGTTACTTCCTTTTATTAAACTTTTTCTTTATGCACACCATAGAAGTCAGGCTACAAAAAATTTAATTTCATTTGATTAAACATTTTCTTAATGCACACCATAGAAGTCACGCTACAAAAAATTGTTATTTCATTTTATTTAACATTTTCTTAATGCACACCATAGAATTCACGATACAAAAAATTGTAATTTCATTTTATTAAACATTTTCTTCACGCACACCATAGAAGTCACGCTACAAAAAACTGTAATATCATTTTATTAAACATTTTTTTCACGCACACCATAGAAGTCACGCTACTAAAAAATCTTATTTCATGTAATAAAACCATTTCTTTTTGTACACAAAAGAAGTCACTCGACCAAATCTTCTTACTTCGTTTTATTAAACATTCCCTTAATGCACACCATAGAAGTCACGCTACAAAAAAATCTTATTTTGTTTCATTAAACATTTTCTTAGTGCACACCATAGAAGTCAAGCTACAAAAAATTGTTACTTCATTTTATTAAACATTTTCTGAAGGCACACCATAGCAGTCACGATACAAAAAATTGCTACTTCATTTTATTAAACTTTTTCACAATGCACACCATAGAAGTCACGCTACAAAAAATTTAATTTCATTTTATTAAACATTTTCTTAACGCACACCATAGAAGTCACGCAACCAAAAAATCTTATTTCATGTAATAAAACCTTTTCTTTATGAACACCATAGAAGTCACTCGACCAAATCATTTTATTTCGTTTTATTTAACATTTTCTTAATGCACACCATAGAAGTAACGCTACAAAAAATTGTTATTTCATTTTATTAAACATTTTCGTAATGAACACCATAGAAGTCAAGCTACAAAAAATTGTTACTTCATTTTATTAAACATTTTCTTAATGCACACCATAGAAGTCACGCTACAAAAAATTGTTATTTCATTTTATTAAACATTTTCGTAATGAACACCATAGAAGTCTAGCTACAAAAAATTGTTAAATCATTTTATTAAACATTTTCTTAATGAACACCATAGAAGTGACGCTACCAAAAATTGTTACTTCATTTTATTAAACATTTTCTGAACGCACACCATAGAAGTCACGCTACAAAAAAATCTTATTTCATGTTATAAATCCTTTTCTTTATACACACCATAGAAGTCACTCGACCAAATCATCTTATTTCATTTTATTAAACATTTTTTAATGCCCACCATAGAAGTCACGCTATAAAAAATTTAATTTAATTTTATTAAACATTTTCTTAATGCACACCATAGAAGTCATGCTACAAAAAATTGTTATTTCATTTTATTAAACATTTTCTTATTGAACACCATAGAAGTCACGCTACAAAAAATTGTTACTTCATTTTATTAAACATTTTCTTCACGCACACCATAGAAGTCACGCTACAAAAAACTGTAATTTCATTTTATTAAACATTTTTTTCACGCACACCATAGAAGTCACGCTACAAAAAATTGTTACTTCATTTTATTAAACATTTTCTGAAGGCACACCATAGCAGTACCGATACAAGAAATTGCTACTTCATTTTATTAAACTTTTTCACAATGCACACCATAGAAGTCACGCTACAAAAAAATTAATTTCATTTTATTAAACATTTTTTTAATGCACACCATAGAAGTCACGCTACAAAAAATTGTTACTTCCTTTTATTAAACTTTTTCTTAATGCACACCATAGAAGTCAGGCTACAAAAAATTTAATTTCATTTGATTAAACATTTTCTTAATGCACACCATAGAAGTCACGCTACAAAAAATTGTTATTTCATTTTATTTAACATTTTCTTAATGCACACCATAGAATTCACGATACAAAAAATTGTAATTTCATTTTATTAAACATTTTCTTCACGCACACCATAGAAGTCACGCTACAAAAAACTGTAATATCATTTTATTAAACATTTTTTTCACGCACACCATAGAAGTCACGCTACTAAAAAATCTTATTTCATGTAATAAAACCATTTCTTTATACACACCATAGAAGTCACTCGACCAAATCATCTTATTTCATTTTATTAAACATTTTTTAATGCCCACCATAGAAGTCACGCTATAAAAAGTTTAATTTTATTTTATTAAACATTTTCTTAATGCACACCATAGAAGTCATGCTACAAAAAATTGTTATTTCATTTTATTAAACATTTTCTTATTGAACACCATAGAAGTCGCGCTACAAAATTTTTTTATTTCATTTTATTAAACATTTTCTGAACGCAAACCATAGAAATCACGCTGCCAAAAAATCTTATTTCATGTTATAAATCCTTTTCTTCATACACACAATAGATATCACTCTACCAAATCGTCTAATTTCGTTTTATTTAACATTTTCTTAATGCACACCATAGAGGTCACGCTACAAAAAAATTTGATTTCGTATTATTAAACATTTTCTTAACGCACACCATAGAAGTCACGCAACCAAAAAATCTTATTTCATGTAATAAAACCTTTTCTTTATGAACACCATAGAAGTCACTCGACCAAATCATCTTATTTCGTTTTATTTAACATTTTCTTAATGCACACCATAGAAGTCACGCTACAAAAAAATTGTTATTACATTTTGTTAAACATTTTATTAATGAACACCATAGAAGTCACGCTACAAAAAATTGTTATTTCATTTTATTAAACATTTTCTTCACGCACACCATAGAAGTCACGCTACAAAAAAATCTTATTTCATGTTATAAATCCTTTTCTTTATACACACCATAGAAGTCACTCGACCAAATCATCTTATTTCATTTTATTAAACATTTTTTAATGCCCACCATAGAAGTCACGCTATAAAAAATTTAATTTCATTTTATTAAACATTTTCTTAATGCACACCATAGAAGTCACGCTACAAAAATTTGTTATTTCATTTTATTAAACATTTTCTTAATGAAAACCATAGAAGTAACGCTACAAAAAATTGTAACTTCATTTTATTAAACATTTTCTGAACGCACACCATAGAAGTCACGCTACAAACAAATCTTATTTCATGTTTTAAATCCTTTTCTTTATACACACCATAGAAGTCACTCGACCAAATCTTCTTATTTCGTTTTATTTAACATTTTCTTAATGCACACCATAGAAGTCACGATACAAAAAATTGTAATTTCATTTTATTAAACATTTTCTTCACGCACACCATAGAAGTCACGCTACAAAAAACTGTAATTTCATTTTATTAAACATTTTTTTCACGCACACCATAGAAGTCACGCTACTAAAAAATCTTATTTCATGTAATAAAACCATTTCTTTTTGTACACAAAAGAAGTCACTCGACCAAATCTTCTTACTTCGTTTTATTAAACATTCCCTTAATGCACACCATAGAAGTCACGCTACAAAAAACTGTTATTTCACTTTATTAAACATTTTCTTATTGAACACCATAGAAGTCGCGCTACAAAATTTTTTTATTTCATTTTATTAAACATTTTCTGAACGCACACCATAGAAATCACGCTACCAAAAAATCTTATTTCATGTTATAAATCCTTTTCTTCATACACACAATAGATATCACTCTACCAAATCGTCTAATTTCGTTTTATTTAACATTTTCTTAATGCACACCATAGAGGTCACGCTACAAAAAAATCTGATTTCGTATTATTAAACATTTTCTTAACGCACACCATAGAAGTCACGCAACCAAAAAATCTTATTTCATGTAATAAAACCTTTTCTTTATGAACACCATAGAAGTCATTCGACCAAATCATCTTATTTCGTTTTATTTAACATTTTCTTCACGCACACCATAGAAGTCACGCTACAAAAAACTGTTATTTCATTTTATTAAACATTTTCTTAATGAACACCATAGAAGTAACGCTACAAAAAATTGTTACTTCATTTTATTAAACATTCTCTGAAGGCACACCATAGCAGTCACGATACAAAAAATTGCTACTTCATTTTATTAAACTTTTTCACAATGCACACCATAGAAGTCACGCTACAAAAAATTTAATTTCATTTTATTAAACATTTTCTTAATGAACACCATAGAAGTGACGCTACAAAAAATTATTACTTCATTTTATTAAACATTTTCTGAACGCACACCATAGAAGTCACGCTACAAAAAAATCTTATTTCATGTTATAAATCCTTTTCTTTATACACACCGTAGAAGTCACTCGACCAAATCATCTTATTTCATTTTATTAAACATTTTTTAATGCCCACCATAGAAGTCACGCTATAAAAAATTTAATTTAATTTTATTAAACATTTTCTTATTGCACACCATAGAAGTCACTCGACCAAATCATCTTATTTCATTTTATTAAACATTTTTTAATGCCCACCATAGAAGTCACGCTATAAAAAGTTTAATTTTATTTTATTAAACATTTTCTTAATGCACACCATAGAAGTCATGCTACAAAAAATTGTTATTTCACTTTATTAAACATTTTCTTATTGAACACCATAGAAGTCGCGCTACAAATTTTTTTTATTTCATTTTATTAAACATTTTCTGAACGCACACCATAGAAATCACGCTACCAAAAAATCTTATTTCATGTTATAAATCCTTTTCTTCATACACACAATAGATATCACTCTACCAAATCGTCTAATTTCGTTTTATTTAACATTTTCTTAATGCACAGCATAGAAGTCACGCTACAAAAAAATGTAATTTCATTTTATTAAACATTTTCTTCACGCACACCATAGAAGTCACGCTACAAAAAAATCTTATTTCTTGTAATAAAACCATTTTTTTTGTACTCAATAGAAGTCACTCGACCAAATCTTCTTATTTCGTTTTATTAAACATTCCCTTAATGCACACCATAGAAGTCACGCTACAAAAAAATCTTATTTCGTTTCATTAAACATTTTCTTAATGCACACCATAGAAGTCACGCTACCAAAAAATCTTATTTCATGTAATAAAACCTTTTCTTTATGCACACCATAGAAGTCACTCGACCAAATCATCTTATTTCGTTTTATTTAACATTTTCTTAATGCACACCATAGAAGTCACGCTACAAAAAATTGTTATTTCATTTTATTAAACATTTTCGTAATGAACACCATAGAAGTCAAGCTACAAAAAATTGTTACTTCATTTTATTAAACATTTTCTTAATGCACACCATAGAAGTCACGCTACAAAAAATTGTTATTTCATTTTATTAAACATTTTCGTAATGAACACCATAGAAGTCTAGCTACAAAAAATTGTTAAATCATTTTATTAAACATTTTCTTAATGAACACCATAGAAGTGACGCTACCAAAAATTGTTACTTCATTTTATTAAACATTTTCTTCACGCACACCATAGAAGTCACGCTACAAAAAAATCTTATTTCATGTTATAAATCCTTTTCTTTATACACACCATAGAAGTCACTCGACCAAATCATCTTATTTCATTTTATTAAACATTTTTTAATGCCCACCATAGAAGTCACGCTATAAAAAATTTAATTTAATTTTATTAAACATTTTCTTAATGCACACCATAGAAGTCATGCTACAAAAAATTGTTATTTCATTTTATTAAACATTTTCCTATTGAACACCATAGAAGTCACGCTACAAAAAATTGTTACTTCATTTTATTAAACATTTTCTTCACGCACACCATAGAAGTCACGCTACAAAAAACTGTAATTTCATTTTATTAAACATTTTTTTCACGCACACCATAGAAGTCACGCTACAAAAAATTGTTACTTCATTTTATTAAACATTTTCTGAAGGCACACCATAGCAGTCCCGATACAAAAAATTGCTACTTCATTTTATTAAACTTTTTCACAATGCACACCATAGAAGTCACGCTACAAAAAAATTAATTTCATTTTATTAAACATTTTTTTAATGCACACCATAGAAGTCACGCTACAAAAAATTGTTACTTCCTTTTATTAAACTTTTTCTTAATGCACACCATAGAAGTCAGGCTACAAAAAATTTAATTTCATTTGATTAAACATTTTCTTAATGCACACCATAGAAGTCACGCTACAAAAAATTGTAATTTCATTTTATTAAACATTTTCTTCACGCACACCATAGAAGTCACGCTACAAAAAACTGTAATATCATTTTATTAAACATTTTTTTCACGCACACCATAGAAGTCACGCTACTAAAAAATCTTATTTCATGTAATAAAACCATTTCTTTTTGTACACAAAAGAAGTCACTCGACCAAATCTTCTTACTTCGTTTTATTAAACATTCCCTTAATGCACACCATAGAAGTCACGCTACAAAAAAATCTTATTTTGTTTCATTAAACATTTTCTTAGTGCACACCATAGAAGTCAAGCTACAAAAAATTGTTACTTCATTTTATTAAACATTTTCTGAAGGCACACCATAGCAGTCACGATACAAAAAATTGCTACTTCATTTTATTAAACTTTTTCACAATGCACACCATAGAAGTCACGCTACAAAAAATTTAATTTCATTTTATTAAACATTTTCTTAATGCACACCATAGAAGTCACGCTACAAAGAATTGTTATTTCATTTTATTAAACATTTTCTTAATGAACACCATAGAAGTAACGCTACAAAAAATTGTTACTTCATTTTATTAAACATTTTCTGAACGCAAACCATAGAAATCACGCTGCCAAAAAATCTTATTTCATGTTATAAATCCTTTTCTTCATACACACAATAGATATCACTCTACCAAATCGTCTAATTTCGTTTTATTTAACATTTTCTTAATGCACACCATAGAGGTCACGCTACAAAAAAATTTGATTTCGTATTATTAAACATTTTCTTAACGCACACCATAGAAGTCACGCAACCAAAAAATCTTATTTCATGTAATAAAACCTTTTCTTTATGAACACCATAGAAGTCACTCGACCAAATCATCTTATTTCGTTTTATTTAACATTTTCTTAATGCACACCATAGAAGTCACGCTACAAAAAAATTGTTATTACATTTTGTTAAACATTTTATTAATGAACACCATAGAAGTCACGCTACAAAAAATTGTTATTTCATTTTATTAAACATTTTCTTCACGCACACCATAGAAGTCACGCTACAAAAAAATCTTATTTCATGTTATAAATCCTTTTCTTTATACACACCATAGAAGTCACTCGACCAAATCATCTTATTTCATTTTATTAAACATTTTTTAATGCCCACCATAGAAGTCACGCTATAAAAAATTTAATTTCATTTTATTAAACATTTTCTTAATGCACACCATAGAAGTCACGCTACAAAAATTTGTTATTTCATTTTATTAAACATTTTCTTAATGAAAACCATAGAAGTAACGCTACAAAAAATTGTAACTTCATTTTATTAAACATTTTCTGAACGCACACCATAGAAGTCACGCTACAAACAAATCTTATTTCATGTTTTAAATCCTTTTCTTTATACACACCATAGAAGTCACTCGACCAAATCTTCTTATTTCGTTTTATTTAACATTTTCTTAATGCACACCATAGAAGTCACGATACAAAAAATTGTAATTTCATTTTATTAAACATTTTCTTCACGCACACCATAGAAGTCACGCTACAAAAAACTGTAATTTCATTTTATTAAACATTTTTTTCACGCACACCATAGAAGTCACGCTACTAAAAAATCTTATTTCATGTAATAAAACCATTTCTTTTTGTACACAAAAGAAGTCACTCGACCAAATCTTCTTACTTCGTTCTATTAAACATTCCCTTAATGCACACCATAGAAGTCACGCTACAAAAAAATCTTATTTTGTTTCATTAAACATTTTCTTAATGCACACCATAGAAGTCAAGCTACAAAAAATTGTTACTTCATTTTATTAAACATTTTCTGAAGGCACACCATAGCAGTCACGATACAAAAAATTGCTACTTCATTTTATTAAACTTTTTCACAATGCACACCATAGAAGTCACGCTACAAAAATTTGTTATTTCATTTTATTAAACATTTTCTTAATGAAAACCATAGAAGTAACGCTACAAAAAATTGTAACTTCATTTTATTAAACATTTTCTGAACGCACACCATAGAAGTCACGCTACAAAAAAATCTTATTTCATTTTATTAAACATTTTTTTCACGCACACCATAGAAGTCATGCTACAAAAAATTGTTATTTCATTTTATTAAACATTTTCTTATTGAACACCATAGAAGTCACGCTACAAAAAATTGTTACTTCCTTTTATTAAACTTTTTCTTAATGCACACCATAGAAGTCAGGCTACAAAAAATTGTAACTTCATTTTATTAAACATTTTCTTCACGCACACCATAGAAGTCACGCTACAAAAAATTGTTACTTCATTTTATTAAACATTTTCTGAAGGCACACCATAGCAGTCCCGATACAAAAAATTGCTACTTCATTTTATTAAACTTTTTCACAATGCACACCATAGAAGTCACGCTACAAAAAATTGTTACTTCCTTTTATTAAACTTTTTCTTAATGCACACCATAGAAGTCAGGCTACAAAAAATTTAATTTCATTTGATTAAACATTTTCTTAATGCACACCATAGAAGTCACGCTACAAAAAATTGTTATTTCATTTTATTTAACATTTTCTTAATGCACACCATAGAAGTCACGCTACAAAAAACTGTAATATCATTTTATTAAACATTTTTTTCACGCACACCATAGAAGTCACGCTACTAAAAAATCTTATTTCATGTTATAAATCCTTTTCTTTATACACACCGTAGAAGTCACTCGACCAAATCATCTTATTTCATTTTATTAAACATTTTTTAATGCCCACCATAGAAGTCACGCTATAAAAAATTTAATTTAATTTTATTAAACATTTTCTTAATACACACCATAGAAGTCATGCTACAAAAAATTGTTATTTCATTTTATTAAACATTTTATTCATGAACACCATAGAAGTCACGCTATAAAAAATTTAATTTCATTTAATTAAACATTTTCTTAATGCCATCATAGAAGTCACGCTACAAAAAATTGTTATTTCATTTTATTAAACATTTTCTTAATGAAAACCATAGAAGTAACGCTACAAAAAAATGTAACTTCATTTTATTAAACATTTTCTGAACGCACACCATAGAAGTCACGCTACAAAAAAGTCTTATTTCATGTTATAAATCCTTTTCTTTATACACACCATAGAAGTCACTCGACCAAATCTTCTTACTTCGTTTTATTAAACATTTTCTTAATGCACACCATAGAAGTCACGGTACAAAAAAATCTGATTTCGTTTAATTAAACATTTTCTTAAAGCGCCCCATCGAAGTCACGCTAGAAAAAAAATCTTATTTCATGTTATAAAACCTTATCTTTATGCACACACTAGAAGTCACTCGCCCAAATCTTCTTATTTCGTTTATTTAACATTTTCTTAATGCACAGCATAGAAGTCACGCTACAAAAAAATGTAATTTCATTTTATTAAACATTTTCTTCACGCACACCATAGAAGTCACGCTACAAAAAAACTTATTTCTTGTAATAAAACCATTTTTTTTGTACTCAATAGAAGTCACTCGACCAAATCTTCTTATTTCGTTTTATTAAACATTCCCTTAATGCACACCATAGAAGTCACGCTACAAAAAAATCTTATTTCGTTTCATTAAACATTTTCTTAATGCACACCATAGAAGTTACGCTACCAAAAAATCTTATTTCATGTAATAAAACCTTTTCTTTATGCACACCATAGAAGTCACTCGACCAAATCATCTTATTTCGTTTTATTTAACATTTTCTTAATGCACACCATAGAAGTCACGCTACAAAAAATTGTTATTTCATTTTATTAAACATTTTCGTAATGAACACCATAGAAGTCAAGCTACAAAAAATTGTTACTTCATTTTATTAAACATTTTCTTAATGCACACCATAGAAGTCACGCTACAAAAAATTGTTATTTCATTTTATCAAACATTTTCGTAATGAACACCAAGGAAGTCTTGCTACAAAAAATTGTTAAATCATTTTATTAAACATTTTCTTAATGAACACCATAGAAGTGACGCTACCAAAAATTGTTACTTCATTTTATTAAACATTTTCTGAACGCACACCATAGAAGTCACGCTACAAAAAAATCTTATTTCATGTTATAAATCCTTTTCTTTATACACACCATAGAAGTCACTCGACCAAATCATCTTATTTCATTTTATTAAACATTTTTTAATGCCCACCATAGAAGTCACGCTATAAAAAATTTAATTTAATTTTATTAAACATTTTCTTAATGCACACCATAGAAGTCATGCTACAAAAAATTGTTATTTCATTTTATTAAACATTTTCTTATTGAACACCATAGAAGTCACGCTACAAAAAATTGTTACTTCATTTTATTAAACATTTTCTTCACGCACACCATAGAAGTCACGCTACAAAAAACTGTAATTTCATTTTATTAAACATTTTTTTCACGCACACCATAGAAGTCACGCTACAAAAAATTGTTACTTCATTTTATTAAACATTTTCTGAAGGCACACCATAGCAGTCCCGATACAAAAAATTGCTACTTCATTTTATTAAACTTTTTCACAATGCACACCATAGAAGTCACGCTACAAAAAAATTAATTTCATTTTATTAAACATTTTTTTAACGCACACCATAGAAGTCACGCTACAAAAAATTGTTACTTCCTTTTATTAAACTTTTTCTTTATGCACACCATAGAAGTCAGGCTACAAAAAATTTAATTTCATTTGATTAAACATTTTCTTAATGCACACCATAGAAGTCACGCTACAAAAAATTGTTATTTCATTTTATTTAACATTTTCTTAATGCACACCATAGAATTCACGATACAAAAAATTGTAATTTCATTTTATTAAACATTTTCTTCACGCACACCATAGAAGTCACGCTACAAAAAACTGTAATATCATTTTATTAAACATTTTTTTCACGCACACCATAGAAGTCACGCTACTAAAAAATCTTATTTCATGTAATAAAACCATTTCTTTTTGTACACAAAAGAAGTCACTCGACCAAATCTTCTTACTTCGTTTTATTAAACATTCCCTTAATGCACACCATAGAAGTCACGCTACAAAAAAATCTTATTTTGTTTCATTAAACATTTTCTTAGTGCACACCATAGAAGTCAAGCTACAAAAAATTGTTACTTCATTTTATTAAACATTTTCTGAAGGCACACCATAGCAGTCACGATACAAAAAATTGCTACTTCATTTTATTAAACTTTTTCACAATGCACACCATAGAAGTCACGCTACAAAAAATTTAATTTCATTTTATTAAACATTTTCTTAACGCACACCATAGAAGTCACGCAACCAAAAAATCTTATTTCATGTAATAAAACCTTTTCTTTATGAACACCATAGAAGTCACTCGACCAAATCATTTTATTTCGTTTTATTTAACATTTTCTTAATGCACACCATAGAAGTCACGCTACAAAAAAATTGTTATTACATTTTGTTAAACATTTTATTAATGAACACCATAGAAGTCACGCTACAAAAAATTGTTATTTCATTTTATTAAACATTTTCTTCACGCACACCATAGAAGTCACGCTACAAAAAAATCTTATTTCATGTTATAAATCCTTTTCTTTATACACACCATAGAAGTCACTCGACCAAATCATCTTATTTCATTTTATTAAACATTTTTTAATGCCCACCATAGAAGTCACGCTATAAAAAATTTAATTTCATTTTATTAAACATTTTCTTAATGCACACCATAGAAGTCACGCTACAAAAATTTGTTATTTCATTTTATTAAACATTTTCTTAATGAACACCATAGAAGTAACGCTACAAAAAATTGTTACTTCATTTTATTAAACATTCTCTGAAGGCACACCATAGCAGTCACGATACAAAAAATTGCTACTTCATTTTATTAAACTTTTTCACAATGCACACCATAGAAGTCACGCTACAAAAAATTTAATTTCATTTTATTAAACATTTTCTTAATGAACACCATAGAAGTGACGCTACAAAAAATTATTACTTCATTTTATTAAACATTTTCTGAACGCACACCATAGAAGTCACGCTACAAAAAAATCTTATTTCATGTTATAAATCCTTTTCTTTATACACACCGTAGAAGTCACTCGACCAAATCATCTTATTTCATTTTATTAAACATTTTTTAATGCCCACCATAGAAGTCACGCTATAAAAAATTTAATTTAATTTTATTAAACATTTTCTTATTGCACACCATAGAAGTCACTCGACCAAATCATCTTATTTCATTTTATTAAACATTTTTTAATGCCCACCATAGAAGTCACGCTATAAAAAGTTTAATTTTATTTTATTAAACATTTTCTTAATGCACACCATAGAAGTCATGCTACAAAAAATTGTTATTTCACTTTATTAAACATTTTCTTATTGAACACCATAGAAGTCGCGCTACAAATTTTTTTTATTTCATTTTATTAAACATTTTCTGAACGCACACCATAGAAATCACGCTACCAAAAAATCTTATTTCATGTTATAAATCCTTTTCTTCATACACACAATAGATATCACTCTACCAAATCGTCTAATTTCGTTTTATTTAACATTTTCTTAATGCACAGCATAGAAGTCACGCTACAAAAAAATGTAATTTCATTTTATTAAACATTTTCTTCACGCACACCATAGAAGTCACGCTACAAAAAAATCTTATTTCTTGTAATAAAACCATTTTTTTTGTACTCAATAGAAGTCACTCGACCAAATCTTCTTATTTCGTTTTATTAAACATTCCCTTAATGCACACCATAGAAGTCACGCTACAAAAAAATCTTATTTCGTTTCATTAAACATTTTCTTAATGCACACCATAGAAGTCACGCTACCAAAAAATCTTATTTCATGTAATAAAACCTTTTCTTTATGCACACCATAGAAGTCACTCGACCAAATCATCTTATTTCGTTTTATTTAACATTTTCTTAATGCACACCATAGAAGTCACGCTACAAAAAATTGTTATTTCATTTTATTAAACATTTTCGTAATGAACACCATAGAAGTCAAGCTACAAAAAATTGTTACTTCATTTTATTAAACATTTTCTTAATGCACACCATAGAAGTCACGCTACAAAAAATTGTTATTTCATTTTATTAAACATTTTCGTAATGAACACCATAGAAGTCTAGCTACAAAAAATTGTTAAATCATTTTATTAAACATTTTCTTAATGAACACCATAGAAGTGACGCTACCAAAAATTGTTACTTCA
Organism: Lutraria lutraria; assembly: GCA_964023205.1. NCBI lineage: Eukaryota > Metazoa > Mollusca > Bivalvia > Venerida > Mactridae > Lutraria > Lutraria lutraria. Next base: position 10,719,362 of record OZ026839.1, on the reverse strand, counting down.
TTTTATTAAACATTTTCTGAACGCACACCATAGAAGTCACGCTACAAAAAAATCTTATTTCATGTTATAAATCCTTTTCTTTATACACACCATAGAAGTCACTCGACCAAATCATCTTATTTCATTTTATTAAACATTTTTTAATGCCCACCATAGAAGTCACGCTATAAAAAATTTAATTTAATTTTATTAAACATTTTCTTAATGCACACCATAGAAGTCATGCTACAAAAAATTGTTATTTCATTTTATTAAACATTTTCTTATTGAACACCATAGAAGTCACGCTACAAAAAATTGTTACTTCATTTTATTAAACATTTTCTTCACGCACACCATAGAAGTCACGCTACAAAAAACTGTAATTTCATTTTATTAAACATTTTTTTCACGCACACCATAGAAGTCACGCTACAAAAAATTGTTACTTCATTTTATTAAACATTTTCTGAAGGCACACCATAGCAGTCCCGATACAAAAAATTGCTACTTCATTTTATTAAACTTTTTCACAATGCACACCATAGAAGTCACGCTACAAAAAAATTAATTTCATTTTATTAAACATTTTTTTAATGCACACCATAGAAGTCACGCTACAAAAAATTGTTACTTCCTTTTATTAAACTTTTTCTTAATGCACACCATAGAAGTCAGGCTACAAAAAATTTAATTTCATTTGATTAAACATTTTCTTAATGCACACCATAGAAGTCACGCTACAAAAAATTGTAATTTCATTTTATTAAACATTTTCTTCACGCACACCATAGAAGTCACGCTACAAAAAACTGTAATATCATTTTATTAAACATTTTTTTCACGCACACCATAGAAGTCACGCTACTAAAAAATCTTATTTCATGTAATAAAACCATTTCTTTTTGTACACAAAAGAAGTCACTCGACCAAATCTTCTTACTTCGTTTTATTAAACATTCCCTTAATGCACACCATAGAAGTCACGCTACAAAAAAATCTTATTTTGTTTCATTAAACATTTTCTTAGTGCACACCATAGAAGTCACGCTACCAAAAATTGTTACTTCATTTTATTAAACATTTTCTTCACGCACACCATAGAAGTCACGCTACAAAAAAATCTTATTTCATGTTATAAATCCTTTTCTTTATACACACCATAGAAGTCACTCGACCAAATCATCTTATTTCATTTTATTAAACATTTTTTAATGCCCACCATAGAAGTCACGCTATAAAAAATTTAATTTAATTTTATTAAACATTTTCTTAATGCACACCATAGAAGTCATGCTACAAAAAATTGTTATTTCATTTTATTAAACATTTTCTTATTGAACACCATAGAAGTCACGCTACAAAAAATTGTTACTTCATTTTATTAAACATTTTCTTCACGCACACCATAGAAGTCACGCTACAAAAAACTGTAATTTCATTTTATTAAACATTTTTTTCACGCACACCATAGAAGTCACGCTACAAAAAATTGTTACTTCATTTTATTAAACATTTTCTGAAGGCACACCATAGCAGTCCCGATACAAAAAATTGCTACTTCATTTTATTAAACTTTTTCACAATGCACACCATAGAAGTCACGCTACAAAAAAATTAATTTCATTTTATTAAACATTTTTTTAACGCACACCATAGAAGTCACGCTACAAAAAATTGTTACTTCCTTTTATTAAACTTTTTCTTTATGCACACCATAGAAGTCAGGCTACAAAAAATTTAATTTCATTTGATTAAACATTTTCTTAATGCACACCATAGAAGTCACGCTACAAAAAATTGTTATTTCATTTTATTTAACATTTTCTTAATGCACACCATAGAATTCACGATACAAAAAATTGTAATTTCATTTTATTAAACATTTTCTTCACGCACACCATAGAAGTCACGCTACAAAAAACTGTAATATCATTTTATTAAACATTTTTTTCACGCACACCATAGAAGTCACGCTACTAAAAAATCTTATTTCATGTAATAAAACCATTTCTTTTTGTACACAAAAGAAGTCACTCGACCAAATCTTCTTACTTCGTTTTATTAAACATTCCCTTAATGCACACCATAGAAGTCACGCTACAAAAAAATCTTATTTTGTTTCATTAAACATTTTCTTAGTGCACACCATAGAAGTCAAGCTACAAAAAATTGTTACTTCATTTTATTAAACATTTTCTGAAGGCACACCATAGCAGTCACGATACAAAAAATTGCTACTTCATTTTATTAAACTTTTTCACAATGCACACCATAGAAGTCACGCTACAAAAAATTTAATTTCATTTTATTAAACATTTTCTTAACGCACACCATAGAAGTCACGCAACCAAAAAATCTTATTTCATGTAATAAAACCTTTTCTTTATGAACACCATAGAAGTCACTCGACCAAATCATTTTATTTCGTTTTATTTAACATTTTCTTAATGCACACCATAGAAGTCACGCTACAAAAAAATTGTTATTACATTTTGTTAAACATTTTATTAATGAACACCATAGAAGTCACGCTACAAAAAATTGTTATTTCATTTTATTAAACATTTTCTTCACGCACACCATAGAAGTCACGCTACAAAAAAATCTTATTTCATGTTATAAATCCTTTTCTTTATACACACCATAGAAGTCACTCGACCAAATCATCTTATTTCATTTTATTAAACATTTTTTAATGCCCACCATAGAAGTCACGCTATAAAAAATTTAATTTCATTTTATTAAACATTTTCTTAATGCACACCATAGAAGTCACGCTACAAAAATTTGTTATTTCATTTTATTAAACATTTTCTTAATGAACACCATAGAAGTAACGCTACAAAAAATTGTTACTTCATTTTATTAAACATTCTCTGAAGGCACACCATAGCAGTCACGATACAAAAAATTGCTACTTCATTTTATTAAACTTTTTCACAATGCACACCATAGAAGTCACGCTACAAAAAATTTAATTTCATTTTATTAAACATTTTCTTAATGAACACCATAGAAGTGACGCTACAAAAAATTATTACTTCATTTTATTAAACATTTTCTGAACGCACACCATAGAAGTCACGCTACAAAAAAATCTTATTTCATGTTATAAATCCTTTTCTTTATACACACCGTAGAAGTCACTCGACCAAATCATCTTATTTCATTTTATTAAACATTTTTTAATGCCCACCATAGAAGTCACGCTATAAAAAATTTAATTTAATTTTATTAAACATTTTCTTATTGCACACCATAGAAGTCACTCGACCAAATCATCTTATTTCATTTTATTAAACATTTTTTAATGCCCACCATAGAAGTCACGCTATAAAAAGTTTAATTTTATTTTATTAAACATTTTCTTAATGCACACCATAGAAGTCATGCTACAAAAAATTGTTATTTCACTTTATTAAACATTTTCTTATTGAACACCATAGAAGTCGCGCTACAAATTTTTTTTATTTCATTTTATTAAACATTTTCTGAACGCACACCATAGAAATCACGCTACCAAAAAATCTTATTTCATGTTATAAATCCTTTTCTTCATACACACAATAGATATCACTCTACCAAATCGTCTAATTTCGTTTTATTTAACATTTTCTTAATGCACAGCATAGAAGTCACGCTACAAAAAAATGTAATTTCATTTTATTAAACATTTTCTTCACGCACACCATAGAAGTCACGCTACAAAAAAATCTTATTTCTTGTAATAAAACCATTTTTTTTGTACTCAATAGAAGTCACTCGACCAAATCTTCTTATTTCGTTTTATTAAACATTCCCTTAATGCACACCATAGAAGTCACGCTACAAAAAAATCTTATTTCGTTTCATTAAACATTTTCTTAATGCACACCATAGAAGTCACGCTACCAAAAAATCTTATTTCATGTAATAAAACCTTTTCTTTATGCACACCATAGAAGTCACTCGACCAAATCATCTTATTTCGTTTTATTTAACATTTTCTTAATGCACACCATAGAAGTCACGCTACAAAAAATTGTTATTTCATTTTATTAAACATTTTCGTAATGAACACCATAGAAGTCAAGCTACAAAAAATTGTTACTTCATTTTATTAAACATTTTCTTAATGCACACCATAGAAGTCACGCTACAAAAAATTGTTATTTCATTTTATTAAACATTTTCGTAATGAACACCATAGAAGTCTAGCTACAAAAAATTGTTAAATCATTTTATTAAACATTTTCTTAATGAACACCATAGAAGTGACGCTACCAAAAATTGTTACTTCATTTTATTAAACATTTTCTGAACGCACACCATAGAAGTCACGCTACAAAAAAATCTTATTTCATGTTATAAATCCTTTTCTTTATACACACCATAGAAGTCACTCGACCAAATCATCTTATTTCATTTTATTAAACATTTTTTAATGCCCACCATAGAAGTCACGCTATAAAAAATTTAATTTAATTTTATTAAACATTTTCTTAATGCACACCATAGAAGTCATGCTACAAAAAATTGTTATTTCATTTTATTAAACATTTTCTTATTGAACACCATAGAAGTCACGCTACAAAAAATTGTTACTTCATTTTATTAAACATTTTCTTCACGCACACCATAGAAGTCACGCTACAAAAAACTGTAATTTCATTTTATTAAACATTTTTTTCACGCACACCATAGAAGTCACGCTACAAAAAATTGTTACTTCATTTTATTAAACATTTTCTGAAGGCACACCATAGCAGTCCCGATACAAAAAATTGCTACTTCATTTTATTAAACTTTTTCACAATGCACACCATAGAAGTCACGCTACAAAAAAATTAATTTCATTTTATTAAACATTTTTTTAATGCACACCATAGAAGTCACGCTACAAAAAATTGTTACTTCCTTTTATTAAACTTTTTCTTAATGCACACCATAGAAGTCAGGCTACAAAAAATTTAATTTCATTTGATTAAACATTTTCTTAATGCACACCATAGAAGTCACGCTACAAAAAATTGTAATTTCATTTTATTAAACATTTTCTTCACGCACACCATAGAAGTCACGCTACAAAAAACTGTAATATCATTTTATTAAACATTTTTTTCACGCACACCATAGAAGTCACGCTACTAAAAAATCTTATTTCATGTAATAAAACCATTTCTTTTTGTACACAAAAGAAGTCACTCGACCAAATCTTCTTACTTCGTTTTATTAAACATTCCCTTAATGCACACCATAGAAGTCACGCTACAAAAAAATCTTATTTTGTTTCATTAAACATTTTCTTAGTGCACACCATAGAAGTCAAGCTACAAAAAATTGTTACTTCATTTTATTAAACATTTTCTGAAGGCACACCATAGCAGTCACGATACAAAAAATTGCTACTTCATTTTATTAAACTTTTTCACAATGCACACCATAGAAGTCACGCTACAAAAAATTTAATTTCATTTTATTAAACATTTTCTTAATGCACACCATAGAAGTCACGCTACAAAGAATTGTTATTTCATTTTATTAAACATTTTCTTAATGAACACCATAGAAGTAACGCTACAAAAAATTGTTACTTCATTTTATTAAACATTTTCTGAACGCAAACCATAGAAATCACGCTGCCAAAAAATCTTATTTCATGTTATAAATCCTTTTCTTCATACACACAATAGATATCACTCTACCAAATCGTCTAATTTCGTTTTATTTAACATTTTCTTAATGCACACCATAGAGGTCACGCTACAAAAAAATTTGATTTCGTATTATTAAACATTTTCTTAACGCACACCATAGAAGTCACGCAACCAAAAAATCTTATTTCATGTAATAAAACCTTTTCTTTATGAACACCATAGAAGTCACTCGACCAAATCATCTTATTTCGTTTTATTTAACATTTTCTTAATGCACACCATAGAAGTCACGCTACAAAAAAATTGTTATTACATTTTGTTAAACATTTTATTAATGAACACCATAGAAGTCACGCTACAAAAAATTGTTATTTCATTTTATTAAACATTTTCTTCACGCACACCATAGAAGTCACGCTACAAAAAAATCTTATTTCATGTTATAAATCCTTTTCTTTATACACACCATAGAAGTCACTCGACCAAATCATCTTATTTCATTTTATTAAACATTTTTTAATGCCCACCATAGAAGTCACGCTATAAAAAATTTAATTTCATTTTATTAAACATTTTCTTAATGCACACCATAGAAGTCACGCTACAAAAATTTGTTATTTCATTTTATTAAACATTTTCTTAATGAAAACCATAGAAGTAACGCTACAAAAAATTGTAACTTCATTTTATTAAACATTTTCTGAACGCACACCATAGAAGTCACGCTACAAACAAATCTTATTTCATGTTTTAAATCCTTTTCTTTATACACACCATAGAAGTCACTCGACCAAATCTTCTTATTTCGTTTTATTTAACATTTTCTTAATGCACACCATAGAAGTCACGATACAAAAAATTGTAATTTCATTTTATTAAACATTTTCTTCACGCACACCATAGAAGTCACGCTACAAAAAACTGTAATTTCATTTTATTAAACATTTTTTTCACGCACACCATAGAAGTCACGCTACTAAAAAATCTTATTTCATGTAATAAAACCATTTCTTTTTGTACACAAAAGAAGTCACTCGACCAAATCTTCTTACTTCGTTCTATTAAACATTCCCTTAATGCACACCATAGAAGTCACGCTACAAAAAAATCTTATTTTGTTTCATTAAACATTTTCTTAATGCACACCATAGAAGTCAAGCTACAAAAAATTGTTACTTCATTTTATTAAACATTTTCTGAAGGCACACCATAGCAGTCACGATACAAAAAATTGCTACTTCATTTTATTAAACTTTTTCACAATGCACACCATAGAAGTCACGCTACAAAAATTTGTTATTTCATTTTATTAAACATTTTCTTAATGAAAACCATAGAAGTAACGCTACAAAAAATTGTAACTTCATTTTATTAAACATTTTCTGAACGCACACCATAGAAGTCACGCTACAAAAAAATCTTATTTCATTTTATTAAACATTTTTTTCACGCACACCATAGAAGTCATGCTACAAAAAATTGTTATTTCATTTTATTAAACATTTTCTTATTGAACACCATAGAAGTCACGCTACAAAAAATTGTTACTTCCTTTTATTAAACTTTTTCTTAATGCACACCATAGAAGTCAGGCTACAAAAAATTGTAACTTCATTTTATTAAACATTTTCTTCACGCACACCATAGAAGTCACGCTACAAAAAATTGTTACTTCATTTTATTAAACATTTTCTGAAGGCACACCATAGCAGTCCCGATACAAAAAATTGCTACTTCATTTTATTAAACTTTTTCACAATGCACACCATAGAAGTCACGCTACAAAAAATTGTTACTTCCTTTTATTAAACTTTTTCTTAATGCACACCATAGAAGTCAGGCTACAAAAAATTTAATTTCATTTGATTAAACATTTTCTTAATGCACACCATAGAAGTCACGCTACAAAAAATTGTTATTTCATTTTATTTAACATTTTCTTAATGCACACCATAGAAGTCACGCTACAAAAAACTGTAATATCATTTTATTAAACATTTTTTTCACGCACACCATAGAAGTCACGCTACTAAAAAATCTTATTTCATGTTATAAATCCTTTTCTTTATACACACCGTAGAAGTCACTCGACCAAATCATCTTATTTCATTTTATTAAACATTTTTTAATGCCCACCATAGAAGTCACGCTATAAAAAATTTAATTTAATTTTATTAAACATTTTCTTAATACACACCATAGAAGTCATGCTACAAAAAATTGTTATTTCATTTTATTAAACATTTTATTCATGAACACCATAGAAGTCACGCTATAAAAAATTTAATTTCATTTAATTAAACATTTTCTTAATGCCATCATAGAAGTCACGCTACAAAAAATTGTTATTTCATTTTATTAAACATTTTCTTAATGAAAACCATAGAAGTAACGCTACAAAAAAATGTAACTTCATTTTATTAAACATTTTCTGAACGCACACCATAGAAGTCACGCTACAAAAAAGTCTTATTTCATGTTATAAATCCTTTTCTTTATACACACCATAGAAGTCACTCGACCAAATCTTCTTACTTCGTTTTATTAAACATTTTCTTAATGCACACCATAGAAGTCACGGTACAAAAAAATCTGATTTCGTTTAATTAAACATTTTCTTAAAGCGCCCCATCGAAGTCACGCTAGAAAAAAAATCTTATTTCATGTTATAAAACCTTATCTTTATGCACACACTAGAAGTCACTCGCCCAAATCTTCTTATTTCGTTTATTTAACATTTTCTTAATGCACAGCATAGAAGTCACGCTACAAAAAAATGTAATTTCATTTTATTAAACATTTTCTTCACGCACACCATAGAAGTCACGCTACAAAAAAACTTATTTCTTGTAATAAAACCATTTTTTTTGTACTCAATAGAAGTCACTCGACCAAATCTTCTTATTTCGTTTTATTAAACATTCCCTTAATGCACACCATAGAAGTCACGCTACAAAAAAATCTTATTTCGTTTCATTAAACATTTTCTTAATGCACACCATAGAAGTTACGCTACCAAAAAATCTTATTTCATGTAATAAAACCTTTTCTTTATGCACACCATAGAAGTCACTCGACCAAATCATCTTATTTCGTTTTATTTAACATTTTCTTAATGCACACCATAGAAGTCACGCTACAAAAAATTGTTATTTCATTTTATTAAACATTTTCGTAATGAACACCATAGAAGTCAAGCTACAAAAAATTGTTACTTCATTTTATTAAACATTTTCTTAATGCACACCATAGAAGTCACGCTACAAAAAATTGTTATTTCATTTTATCAAACATTTTCGTAATGAACACCAAGGAAGTCTTGCTACAAAAAATTGTTAAATCATTTTATTAAACATTTTCTTAATGAACACCATAGAAGTGACGCTACCAAAAATTGTTACTTCATTTTATTAAACATTTTCTGAACGCACACCATAGAAGTCACGCTACAAAAAAATCTTATTTCATGTTATAAATCCTTTTCTTTATACACACCATAGAAGTCACTCGACCAAATCATCTTATTTCATTTTATTAAACATTTTTTAATGCCCACCATAGAAGTCACGCTATAAAAAATTTAATTTAATTTTATTAAACATTTTCTTAATGCACACCATAGAAGTCATGCTACAAAAAATTGTTATTTCATTTTATTAAACATTTTCTTATTGAACACCATAGAAGTCACGCTACAAAAAATTGTTACTTCATTTTATTAAACATTTTCTTCACGCACACCATAGAAGTCACGCTACAAAAAACTGTAATTTCATTTTATTAAACATTTTTTTCACGCACACCATAGAAGTCACGCTACAAAAAATTGTTACTTCATTTTATTAAACATTTTCTGAAGGCACACCATAGCAGTCCCGATACAAAAAATTGCTACTTCATTTTATTAAACTTTTTCACAATGCACACCATAGAAGTCACGCTACAAAAAAATTAATTTCATTTTATTAAACATTTTTTTAACGCACACCATAGAAGTCACGCTACAAAAAATTGTTACTTCCTTTTATTAAACTTTTTCTTTATGCACACCATAGAAGTCAGGCTACAAAAAATTTAATTTCATTTGATTAAACATTTTCTTAATGCACACCATAGAAGTCACGCTACAAAAAATTGTTATTTCATTTTATTTAACATTTTCTTAATGCACACCATAGAATTCACGATACAAAAAATTGTAATTTCATTTTATTAAACATTTTCTTCACGCACACCATAGAAGTCACGCTACAAAAAACTGTAATATCATTTTATTAAACATTTTTTTCACGCACACCATAGAAGTCACGCTACTAAAAAATCTTATTTCATGTAATAAAACCATTTCTTTTTGTACACAAAAGAAGTCACTCGACCAAATCTTCTTACTTCGTTTTATTAAACATTCCCTTAATGCACACCATAGAAGTCACGCTACAAAAAAATCTTATTTTGTTTCATTAAACATTTTCTTAGTGCACACCATAGAAGTCAAGCTACAAAAAATTGTTACTTCATTTTATTAAACATTTTCTGAAGGCACACCATAGCAGTCACGATACAAAAAATTGCTACTTCATTTTATTAAACTTTTTCACAATGCACACCATAGAAGTCACGCTACAAAAAATTTAATTTCATTTTATTAAACATTTTCTTAACGCACACCATAGAAGTCACGCAACCAAAAAATCTTATTTCATGTAATAAAACCTTTTCTTTATGAACACCATAGAAGTCACTCGACCAAATCATTTTATTTCGTTTTATTTAACATTTTCTTAATGCACACCATAGAAGTCACGCTACAAAAAAATTGTTATTACATTTTGTTAAACATTTTATTAATGAACACCATAGAAGTCACGCTACAAAAAATTGTTATTTCATTTTATTAAACATTTTCTTCACGCACACCATAGAAGTCACGCTACAAAAAAATCTTATTTCATGTTATAAATCCTTTTCTTTATACACACCATAGAAGTCACTCGACCAAATCATCTTATTTCATTTTATTAAACATTTTTTAATGCCCACCATAGAAGTCACGCTATAAAAAATTTAATTTCATTTTATTAAACATTTTCTTAATGCACACCATAGAAGTCACGCTACAAAAATTTGTTATTTCATTTTATTAAACATTTTCTTAATGAAAACCATAGAAGTAACGCTACAAAAAATTGTAACTTCATTTTATTAAACATTTTCTGAACGCACACCATAGAAGTCACGCTACAAACAAATCTTATTTCATGTTTTAAATCCTTTTCTTTATACACACCATAGAAGTCACTCGACCAAATCTTCTTATTTCGTTTTATTTAACATTTTCTTAATGCACACCATAGAAGTCACGATACAAAAAATTGTAATTTCATTTTATTAAACATTTTCTTCACGCACACCATAGAAGTCACGCTACAAAAAACTGTAATTTCATTTTATTAAACATTTTTTTCACGCACACCATAGAAGTCACGCTACTAAAAAATCTTATTTCATGTAATAAAACCATTTCTTTTTGTACACAAAAGAAGTCACTCGACCAAATCTTCTTACTTCGTTCTATTAAACATTCCCTTAATGCACACCATAGAAGTCACGCTACAAAAAAATCTTATTTTGTTTCATTAAACATTTTCTTAATGCACACCATAGAAGTCAAGCTACAAAAAATTGTTACTTCATTTTATTAAACATTTTCTGAAGGCACACCATAGCAGTCACGATACAAAAAATTGCTACTTCATTTTATTAAACTTTTTCACAATGCACACCATAGAAGTCACGCTACAAAAATTTGTTATTTCATTTTATTAAACATTTTCTTAATGAAAACCATAGAAGTAACGCTACAAAAAATTGTAACTTCATTTTATTAAACATTTTCTGAACGCACACCATAGAAGTCACGCTACAAAAAAATCTTATTTCATTTTATTAAACATTTTTTTCACGCACACCATAGAAGTCATGCTACAAAAAATTGTTATTTCATTTTATTAAACATTTTCTTATTGAACACCATAGAAGTCACGCTACAAAAAATTGTTACTTCCTTTTATTAAACATTTTATTAATGAACACCATAGAAGTCACGCTACAAAAAATTGTTATTTCATTTTATTAAACATTTTCTTCACGCACACCATAGAAGTCACGCTACAAAAAAATCTTATTTCATGTTATAAATCCTTTTCTTTATACACACCATAGAAGTCACTCGACCAAATCATCTTATTTCATTTTATTAAACATTTTTTAATGCCCACCATAGAAGTCACGCTATAAAAAATTTAATTTCATTTTATTAAACATTTTCTTAATGCACACCATAGAAGTCACGCTACAAAAATTTGTTATTTCATTTTATTAAACATTTTCTTAATGAAAACCATAGAAGTAACGCTACAAAAAATTGTAACTTCATTTTATTAAACATTTTCTGAACGCACACCATAGAAGTCACGCTACAAACAAATCTTATTTCATGTTTTAAATCCTTTTCTTTATACACACCATAGAAGTCACTCGACCAAATCTTCTTATTTCGTTTTATTTAACATTTTCTTAATGCACACCATAGAAGTCACGATACAAAAAATTGTAATTTCATTTTATTAAACATTTTCTTCACGCACACCATAGAAGTCACGCTACAAAAAACTGTAATTTCATTTTATTAAACATTTTTTTCACGCACACCATAGAAGTCACGCTACTAAAAAATCTTATTTCATGTAATAAAACCATTTCTTTTTGTACACAAAAGAAGTCACTCGACCAAATCTTCTTACTTCGTTCTATTAAACATTCCCTTAATGCACACCATAGAAGTCACGCTACAAAAAAATCTTATTTTGTTTCATTAAACATTTTCTTAATGCACACCATAGAAGTCAAGCTACAAAAAATTGTTACTTCATTTTATTAAACATTTTCTGAAGGCACACCATAGCAGTCACGATACAAAAAATTGCTACTTCATTTTATTAAACTTTTTCACAATGCACACCATAGAAGTCACGCTACAAAAATTTGTTATTTCATTTTATTAAACATTTTCTTAATGAAAACCATAGAAGTAACGCTACAAAAAATTGTAACTTCATTTTATTAAACATTTTCTGAACGCACACCATAGAAGTCACGCTACAAAAAAATCTTATTTCATTTTATTAAACATTTTTTTCACGCACACCATAGAAGTCATGCTACAAAAAATTGTTATTTCATTTTATTAAACATTTTCTTATTGAACACCATAGAAGTCACGCTACAAAAAATTGTTACTTCCTTTTATTAAACTTTTTCTTAATGCACACCATAGAAGTCAGGCTACAAAAAATTGTAACTTCATTTTATTAAACATTTTCTTCACGCACACCATAGAAGTCACGCTACAAAAAATTGTTACTTCATTTTATTAAACATTTTCTGAAGGCACACCATAGCAGTCACGATACAAAAAATTGCTACTTCATTTTATTAAACTTTTTCACAATGCACACCATAGAAGTCACGCTACAAAAATTTGTTATTTCATTTTATTAAACATTTTCTTAATGAAAACCATAGAAGTAACGCTACAAAAAATTGTAACTTCATTTTATTAAACATTTTCTGAACGCACACCATAGAAGTCACGCTACAAAAAAATCTTATTTCATTTTATTAAACATTTTTTTCACGCACACCATAGAAGTCATGCTACAAAAAATTGTTATTTCATTTTATTAAACATTTTCTTATTGAACACCATAGAAGTCACGCTACAAAAAATTGTTACTTCCTTTTATTAAACTTTTTCTTAATGCACACCATAGAAGTCAGGCTACAAAAAATTGTAACTTCATTTTATTAAACATTTTCTTCACGCACACCATAGAAGTCACGCTACAAAAAATTGTTACTTCATTTTATTAAACATTTTCTGAAGGCACACCATAGCAGTCCCGATACAAAAAATTGCTACTTCATTTTATTAAACTTTTTCACAATGCACACCATAGAAGTCACGCTACAAAAAATTGTTACTTCCTTTTATTAAACTTTTTCTTAATGCACACCATAGAAGTCAGGCTACAAAAAATTTAATTTCATTTGATTAAACATTTTCTTAATGCACACCATAGAAGTCACGCTACAAAAAATTGTTATTTCATTTTATTTAACATTTTCTTAATGCACACCATAGAAGTCACGCTACAAAAAACTGTAATATCATTTTATTAAACATTTTTTTCACGCACACCATAGAAGTCACGCTACTAAAAAATCTTATTTCATGTTATAAATCCTTTTCTTTATACACACCGTAGAAGTCACTCGACCAAATCATCTTATTTCATTTTATTAAACATTTTTTAATGCCCACCATAGAAGTCACGCTATAAAAAATTTAATTTAATTTTATTAAACATTTTCTTAATACACACCATAGAAGTCATGCTACAAAAAATTGTTATTTCATTTTATTAAACATTTTATTCATGAACACCATAGAAGTCACGCTATAAAAAATTTAATTTCATTTAATTAAACATTTTCTTAATGCCATCATAGAAGTCACGCTACAAAAAATTGTTATTTCATTTTATTAAACATTTTCTTAATGAAAACCATAGAAGTAACGCTACAAAAAAATGTAACTTCATTTTATTAAACATTTTCTGAACGCACACCATAGAAGTCACGCTACAAAAAAGTCTTATTTCATGTTATAAATCCTTTTCTTTATACACACCATAGAAGTCACTCGACCAAATCTTCTTACTTCGTTTTATTAAACATTTTCTTAATGCACACCATAGAAGTCACGGTACAAAAAAATCTGATTTCGTTTAATTAAACATTTTCTTAAAGCGCCCCATCGAAGTCACGCTAGAAAAAAAATCTTATTTCATGTTATAAAACCTTATCTTTATGCACACACTAGAAGTCACTCGCCCAAATCTTCTTATTTCGTTTATTTAACATTTTCTTAATGCACAGCATAGAAGTCACGCTACAAAAAAATGTAATTTCATTTTATTAAACATTTTCTTCACGCACACCATAGAAGTCACGCTACAAAAAAACTTATTTCTTGTAATAAAACCATTTTTTTTGTACTCAATAGAAGTCACTCGACCAAATCTTCTTATTTCGTTTTATTAAACATTCCCTTAATGCACACCATAGAAGTCACGCTACAAAAAAATCTTATTTCGTTTCATTAAACATTTTCTTAATGCACACCATAGAAGTTACGCTACCAAAAAATCTTATTTCATGTAATAAAACCTTTTCTTTATGCACACCATAGAAGTCACTCGACCAAATCATCTTATTTCGTTTTATTTAACATTTTCTTAATGCACACCATAGAAGTCACGCTACAAAAAATTGTTATTTCATTTTATTAAACATTTTCGTAATGAACACCATAGAAGTCAAGCTACAAAAAATTGTTACTTCATTTTATTAAACATTTTCTTAATGCACACCATAGAAGTCACGCTACAAAAAATTGTTATTTCATTTTATCAAACATTTTCGTAATGAACACCAAGGAAGTCTTGCTACAAAAAATTGTTAAATCATTTTATTAAACATTTTCTTAATGAACACCATAGAAGTGACGCTACCAAAAATTGTTACTTCATTTTATTAAACATTTTCTGAACGCACACCATAGAAGTCACGCTACAAAAAAATCTTATTTCATGTTATAAATCCTTTTCTTTATACACACCATAGAAGTCACTCGACCAAATCATCTTATTTCATTTTATTAAACATTTTTTAATGCCCACCATAGAAGTCACGCTATAAAAAATTTAATTTAATTTTATTAAACATTTTCTTAATGCACACCATAGAAGTCATGCTACAAAAAATTGTTATTTCATTTTATTAAACATTTTCTTATTGAACACCATAGAAGTCACGCTACAAAAAATTGTTACTTCATTTTATTAAACATTTTCTTCACGCACACCATAGAAGTCACGCTACAAAAAACTGTAATTTCATTTTATTAAACATTTTTTTCACGCACACCATAGAAGTCACGCTACAAAAAATTGTTACTTCATTTTATTAAACATTTTCTGAAGGCACACCATAGCAGTCCCGATACAAAAAATTGCTACTTCATTTTATTAAACTTTTTCACAATGCACACCATAGAAGTCACGCTACAAAAAAATTAATTTCATTTTATTAAACATTTTTTTAACGCACACCATAGAAGTCACGCTACAAAAAATTGTTACTTCCTTTTATTAAACTTTTTCTTTATGCACACCATAGAAGTCAGGCTACAAAAAATTTAATTTCATTTGATTAAACATTTTCTTAATGCACACCATAGAAGTCACGCTACAAAAAATTGTTATTTCATTTTATTTAACATTTTCTTAATGCACACCATAGAATTCACGATACAAAAAATTGTAATTTCATTTTATTAAACATTTTCTTCACGCACACCATAGAAGTCACGCTACAAAAAACTGTAATATCATTTTATTAAACATTTTTTTCACGCACACCATAGAAGTCACGCTACTAAAAAATCTTATTTCATGTAATAAAACCATTTCTTTTTGTACACAAAAGAAGTCACTCGACCAAATCTTCTTACTTCGTTTTATTAAACATTCCCTTAATGCACACCATAGAAGTCACGCTACAAAAAAATCTTATTTTGTTTCATTAAACATTTTCTTAGTGCACACCATAGAAGTCAAGCTACAAAAAATTGTTACTTCATTTTATTAAACATTTTCTGAAGGCAAACCATAGCAGTCACGATACAAAAAATTGCTACTTCATTTTATTAAACTTTTTCACAATGCACACCATAGAAGTCACGCTACAAAAAATTTAATTTCATTTTATTAAACATTTTCTTAACGCACACCATAGAAGTCACGCAACCAAAAAATCTTATTTCATGTAATAAAACCTTTTCTTTATGAACACCATAGAAGTCACTCGACCAAATCATTTTATTTCGTTTTATTTAACATTTTCTTAATGCACACCATAGAAGTCACGCTACAAAAAAATTGTTATTACATTTTGTTAAACATTTTATTAATGAACACCATAGAAGTCACGCTACAAAAAATTGTTATTTCATTTTATTAAACATTTTCTTCACGCACACCATAGAAGTCACGCTACAAAAAAATCTTATTTCATGTTATAAATCCTTTTCTTTATACACACCATAGAAGTCACTCGACCAAATCATCTTATTTCATTTTATTAAACATTTTTTAATGCCCACCATAGAAGTCACGCTATAAAAAATTTAATTTCATTTTATTAAACATTTTCTTAATGCACACCATAGAAGTCACGCTACAAAAATTTGTTATTTCATTTTATTAAACATTTTCTTAATGAAAACCATAGAAGTAACGCTACAAAAAATTGTAACTTCATTTTATTAAACATTTTCTGAACGCACACCATAGAAGTCACGCTACAAACAAATCTTATTTCATGTTTTAAATCCTTTTCTTTATACACACCATAGAAGTCACTCGACCAAATCTTCTTATTTCGTTTTATTTAACATTTTCTTAATGCACACCATAGAAGTCACGATACAAAAAATTGTAATTTCATTTTATTAAACATTTTCTTCACGCACACCATAGAAGTCACGCTACAAAAAACTGTAATTTCATTTTATTAAACATTTTTTTCACGCACACCATAGAAGTCACGCTACTAAAAAATCTTATTTCATGTAATAAAACCATTTCTTTTTGTACACAAAAGAAGTCACTCGACCAAATCTTCTTACTTCGTTCTATTAAACATTCCCTTAATGCACACCATAGAAGTCACGCTACAAAAAAATCTTATTTTGTTTCATTAAACATTTTCTTAATGCACACCATAGAAGTCAAGCTACAAAAAATTGTTACTTCATTTTATTAAACATTTTCTGAAGGCACACCATAGCAGTCACGATACAAAAAATTGCTACTTCATTTTATTAAACTTTTTCACAATGCACACCATAGAAGTCACGCTACAAAAATTTGTTATTTCATTTTATTAAACATTTTCTTAATGAAAACCATAGAAGTAACGCTACAAAAAATTGTAACTTCATTTTATTAAACATTTTCTGAACGCACACCATAGAAGTCACGCTACAAAAAAATCTTATTTCATTTTATTAAACATTTTTTTCACGCACACCATAGAAGTCATGCTACAAAAAATTGTTATTTCATTTTATTAAACATTTTCTTATTGAACACCATAGAAGTCACGCTACAAAAAATTGTTACTTCCTTTTATTAAACATTTTATTAATGAACACCATAGAAGTCACGCTACAAAAAATTGTTATTTCATTTTATTAAACATTTTCTTCACGCACACCATAGAAGTCACGCTACAAAAAAATCTTATTTCATGTTATAAATCCTTTTCTTTATACACACCATAGAAGTCACTCGACCAAATCATCTTATTTCATTTTATTAAACATTTTTTAATGCCCACCATAGAAGTCACGCTATAAAAAATTTAATTTCATTTTATTAAACATTTTCTTAATGCACACCATAGAAGTCACGCTACAAAAATTTGTTATTTCATTTTATTAAACATTTTCTTAATGAAAACCATAGAAGTAACGCTACAAAAAATTGTAACTTCATTTTATTAAACATTTTCTGAACGCACACCATAGAAGTCACGCTACAAACAAATCTTATTTCATGTTTTAAATCCTTTTCTTTATACACACCATAGAAGTCACTCGACCAAATCTTCTTATTTCGTTTTATTTAACATTTTCTTAATGCACACCATAGAAGTCACGATACAAAAAATTGTAATTTCATTTTATTAAACATTTTCTTCACGCACACCATAGAAGTCACGCTACAAAAAACTGTAATTTCATTTTATTAAACATTTTTTTCACGCACACCATAGAAGTCACGCTACTAAAAAATCTTATTTCATGTAATAAAACCATTTCTTTTTGTACACAAAAGAAGTCACTCGACCAAATCTTCTTACTTCGTTCTATTAAACATTCCCTTAATGCACACCATAGAAGTCACGCTACAAAAAAATCTTATTTTGTTTCATTAAACATTTTCTTAATGCACACCATAGAAGTCAAGCTACAAAAAATTGTTACTTCATTTTATTAAACATTTTCTGAAGGCACACCATAGCAGTCACGATACAAAAAATTGCTACTTCATTTTATTAAACTTTTTCACAATGCACACCATAGAAGTCACGCTACAAAAATTTGTTATTTCATTTTATTAAACATTTTCTTAATGAAAACCATAGAAGTAACGCTACAAAAAATTGTAACTTCATTTTATTAAACATTTTCTGAACGCACACCATAGAAGTCACGCTACAAAAAAATCTTATTTCATTTTATTAAACATTTTTTTCACGCACACCATAGAAGTCATGCTACAAAAAATTGTTATTTCATTTTATTAAACATTTTCTTATTGAACACCATAGAAGTCACGCTACAAAAAATTGTTACTTCCTTTTATTAAACTTTTTCTTAATGCACACCATAGAAGTCAGGCTACAAAAAATTGTAACTTCATTTTATTAAACATTTTCTTCACGCACACCATAGAAGTCACGCTACAAAAAATTGTTACTTCATTTTATTAAACATTTTCTGAAGGCACACCATAGCAGTCCCGATACAAAAAATTGCTACTTCATTTTATTAAACTTTTTCACAATGCACACCATAGAAGTCACGCTACAAAAAATTGTTACTTCCTTTTATTAAACTTTTTCTTAATGCACACCATAGAAGTCAGGCTACAAAAAATTTAATTTCATTTGATTAAACATTTTCTTAATGCACACCATAGAAGTCACGCTACAAAAAATTGTTATTTCATTTTATTTAACATTTTCTTAATGCACACCATAGAAGTCACGCTACAAAAAACTGTAATATCATTTTATTAAACATTTTTTTCACGCACACCATAGAAGTCACGCTACTAAAAAATCTTATTTCATGTTATAAATCCTGTTCTTTATACACACCGTAGAAGTCACTCGACCAAATCATCTTATTTCATTTTATTAAACATTTTTTAATGCCCACCATAGAAGTCACGCTATAAAAAATTTAATTTAATTTTATTAAACATTTTCTTAATACACACCATAGAAGTCATGCTACAAAAAATTGTTATTTCATTTTATTAAACATTTTATTCATGAACACCATAGAAGTCACGCTATAAAAAATTTAATTTCATTTAATTAAACATTTTCTTAATGCCATCATAGAAGTCACGCTACAAAAAATTGTTATTTCATTTTATTAAACATTTTCTTAATGAAAACCATAGAAGTAACGCTACAAAAAAATGTAACTTCATTTTATTAAACATTTTCTGAACGCACACCATAGAAGTCACGCTACAAAAAAGTCTTATTTCATGTTATAAATCCTTTTCTTTATACACACCATAGAAGTCACTCGACCAAATCTTCTTACTTCGTTTTATTAAACATTTTCTTAATGCACACCATAGAAGTCACGGTACAAAAAAATCTGATTTCGTTTAATTAAACATTTTCTTTAAGCGCCCCATCGAAGTCACGCTAGAAAAAAAATCTTATTTCATGTTATAAAACCTTATCTTTATGCACACACTAGAAGTCACTCGCCCAAATCTTCTTATTTCGTTTATTTAACATTTTCTTAATGCACAGCATAGAAGTCACGCTACAAAAAAATGTAATTTCATTTTATTAAACATTTTCTTCACGCACACCATAGAAGTCACGCTACAAAAAAACTTATTTCTTGTAATAAAACCATTTTTTTTGTACTCAATAGAAGTCACTCGACCAAATCTTCTTATTTCGTTTTATTAAACATTCCCTTAATGCACACCATAGAAGTCACGCTACAAAAAAATCTTATTTCGTTTCATTAAACATTTTCTTAATGCACACCATAGAAGTCACGCTACCAAAAAATCTTATTTCATGTAATAAAACCTTTTCTTTATGCACACCATAGAAGTCACTCGACCAAATCATCTTATTTCGTTTTATTTAACATTTTCTTAATGCACACCATAGAAGTCACGCTACAAAAAATTGTTATTTCATTTTATTAAACATTTTCGTAATGAACACCATAGAAGTCAAGCTACAAAAAATTGTTACTTCATTTTATTAAACATTTTCTTAATGCACACCATAGAAGTCACGCTACAAAAAATTGTTATTTCATTTTATCAAACATTTTCGTAATGAACACCAAGGAAGTCTAGCTACAAAAAATTGTTAAATCATTTTATTAAACATTTTCTTAATGAACACCATAGAAGTGACGCTACCAAAAATTGTTACTTCATTTTATTAAACATTTTCTGAACGCACACCATAGAAGTCACGCTACAAAAAAATCTTATTTCATGTTATAAATCCTTTTCTTTATACACACCATAGAAGTCACTCGACCAAATCATCTTATTTCATTTTATTAAACATTTTTTAATGCCCACCATAGAAGTCACGCTATAAAAAATTTAATTTAATTTTATTAAACATTTTCTTAATGCACACCATAGAAGTCATGCTACAAAAAATTGTTATTTCATTTTATTAAACATTTTCTTATTGAACACCATAGAAGTCACGCTACAAAAAATTGTTACTTCATTTTATTAAACATTTTCTTCACGCACACCATAGAAGTCACGCTACAAAAAACTGTAATTTCATTTTATTAAACATTTTTTTCACGCACACCATAGAAGTCACGCTACAAAAAATTGTTACTTCATTTTATTAAACATTTTCTGAAGGCACACCATAGCAGTCCCGATACAAAAAATTGCTACTTCATTTTATTAAACTTTTTCACAATGCACACCATAGAAGTCACGCTACAAAAAAATTAATTTCATTTTATTAAACATTTTTTTAACGCACACCATAGAAGTCACGCTACAAAAAATTGTTACTTCCTTTTATTAAACTTTTTCTTTATGCACACCATAGAAGTCAGGCTACAAAAAATTTAATTTCATTTGATTAAACATTTTCTTAATGCACACCATAGAAGTCACGCTACAAAAAATTGTTATTTCATTTTATTTAACATTTTCTTAATGCACACCATAGAATTCACGATACAAAAAATTGTAATTTCATTTTATTAAACATTTTCTTCACGCACACCATAGAAGTCACGCTACAAAAAACTGTAATATCATTTTATTAAACATTTTTTTCACGCACACCATAGAAGTCACGCTACTAAAAAATCTTATTTCATGTAATAAAACCATTTCTTTTTGTACACAAAAGAAGTCACTCGACCAAATCTTCTTACTTCGTTTTATTAAACATTCCCTTAATGCACACCATAGAAGTCACGCTACAAAAAAATCTTATTTTGTTTCATTAAACATTTTCTTAGTGCACACCATAGAAGTCAAGCTACAAAAAATTGTTACTTCATTTTATTAAACATTTTCTGAAGGCACACCATAGCAGTCACGATACAAAAAATTGCTACTTCATTTTATTAAACTTTTTCACAATGCACACCATAGAAGTCACGCTACAAAAAATTTAATTTCATTTTATTAAACATTTTCTTAACGCACACCATAGAAGTCACGCAACCAAAAAATCTTATTTCATGTAATAAAACCTTTTCTTTATGAACACCATAGAAGTCACTCGACCAAATCATTTTATTTCGTTTTATTTAACATTTTCTTAAGGCACACCATAGAAGTCACGCTACAAAAAAATTGTTATTACATTTTATTAAACATTTTATTAATGAACACCATAGACGTCACGCTACAAAAAATTGTTATTTCATTTTATTAAACATTTTCTTCACGCACACCATAGAAGTCACGCTACAAAAAACTGTTATTTCATTTTATTAAACATTTTCTTAATGAACACCATAGAAGTAACGCTACAAAAAATTGTTACTTCATTTTATTAAACATTTTCTGAAGGCACACCATAGCAGTCACGATACAAAAAATTGCTACTTCATTTTATTAAACTTTTTCACAATGCACACCATAGAAGTCACGCTACAAAAAATTTAATTTCATTTTATTAAACATTTTCTTAATGAACACCATAGAAGTGACGCTACAAAAAATTATTACTTCATTTTATTAAACATTTTTTGAACGCACACCATAGAAGTCACGCTACAAAAAAATCTTATTTCATGTTATAAATCCTTTTCTTTATACACACCGTAGAAGTCACTCGACCAAATCATCTTATTTCATTTTATTAAACATTTTTTAATGCCCACCATAGAAGTCACGCTATAAAAAATTTAATTTTATTTTATTAAACATTTTCTTAATGCACACCATAGAAGTCACGCTACAAAAAAGTGTTATTTCATTTTATTAAACATTTTATTAATGAACACCATAGAAGTCACGCTACAAAAAATTTAATTTCATTTTATTAAACATTTTCTTAATGCCATCATAGAAGTCACGCTACAAAAAATTGTTATTTCATTTTATTAAACATTTTCTTAATGAAAACCATAGAAGTAACGCTACAAAAAAATGTAACTTCATTTTATTAAACATTCTCTTTATGCACACCATAGAAGTCACGCTACAAAAAAATCTGATTTCGTTTCATTAAACATTTTCTTAATGCGCCCCATCGAAGTCACGCTAGAAAAAAAATCTTATTTCATGTTATAAAACCTTATCTTTATGCACACACTAGAAGTCACTCGACCAAATCTTCTTATTTCGTTTATTTAACATTTTCTTAATGCACACCATAGAAGTCACGCTACAAAAAAATATTATTTCATGTAATAAAACCATTTTTTTGTACTCAATAGAAGTCACTCGACCAAATCTTCTTATTTCGTTTTATTAAACATTCCCTTAATGCACACCATAGAAGTCACGCTACAAAAAAATCTTATTTCGTTTCATTAAACATTTTCTTAATGCACACCATAGAAGTCACGCTACAAAAAATCTTATTTCATGTAATAAAACCTTTTCTTTATGCACACCATAGAAGTCACTCGACCAAATCATCTTATTTCGTTTTATTTAACATTTTCTTAATGCACACCATAGAAGTCACGCTACAAAAAATTGTTACTTCATTTTATTAAACATTTTCTTAATGCACACCATAGAAGTCACGCTACAAAAAATTGTTATTTCATTTTATTAAACATTTTCGTAATGAACACCATAGAAGTGATGCTACAAAAAATTGTTACTTCATTTTATTAAACATTTTCTTAATGAACACCATAGAAGTGACGCTACAAAAAATTGTTACTTCATTTTATTAAACATTTTCTGAACGCACACCATAGAAGTCACGCTACAAAAAAATCTTATTTCATGTTATAAATCCTTTTCTTTATACACACCATAGAAGTCACTCGACCAAATCATCTTATTTCATTTTATTAAACATTTTTTAATGCCCACCATAGAAGTCACGCTATAAAAAATTTAATTTAATTTTATTAAACATTTTCTTAATGCACACCATAGAAGTCATGCTACAAAAAATTGTTATTTCATTTTATTAAACATTTTCTTATTGAACACCATAGAAGTCACGCTACAAAAAATTGTTACTTCCTTTTATTAAACTTTTTCTTAATGCACACCATAGAAGTCAGGCTACAAAAAATTTCATTTCATTTTATTAAACATTTTCTTAATGCACACCATAGAAGTCACGCTACAAAAATTTGTTATTTCATTTTATTAAACATTTTCTTAATGAAAACCATAGAAGTAACGCTACAAAAAATTGTAACTTCATTTTATTAAACATTTTCTGAACGCACACCATAGAAGTCACGCTACAAAAAAATCTTATTTCATGTTTTAAATCCTTTTCTTTATACACACCATAGAAGTCACTCGACCAAATCTTCTTACTTCGTTTTATCAAACATTTTCTTAATGCACACCATAGAAGTCACGCTACTAAAAAATCTTATTTCATGTAATAAAACCATTTCTTTTTTTACACAATAGAAGTCACTCGACCAAATCTTCTTTCTGCGTTTTATTAAACATTCTCTTAATGCACACCATAGAAGTCACGCTACAAAAAAATCTGATTTCGTTTCATTAAACATTTTCTTAATGCGCCCCATCGAAGTCACGCTAGAAAAAAAATCTTATTTCATGTTATAAAACCTTATCTTTATGCACACAATAGAAGTCACTCGACCAAATCTTCTTATTTCGTTTTATTTAACATTTTCTTAATGCACACCATAGAAGTCACGCGACAAAAAAATCTTATTTCATGTAATAAAACCATTTTTTTTGTACTCAATAGAAGTCACTCGACCAAATCTTCTTATTTCGTTTTATTAAACATTCCCTTAATGCACACCATAGAAGTCACGCTACAAAAAAATCTTATTTCGTTTCATTAAACATTTTCTTAATGCACACCATAGAAATCACGCTACAAAACAATCTTATTTCATGTAATAAAACCATTTCTTTTTGTACACAATAGAAGTCACTCGACCAAATCATCTTATTTCGTTTTTATTTAACATTTTCTTAATGCACACCATAGAAGTCACGCTATAAAAAAATCTGATTTCGTTTTATTAAACATTTTCTGAACGCACACCATAGAAGTCCCGCTACCAAAAAACCTTATTTCATGTTGTAAAACCTTATCTTTATGCACACCATAGAAGTCACTCGACCAAATCTTCTTATTTCGTTTTATTTAACATTTTCTTAATGCACACCATAGAAGTCACGCCACAAAAAATTGTTACTTCATTTTATTAAACATTTTCTTAATGCACATCATAGAAGTCACGCTACAAAAAATGGTTATTTCATTTTATTAAACATTTTCTTAATGAACACCATAGAAGTCACGCTACAAAAAATGGTTATTTCATTTTATTAAACATTTTCTTAATGCAAACCATAGAAGTCACGCTACAAAAAATTGTTATTTCATTTTATTAAAAATTTTCGTAATGAACACCATCGAAGTCACGCTTCAAAAAATAGTTACTTCATTTTATTAAACATTTTCTGAAAGCACACCATAGAAGTCACGCTACCAAAAATCTTATTTCATGTAATAAAACCATTTCTTTTTGTACACAATAGAAGTCACTCGACCAAATCTTCTAACTTCGTTTTATTAAACATTCTCTTAATGCACACCATAGAAGTCACGCTACAAAAAAATCTTATTTCGTTTCATTAAACATTTTCTTAATGCACACCATAGAAGTCACGCTAGAAAAATTCTTATTTCATGTTATAAAACCTTATCTTTATGCACACCATAGAAGTCACTCGACCAAATCTTCTAATTTCGTTTTATTTAACATTTTCTTAATGCACACCATAGAAGTCACGCTACAAAAAAATGTAATTTCATTTCATTAAAAAAATTTCTTCACGCACACCATAGAAGTCACGCTACAAAAAAATCTTATTTCATGTAATAAAATCCTTTCTTTTTGTACACAATAGAAGTCACTCGACCAAATCTTCTTACTTCGTTTTATTAAACATTCCCTTAATGCACACCATAGAAGTCACGCTACAAAAAAATCTTATTTCGTTTCATTAAACATTTTCTTAATGCACACCATAGAAGTGACGCTAGAATTTTTTTTTTATTTCATGTTATAAAATCTTATCTTTATGCACACCATAGAAGTCACTCGTCCAAATTTTCTTATTTCGTTTTATTTAACATTTTCTTCACGCATACCATACAAGTCACGCTACTAAAAATCTTATTTCATGTTATAAATCCTTTTCTTTATACACACCATAGATGTCACTCGCCCAAATTACCTTATTTCGTTTTATTTAACATTTTCTTCATGCACACCATAGAAGTCACGCTACAAAAAATTGTTATTTCATTTTATTAAACATTTTCGTAATGAACACCATAGAAGTCACGCTACAAAAAATTGTTACTTCATTTTATTAAACATTTTCTGAAGGCACACCATAGAAGTCACGCTATAAAAAATTTTTATTTGATGTTATAAATCCTTTTCTTTATACACACCATAGATATCACTCGACCAAATCACCTTATTTCGTTTTATTTAACATTTTCTTAACGCACACCATAGAAGTCACGCTACCAAAAAAATCTGATTTCATGTAATAAAACCTTTTCTTTATGCACACCATAGAAGACACTCGACCAAATCATCTTATTTCGTTTTATGTAACATTTTCTTAATGCACACCATAGAAGTCACGCTACAAAAAATTATTATTTCATTTTATTAAACTTTTTCTTAATGCACACCATAGAAGTCACGCTACAAAAAATGGTTACTTCATTTTATTAAATTTTTTCTTAATGCACATCATAGAAGTCACTCTACAAAAAATTTAATTTCATTTTATTGAACATTTTTTTAATGAACAACATAGAAGTCACGCAACAAAAAATTGTTACTTCATTTTATTAAACATTTTCTGAACGCACACCACAGAAGTCACGCTACAAAAAAATCTTGTTTCATTTTATAAAACCTTTTCTTTATGCACACCATAGAAGACACTCGACCAAATCATCTTATTTCGTTTTATGTAACATTTTCTTAATGCACACCATAGAAGTCACGCTACAAAAAATTGTTATTTCATTTCATTAAAGTTTTTCTTAATGCACACCATAGAAGTGACGCTACAAAAAATTGTTACTTCATTTTATTAAACATTTTCTGAACGCACACCACAGAAGTCACGCTACAAAAAAATTAATTTCATTTTATTAAACCTTTTCTTAATGCGCACCATAGAAGTCATGCTACAAAAAATTGTTATTTTACTTTATTAAACATTTTTCTTATTGAACACCATAGAAGTCACGGTACAAAAAATTTTTATTTCATTTTATTAAACATTTTCTTAACGCACACCATAGAAGTCACGCTACAAAAAAATCTTATTTCATGTTATAAATCCTTTTCTTATTGCACACCATAGAAGTCACGCTACAAAAAATTTAATTTCATTTTATTAAACATTTTCTTAATGCGCACCATAGAAGTCATGCTACAAAAAATTGTTATTTCACTTTATTAAACATTTTTCTTATTGAACACCATAGATGTCACGGTACAAAAAAAATTTATTTCATTTTATTAAACATTTTCTTAACGCACACCATAGAAGTCACGCTACAAAAAAATCTTATTTCATGTTATAAATCCTTTTCTTAATGCACACCATAGAAGTCACGCTACAAAAAATTTAATTTCATTTTATTAAACATTTTCTTAATGCACACCACAGAAGTCATGCTACAAAAAATTTCATTTCATTTTATTAAACATTTTCTTAAGGCACACCATAGAAGTCATGCTACAAATTTTTTTTATTTTACTTTATTAAACATTTTCTTATTGAACACCATAGAAGTCACGCTACAAAATTTTTTTATTTCATTTTATTAAACATTTTCTGAACGCACACCATAGAAGTCACACTACAAAAAAATATTTTTTCATGTTATAAATCCTTTTCTTTATACACACCATAGATGTCACTCGACCAAATCATCTTATTTCGTTTTATTTAACATTTTTTTAATGCACACCATAGAGGTCACGCTACAAAAAAATCTTATTTCGTTTTATTAAACATTTTTTTCACGCACACCATAGAAGTCACGCTACCAAAAAAATCTTATTTCATGTAATAAAACCTTTTCTTTATGCACACCATAGAAGTCACGCTAGAATTTTTTTTTTATTTCATGTTATAAAATCTTATCTTTATGCACACCATAGAAGTCACTCGACCAAATCTTCTAACTTCGTTTCATTAAACATTCTCTTCACGCACACCATAGAAGTCACGCTAGAAAAATTCTTATTTCAAGTTATAAAACCATATCTTTATGCACACCATAGAAGTCACTCGACCAAATCTTCTTATTTCGTTTTATTTAACATTTTCTTAATGCACACCATAGAAGTCACGCTACAAAAAATTGCTATTTTATTTCATTAAACATTTTGTTAACGCACACCATAGAAGTCACGATACAAAAAATTGCTACTTCATTTTATTAAACTTTTTCTTAATGCTCACCATAGAAGTCACGCTACAAAAAATTTCATTTAATTTTATTAAACATTTTCTTAATGCACACAATAGAAGTCACGCTACAAAAAAATTAATTTCATTTTATTAAACATTTTCTTAATGCACACCATATAAGTCATGCTACAAAAAATTTTTTATGACATTTCATTAAACATTTTCTTATTGAACACCATAGAAGTCACGCTACAATTTTTTTTTATTTCATTTTATTAAACATTTTCTGAACGCACACCATAGAAGTCACGCTACAAAAAAATCTTATTTCATGTTATAAATCCTTTTCTTTATACACACCATAGATGTCACTCGACCAAATCATCTTATTTCGTTTTATTTAACATTTTCTTAATGCACACAATAAAGGTCACGCTACAAAAAAAAACTGATTTCGTTTTATTATACATTTTCTTAACGCACACCATAAAAGTCACGCTACCAAAAAATCTTATTTCATTTTATTAAACCTTATCTTTATGCACACCATAGAAGTCACTCGACCAAATCATCTTATTTCATTTTATTTAACATTTTCTTAATGCACACCTTAAAAGTCACGCTACAAAAAAATCTGATTTCGTTTTATTAAACATTTTCTTAACGCACACCATAGAAGTCACGCTACCAAAAAATCTTATTTCATGTTATAAATCCTTTTCTTTATACACACTATAGATGTCACTCGACCAAATCATCTTATTTCGTTATATTTAACATTTTCTTAATGAACACAATTAAGGTCACGCTACAAAAAAATCTGATTTCGTTTTATTAAACATTTTCTTAATGCACACCATATAAGTCACGCTACAAAAAATGGTTATTTCATTTTATTAAACATTTTCTTAATGAACAATATAGAAGTCACGCTACAAAAAAATTGTTACTTCATTTTATTAAACTTTTTCTTAATGCACACCATAGAAGTCACGCTACAAAAAATTGTTACTTCATTTCATTAAACATTTTCTGAACGTACACCATAGAAGTCACGCTACAAAAAATCTTATTTCATGTTATAAATCCTTTTCTTTATACACACCATAGATGTCACTCGCCCAAATTACCTTATTTCGTTTTATTTAACATTTTCTTAATGCACACCATAGAAGTCACGCTACAAAATATTGTTACTTCATTTTATTAAACATTTTCTGAACGTACACCATAGAAGTCGCGCTACAAAAAAATCTTATTTCATGTTATAAATCCTTTTCTTTATACACACCATAGAAGTCACTCGACCAAATCATCTTATTTCGTTTTATTTAACAATTACTTAATGCACACCATAGAAGTCATGCTACAAAGAATTGTTATTTCATTTTATTAAACATTTTCTTAATGAACACCATAGAAGTAACGCTACAAAAAATTGTTACTTCATTTTATTAAACATTTTCTGAACGCACACCATAGAAGTCACGCTACAAAAAAATCTTATTTCATGTTATAAATCCTTTTCTTTATACACACCATAGAAGTCACTCGACCAAATCATCTTATTTCATTTTATTAAACATTTTTTAATGCCCACCATAGAAGTCACGCTATAAAAAATTTAATTTCATTTTATTAAACATTTTCTTAATGCACACCATAGAAATCACGCTACAAAAATTTGTTATTTCATTTTATTAAACATTTTCTTAATGAAAACCATAGAAGTAACGCTACAAAAAATTGTAACTTCATTTTATTAAACATTTTCTTCACGCACACCATAGAAGTCACGCTACAAAAAACTGTAATTTCATTTTATTAAACATTTTTTTCACGCACACCATAGAAGTCACGCTACAAAAAATTGTTACTTCATTTTATTAAACATTTTCTGAAGGCACACCATAGAATTCACGATACAAAAAATTGTAATTTCATTTTATTAAACATTTTCTTCACGCACACCATAGAAGTCACGCTACAAAAAACTGTAATATCATTTTATTAAACATTTTTTTCACGCACACCATAGAAGTCACGCTACTAAAAAATCTTATTTCATGTAATAAAACCATTTCTTTTTGTACACAAAAGAAGTCACTCGACCAAATCTTCTTACTTCGTTTTATTAAACATTCCCTTCATGCACACCATAGAAGTCACGCTACAAAAAAATCTTATTTTGTTTCATTAAACATTTTCTTAGTGCACACCATAGAAGTCAAGCTACAAAAAATTGTTACTTCATTTTATTAAACATTTTCTGAAGGCACACCATAGCAGTCACGATACAAAAAATTGCTACTTCATTTTATTAAACTTTTTCACAATGCACACCATAGAAGTCACGCTACAAAAAATTTAATTTCATTTTATTAAACATTTTCTTAATGCACACCATAGAAGTCACGCTACAAAGAATTGTTATTTCATTTTATTAAACATTTTCTTAATGAACACCATAGAAGTAACGCTACAAAAAATTGTTACTTCATTTTATTAAACATTTTCTGAACGCACACCATAGAAGTCACGCTACAAAAAAATCTTATTTCATGTTATAAATCCTTTTCTTTATACACACCATAGAAGTCACTCGACCAAATCATCTTATTTCATTTTATTAAACATTTTTTAATGCCCACCATAGAAGTCACGCTATAAAAAGTTTAATTTTATTTTATTAAACATTTTCTTAATGCACACCATAGAAGTCATGCTACAAAAAATTGTTATTTTATTTTATTAAACATTTTCTTATTGAACACCATAGAAGTCGCGCTCCAAAATTTTTTTATTTCATTTTATTAAACATTTTCTGAACGCACACCATAGAAATCACGCTGCCAAAAAATCTTATTTCATGTTATAAATCCTTTTCTTCATACACACAAAAGATATCACTCTACCAAATCGTCTAATTTCGTTTTATTTAACATTTTCTTAATTAATGCACACCATAGAGGTCACGCTACAAAAAAATCTGATTTCGTATTATTAAACATTTTCTTAACGCACACCATAGAAGTCACGCAACCAAAAAATCTTATTTCATGTAATAAAACCTTTTCTTTATGAACACCATAGAAGTCACTCGACCAAATCATCTTATTTCGTTTTATTTAACATTTTCTTAATGCACACCATAGAAGTCACGCTACAAAAAAATTGTTATTACATTTTATTAAACATTTTATTAATGAACACCATAGAAGTCACGCTACAAAAAATTGTTATTTCATTTTATTAAACATTTTCTTCACGCACACCATAGAAGTCACGCTACAAAAAAATCTTATTTCATGTTATAAATCCTTTTCTTTATACACACCATAGAAGTCACTCGACCAAATCATCTTATTTCATTTTATTAAACATTTTTTAATGCCCACCATAGAAGTCACGCTATAAAAAATTTAATTTCATTTTATTAAACATTTTCTTAATGCACACCATAGAAGTCACGCTACAAAAATGTGTTATTTCATTTTATTAAACATTTTCTTAATGAAAACCATAGAAGTAACGCTACAAAAAATTGTAACTTCATTTTATTAAACATTTTCTGAACGCACACCATAGAAGTCACGCTACAAAAAAATCTTATTTCATGTTTTAAATCCTTTTCTTTATACACACCATAGAAGTCACTCGACCAAATCTTCTTATTTCGTTTTATTTAACATTTTCTTAATGCACACCATAGAAGTCACGATACAAAAATTGTAATTTCATTTTATTAAACATTTTCTTCACGCACACCATAGAAGTCACGCTACAAAAAACTGTTATTTCATTTTATTAAACATTTTTTTCACGCACACCATAGAAGTCACGCTACTAAAAAATCTTATTTCATGTATTAAAACCATTTCTTTTTGTACACAAAAGAAGTCACTCGACCAAATCTTCTTACTTCGTTTTATTAAACATTCCCTTAATGCACACCATAGAAGTCACGCTACAAAAAAAATCTTATTTCGTTTCATTAAACATTTTCTTAATGCACACCATAGAAGTCACGCTACAAAAAATTGTTACTTCATTTTATTAAACATTTTTTGAAGGCACACCATAGCAGTCCCGATACAAAAAATTGCTACTTCATTTTATTAAACTTTTTCACAATGCACACCATAGAAGTCACGCTACAAAAAAATTAATTTCATTTTATTAAACATTTTTTTAATGCACACCATAGAAGTCACGCTACAAAAAATTGTTACTTCCTTTTATTAAACTTTTTCTTAATGCACACCATAGAAGTCAGGCTACAAAAAATTTAATTTCATTTGATTAAACATTTTCTTAATGCACACCATAGAAGTCACGCTACAAAAAATTGTTATTTCATTTTATTTAACATTTTCTTAATGCACACCATAGAATTCACGATACAAAAAATTGTAATTTCATTTTATTAAACATTTTCTTCACGCACACCATAGAAGTCACGCTACAAAAAACTGTAATATCATTTTATTAAACATTTTTTTCACGCACACCATAGAAGTCACGCTACTAAAAAATCTTATTTCATGTAATAAAACCATTTCTTTTTGTACACAAAAGAAGTCACTCGACCAAATCTTCTTACTTCGTTTTATTAAACATTCCCTTAATGCACACCATAGAAGTCACGCTACAAAAAAATCTTATTTTGTTTCATTAAACATTTTCTTAGTGCACACCATAGAAGTCAAGCTACAAAAAATTGTTCCTTCATTTTATTAAACATTTTCTGAAGGCACACCATAGCAGTCACGATACAAAAAATTGCTACTTCATTTTATTAAACTTTTTCACAATGCACACCATAGAAGTCACGCTACAAAAAATTTAATTTCATTTTATTAAACATTTTCTTAATGCACACCATAGAAGTCACGCTACAAAGAATTGTTATTTCATTTTATTAAACATTTTCTTAATGAACACCATAGAAGTAACGCTACAAAAAATTGTTACTCCATTTTATTAAACATTTTCTGAACGCACACCATAGAAGTCACGCTACAAAAAAATCTTATTTCATGTTATAAATCCTTTTCTTTATACACACCATAGAAGTCACTCGACCAAATCATCTTATTTCATTTTATTAAACATTTTTTAATGCCCACCATAGAAGTCACGCTATAAAAAATTTAATTTCATTTTATTAAACATTTTCTTAATGCACACCATAGAAATCACGCTACAAAAATTTGTTATTTCATTTTATTAAACATTTTCTTAATGAAAACCATAGAAGTAACGCTACAAAAAATTGTAACTTCATTTTATTAAACATTTTCTGAACGCACACCATAGAAGTCACGCTACAAAAAAATCTTATTTCATGTTATAAATCCTTTTCTTTATACACACCATAGAAGTCACTCGACCAAATCATCTTATTTCATTTTATTAAACATTTTTTAATGCCCACCATAGAAGTCACGCTATAAAAAGTTTAATTTTATTTTATTAAACATTTTCTTAATGCACACCATAGAAGTCATGCTACAAAAAATTGTTATTTCATTTTATTAAACATTTTCTTATTGAACACCATAGAAGTCGCGCTCCAAAATTTTTTTATTTCATTTTATTAAACATTTTCTGAACGCACACCATAGAAATCACGCTGCCAAAAAATCTTATTTCATGTTATAAATCCTTTTCTTCATACACACAAAAGATATCACTCTACCAAATCGTCTAATTTCGTTTTATTTAACATTTTCTTAATGCACACCATAGAGGTCACGCTACAAAAAAATCTGATTTCGTATTATTAAACATTTTCTTAACGCACACCATAGAAGTCACGCAACCAAAAAATCTTATTTCATGTAATAAAACCTTTTCTTTATGAACACCATAGAAGTCACTCGACCAAATCATCTTATTTCGTTTTATTTAACATTTTCTTAATGCACACCATAGAAGTCACGCTACAAAAAAATTGTTATTACATTTTATTAAACATTTTATTAATGAACACCATAGAAGTCACGCTACAAAAAATTGTTATTTCATTTTATTAAACATTTTCTTCACGCACACCATAGAAGTCACGCTACAAAAAAATCTTATTTCATGTTATAAATCCTTTTCTTTATACACACCATAGAAGTCACTCGACCAAATCATCTTATTTCATTTTATTAAACATTTTTTAATGCCCACCATAGAAGTCACGCTATAAAAAATTTAATTTCATTTTATTAAACATTTTCTTAATGCACACCATAGAAGTCACGCTACAAAAATGTGTTATTTCATTTTATTAAACATTTTCTTAATGAAAACCATAGAAGTAACGCTACAAAAAATTGTAACTTCATTTTATTAAACATTTTCTGAACGCACACCATAGAAGTCACGCTACAAAAAAATCTTATTTCATGTTTTAAATCCTTTTCTTTATACACACCATAGAAGTCACTCGACCAAATCTTCTTATTTCGTTTTATTTAACATTTTCTTAATGCACACCATAGAAGTCACGATACAAAAATTGTAATTTCATTTTATTAAACATTTTCTTCACGCACACCATAGAAGTCACGCTACAAAAAACTGTTATTTCATTTTATTAAACATTTTTTTCACGCACACCATAGAAGTCACGCTACTAAAAAATCTTATTTCATGTATTAAAACCATTTCTTTTTGTACACAAAAGAAGTCACTCGACCAAATCTTCTTACTTCGTTTTATTAAACATTCCCTTAATGCACACCATAGAAGTCACGCTACAAAAAAAATCTTATTTCGTTTCATTAAACATTTTCTTAATGCACACCATTGAAGTCACGCTACAAAAAATTGTTACTTCATTTTATTAAACATTTTTTGAAGGCACACCATAGCAGTCCCGATACAAAAAATTGCTACTTCATTTTATTAAACTTTTTCACAATGCACACCATAGAAGTCACGCTACAAAAAAATTAATTTCATTTTATTAAACATTTTTTTAATGCACACCATAGAAGTCACGCTACAAAAAATTGTTACTTCCTTTTATTAAACTTTTTCTTAATGCACACCATAGAAGTCAGGCTACAAAAAATTTAATTTCATTTGATTAAACATTTTCTTAATGCACACCATAGAAGTCACGCTACAAAAAATTGTTATTTCATTTTATTTAACATTTTCTTAATGCACACCATAGAATTCACGATACAAAAAATTGTAATTTCATTTTATTAAACATTTTCTTCACGCACACCATAGAAGTCACGCTACAAAAAACTGTAATATCATTTTATTAAACATTTTTTTCACGCACACCATAGAAGTCACGCTACTAAAAAATCTTATTTCATGTAATAAAACCATTTCTTTTTGTACACAAAAGAAGTCACTCGACCAAATCTTCTTACTTCGTTTTATTAAACATTCCCTTAATGCACACCATAGAAGTCACGCTACAAAAAAATCTTATTTTGTTTCATTAAACATTTTCTTAGTGCACACCATAGAAGTCAAGCTACAAAAAATTGTTCCTTCATTTTATTAAACATTTTCTGAAGGCACACCATAGCAGTCACGATACAAAAAATTGCTACTTCATTTTATTAAACTTTTTCACAATGCACACCATAGAAGTCACGCTACAAAAAATTTAATTTCATTTTATTAAACATTTTCTTAATGCACACCATAGAAGTCACGCTACAAAGAATTGTTATTTCATTTTATTAAACATTTTCTTAATGAACACCATAGAAGTAACGCTACAAAAAATTGTTACTCCATTTTATTAAACATTTTCTGAACGCACACCATAGAAGTCACGCTACAAAAAAATCTTATTTCATGTTATAAATCCTTTTCTTTATACACACCATAGAAGTCACTCGACCAAATCATCTTATTTCATTTTATTAAACATTTTTTAATGCCCACCATAGAAGTCACGCTATAAAAAATTTAATTTCATTTTATTAAACATTTTCTTAATGCACACCATAGAAATCACGCTACAAAAATTTGTTATTTCATTTTATTAAACATTTTCTTAATGAAAACCATAGAAGTAACGCTACAAAAAATTGTAACTTCATTTTATTAAACATTTTCTGAACGCACACCATAGAAGTCACGCTACAAAAAAATCTTATTTCATGTTATAAATCCTTTTCTTTATACACACCATAGAAGTCACTCGACCAAATCATCTTATTTCATTTTATTAAACATTTTTTAATGCCCACCATAGAAGTCACGCTATAAAAAATTTAATTTCATTTTATTAAACATTTTCTTAATGCACACCATAGAAATCACGCTACAAAAATTTGTTATTTCATTTTATTAAACATTTTCTTAATGAAAACCATAGAAGTAACGCTACAAAAAATTGTAACTTCATTTTATTAAACATTTTCTGAACGCACACCATAGAAGTCACGCTACAAAAAAATCTTATTTCATGTTATAAATCCTTTTCTTTATACACACCATAGAAGTCACTCGACCAAATCATCTTATTTCATTTTATTAAACATTTTTTAATGCCCACCATAGAAGTCACGCTATAAAAAGTTTAATTTTATTTTATTAAACATTTTCTTAATGCACACCATAGAAGTCATGCTACAAAAAATTGTTATTTCATTTTATTAAACATTTTCTTATTGAACACCATAGAAGTCGCGCTCCAAAATTTTTTTATTTCATTTTATTAAACATTTTCTGAACGCACACCATAGAAATCACGCTGCCAAAAAATCTTATTTCATGTTATAAATCCTTTTCTTCATACACACAAAAGATATCACTCTACCAAATCGTCTAATTTCGTTTTATTTAACATTTTCTTAATGCACACCATAGAGGTCACGCTACAAAAAAATCTGATTTCGTATTATTAAACATTTTCTTAACGCACACCATAGAAGTCACGCAACCAAAAAATCTTATTTCATGTAATAAAACCTTTTCTTTATGAACACCATAGAAGTCACTCGACCAAATCATCTTATTTCGTTTTATTTAACATTTTCTTAATGCACACCATAGAAGTCACGCTACAAAAAAATTGTTATTACATTTTATTAAACATTTTATTAATGAACACCATAGAAGTCACGCTACAAAAAATTGTTATTTCATTTTATTAAACATTTTCTTCACGCACACCATAGAAGTCACGCTACAAAAAAATCTTATTTCATGTTATAAATCCTTTTCTTTATACACACCATAGAAG
The DNA here is from genome assembly GCA_964023205.1 of Lutraria lutraria. Lineage (NCBI taxonomy): Eukaryota > Metazoa > Mollusca > Bivalvia > Venerida > Mactridae > Lutraria > Lutraria lutraria. Next base: position 10,681,413 of record OZ026839.1, on the reverse strand, counting down.
TCACTCGACCAAATCATCTTATTTCATTTTATTAAACATTTTTTAATGCCCACCATAGAAGTCACGCTATAAAAAATTTAATTTCATTTTATTAAACATTTTCTTAATGCACACCATAGAAGTCACGCTACAAAAATGTGTTATTTCATTTTATTAAACATTTTCTTAATGAAAACCATAGAAGTAACGCTACAAAAAATTGTAACTTCATTTTATTAAACATTTTCTGAACGCACACCATAGAAGTCACGCTACAAAAAAATCTTATTTCATGTTTTAAATCCTTTTCTTTATACACACCATAGAAGTCACTCGACCAAATCTTCTTATTTCGTTTTATTTAACATTTTCTTAATGCACACCATAGAAGTCACGATACAAAAATTGTAATTTCATTTTATTAAACATTTTCTTCACGCACACCATAGAAGTCACGCTACAAAAAACTGTTATTTCATTTTATTAAACATTTTTTTCACGCACACCATAGAAGTCACGCTACTAAAAAATCTTATTTCATGTATTAAAACCATTTCTTTTTGTACACAAAAGAAGTCACTCGACCAAATCTTCTTACTTCGTTTTATTAAACATTCCCTTAATGCACACCATAGAAGTCACGCTACAAAAAAAATCTTATTTCGTTTCATTAAACATTTTCTTAATGCACACCATAGAAGTCACGCTACAAAAAATTGTTACTTCATTTTATTAAACATTTTTTGAAGGCACACCATAGCAGTCCCGATACAAAAAATTGCTACTTCATTTTATTAAACTTTTTCACAATGCACACCATAGAAGTCACGCTACAAAAAAATTAATTTCATTTTATTAAACATTTTTTTAATGCACACCATAGAAGTCACGCTACAAAAAATTGTTACTTCCTTTTATTAAACTTTTTCTTAATGCACACCATAGAAGTCAGGCTACAAAAAATTTAATTTCATTTGATTAAACATTTTCTTAATGCACACCATAGAAGTCACGCTACAAAAAATTGTTATTTCATTTTATTTAACATTTTCTTAATGCACACCATAGAATTCACGATACAAAAAATTGTAATTTCATTTTATTAAACATTTTCTTCACGCACACCATAGAAGTCACGCTACAAAAAACTGTAATATCATTTTATTAAACATTTTTTTCACGCACACCATAGAAGTCACGCTACTAAAAAATCTTATTTCATGTAATAAAACCATTTCTTTTTGTACACAAAAGAAGTCACTCGACCAAATCTTCTTACTTCGTTTTATTAAACATTCCCTTAATGCACACCATAGAAGTCACGCTACAAAAAAATCTTATTTTGTTTCATTAAACATTTTCTTAGTGCACACCATAGAAGTCAAGCTACAAAAAATTGTTCCTTCATTTTATTAAACATTTTCTGAAGGCACACCATAGCAGTCACGATACAAAAAATTGCTACTTCATTTTATTAAACTTTTTCACAATGCACACCATAGAAGTCACGCTACAAAAAATTTAATTTCATTTTATTAAACATTTTCTTAATGCACACCATAGAAGTCACGCTACAAAGAATTGTTATTTCATTTTATTAAACATTTTCTTAATGAACACCATAGAAGTAACGCTACAAAAAATTGTTACTCCATTTTATTAAACATTTTCTGAACGCACACCATAGAAGTCACGCTACAAAAAAATCTTATTTCATGTTATAAATCCTTTTCTTTATACACACCATAGAAGTCACTCGACCAAATCATCTTATTTCATTTTATTAAACATTTTTTAATGCCCACCATAGAAGTCACGCTATAAAAAATTTAATTTCATTTTATTAAACATTTTCTTAATGCACACCATAGAAATCACGCTACAAAAATTTGTTATTTCATTTTATTAAACATTTTCTTAATGAAAACCATAGAAGTAACGCTACAAAAAATTGTAACTTCATTTTATTAAACATTTTCTGAACGCACACCATAGAAGTCACGCTACAAAAAAATCTTATTTCATGTTATAAATCCTTTTCTTTATACACACCATAGAAGTCACTCGACCAAATCATCTTATTTCATTTTATTAAACATTTTTTAATGCCCACCATAGAAGTCACGCTATAAAAAGTTTAATTTTATTTTATTAAACATTTTCTTAATGCACACCATAGAAGTCATGCTACAAAAAATTGTTATTTCATTTTATTAAACATTTTCTTATTGAACACCATAGAAGTCGCGCTCCAAAATTTTTTTATTTCATTTTATTAAACATTTTCTGAACGCACACCATAGAAATCACGCTGCCAAAAAATCTTATTTCATGTTATAAATCCTTTTCTTCATACACACAAAAGATATCACTCTACCAAATCGTCTAATTTCGTTTTATTTAACATTTTCTTAATGCACACCATAGAGGTCACGCTACAAAAAAATCTGATTTCGTATTATTAAACATTTTCTTAACGCACACCATAGAAGTCACGCAACCAAAAAATCTTATTTCATGTAATAAAACCTTTTCTTTATGAACACCATAGAAGTCACTCGACCAAATCATCTTATTTCGTTTTATTTAACATTTTCTTAATGCACACCATAGAAGTCACGCTACAAAAAAATTGTTATTACATTTTATTAAACATTTTATTAATGAACACCATAGAAGTCACGCTACAAAAAATTGTTATTTCATTTTATTAAACATTTTCTTCACGCACACCATAGAAGTCACGCTACAAAAAAATCTTATTTCATGTTATAAATCCTTTTCTTTATACACACCATAGAAGTCACTCGACCAAATCATCTTATTTCATTTTATTAAACATTTTTTAATGCCCACCATAGAAGTCACGCTATAAAAAATTTAATTTCATTTTATTAAACATTTTCTTAATGCACACCATAGAAGTCACGCTACAAAAATGTGTTATTTCATTTTATTAAACATTTTCTTAATGAAAACCATAGAAGTAACGCTACAAAAAATTGTAACTTCATTTTATTAAACATTTTCTGAACGCACACCATAGAAGTCACGCTACAAAAAAATCTTATTTCATGTTTTAAATCCTTTTCTTTATACACACCATAGAAGTCACTCGACCAAATCTTCTTATTTCGTTTTATTTAACATTTTCTTAATGCACACCATAGAAGTCACGATACAAAAATTGTAATTTCATTTTATTAAACATTTTCTTCACGCACACCATAGAAGTCACGCTACAAAAAACTGTTATTTCATTTTATTAAACATTTTTTTCACGCACACCATAGAAGTCACGCTACTAAAAAATCTTATTTCATGTATTAAAACCATTTCTTTTTGTACACAAAAGAAGTCACTCGACCAAATCTTCTTACTTCGTTTTATTAAACATTCCCTTAATGCACACCATAGAAGTCACGCTACAAAAAAAATCTTATTTCGTTTCATTAAACATTTTCTTAATGCACACCATTGAAGTCACGCTACAAAAAATTGTTACTTCATTTTATTAAACATTTTTTGAAGGCACACCATAGCAGTCCCGATACAAAAAATTGCTACTTCATTTTATTAAACTTTTTCACAATGCACACCATAGAAGTCACGCTACAAAAAAATTAATTTCATTTTATTAAACATTTTTTTAATGCACACCATAGAAGTCACGCTACAAAAAATTGTTACTTCCTTTTATTAAACTTTTTCTTAATGCACACCATAGAAGTCAGGCTACAAAAAATTTAATTTCATTTGATTAAACATTTTCTTAATGCACACCATAGAAGTCACGCTACAAAAAATTGTTATTTCATTTTATTTAACATTTTCTTAATGCACACCATAGAATTCACGATACAAAAAATTGTAATTTCATTTTATTAAACATTTTCTTCACGCACACCATAGAAGTCACGCTACAAAAAACTGTAATATCATTTTATTAAACATTTTTTTCACGCACACCATAGAAGTCACGCTACTAAAAAATCTTATTTCATGTAATAAAACCATTTCTTTTTGTACACAAAAGAAGTCACTCGACCAAATCTTCTTACTTCGTTTTATTAAACATTCCCTTAATGCACACCATAGAAGTCACGCTACAAAAAAATCTTATTTTGTTTCATTAAACATTTTCTTAGTGCACACCATAGAAGTCAAGCTACAAAAAATTGTTCCTTCATTTTATTAAACATTTTCTGAAGGCACACCATAGCAGTCACGATACAAAAAATTGCTACTTCATTTTATTAAACTTTTTCACAATGCACACCATAGAAGTCACGCTACAAAAAATTTAATTTCATTTTATTAAACATTTTCTTAATGCACACCATAGAAGTCACGCTACAAAGAATTGTTATTTCATTTTATTAAACATTTTCTTAATGAACACCATAGAAGTAACGCTACAAAAAATTGTTACTCCATTTTATTAAACATTTTCTGAACGCACACCATAGAAGTCACGCTACAAAAAAATCTTATTTCATGTTATAAATCCTTTTCTTTATACACACCATAGAAGTCACTCGACCAAATCATCTTATTTCATTTTATTAAACATTTTTTAATGCCCACCATAGAAGTCACGCTATAAAAAATTTAATTTCATTTTATTAAACATTTTCTTAATGCACACCATAGAAATCACGCTACAAAAATTTGTTATTTCATTTTATTAAACATTTTCTTAATGAAAACCATAGAAGTAACGCTACAAAAAATTGTAACTTCATTTTATTAAACATTTTCTGAACGCACACCATAGAAGTCACGCTACAAAAAAATCTTATTTCATGTTATAAATCCTTTTCTTTATACACACCATAGAAGTCACTCGACCAAATCATCTTATTTCATTTTATTAAACATTTTTTAATGCCCACCATAGAAGTCACGCTATAAAAAATTTAATTTCATTTTATTAAACATTTTCTTAATGCACACCATAGAAATCACGCTACAAAAATTTGTTATTTCATTTTATTAAACATTTTCTTAATGAAAACCATAGAAGTAACGCTACAAAAAATTGTAACTTCATTTTATTAAACATTTTCTGAACGCACACCATAGAAGTCACGCTACAAAAAAATCTTATTTCATGTTATAAATCCTTTTCTTTATACACACCATAGAAGTCACTCGACCAAATCATCTTATTTCATTTTATTAAACATTTTTTAATGCCCACCATAGAAGTCACGCTATAAAAAGTTTAATTTTATTTTATTAAACATTTTCTTAATGCACACCATAGAAGTCATGCTACAAAAAATTGTTATTTCATTTTATTAAACATTTTCTTATTGAACACCATAGAAGTCGCGCTCCAAAATTTTTTTATTTCATTTTATTAAACATTTTCTGAACGCACACCATAGAAATCACGCTGCCAAAAAATCTTATTTCATGTTATAAATCCTTTTCTTCATACACACAAAAGATATCACTCTACCAAATCGTCTAATTTCGTTTTATTTAACATTTTCTTAATGCACACCATAGAGGTCACGCTACAAAAAAATCTGATTTCGTATTATTAAACATTTTCTTAACGCACACCATAGAAGTCACGCAACCAAAAAATCTTATTTCATGTAATAAAACCTTTTCTTTATGAACACCATAGAAGTCACTCGACCAAATCATCTTATTTCGTTTTATTTAACATTTTCTTAATGCACACCATAGAAGTCACGCTACAAAAAAATTGTTATTACATTTTATTAAACATTTTATTAATGAACACCATAGAAGTCACGCTACAAAAAATTGTTATTTCATTTTATTAAACATTTTCTTCACGCACACCATAGAAGTCACGCTACAAAAAAATCTTATTTCATGTTATAAATCCTTTTCTTTATACACACCATAGAAGTCACTCGACCAAATCATCTTATTTCATTTTATTAAACATTTTTTAATGCCCACCATAGAAGTCACGCTATAAAAAATTTAATTTCATTTTATTAAACATTTTCTTAATGCACACCATAGAAGTCACGCTACAAAAATGTGTTATTTCATTTTATTAAACATTTTCTTAATGAAAACCATAGAAGTAACGCTACAAAAAATTGTAACTTCATTTTATTAAACATTTTCTGAACGCACACCATAGAAGTCACGCTACAAAAAAATCTTATTTCATGTTTTAAATCCTTTTCTTTATACACACCATAGAAGTCACTCGACCAAATCTTCTTATTTCGTTTTATTTAACATTTTCTTAATGCACACCATAGAAGTCACGATACAAAAATTGTAATTTCATTTTATTAAACATTTTCTTCACGCACACCATAGAAGTCACGCTACAAAAAACTGTTATTTCATTTTATTAAACATTTTTTTCACGCACACCATAGAAGTCACGCTACTAAAAAATCTTATTTCATGTATTAAAACCATTTCTTTTTGTACACAAAAGAAGTCACTCGACCAAATCTTCTTACTTCGTTTTATTAAACATTCCCTTAATGCACACCATAGAAGTCACGCTACAAAAAAAATCTTATTTCGTTTCATTAAACATTTTCTTAATGCACACCATTGAAGTCACGCTACAAAAAATTGTTACTTCATTTTATTAAACATTTTTTGAAGGCACACCATAGCAGTCCCGATACAAAAAATTGCTACTTCATTTTATTAAACTTTTTCACAATGCACACCATAGAAGTCACGCTACAAAAAAATTAATTTCATTTTATTAAACATTTTTTTAATGCACACCATAGAAGTCACGCTACAAAAAATTGTTACTTCCTTTTATTAAACTTTTTCTTAATGCACACCATAGAAGTCAGGCTACAAAAAATTTAATTTCATTTGATTAAACATTTTCTTAATGCACACCATAGAAGTCACGCTACAAAAAATTGTTATTTCATTTTATTTAACATTTTCTTAATGCACACCATAGAATTCACGATACAAAAAATTGTAATTTCATTTTATTAAACATTTTCTTCACGCACACCATAGAAGTCACGCTACAAAAAACTGTAATATCATTTTATTAAACATTTTTTTCACGCACACCATAGAAGTCACGCTACTAAAAAATCTTATTTCATGTAATAAAACCATTTCTTTTTGTACACAAAAGAAGTCACTCGACCAAATCTTCTTACTTCGTTTTATTAAACATTCCCTTAATGCACACCATAGAAGTCACGCTACAAAAAAATCTTATTTTGTTTCATTAAACATTTTCTTAGTGCACACCATAGAAGTCAAGCTACAAAAAATTGTTCCTTCATTTTATTAAACATTTTCTGAAGGCACACCATAGCAGTCACGATACAAAAAATTGCTACTTCATTTTATTAAACTTTTTCACAATGCACACCATAGAAGTCACGCTACAAAAAATTTAATTTCATTTTATTAAACATTTTCTTAATGCACACCATAGAAGTCACGCTACAAAGAATTGTTATTTCATTTTATTAAACATTTTCTTAATGAACACCATAGAAGTAACGCTACAAAAAATTGTTACTCCATTTTATTAAACATTTTCTGAACGCACACCATAGAAGTCACGCTACAAAAAAATCTTATTTCATGTTATAAATCCTTTTCTTTATACACACCATAGAAGTCACTCGACCAAATCATCTTATTTCATTTTATTAAACATTTTTTAATGCCCACCATAGAAGTCACGCTATAAAAAATTTAATTTCATTTTATTAAACATTTTCTTAATGCACACCATAGAAATCACGCTACAAAAATTTGTTATTTCATTTTATTAAACATTTTCTTAATGAAAACCATAGAAGTAACGCTACAAAAAATTGTAACTTCATTTTATTAAACATTTTCTGAACGCACACCATAGAAGTCACGCTACAAAAAAATCTTATTTCATGTTATAAATCCTTTTCTTTATACACACCATAGAAGTCACTCGACCAAATCATCTTATTTCATTTTATTAAACATTTTTTAATGCCCACCATAGAAGTCACGCTATAAAAAATTTAATTTCATTTTATTAAACATTTTCTTAATGCACACCATAGAAATCACGCTACAAAAATTTGTTATTTCATTTTATTAAACATTTTCTTAATGAAAACCATAGAAGTAACGCTACAAAAAATTGTAACTTCATTTTATTAAACATTTTCTGAACGCACACCATAGAAGTCACGCTACAAAAAAATCTTATTTCATGTTTTAAATCCTTTTCTTTATACACACCATAGAAGTCACTCGACCAAATCTTCTTATTTCGTTTTATTTAACATTTTCTTAATGCACACCATAGAAGTCACGATACAAAAAATTGTAATTTCATTTTATTAAACATTTTCTTCACGCACACCATAGAAGTCACGATACAAAAAACTGTAATTTCATTTTATTAAACATTTTTTTCACGCACACCATAGAAGTCACGCTACTAAAAAATCTTATTTCATGTAATAAAACCATTTCTTTTTGTACACAAAAGAAGTCACTCGACCAAATCTTCTTACTTCGTTTTATTAAACATTCCCTTAATGCACACCATAGAAGTCACGCTACAAAAAACTGTTATTTCACTTTATTAAACATTTTCTTATTGAACACCATAGAAGTCGCGCTACAAAATTTTTTTATTTCATTTTATTAAACATTTTCTGAACGCACACCATAGAAATCACGCTACCAAAAAATCTTATTTCATGTTATAAATCCTTTTCTTCATACACACAATAGATATCACTCTACCAAATCGTCTAATTTCGTTTTATTTAACATTTTCTTAATGCACACCATAGAGGTCACGCTACAAAAAAATCTGATTTCGTATTATTAAACATTTTCTTAACGCACACCATAGAAGTCACGCAACCAAAAAATCTTATTTCATGTAATAAAACCTTTTCTTTATGAACACCATAGAAGTCATTCGACCAAATCATCTTATTTCGTTTTATTTAACATTTTCTTCACGCACACCATAGAAGTCACGCTACAAAAAACTGTTATTTCATTTTATTAAACATTTTCTTAATGAACACCATAGAAGTAACGCTACAAAAAATTGTTACTTCATTTTATTAAACATTCTCTGAAGGCACACCATAGCAGTCACGATACAAAAAATTGCTACTTCATTTTATTAAACTTTTTCACAATGCACACCATAGAAGTCACGCTACAAAAAATTTAATTTCATTTTATTAAACATTTTCTTAATGAACACCATAGAAGTGACGCTACAAAAAATTATTACTTCATTTTATTAAACATTTTCTGAACGCACACCATAGAAGTCACGCTACAAAAAAATCTTATCTCATGTTATAAATCCTTTTCTTTATACACACCGTAGAAGTCACTCGACCAAATCATCTTATTTCATTTTATTAAACATTTTTTAATGCCCACCATAGAAGTCACGCTATAAAAAATTTAATTTAATTTTATTAAACATTTTCTTATTGCACACCATAGAAGTCACTCGACCAAATCATCTTATTTCATTTTATTAAACATTTTTTAATGCCCACCATAGAAGTCACGCTATAAAAAGTTTAATTTTATTTTATTAAACATTTTCTTAATGCACACCATAGAAGTCATGCTACAAAAAATTGTTATTTCACTTTATTAAACATTTTCTTATTGAACACCATAGAAGTCGCGCTACAAATTTTTTTTATTTCATTTTATTAAACATTTTCTGAACGCACACCATAGAAATCACGCTACCAAAAAATCTTATTTCATGTTATAAATCCTTTTCTTCATACACACAATAGATATCACTCTACCAAATCGTCTAATTTCGTTTTATTTAACATTTTCTGAAGGCACACCATAGCAGTCACGATACAAAAAATTGCTACTTCATTTTATTAAACTTTTTCACAATGCACACCATAGAAGTCACGCTACAAAAAAATCTTATTTCATGTTATAAATCCTTTTCTTTATACACACCGTAGAAGTCACTCGACCAAATCATCTTATTTCATTTTATTAAACATTTTTTAATGCCCACCATAGAAGTCACGCTATAAAAAATTTAATTTAATTTTATTAAACATTTTCTTAATACACACCATAGAAGTCATGCTACAAAAAATTGTTATTTCATTTTATTAAACATTTTATTCATGAACACCATAGAAGTCACGCTATAAAAAAATTAATTTCATTTTATTAAACATTTTCTTAATGCCATCATAGAAGTCACGCTACAAAAAATTGTTATTTCATTTTATTCAACATTTTCTTAATGAAAACCATAGAAGTAACGCTACAAAAAAATGTAACTTCATTTTATTAAACATTTTCTGAACGCACACCATAGAAGTCACGCTACAAAAAAATCTTATTTCATGTTATAAATCCTTTTCTTTATACACACCATAGAAGTCACTCGACCAAATCTTCTTACTTCGTTTTATTAAACATTTTCTTAATGCACACCATAGAAGTCACGGTACAAAAAAATCTGATTTCGTTTAATTAAACATTTTCTTAAAGCGCCCCATCGAAGTCACGCTAGAAAAAAAATCTTATTTCATGTTATAAAACCTTATCTTTATGCACACACTAGAAGTCACTCGACCAAATCTTCTTATTTCGTTTATTTAACATTTTCTTAATGCACAGCATAGAAGTCACGCTACAAAAAAATGTAATTTCATTTTATTAAACATTTTCTTCACGCACACCATAGAAGTCACGCTACAAAAAAATCTTATTTCTTGTAATAAAACCATTTTTTTTGTACTCAATAGAAGTCACTCGACCAAATCTTCTTATTTCGTTTTATTAAACATTCCCTTAATGCACACCATAGAAGTCACGCTACAAAACAATCTTATTTCGTTTCATTAAACATTTTCTTAATGCACACCATAGAAGTCACGCTACCAAAAAATCTTATTTCATGTAATAAAACCTTTTCTTTATGCACACCATAGAAGTCACTCGACCAAATCATCTTATTTCGTTTTATTTAACATTTTCTTAATGCACACCATAGAAGTCACGCTACAAAAAATTGTTATTTCATTTTATTAAACATTTTCGTAATGAACACCATAGAAGTCAAGCTACAAAAAATTGTTACTTCATTTTATTAAACATTTTCTTAATGCACACCATAGAAGTCACGCTACAAAAAATTGTTATTTCATTTTATTAAACATTTTCGTAATGAACACCATAGAAGTCTAGCTACAAAAAATTGTTAAATCATTTTATTAAACATTTTCTTAATGAACACCATAGAAGTGACGCTACCAAAAATTGTTACTTCATTTTATTAAACATTTTCTGAACGCACACCATAGAAGTCACGCTACAAAAAAATCTTATTTCATGTTATAAATCCTTTTCTTTATACACACCATAGAAGTCACTCGACCAAATCATCTTATTTCATTTTATTAAACATTTTTTAATGCCCACCATAGAAGTCACGCTATAAAAAATTTAATTTAATTTTATTAAACATTTTCTTAATGCACACCATAGAAGTCATGCTACAAAAAATTGTTATTTCATTTTATTAAACATTTTCTTATTGAACACCATAGAAGTCACGCTACAAAAAATTGTTACTTCATTTTATTAAACATTTTCTTCACGCACACCATAGAAGTCACGCTACAAAAAACTGTAATTTCATTTTATTAAACATTTTTTTCACGCACACCATAGAAGTCACGCTACAAAAAATTGTTACTTCATTTTATTAAACATTTTCTGAAGGCACACCATAGCAGTACCGATACAAGAAATTGCTACTTCATTTTATTAAACTTTTTCACAATGCACACCATAGAAGTCACGCTACAAAAAAATTAATTTCATTTTATTAAACATTTTTTTAATGCACACCATAGAAGTCACGCTACAAAAAATTGTTACTTCCTTTTATTAAACTTTTTCTTAATGCACACCATAGAAGTCACGCTACAAAAAATTTAATTTCATTTTATTAAACATTTTCTTAATGCACACCATAGAAGTCACGCTACAAAGAATTGTTATTTCATTTTATTAAACATTTTCTTAATGAACACCATAGAAGTAACGCTACAAAAAATTGTTACTTCATTTTATTAAACATTTTCTGAACGCACACCATAGAAGTCACGCTACAAAAAAATCTTATTTCATGTTATAAATCCTTTTCTTTATACACACCATAGAAGTCACTCGACCAAATCATCTTATTTCATTTTATTAAACATTTTTTAATGCCCACCATAGAAGTCACGCTATAAAAAGTTTAATTTTATTTTATTAAACATTTTCTTAATGCACACCATAGAAGTCATGCTACAAAAAATTGTTATTTCATTTTATTAAACATTTTCTTATTGAACACCATAGAAGTCGCGCTCCAAAATTTTTTTATTTCATTTTATTAAACATTTTCTGAACGCACACCATAGAAATCACGCTGCCAAAAAATCTTATTTCATGTTATAAATCCTTTTCTTCATACACACAAAAGATATCACTCTACCAAATCGTCTAATTTCGTTTTATTTAACATTTTCTTAATGCACACCATAGAGGTCACGCTACAAAAAAATCTGATTTCGTATTATTAAACATTTTCTTAACGCACACCATAGAAGTCACGCAACCAAAAAATCTTATTTCATGTAATAAAACCTTTTCTTTATGAACACCATAGAAGTCACTCGACCAAATCATCTTATTTCGTTTTATTTAACATTTTCTTAATGCACACCATAGAAGTCACGCTACAAAAAAATTGTTGTTACATTTTATTAAACATTTTATTAATGAACACCATAGAAGTCACGCTACAAAAAATTGTTATTTCATTTTATTAAACATTTTCTTCACGCACACCATAGAAGTCACGCTACAAAAAAATCTTATTTCATGTTATAAATCCTTTTCTTTATACACACCATAGAAGTCACTCGACCAAATCATCTTATTTCATTTTATTAAACATTTTTTAATGCCCACCATAGAAGTCACGCTATAAAAAATTTAATTTCATTTTATTAAACATTTTCTTAATGCACACCATAGAAGTCACGCTACAAAAATGTGTTATTTCATTTTATTAAACATTTTCTTAATGAAAACCATAGAAGTAACGCTACAAAAAATTGTAACTTCATTTTATTAAACATTTTCTGAACGCACACCATAGAAGTCACGCTACAAAAAAATCTTATTTCATGTTTTAAATCCTTTTCTTTATACACACCATAGAAGTCACTCGACCAAATCTTCTTATTTCGTTTTATTTAACATTTTCTTAATGCACACCATAGAAGTCACGATACAAAAATTGTAATTTCATTTTATTAAACATTTTCTTCACGCACACCATAGAAGTCACGCTACAAAAAACTGTTATTTCATTTCATTAAACATTTTTTTCACGCACACCATAGAAGTCACGCTACTAAAAAATCTTATTTCATGTATTAAAACCATTTCTTTTTGTACACAAAAGAAGTCACTCGACCAAATCTTCTTACTTCGTTTTATTAAACATTCCCTTAATGCACACCATAGAAGTCACGCTACAAAAAAAATCTTATTTCGTTTCATTAAACATTTTCTTAATGCACACCATAGAAGTCACGCTACAAAAAATTGTTACTTCATTTTATTAAACATTTTTTGAAGGCACACCATAGCAGTCCCGATACAAAAAATTGCTACTTCATTTTATTAAACTTTTTCACAATGCACACCATAGAAGTCACGCTACAAAAAAATTAATTTCATTTTATTAAACATTTTTTTAATGCACACCATAGAAGTCACGCTACAAAAAATTGTTACTTCCTTTTATTAAACTTTTTCTTAATGCACACCATAGAAGTCAGGCTACAAAAAATTTAATTTCATTTGATTAAACATTTTCTTAATGCACACCATAGAAGTCACGCTACAAAAAATTGTTATTTCATTTTATTTAACATTTTCTTAATGCACACCATAGAATTCACGATACAAAAAATTGTAATTTCATTTTATTAAACATTTTCTTCACGCACACCATAGAAGTCACGCTACAAAAAACTGTAATATCATTTTATTAAACATTTTTTTCACGCACACCATAGAAGTCACGCTACTAAAAAATCTTATTTCATGTAATAAAACCATTTCTTTTTGTACACAAAAGAAGTCACTCGACCAAATCTTCTTACTTCGTTTTATTAAACATTCCCTTAATGCACACCATAGAAGTCACGCTACAAAAAAATCTTATTTTGTTTCATTAAACATTTTCTTAGTGCACACCATAGAAGTCAAGCTACAAAAAATTGTTCCTTCATTTTATTAAACATTTTCTGAAGGCACACCATAGCAGTCACGATACAAAAAATTGCTACTTCATTTTATTAAACTTTTTCACAATGCACACCATAGAAGTCACGCTACAAAAAATTTAATTTCATTTTATTAAACATTTTCTTAATGCACACCATAGAAGTCACGCTACAAAGAATTGTTATTTCATTTTATTAAACATTTTCTTAATGAACACCATAGAAGTAACGCTACAAAAAATTGTTACTCCATTTTATTAAACATTTTCTGAACGCACACCATAGAAGTCACGCTACAAAAAAATCTTATTTCATGTTATAAATCCTTTTCTTTATACACACCATAGAAGTCACTCGACCAAATCATCTTATTTCATTTTATTAAACATTTTTTAATGCCCACCATAGAAGTCACGCTATAAAAAATTTAATTTCATTTTATTAAACATTTTCTTAATGCACACCATAGAAATCACGCTACAAAAATTTGTTATTTCATTTTATTAAACATTTTCTTAATGAAAACCATAGAAGTAACGCTACAAAAAATTGTAACTTCATTTTATTAAACATTTTCTGAACGCACACCATAGAAGTCACGCTACAAAAAAATCTTATTTCATGTTATAAATCCTTTTCTTTATACACACCATAGAAGTCACTCGACCAAATCATCTTATTTCATTTTATTAAACATTTTTTAATGCCCACCATAGAAGTCACGCTATAAAAAATTTAATTTCATTTTATTAAACATTTTCTTAATGCACACCATAGAAATCACGCTACAAAAATTTGTTATTTCATTTTATTAAACATTTTCTTAATGAAAACCATAGAAGTAACGCTACAAAAAATTGTAACTTCATTTTATTAAACATTTTCTGAACGCACACCATAGAAGTCACGCTACAAAAAAATCTTATTTCATGTTTTAAATCCTTTTCTTTATACACACCATAGAAGTCACTCGACCAAATCTTCTTATTTCGTTTTATTTAACATTTTCTTAATGCACACCATAGAAGTCACGCTACAAAAAACTGTTATTTCACTTTATTAAACATTTTCTTATTGAACACCATAGAAGTCGCGCTACAAAATTTTTTTATTTCATTTTATTAAACATTTTCTGAACGCACACCATAGAAATCACGCTACCAAAAAATCTTATTTCATGTTATAAATCCTTTTCTTCATACACACAATAGATATCACTCTACCAAATCGTCTAATTTCGTTTTATTTAACATTTTCTTAATGCACACCATAGAGGTCACGCTACAAAAAAATCTGATTTCGTATTATTAAACATTTTCTTAACGCACACCATAGAAGTCACGCAACCAAAAAATCTTATTTCATGTAATAAAACCTTTTCTTTATGAACACCATAGAAGTCATTCGACCAAATCATCTTATTTCGTTTTATTTAACATTTTCTTCACGCACACCATAGAAGTCACGCTACAAAAAACTGTTATTTCATTTTATTAAACATTTTCTTAATGAACACCATAGAAGTAACGCTACAAAAAATTGTTACTTCATTTTATTAAACATTCTCTGAAGGCACACCATAGCAGTCACGATACAAAAAATTGCTACTTCATTTTATTAAACTTTTTCACAATGCACACCATAGAAGTCACGCTACAAAAAATTTAATTTCATTTTATTAAACATTTTCTTAATGAACACCATAGAAGTGACGCTACAAAAAATTATTACTTCATTTTATTAAACATTTTCTGAACGCACACCATAGAAGTCACGCTACAAAAAAATCTTATTTCATGTTATAAATCCTTTTCTTTATACACACCGTAGAAGTCACTCGACCAAATCATCTTATTTCATTTTATTAAACATTTTTTAATGCCCACCATAGAAGTCACGCTATAAAAAATTTAATTTAATTTTATTAAACATTTTCTTATTGCACACCATAGAAGTCACTCGACCAAATCATCTTATTTCATTTTATTAAACATTTTTTAATGCCCACCATAGAAGTCACGCTATAAAAAGTTTAATTTTATTTTATTAAACATTTTCTTAATGCACACCATAGAAGTCATGCTACAAAAAATTGTTATTTCACTTTATTAAACATTTTCTTATTGAACACCATAGAAGTCGCGCTACAAATTTTTTTTATTTCATTTTATTAAACATTTTCTGAACGCACACCATAGAAATCACGCTACCAAAAAATCTTATTTCATGTTATAAATCCTTTTCTTCATACACACAATAGATATCACTCTACCAAATCGTCTAATTTCGTTTTATTTAACATTTTCTGAAGGCACACCATAGCAGTCACGATACAAAAAATTGCTACTTCATTTTATTAAACTTTTTCACAATGCACACCATAGAAGTCACGCTACAAAAAAATCTTATTTCATGTTATAAATCCTTTTCTTTATACACACCGTAGAAGTCACTCGACCAAATCATCTTATTTCATTTTATTAAACATTTTTTAATGCCCACCATAGAAGTCACGCTATAAAAAATTTAATTTAATTTTATTAAACATTTTCTTAATACACACCATAGAAGTCATGCTACAAAAAATTGTTATTTCATTTTATTAAACATTTTATTCATGAACACCATAGAAGTCACGCTATAAAAAATTTAATTTCATTTTATTAAACATTTTCTTAATGCCATCATAGAAGTCACGCTACAAAAAATTGTTATTTCATTTTATTCAACATTTTCTTAATGAAAACCATAGAAGTAACGCTACAAAAAAATGTAACTTCATTTTATTAAACATTTTCTGAACGCACACCATAGAAGTCACGCTACAAAAAAATCTTATTTCATGTTATAAATCCTTTTCTTTATACACACCATAGAAGTCACTCGACCAAATCTTCTTACTTCGTTTTATTAAACATTTTCTTAATGCACACCATAGAAGTCACGGTACAAAAAAATCTGATTTCGTTTAATTAAACATTTTCTTAAAGCGCCCCATCGAAGTCACGCTAGAAAAAAAATCTTATTTCATGTTATAAAACCTTATCTTTATGCACACACTAGAAGTCACTCGACCAAATCTTCTTATTTCGTTTATTTAACATTTTCTTAATGCACAGCATAGAAGTCACGCTACAAAAAAATGTAATTTCATTTTATTAAACATTTTCTTCACGCACACCATAGAAGTCACGCTACAAAAAAATCTTATTTCTTGTAATAAAACCATTTTTTTTGTACTCAATAGAAGTCACTCGACCAAATCTTCTTATTTCGTTTTATTAAACATTCCCTTAATGCACACCATAGAAGTCACGCTACAAAACAATCTTATTTCGTTTCATTAAACATTTTCTTAATGCACACCATAGAAGTCACGCTACCAAAAAATCTTATTTCATGTAATAAAACCTTTTCTTTATGCACACCATAGAAGTCACTCGACCAAATCATCTTATTTCGTTTTATTTAACATTTTCTTAATGCACACCATAGAAGTCACGCTACAAAAAATTGTTATTTCATTTTATTAAACATTTTCGTAATGAACACCATAGAAGTCAAGCTACAAAAAATTGTTACTTCATTTTATTAAACATTTTCTTAATGCACACCATAGAAGTCACGCTACAAAAAATTGTTATTTCATTTTATTAAACATTTTCGTAATGAACACCATAGAAGTCTAGCTACAAAAAATTGTTAAATCATTTTATTAAACATTTTCTTAATGAACACCATAGAAGTGACGCTACCAAAAATTGTTACTTCATTTTATTAAACATTTTCTGAACGCACACCATAGAAGTCACGCTACAAAAAAATCTTATTTCATGTTATAAATCCTTTTCTTTATACACACCATAGAAGTCACTCGACCAAATCATCTTATTTCATTTTATTAAACATTTTTTAATGCCCACCATAGAAGTCACGCTATAAAAAATTTAATTTAATTTTATTAAACATTTTCTTAATGCACACCATAGAAGTCATGCTACAAAAAATTGTTATTTCATTTTATTAAACATTTTCTTATTGAACACCATAGAAGTCACGCTACAAAAAATTGTTACTTCATTTTATTAAACATTTTCTTCACGCACACCATAGAAGTCACGCTACAAAAAACTGTAATTTCATTTTATTAAACATTTTTTTCACGCACACCATAGAAGTCACGCTACAAAAAATTGTTACTTCATTTTATTAAACATTTTCTGAAGGCACACCATAGCAGTACCGATACAAGAAATTGCTACTTCATTTTATTAAACTTTTTCACAATGCACACCATAGAAGTCACGCTACAAAAAAATTAATTTCATTTTATTAAACATTTTTTTAATGCACACCAAAGAAGTCACGCTACAAAAAATTGTTACTTCCTTTTATTAAACTTTTTCTTAATGCACACCATAGAAGTCAGGCTACAAAAAATTTAATTTCATTTGATTAAACATTTTCTTAATGCACACCATAGAAGTCACGCTACAAAAAATTGTTATTTCATTTTATTTAACATTTTCTTAATGCACACCATAGAATTCACGATACAAAAAATTGTAATTTCATTTTATTAAACATTTTCTTCACGCACACCATAGAAGTCACGCTACAAAAAACTGTAATATCATTTTATTAAACATTTTTTTCACGCACACCATAGAAGTCACGCTACTAAAAAATCTTATTTCATGTAATAAAACCATTTCTTTTTGTACACAAAAGAAGTCACTCGACCAAATCTTCTTACTTCGTTTTATTAAACATTCCCTTAATGCACACCATAGAAGTCACGCTACAAAAAAATCTTATTTTGTTTCATTAAACATTTTCTTAGTGCACACCATAGAAGTCAAGCTACAAAAAATTGTTCCTTCATTTTATTAAACATTTTCTGAAGGCACACCATAGCAGTCACGATACAAAAAATTGCTACTTCATTTTATTAAACTTTTTCACAATGCACACCATAGAAGTCACGCTACAAAAAATTTAATTTCATTTTATTAAACATTTTCTTAATGCACACCATAGAAGTCACGCTACAAAGAATTGTTATTTCATTTTATTAAACATTTTCTTAATGAACACCATAGAAGTAACGCTACAAAAAATTGTTACTCCATTTTATTAAACATTTTCTGAACGCACACCATAGAAGTCACGCTACAAAAAAATCTTATTTCATGTTATAAATCCTTTTCTTTATACACACCATAGAAGTCACTCGACCAAATCATCTTATTTCATTTTATTAAACATTTTTTAATGCCCACCATAGAAGTCACGCTATAAAAAATTTAATTTCATTTTATTAAACATTTTCTTAATGCACACCATAGAAATCACGCTACAAAAATTTGTTATTTCATTTTATTAAACATTTTCTTAATGAAAACCATAGAAGTAACGCTACAAAAAATTGTAACTTCATTTTATTAAACATTTTCTGAACGCACACCATAGAAGTCACGCTACAAAAAAATCTTATTTCATGTTATAAATCCTTTTCTTTATACACACCATAGAAGTCACTCGACCAAATCATCTTATTTCATTTTATTAAACATTTTTTAATGCCCACCATAGAAGTCACGCTATAAAAAATTTAATTTCATTTTATTAAACATTTTCTTAATGCACACCATAGAAATCACGCTACAAAAATTTGTTATTTCATTTTATTAAACATTTTCTTAATGAAAACCATAGAAGTAACGCTACAAAAAATTGTAACTTCATTTTATTAAACATTTTCTGAACGCACACCATAGAAGTCACGCTACAAAAAAATCTTATTTCATGTTTTAAATCCTTTTCTTTATACACACCATAGAAGTCACTCGACCAAATCTTCTTATTTCGTTTTATTTAACATTTTCTTAATGCACACCATAGAAGTCACGATACAAAAAATTGTAATTTCATTTTATTAAACATTTTCTTCACGCACACCATAGAAGTCACGATACAAAAAACTGTAATTTCATTTTATTAAACATTTTTTTCACGCACACCATAGAAGTCACGCTACTAAAAAATCTTATTTCATGTAATGAAACCATTTCTTTTTGTACACAAAAGAAGTCACTCGACCAAATCTTCTTACTTCGTTTTATTAAACATTCCCTTAATGCACACCATAGAAGTCACGCTACAAAAAACTGTTATTTCACTTTATTAAACATTTTCTTATTGAACACCATAGAAGTCGCGCTACAAAATTTTTTTATTTCATTTTATTAAACATTTTCTGAACGCACACCATAGAAATCACGCTACCAAAAAATCTTATTTCATGTTATAAATCCTTTTCTTCATACACACAATAGATATCACTCTACCAAATCGTCTAATTTCGTTTTATTTAACATTTTCTTAATGCACACCATAGAGGTCACGCTACAAAAAAATCTGATTTCGTATTATTAAACATTTTCTTAACGCACACCATAGAAGTCACGCAACCAAAAAATCTTATTTCATGTAATAAAACCTTTTCTTTATGAACACCATAGAAGTCATTCGACCAAATCATCTTATTTCGTTTTATTTAACATTTTCTTCACGCACACCATAGAAGTCACGCTACAAAAAACTGTTATTTCATTTTATTAAACATTTTCTTAATGAACACCATAGAAGTAACGCTACAAAAAATTGTTACTTCATTTTATGAAACATTCTCTGAAGGCACACCATAGCAGTCACGATACAAAAAATTGCTACTTCATTTTATTAAACTTTTTCACAATGCACACCATAGAAGTCACGCTACAAAAAAATTAATTTCATTTTATTAAACATTTTCTTAATGAACACCATAGAAGTGACGCTACAAAAAATTATTACTTCATTTTATTAAACATTTTCTGAACGCACACCATAGAAGTCACGCTACAAAAAAATCTTATTTCATGTTATAAATCCTTTTCTTTATACACACCGTAGAAGTCACTCGACCAAATCATCTTATTTCATTTTATTAAACATTTTTTAATGCCCACCATAGAAGTCACGCTATAAAAAATTTAATTTAATTTTATTAAACATTTTCTTATTGCACACCATAGAAGTCACTCGACCAAATCATCTTATTTCATTTTATTAAACATTTTTTAATGCCCACCATAGAAGTCACGCTATAAAAAGTTTAATTTTATTTTATTAAACATTTTCTTAATGCACACCATAGAAGTCATGCTACAAAAAATTGTTATTTCACTTTATTAAACATTTTCTTATTGAACACCATAGAAGTCGCGCTACAAATTTTTTTTATTTCATTTTATTAAACATTTTCTGAACGCACACCATAGAAATCACGCTACCAAAAAATCTTATTTCATGTTATAAATCCTTTTCTTCATACACACAATAGATATCACTCTACCAAATCGTCTAATTTCGTTTTATTTAACATTTTCTGAAGGCACACCATAGCAGTCACGATACAAAAAATTGCTACTTCATTTTATTAAACTTTTTCACAATGCACACCATAGAAGTCACGCTACAAAAAAATCTTATTTCATGTTATAAATCCTTTTCTTTATACACACCGTAGAAGTCACTCGACCAAATCATCTTATTTCATTTTATTAAACATTTTTTAATGCCCACCATAGAAGTCACGCTATAAAAAATTTAATTTAATTTTATTAAACATTTTCTTAATACACACCATAGAAGTCATGCTACAAAAAATTGTTATTTCATTTTATTAAACATTTTATTCATGAACACCATAGAAGTCACGCTATAAAAAATTTAATTTCATTTTATTAAACATTTTCTTAATGCCATCATAGAAGTCACGCTACAAAAAATTGTTATTTCATTTTATTCAACATTTTCTTAATGAAAACCATAGAAGTAACGCTACAAAAAAATGTAACTTCATTTTATTAAACATTTTCTGAACGCACACCATAGAAGTCACGCTACAAAAAAATCTTATTTCATGTTATAAATCCTTTTCTTTATACACACCATAGAAGTCACTCGACCAAATCTTCTTACTTCGTTTTATTAAACATTTTCTTAATGCACACCATAGAAGTCACGGTACAAAAAAATCTGATTTCGTTTAATTAAACATTTTCTTAAAGCGCCCCATCGAAGTCACGCTAGAAAAAAAATCTTATTTCATGTTATAAAACCTTATCTTTATGCACACACTAGAAGTCACTCGACCAAATCTTCTTATTTCGTTTATTTAACATTTTCTTAATGCACAGCATAGAAGTCACGCTACAAAAAAATGTAATTTCATTTTATTAAACATTTTCTTCACGCACACCATAGAAGTCACGCTACAAAAAAATCTTATTTCTTGTAATAAAACCATTTTTTTTGTACTCAATAGAAGTCACTCGACCAAATCTTCTTATTTCGTTTTATTAAACATTCCCTTAATGCACACCATAGAAGTCACGCTACAAAACAATCTTATTTCGTTTCATTAAACATTTTCTTAATGCACACCATAGAAGTCACGCTACCAAAAAATCTTATTTCATGTAATAAAACCTTTTCTTTATGCACACCATAGAAGTCACTCGACCAAATCATCTTATTTCGTTTTATTTAACATTTTCTTAATGCACACCATAGAAGTCACGCTACAAAAAATTGTTATTTCATTTTATTAAACATTTTCGTAATGAACACCATAGAAGTCAAGCTACAAAAAATTGTTACTTCATTTTATTAAACATTTTCTTAATGCACACCATAGAAGTCACGCTACAAAAAATTGTTATTTCATTTTATTAAACATTTTCGTAATGAACACCATAGAAGTCTAGCTACAAAAAATTGTTAAATCATTTTATTAAACATTTTCTTAATGAACACCATAGAAGTGACGCTACCAAAAATTGTTACTTCATTTTATTAAACATTTTCTGAACGCACACCATAGAAGTCACGCTACAAAAAAATCTTATTTCATGTTATAAATCCTTTTCTTTATACACACCATAGAAGTCACTCGACCAAATCATCTTATTTCATTTTATTAAACATTTTTTAATGCCCAACATAGAAGTCACGCTATAAAAAATTTAATTTAATTTTATTAAACATTTTCTTAATGCACACCATAGAAGTCATGCTACAAAAAATTGTTATTTCATTTTATTAAACATTTTCTTATTGAACACCATAGAAGTCACGCTACAAAAAATTGTTACTTCATTTTATTAAACATTTTCTTCACGCACACCATAGAAGTCACGCTACAAAAAACTGTAATTTCATTTTATTAAACATTTTTTTCACGCACACCATAGAAGTCACGCTACAAAAAATTGTTACTTCATTTTATTAAACATTTTCTGAAGGCACACCATAGCAGTACCGATACAAGAAATTGCTACTTCATTTTATTAAACTTTTTCACAATGCACACCATAGAAGTCACGCTACAAAAAAATTAATTTCATTTTATTAAACATTTTTTTAATGCACACCAAAGAAGTCACGCTACAAAAAATTGTTACTTCCTTTTATTAAACTTTTTCTTAATGCACACCATAGAAGTCAGGCTACAAAAAATTTAATTTCATTTGATTAAACATTTTCTTAATGCACACCATAGAAGTCACGCTACAAAAAATTGTTATTTCATTTTATTTAACATTTTCTTAATGCACACCATAGAATTCACGATACAAAAAATTGTAATTTCATTTTATTAAACATTTTCTTCACGCACACCATAGAAGTCACGCTACAAAAAACTGTAATATCATTTTATTAAACATTTTTTTCACGCACACCATAGAAGTCACGCTACTAAAAAATCTTATTTCATGTAATAAAACCATTTCTTTATACACACCATAGAAGTCACTCGACCAAATCATCTTATTTCATTTTATTAAACATTTTTTAATGCCCACCATAGAAGTCACGCTATAAAAAGTTTAATTTTATTTTATTAAACATTTTCTTAATGCACACCATAGAAGTCATGCTACAAAAAATTGTTATTTCATTTTATTAAACATTTTCTTATTGAACACCATAGAAGTCGCGCTACAAAATTTTTTTATTTCATTTTATTAAACATTTTCTGAACGCAAACCATAGAAATCACGCTGCCAAAAAATCTTATTTCATGTTATAAATCCTTTTCTTCATACACACAATAGATATCACTCTACCAAATCGTCTAATTTCGTTTTATTTAACATTTTCTTAATGCACACCATAGAGGTCACGCTACAAAAAAATTTGATTTCGTATTATTAAACATTTTCTTAACGCACACCATAGAAGTCACGCAACCAAAAAATCTTATTTCATGTAATAAAACCTTTTCTTTATGAACACCATAGAAGTCACTCGACCAAATCATCTTATTTCGTTTTATTTAACATTTTCTTAATGCACACCATAGAAGTCACGCTACAAAAAAATTGTTATTACATTTTGTTAAACATTTTATTAATGAACACCATAGAAGTCACGCTACAAAAAATTGTTATTTCATTTTATTAAACATTTTCTTCACGCACACCATAGAAGTCACGCTACAAAAAAATCTTATTTCATGTTATAAATCCTTTTCTTTATACACACCATAGAAGTCACTCGACCAAATCATCTTATTTCATTTTATTAAACATTTTTTAATGCCCACCATAGAAGTCACGCTATAAAAAATTTAATTTCATTTTATTAAACATTTTCTTAATGCACACCATAGAAGTCACGCTACAAAAATTTGTTATTTCATTTTATTAAACATTTTCTTAATGAAAACCATAGAAGTAACGCTACAAAAAATTGTAACTTCATTTTATTAAACATTTTCTGAACGCACACCATAGAAGTCACGCTACAAACAAATCTTATTTCATGTTTTAAATCCTTTTCTTTATACACACCATAGAAGTCACTCGACCAAATCTTCTTATTTCGTTTTATTTAACATTTTCTTAATGCACACCATAGAAGTCACGATACAAAAAATTGTAATTTCATTTTATTAAACATTTTCTTCACGCACACCATAGAAGTCACGCTACAAAAAACTGTAATTTCATTTTATTAAACATTTTTTTCACGCACACCATAGAAGTCACGCTACTAAAAAATCTTATTTCATGTAATAAAACCATTTCTTTTTGTACACAAAAGAAGTCACTCGACCAAATCTTCTTACTTCGTTTTATTAAACATTCCCTTAATGCACACCATAGAAGTCACGCTACAAAAAACTGTTATTTCACTTTATTAAACATTTTCTTATTGAACACCATAGAAGTCGCGCTACAAAATTTTTTTATTTCATTTTATTAAACATTTTCTGAACGCACACCATAGAAATCACGCTACCAAAAAATCTTATTTCATGTTATAAATCCTTTTCTTCATACACACAATAGATATCACTCTACCAAATCGTCTAATTTCGTTTTATTTAACATTTTCTTAATGCACACCATAGAGGTCACGCTACAAAAAAATCTGATTTCGTATTATTAAACATTTTCTTAACGCACACCATAGAAGTCACGCAACCAAAAAATCTTATTTCATGTAATAAAACCTTTTCTTTATGAACACCATAGAAGTCATTCGACCAAATCATCTTATTTCGTTTTATTTAACATTTTCTTCACGCACACCATAGAAGTCACGCTACAAAAAACTGTTATTTCATTTTATTAAACATTTTCTTAATGAACACCATAGAAGTAACGCTACAAAAAATTGTTACTTCATTTTATTAAACATTCTCTGAAGGCACACCATAGCAGTCACGATACAAAAAATTGCTACTTCATTTTATTAAACTTTTTCACAATGCACACCATAGAAGTCACGCTACAAAAAATTTAATTTCATTTTATTAAACATTTTCTTAATGAACACCATAGAAGTGACGCTACAAAAAATTATTACTTCATTTTATTAAACATTTTCTGAACGCACACCATAGAAGTCACGCTACAAAAAAATCTTATTTCATGTTATAAATCCTTTTCTTTATACACACCGTAGAAGTCACTCGACCAAATCATCTTATTTCATTTTATTAAACATTTTTTAATGCCCACCATAGAAGTCACGCTATAAAAAATTTAATTTAATTTTATTAAACATTTTCTTATTGCACACCATAGAAGTCACTCGACCAAATCATCTTATTTCATTTTATTAAACATTTTTTAATGCCCACCATAGAAGTCACGCTATAAAAAGTTTAATTTTATTTTATTAAACATTTTCTTAATGCACACCATAGAAGTCATGCTACAAAAAATTGTTATTTCACTTTATTAAACATTTTCTTATTGAACACCATAGAAGTCGCGCTACAAATTTTTTTTATTTCATTTTATTAAACATTTTCTGAACGCACACCATAGAAATCACGCTACCAAAAAATCTTATTTCATGTTATAAATCCTTTTCTTCATACACACAATAGATATCACTCTACCAAATCGTCTAATTTCGTTTTATTTAACATTTTCTTAATGCACAGCATAGAAGTCACGCTACAAAAAAATGTAATTTCATTTTATTAAACATTTTCTTCACGCACACCATAGAAGTCACGCTACAAAAAAATCTTATTTCTTGTAATAAAACCATTTTTTTTGTACTCAATAGAAGTCACTCGACCAAATCTTCTTATTTCGTTTTATTAAACATTCCCTTAATGCACACCATAGAAGTCACGCTACAAAAAAATCTTATTTCGTTTCATTAAACATTTTCTTAATGCACACCATAGAAGTCACGCTACCAAAAAATCTTATTTCATGTAATAAAACCTTTTCTTTATGCACACCATAGAAGTCACTCGACCAAATCATCTTATTTCGTTTTATTTAACATTTTCTTAATGCACACCATAGAAGTCACGCTACAAAAAATTGTTATTTCATTTTATTAAACATTTTCGTAATGAACACCATAGAAGTCAAGCTACAAAAAATTGTTACTTCATTTTATTAAACATTTTCTTAATGCACACCATAGAAGTCACGCTACAAAAAATTGTTATTTCATTTTATTAAACATTTTCGTAATGAACACCATAGAAGTCTAGCTACAAAAAATTGTTAAATCATTTTATTAAACATTTTCTTAATGAACACCATAGAAGTGACGCTACCAAAAATTGTTACTTCATTTTATTAAACATTTTCTGAACGCACACCATAGAAGTCACGCTACAAAAAAATCTTATTTCATGTTATAAATCCTTTTCTTTATACACACCATAGAAGTCACTCGACCAAATCATCTTATTTCATTTTATTAAACATTTTTTAATGCCCACCATAGAAGTCACGCTATAAAAAATTTAATTTAATTTTATTAAACATTTTCTTAATGCACACCATAGAAGTCATGCTACAAAAAATTGTTATTTCATTTTATTAAACATTTTCTTATTGAACACCATAGAAGTCACGCTACAAAAAATTGTTACTTCATTTTATTAAACATTTTCTTCACGCACACCATAGAAGTCACGCTACAAAAAACTGTAATTTCATTTTATTAAACATTTTTTTCACGCACACCATAGAAGTCACGCTACAAAAAATTGTTACTTCATTTTATTAAACATTTTCTGAAGGCACACCATAGCAGTCCCGATACAAAAAATTGCTACTTCATTTTATTAAACTTTTTCACAATGCACACCATAGAAGTCACGCTACAAAAAAATTAATTTCATTTTATTAAACATTTTTTTAATGCACACCATAGAAGTCACGCTACAAAAAATTGTTACTTCCTTTTATTAAACTTTTTCTTAATGCACACCATAGAAGTCAGGCTACAAAAAATTTAATTTCATTTGATTAAACATTTTCTTAATGCACACCATAGAAGTCACGCTACAAAAAATTGTAATTTCATTTTATTAAACATTTTCTTCACGCACACCATAGAAGTCACGCTACAAAAAACTGTAATATCATTTTATTAAACATTTTTTTCACGCACACCATAGAAGTCACGCTACTAAAAAATCTTATTTCATGTAATAAAACCATTTCTTTTTGTACACAAAAGAAGTCACTCGACCAAATCTTCTTACTTCGTTTTATTAAACATTCCCTTAATGCACACCATAGAAGTCACGCTACAAAAAAATCTTATTTTGTTTCATTAAACATTTTCTTAGTGCACACCATAGAAGTCAAGCTACAAAAAATTGTTACTTCATTTTATTAAACATTTTCTGAAGGCACACCATAGCAGTCACGATACAAAAAATTGCTACTTCATTTTATTAAACTTTTTCACAATGCACACCATAGAAGTCACGCTACAAAAAATTTAATTTCATTTTATTAAACATTTTCTTAATGCACACCATAGAAGTCACGCTACAAAGAATTGTTATTTCATTTTATTAAACATTTTCTTAATGAACACCATAGAAGTAACGCTACAAAAAATTGTTACTTCATTTTATTAAACATTTTCTGAACGCAAACCATAGAAATCACGCTGCCAAAAAATCTTATTTCATGTTATAAATCCTTTTCTTCATACACACAATAGATATCACTCTACCAAATCGTCTAATTTCGTTTTATTTAACATTTTCTTAATGCACACCATAGAGGTCACGCTACAAAAAAATTTGATTTCGTATTATTAAACATTTTCTTAACGCACACCATAGAAGTCACGCAACCAAAAAATCTTATTTCATGTAATAAAACCTTTTCTTTATGAACACCATAGAAGTCACTCGACCAAATCATCTTATTTCGTTTTATTTAACATTTTCTTAATGCACACCATAGAAGTCACGCTACAAAAAAATTGTTATTACATTTTGTTAAACATTTTATTAATGAACACCATAGAAGTCACGCTACAAAAAATTGTTATTTCATTTTATTAAACATTTTCTTCACGCACACCATAGAAGTCACGCTACAAAAAAATCTTATTTCATGTTATAAATCCTTTTCTTTATACACACCATAGAAGTCACTCGACCAAATCATCTTATTTCATTTTATTAAACATTTTTTAATGCCCACCATAGAAGTCACGCTATAAAAAATTTAATTTCATTTTATTAAACATTTTCTTAATGCACACCATAGAAGTCACGCTACAAAAATTTGTTGTTTCATTTTATTAAACATTTTCTTAATGAAAACCATAGAAGTAACGCTACAAAAAATTGTAACTTCATTTTATTAAACATTTTCTGAACGCACACCATAGAAGTCACGCTACAAACAAATCTTATTTCATGTTTTAAATCCTTTTCTTTATACACACCATAGAAGTCACTCGACCAAATCTTCTTATTTCGTTTTATTTAACATTTTCTTAATGCACACCATAGAAGTCACGATACAAAAAATTGTAATTTCATTTTATTAAACATTTTCTTCACGCACACCATAGAAGTCACGCTACAAAAAACTGTAATTTCATTTTATTAAACATTTTTTTCACGCACACCATAGAAGTCACGCTACTAAAAAATCTTATTTCATGTAATAAAACCATTTCTTTTTGTACACAAAAGAAGTCACTCGACCAAATCTTCTTACTTCGTTCTATTAAACATTCCCTTAATGCACACCATAGAAGTCACGCTACAAAAAAATCTTATTTTGTTTCATTAAACATTTTCTTAATGCACACCATAGAAGTCAAGCTACAAAAAATTGTTACTTCATTTTATTAAACATTTTCTGAAGGCACACCATAGCAGTCACGATACAAAAAATTGCTACTTCATTTTATTAAACTTTTTCACAATGCACACCATAGAAATCACGCTACAAAAATTTGTTATTTCATTTTATTAAACATTTTCTTAATGAAAACCATAGAAGTAACGCTACAAAAAATTGTAACTTCATTTTATTAAACATTTTCTGAACGCACACCATAGAAGTCACGCTACAAAAAAATCTTATTTCATTTTATTAAACATTTTTTTCACGCACACCATAGAAGTCATGCTACAAAAAATTGTTATTTCATTTTATTAAACATTTTCTTATTGAACACCATAGAAGTCACGCTACAAAAAATTGTTACTTCCTTTTATTAAACTTTTTCTTAATGCACACCATAGAAGTCAGGCTACAAAAAATTGTAACTTCATTTTATTAAACATTTTCTTCACGCACACCATAGAAGTCACGCTACAAAAAATTGTTACTTCATTTTATTAAACATTTTCTGAAGGCACACCATAGCAGTCCCGATACAAAAAATTGCTACTTCATTTTATTAAACTTTTTCACAATGCACACCATAGAAGTCACGCTACAAAAAATTGTTACTTCCTTTTATTAAACTTTTTCTTAATGCACACCATAGAAGTCAGGCTACAAAAAATTTAATTTCATTTGATTAAACATTTTCTTAATGCACACCATAGAAGTCACGCTACAAAAAATTGTTATTTCATTTTATTTAACATTTTCTTAATGCACACCATAGAAGTCACGCTACAAAAAACTGTAATATCATTTTATTAAACATTTTTTTCACGCACACCATAGAAGTCACGCTACTAAAAAATCTTATTTCATGTTATAAATCCTTTTCTTTATACACACCGTAGAAGTCACTCGACCAAATCATCTTATTTCATTTTATTAAACATTTTTTAATGCCCACCATAGAAGTCACGCTATAAAAAATTTAATTTAATTTTATTAAACATTTTCTTAATACACACCATAGAAGTCATGCTACAAAAAATTGTTATTTCATTTTATTAAACATTTTATTCATGAACACCATAGAAGTCACGCTATAAAAAATTTAATTTCATTTAATTAAACATTTTCTTAATGCCATCATAGAAGTCACGCTACAAAAAATTGTTATTTCATTTTATTAAACATTTTCTTAATGAAAACCATAGAAGTAACGCTACAAAAAAATGTAACTTCATTTTATTAAACATTTTCTGAACGCACACCATAGAAGTCACGCTACAAAAAAGTCTTATTTCATGTTATAAATCCTTTTCTTTATACACACCATAGAAGTCACTCGACCAAATCTTCTTACTTCGTTTTATTAAACATTTTCTTAATGCACACCATAGAAGTCACGGTACAAAAAAATCTGATTTCGTTTAATTAAACATTTTCTTAAAGCGCCCCATCGAAGTCACGCTAGAAAAAAAATCTTATTTCATGTTATAAAACCTTATCTTTATGCACACACTAGAAGTCACTCGCCCAAATCTTCTTATTTCGTTTATTTAACATTTTCTTAATGCACAGCATAGAAGTCACGCTACAAAAAAATGTAATTTCATTTTATTAAACATTTTCTTCACGCACACCATAGAAGTCACGCTACAAAAAAACTTATTTCTTGTAATAAAACCATTTTTTTTGTACTCAATAGAAGTCACTCGACCAAATCTTCTTATTTCGTTTTATTAAACATTCCCTTAATGCACACCATAGAAGTCACGCTACAAAAAAATCTTATTTCGTTTCATTAAACATTTTCTTAATGCACACCATAGAAGTCACGCTACCAAAAAATCTTATTTCATGTAATAAAACCTTTTCTTTATGCACACCATAGAAGTCACTCGACCAAATCATCTTATTTCGTTTTATTTAACATTTTCTTAATGCACACCATAGAAGTCACGCTACAAAAAATTGTTATTTCATTTTATTAAACATTTTCGTAATGAACACCATAGAAGTCAAGCTACAAAAAATTGTTACTTCATTTTATTAAACATTTTCTTAATGCACACCATAGAAGTCACGCTACAAAAAATTGTTATTTCATTTTATCAAACATTTTCGTAATGAACACCAAGGAAGTCTAGCTACAAAAAATTGTTAAATCATTTTATTAAACATTTTCTTAATGAACACCATAGAAGTGACGCTACCAAAAATTGTTACTTCATTTTATTAAACATTTTCTGAACGCACACCATAGAAGTCACGCTACAAAAAAATCTTATTTCATGTTATAAATCCTTTTCTTTATACACACCATAGAAGTCACTCGACCAAATCATCTTATTTCATTTTATTAAACATTTTTTAATGCCCACCATAGAAGTCACGCTATAAAAAATTTAATTTAATTTTATTAAACATTTTCTTAATGCACACCATAGAAGTCATGCTACAAAAAATTGTTATTTCATTTTATTAAACATTTTCTTATTGAACACCATAGAAGTCACGCTACAAAAAATTGTTACTTCATTTTATTAAACATTTTCTTCACGCACACCATAGAAGTCACGCTACAAAAAACTGTAATTTCATTTTATTAAACATTTTTTTCACGCACACCATAGAAGTCACGCTACAAAAAATTGTTACTTCATTTTATTAAACATTTTCTGAAGGCACACCATAGCAGTCCCGATACAAAAAATTGCTACTTCATTTTATTAAACTTTTTCACAATGCACACCATAGAAGTCACGCTACAAAAAAATTAATTTCATTTTATTAAACATTTTTTTAACGCACACCATAGAAGTCACGCTACAAAAAATTGTTACTTCCTTTTATTAAACTTTTTCTTAATGCACACCATAGAAGTCAGGCTACAAAAAATTTAATTTCATTTGATTAAACATTTTCTTAATGCACACCATAGAAGTCACGCTACAAAAAATTGTTATTTCATTTTATTTAACATTTTCTTAATGCACACCATAGAATTCACGATACAAAAAATTGTAATTTCATTTTATTAAACATTTTCTTCACGCACACCATAGAAGTCACGCTACAAAAAACTGTAATATCATTTTATTAAACATTTTTTTCACGCACACCATAGAAGTCACGCTACTAAAAAATCTTATTTCATGTAATAAAACCATTTCTTTTTGTACACAAAAGAAGTCACTCGACCAAATCTTCTTACTTCGTTTTATTAAACATTCCCTTAATGCACACCATAGAAGTCACGCTACAAAAAAATCTTATTTTGTTTCATTAAACATTTTCTTAGTGCACACCATAGAAGTCAAGCTACAAAAAATTGTTACTTCATTTTATTAAACATTTTCTGAAGGCACACCATAGCAGTCACGATACAAAAAATTGCTACTTCATTTTATTAAACTTTTTCACAATGCACACCATAGAAGTCACGCTACAAAAAATTTAATTTCATTTTATTAAACATTTTCTTAACGCACACCATAGAAGTCACGCAACCAAAAAATCTTATTTCATGTAATAAAACCTTTTCTTTATGAACACCATAGAAGTCACTCGACCAAATCATTTTATTTCGTTTTATTTAACATTTTCTTAAGGCACACCATAGAAGTCACGCTACAAAAAAATTGTTATTACATTTTATTAAACATTTTATTAATGAACACCATAGACGTCACGCTACAAAAAATTGTTATTTCATTTTATTAAACATTTTCTTCACGCACACCATAGAAGTCACGCTACAAAAAACTGTTATTTCATTTTATTAAACATTTTCTTAATGAACACCATAGAAGTAACGCTACAAAAAATTGTTACTTCATTTTATTAAACATTTTCTGAAGGCACACCATAGCAGTCACGATACAAAAAATTGCTACTTCATTTTATTAAACTTTTTCACAATGCACACCATAGAAGTCACGCTACAAAAAATTTAATTTCATTTTATTAAACATTTTCTTAATGAACACCATAGAAGTGACGCTACAAAAAATTATTACTTCATTTTATTAAACATTTTTTGAACGCACACCATAGAAGTCACGCTACAAAAAAATCTTATTTCATGTTATAAATCCTTTTCTTTATACACACCGTAGAAGTCACTCGACCAAATCATCTTATTTCATTTTATTAAACATTTTTTAATGCCCACCATAGAAGTCACGCTATAAAAAATTTAATTTAATTTTATTAAACATTTTCTTAATGCACACCATAGAAGTCACGCTACAAAAAATTGTTATTTCATTTTATTAAACATTTTATTAATGAACACCATAGAAGTCACGCTACAAAAAATTTAATTTCATTTTATTAAACATTTTCTTAATGCCATCATAGAAGTCACGCTACAAAAAATTGTTATTTCATTTTATTAAACATTTTCTTAATGAAAACCATAGAAGTAACGCTACAAAAAAATGTAACTTCATTTTATTAAACATTCTCTTTATGCACACCATAGAAGTCACGCTACAAAAAATTGTAATTTCATTTTATTAAACATTTTCTTCACGCACACCATAGAAGTCACGCTACAAAAAACTGTAATATCATTTTATTAAACATTTTTTTCACGCACACCATAGAAGTCACGCTACTAAAAAATCTTATTTCATGTAATAAAACCATTTCTTTTTGTACACAAAAGAAGTCACTCGACCAAATCTTCTTACTTCGTTTTATTAAACATTCCCTTAATGCACACCATAGAAGTCACGCTACAAAAAAATCTTATTTTGTTTCATTAAACATTTTCTTAGTGCACACCATAGAAGTCAAGCTACAAAAAATTGTTACTTCATTTTATTAAACATTTTCTGAAGGCACACCATAGCAGTCACGATACAAAAAATTGCTACTTCATTTTATTAAACTTTTTCACAATGCACACCATAGAAGTCACGCTACAAAAAATTTAATTTCATTTTATTAAACATTTTCTTAATGCACACCATAGAAGTCACGCTACAAAGAATTGTTATTTCATTTTATTAAACATTTTCTTAATGAACACCATAGAAGTAACGCTACAAAAAATTGTTACTTCATTTTATTAAACATTTTCTGAACGCAAACCATAGAAATCACGCTGCCAAAAAATCTTATTTCATGTTATAAATCCTTTTCTTCATACACACAATAGATATCACTCTACCAAATCGTCTAATTTCGTTTTATTTAACATTTTCTTAATGCACACCATAGAGGTCACGCTACAAAAAAATTTGATTTCGTATTATTAAACATTTTCTTAACGCACACCATAGAAGTCACGCAACCAAAAAATCTTATTTCATGTAATAAAACCTTTTCTTTATGAACACCATAGAAGTCACTCGACCAAATCATCTTATTTCGTTTTATTTAACATTTTCTTAATGCACACCATAGAAGTCACGCTACAAAAAAATTGTTATTACATTTTGTTAAACATTTTATTAATGAACACCATAGAAGTCACGCTACAAAAAATTGTTATTTCATTTTATTAAACATTTTCTTCACGCACACCATAGAAGTCACGCTACAAAAAAATCTTATTTCATGTTATAAATCCTTTTCTTTATACACACCATAGAAGTCACTCGACCAAATCATCTTATTTCATTTTATTAAACATTTTTTAATGCCCACCATAGAAGTCACGCTATAAAAAATTTAATTTCATTTTATTAAACATTTTCTTAATGCACACCATAGAAGTCACGCTACAAAAATTTGTTGTTTCATTTCATTAAACATTTTCTTAATGAAAACCATAGAAGTAACGCTACAAAAAATTGTAACTTCATTTTATTAAAC
Organism: Lutraria lutraria; assembly: GCA_964023205.1. NCBI lineage: Eukaryota > Metazoa > Mollusca > Bivalvia > Venerida > Mactridae > Lutraria > Lutraria lutraria. Next base: position 10,645,595 of record OZ026839.1, on the reverse strand, counting down.
ATTTTCTGAACGCACACCATAGAAGTCACGCTACAAACAAATCTTATTTCATGTTTTAAATCCTTTTCTTTATACACACCATAGAAGTCACTCGACCAAATCTTCTTATTTCGTTTTATTTAACATTTTCTTAATGCACACCATAGAAGTCACGATACAAAAAATTGTAATTTCATTTTATTAAACATTTTCTTCACGCACACCATAGAAGTCACGCTACAAAAAACTGTAATTTCATTTTATTAAACATTTTTTTCACGCACACCATAGAAGTCACGCTACTAAAAAATCTTATTTCATGTAATAAAACCATTTCTTTTTGTACACAAAAGAAGTCACTCGACCAAATCTTCTTACTTCGTTCTATTAAACATTCCCTTAATGCACACCATAGAAGTCACGCTACAAAAAAATCTTATTTTGTTTCATTAAACATTTTCTTAATGCACACCATAGAAGTCAAGCTACAAAAAATTGTTACTTCATTTTATTAAACATTTTCTGAAGGCACACCATAGCAGTCACGATACAAAAAATTGCTACTTCATTTTATTAAACTTTTTCACAATGCACACCATAGAAATCACGCTACAAAAATTTGTTATTTCATTTTATTAAACATTTTCTTAATGAAAACCATAGAAGTAACGCTACAAAAAATTGTAACTTCATTTTATTAAACATTTTCTGAACGCACACCATAGAAGTCACGCTACAAAAAAATCTTATTTCATTTTATTAAACATTTTTTTCACGCACACCATAGAAGTCATGCTACAAAAAATTGTTATTTCATTTTATTAAACATTTTCTTATTGAACACCATAGAAGTCACGCTACAAAAAATTGTTACTTCCTTTTATTAAACTTTTTCTTAATGCACACCATAGAAGTCAGGCTACAAAAAATTGTAACTTCATTTTATTAAACATTTTCTTCACGCACACCATAGAAGTCACGCTACAAAAAATTGTTACTTCATTTTATTAAACATTTTCTGAAGGCACACCATAGCAGTCCCGATACAAAAAATTGCTACTTCATTTTATTAAACTTTTTCACAATGCACACCATAGAAGTCACGCTACAAAAAATTGTTACTTCCTTTTATTAAACTTTTTCTTAATGCACACCATAGAAGTCAGGCTACAAAAAATTTAATTTCATTTGATTAAACATTTTCTTAATGCACACCATAGAAGTCACGCTACAAAAAATTGTTATTTCATTTTATTTAACATTTTCTTAATGCACACCATAGAAGTCACGCTACAAAAAACTGTAATATCATTTTATTAAACATTTTTTTCACGCACACCATAGAAGTCACGCTACTAAAAAATCTTATTTCATGTTATAAATCCTTTTCTTTATACACACCGTAGAAGTCACTCGACCAAATCATCTTATTTCATTTTATTAAACATTTTTTAATGCCCACCATAGAAGTCACGCTATAAAAAATTTAATTTAATTTTATTAAACATTTTCTTAATACACACCATAGAAGTCATGCTACAAAAAATTGTTATTTCATTTTATTAAACATTTTATTCATGAACACCATAGAAGTCACGCTATAAAAAATTTAATTTCATTTAATTAAACATTTTCTTAATGCCATCATAGAAGTCACGCTACAAAAAATTGTTATTTCATTTTATTAAACATTTTCTTAATGAAAACCATAGAAGTAACGCTACAAAAAAATGTAACTTCATTTTATTAAACATTTTCTGAACGCACACCATAGAAGTCACGCTACAAAAAAGTCTTATTTCATGTTATAAATCCTTTTCTTTATACACACCATAGAAGTCACTCGACCAAATCTTCTTACTTCGTTTTATTAAACATTTTCTTAATGCACACCATAGAAGTCACGGTACAAAAAAATCTGATTTCGTTTAATTAAACATTTTCTTAAAGCGCCCCATCGAAGTCACGCTAGAAAAAAAATCTTATTTCATGTTATAAAACCTTATCTTTATGCACACACTAGAAGTCACTCGCCCAAATCTTCTTATTTCGTTTATTTAACATTTTCTTAATGCACAGCATAGAAGTCACGCTACAAAAAAATGTAATTTCATTTTATTAAACATTTTCTTCACGCACACCATAGAAGTCACGCTACAAAAAAACTTATTTCTTGTAATAAAACCATTTTTTTTGTACTCAATAGAAGTCACTCGACCAAATCTTCTTATTTCGTTTTATTAAACATTCCCTTAATGCACACCATAGAAGTCACGCTACAAAAAAATCTTATTTCGTTTCATTAAACATTTTCTTAATGCACACCATAGAAGTCACGCTACCAAAAAATCTTATTTCATGTAATAAAACCTTTTCTTTATGCACACCATAGAAGTCACTCGACCAAATCATCTTATTTCGTTTTATTTAACATTTTCTTAATGCACACCATAGAAGTCACGCTACAAAAAATTGTTATTTCATTTTATTAAACATTTTCGTAATGAACACCATAGAAGTCAAGCTACAAAAAATTGTTACTTCATTTTATTAAACATTTTCTTAATGCACACCATAGAAGTCACGCTACAAAAAATTGTTATTTCATTTTATCAAACATTTTCGTAATGAACACCAAGGAAGTCTAGCTACAAAAAATTGTTAAATCATTTTATTAAACATTTTCTTAATGAACACCATAGAAGTGACGCTACCAAAAATTGTTACTTCATTTTATCAAACATTTTCTGAACGCACACCATAGAAGTCACGCTACAAAAAAATCTTATTTCATGTTATAAATCCTTTTCTTTATACACACCATAGAAGTCACTCGACCAAATCATCTTATTTCATTTTATTAAACATTTTTTAATGCCCACCATAGAAGTCACGCTATAAAAAATTTAATTTAATTTTATTAAACATTTTCTTAATGCACACCATAGAAGTCATGCTACAAAAAATTGTTATTTCATTTTATTAAACATTTTCTTATTGAACACCATAGAAGTCACGCTACAAAAAATTGTTACTTCATTTTATTAAACATTTTCTTCACGCACACCATAGAAGTCACGCTACAAAAAACTGTAATTTCATTTTATTAAACATTTTTTTCACGCACACCATAGAAGTCACGCTACAAAAAATTGTTACTTCATTTTATTAAACATTTTCTGAAGGCACACCATAGCAGTCCCGATACAAAAAATTGCTACTTCATTTTATTAAACTTTTTCACAATGCACACCATAGAAGTCACGCTACAAAAAAATTAATTTCATTTTATTAAACATTTTTTTAACGCACACCATAGAAGTCACGCTACAAAAAATTGTTACTTCCTTTTATTAAACTTTTTCTTAATGCACACCATAGAAGTCAGGCTACAAAAAATTTAATTTCATTTGATTAAACATTTTCTTAATGCACACCATAGAAGTCACGCTACAAAAAATTGTTATTTCATTTTATTTAACATTTTCTTAATGCACACCATAGAATTCACGATACAAAAAATTGTAATTTCATTTTATTAAACATTTTCTTCACGCACACCATAGAAGTCACGCTACAAAAAACTGTAATATCATTTTATTAAACATTTTTTTCACGCACACCATAGAAGTCACGCTACTAAAAAATCTTATTTCATGTAATAAAACCATTTCTTTTTGTACACAAAAGAAGTCACTCGACCAAATCTTCTTACTTCGTTTTATTAAACATTCCCTTAATGCACACCATAGAAGTCACGCTACAAAAAAATCTTATTTTGTTTCATTAAACATTTTCTTAGTGCACACCATAGAAGTCAAGCTACAAAAAATTGTTACTTCATTTTATTAAACATTTTCTGAAGGCACACCATAGCAGTCACGATACAAAAAATTGCTACTTCATTTTATTAAACTTTTTCACAATGCACACCATAGAAGTCACGCTACAAAAAATTTAATTTCATTTTATTAAACATTTTCTTAACGCACACCATAGAAGTCACGCAACCAAAAAATCTTATTTCATGTAATAAAACCTTTTCTTTATGAACACCATAGAAGTCACTCGACCAAATCATTTTATTTCGTTTTATTTAACATTTTCTTAAGGCACACCATAGAAGTCACGCTACAAAAAAATTGTTATTACATTTTATTAAACATTTTATTAATGAACACCATAGACGTCACGCTACAAAAAATTGTTATTTCATTTTATTAAACATTTTCTTCACGCACACCATAGAAGTCACGCTACAAAAAACTGTTATTTCATTTTATTAAACATTTTCTTAATGAACACCATAGAAGTAACGCTACAAAAAATTGTTACTTCATTTTATTAAACATTTTCTGAAGGCACACCATAGCAGTCACGATACAAAAAATTGCTACTTCATTTTATTAAACTTTTTCACAATGCACACCATAGAAGTCACGCTACAAAAAATTTAATTTCATTTTATTAAACATTTTCTTAATGAACACCATAGAAGTGACGCTACAAAAAATTGTTACTTCATTTTATTAAACATTTTCTGAACGCACACCATAGAAGTCACGCTACAAAAAAATCTTATTTCATGTTATAAATCCTTTTCTTTATACACACCATAGAAGTCACTCGACCAAATCATCTTATTTCATTTTATTAAACATTTTTTAATGCCCACCATAGAAGTCACGCTATAAAAAATTTAATTTAATTTTATTAAACATTTTCTTAATGCACACCATAGAAGTCATGCTACAAAAAATTGTTATTTCATTTTATTAAACATTTTCTTATTGAACACCATAGAAGTCACGCTACAAAAAATTGTTACTTCCTTTTATTAAACTTTTTCTTAATGCACACCATAGAAGTCAGGCTACAAAAAATTTCATTTCATTTTATTAAACATTTTCTTAATGCACACCATAGAAGTCACGCTACAAAAATTTGTTATTTCATTTTATTAAACATTTTCTTAATGAAAACCATAGAAGTAACGCTACAAAAAATTGTAACTTCATTTTATTAAACATTTTCTGAACGCACACCATAGAAGTCACGCTACAAAAAAATCTTATTTCATGTTTTAAATCCTTTTCTTTATACACACCATAGAAGTCACTCGACCAAATCTTCTTACTTCGTTTTATCAAACATTTTCTTAATGCACACCATAGAAGTCACGCTACTAAAAAATCTTATTTCATGTAATAAAACCATTTCTTTTTTTACACAATAGAAGTCACTCGACCAAATCTTCTTTCTGCGTTTTATTAAACATTCTCTTAATGCACACCATAGAAGTCACGCTACAAAAAAATCTGATTTCGTTTCATTAAACATTTTCTTAATGCGCCCCATCGAAGTCACGCTAGAAAAAAAATCTTATTTCATGTTATAAAACCTTATCTTTATGCACACAATAGAAGTCACTCGACCAAATCTTCTTATTTCGTTTTATTTAACATTTTCTTAATGCACACCATAGAAGTCACGCGACAAAAAAATCTTATTTCATGTAATAAAACCATTTTTTTTGTACTCAATAGAAGTCACTCGACCAAATCTTCTTATTTCGTTTTATTAAACATTCCCTTAATGCACACCATAGAAGTCACGCTACAAAAAAATCTTATTTCGTTTCATTAAACATTTTCTTAATGCACACCATAGAAATCACGCTACAAAACAATCTTATTTCATGTAATAAAACCATTTCTTTTTGTACACAATAGAAGTCACTCGACCAAATCATCTTATTTCGTTTTTATTTAACATTTTCTTAATGCACACCATAGAAGTCACGCTATAAAAAAATCTGATTTCGTTTTATTAAACATTTTCTGAACGCACACCATAGAAGTCCCGCTACCAAAAAACCTTATTTCATGTTGTAAAACCTTATCTTTATGCACACCATAGAAGTCACTCGACCAAATCTTCTTATTTCGTTTTATTTAACATTTTCTTAATGCACACCATAGAAGTCACGCCACAAAAAATTGTTACTTCATTTTATTAAACATTTTCTTAATGCACATCATAGAAGTCACGCTACAAAAAATGGTTATTTCATTTTATTAAACATTTTCTTAATGAACACCATAGAAGTCACGCTACAAAAAATGGTTATTTCATTTTATTAAACATTTTCTTAATGCAAACCATAGAAGTCACGCTACAAAAAATTGTTATTTCATTTTATTAAAAATTTTCGTAATGAACACCATCGAAGTCACGCTTCAAAAAATAGTTACTTCATTTTATTAAACATTTTCTGAAAGCACACCATAGAAGTCACGCTACCAAAAATCTTATTTCATGTAATAAAACCATTTCTTTTTGTACACAATAGAAGTCACTCGACCAAATCTTCTAACTTCGTTTTATTAAACATTCTCTTAATGCACACCATAGAAGTCACGCTACAAAAAAATCTTATTTCGTTTCATTAAACATTTTCTTAATGCACACCATAGAAGTCACGCTAGAAAAATTCTTATTTCATGTTATAAAACCTTATCTTTATGCACACCATAGAAGTCACTCGACCAAATCTTCTTATTTCGTTTTATTTAACATTTTCTTAATGCACACCATAGAAGTCACGCTACAAAAAAATGTAATTTCATTTCATTAAAAAAATTTCTTCACGCACACCATAGAAGTCACGCTACAAAAAAATCTTATTTCATGTAATAAAATCCTTTCTTTTTGTACACAATAGAAGTCACTCGACCAAATCTTCTTACTTCGTTTTATTAAACATTCCCTTAATGCACACCATAGAAGTCACGCTACAAAAAAATCTTATTTCGTTTCATTAAACATTTTCTTAATGCACACCATAGAAGTGACGCTAGAATTTTTTTTTTATTTCATGTTATAAAATCTTATCTTTATGCACACCATAGAAGTCACTCGTCCAAATTTTCTTATTTCGTTTTATTTAACATTTTCTTCACGCATACCATACAAGTCACGCTACTAAAAATCTTATTTCATGTTATAAATCCTTTTCTTTATACACACCATAGATGTCACTCGCCCAAATTACCTTATTTCGTTTTATTTAACATTTTCTTCATGCACACCATAGAAGTCACGCTACAAAAAATTGTTATTTCATTTTATTAAACATTTTCGTAATGAACACCATAGAAGTCACGCTACAAAAAATTGTTACTTCATTTTATTAAACATTTTCTGAAGGCACACCATAGAAGTCACGCTATAAAAATTTTTTATTTGATGTTATAAATCCTTTTCTTTATACACACCATAGATATCACTCGACCAAATCACCTTATTTCGTTTTATTTAACATTTTCTTAACGCACACCATAGAAGTCACGCTACCAAAAAAATCTGATTTCATGTAATAAAACCTTTTCTTTATGCACACCATAGAAGACACTCGACCAAATCATCTTATTTCATTTTATTAAACATTTTTTAATGCCCACCATAGAAGTCACGCTATAAAAAATTTAATTTAATTTTATTAAACATTTTCTTAATGCACACCATAGAAGTCATGCTACAAAAAATTGTTATTTCATTTTATTAAACATTTTCTTATTGAACACCATAGAAGTCACGCTACAAAAAATTGTTACTTCCTTTTATTAAACTTTTTCTTAATGCACACCATAGAAGTCAGGCTACAAAAAATTTCATTTCATTTTATTAAACATTTTCTTAATGCACACCATAGAAGTCACGCTACAAAAATTTGTTATTTCATTTTATTAAACATTTTCTTAATGAAAACCATAGAAGTAACGCTACAAAAAATTGTAACTTCATTTTATTAAACATTTTCTGAACGCACACCATAGAAGTCACGCTACAAAAAAATCTTATTTCATGTTTTAAATCCTTTTCTTTATACACACCATAGAAGTCACTCGACCAAATCTTCTTACTTCGTTTTATCAAACATTTTCTTAATGCACACCATAGAAGTCACGCTACTAAAAAATCTTATTTCATGTAATAAAACCATTTCTTTTTTTACACAATAGAAGTCACTCGACCAAATCTTCTTTCTGCGTTTTATTAAACATTCTCTTAATGCACACCATAGAAGTCACGCTACAAAAAAATCTGATTTCGTTTCATTAAACATTTTCTTAATGCGCCCCATCGAAGTCACGCTAGAAAAAAAATCTTATTTCATGTTATAAAACCTTATCTTTATGCACACAATAGAAGTCACTCGACCAAATCTTCTTATTTCGTTTTATTTAACATTTTCTTAATGCACACCATAGAAGTCACGCGACAAAAAAATCTTATTTCATGTAATAAAACCATTTTTTTTGTACTCAATAGAAGTCACTCGACCAAATCTTCTTATTTCGTTTTATTAAACATTCCCTTAATGCACACCATAGAAGTCACGCTACAAAAAAATCTTATTTCGTTTCATTAAACATTTTCTTAATGCACACCATAGAAATCACGCTACAAAACAATCTTATTTCATGTAATAAAACCATTTCTTTTTGTACACAATAGAAGTCACTCGACCAAATCATCTTATTTCGTTTTTATTTAACATTTTCTTAATGCACACCATAGAAGTCACGCTATAAAAAAATCTGATTTCGTTTTATTAAACATTTTCTGAACGCACACCATAGAAGTCCCGCTACCAAAAAACCTTATTTCATGTTGTAAAACCTTATCTTTATGCACACCATAGAAGTCACTCGACCAAATCTTCTTATTTCGTTTTATTTAACATTTTCTTAATGCACACCATAGAAGTCACGCCACAAAAAATTGTTACTTCATTTTATTAAACATTTTCTTAATGCACATCATAGAAGTCACGCTACAAAAAATGGTTATTTCATTTTATTAAACATTTTCTTAATGAACACCATAGAAGTCACGCTACAAAAAATGGTTATTTCATTTTATTAAACATTTTCTTAATGCAAACCATAGAAGTCACGCTACAAAAAATTGTTATTTCATTTTATTAAAAATTTTCGTAATGAACACCATCGAAGTCACGCTTCAAAAAATAGTTACTTCATTTTATTAAACATTTTCTGAAAGCACACCATAGAAGTCACGCTACCAAAAATCTTATTTCATGTAATAAAACCATTTCTTTTTGTACACAATAGAAGTCACTCGACCAAATCTTCTAACTTCGTTTTATTAAACATTCTCTTAATGCACACCATAGAAGTCACGCTACAAAAAAATCTTATTTCGTTTCATTAAACATTTTCTTAATGCACACCATAGAAGTCACGCTAGAAAAATTCTTATTTCATGTTATAAAACCTTATCTTTATGCACACCATAGAAGTCACTCGACCAAATCTTCTTATTTCGTTTTATTTAACATTTTCTTAATGCACACCATAGAAGTCACGCTACAAAAAAATGTAATTTCATTTCATTAAAAAAATTTCTTCACGCACACCATAGAAGTCACGCTACAAAAAAATCTTATTTCATGTAATAAAATCCTTTCTTTTTGTACACAATAGAAGTCACTCGACCAAATCTTCTTACTTCGTTTTATTAAACATTCCCTTAATGCACACCATAGAAGTCACGCTACAAAAAAATCTTATTTCGTTTCATTAAACATTTTCTTAATGCACACCATAGAAGTGACGCTAGAATTTTTTTTTTATTTCATGTTATAAAATCTTATCTTTATGCACACCATAGAAGTCACTCGTCCAAATTTTCTTATTTCGTTTTATTTAACATTTTCTTCACGCATACCATACAAGTCACGCTACTAAAAATCTTATTTCATGTTATAAATCCTTTTCTTTATACACACCATAGATGTCACTCGCCCAAATTACCTTATTTCGTTTTATTTAACATTTTCTTCATGCACACCATAGAAGTCACGCTACAAAAAATTGTTATTTCATTTTATTAAACATTTTCGTAATGAACACCATAGAAGTCACGCTACAAAAAATTGTTACTTCATTTTATTAAACATTTTCTGAAGGCACACCATAGAAGTCACGCTATAAAAATTTTTTATTTGATGTTATAAATCCTTTTCTTTATACACACCATAGATATCACTCGACCAAATCACCTTATTTCGTTTTATTTAACATTTTCTTAACGCACACCATAGAAGTCACGCTACCAAAAAAATCTGATTTCATGTAATAAAACCTTTTCTTTATGCACACCATAGAAGACACTCGACCAAATCATCTTATTTCGTTTTATGTAACATTTTCTTAATGCACACCATAGAAGTCACGCTACAAAAAATTATTATTTCATTTTATTAAACTTTTTCTTAATGCACACCATAGAAGTCACGCTACAAAAAATGGTTACTTCATTTTATTAAATTTTTTCTTAATGCACATCATAGAAGTCACTCTACAAAAAATTTAATTTCATTTTATTGAACATTTTTTTAATGAACAACATAGAAGTCACGCAACAAAAAATTGTTACTTCATTTTATTAAACATTTTCTGAACGCACACCACAGAAGTCACGCTACAAAAAAATCTTGTTTCATTTTATAAAACCTTTTCTTTATGCACACCATAGAAGACACTCGACCAAATCATCTTATTTCGTTTTATGTAACATTTTCTTAATGCACACCATAGAAGTCACGCTACAAAAAATTGTTATTTCATTTCATTAAAGTTTTTCTTAATGCACACCATAGAAGTGACGCTACAAAAAATTGTTACTTCATTTTATTAAACATTTTCTGAACGCACACCACAGAAGTCACGCTACAAAAAAATTAATTTCATTTTATTAAACCTTTTCTTAATGCGCACCATAGAAGTCATGCTACAAAAAATTGTTATTTTACTTTATTAAACATTTTTCTTATTGAACACCATAGAAGTCACGGTACAAAAAATTTTTATTTCATTTTATTAAACATTTTCTTAACGCACACCATAGAAGTCACGCTACAAAAAAATCTTATTTCATGTTATAAATCCTTTTCTTAATGCACACCATAGAAGTCACGCTACAAAAAATTTAATTTCATTTTATTAAACATTTTCTTAATGCGCACCATAGAAGTCATGCTACAAAAAATTGTTATTTCACTTTATTAAACATTTTTCTTATTGAACACCATAGATGTCACGGTACAAAAAAAATTTATTTCATTTTATTAAACATTTTCTTAACGCACACCATAGAAGTCACGCTACAAAAAAATCTTATTTCATGTTATAAATCCTTTTCTTAATGCACACCATAGAAGTCACGCTACAAAAAATTTAATTTCATTTTATTAAACATTTTCTTAATGCACACCACAGAAGTCATGCTACAAAAAATTTCATTTCATTTTATTAAACATTTTCTTAAGGCACACCATAGAAGTCATGCTACAAATTTTTTTTATTTTACTTTATTAAACATTTTCTTATTGAACACCATAGAAGTCACGCTACAAAATTTTTTTATTTCATTTTATTAAACATTTTCTGAACGCACACCATAGAAGTCACACTACAAAAAAATATTTTTTCATGTTATAAATCCTTTTCTTTATACACACCATAGATGTCACTCGACCAAATCATCTTATTTCGTTTTATTTAACATTTTTTTAATGCACACCATAGAGGTCACGCTACAAAAAAATCTTATTTCGTTTTATTAAACATTTTTTTCACGCACACCATAGAAGTCACGCTACCAAAAAAATCTTATTTCATGTAATAAAACCTTTTCTTTATGCACACCATAGAAGTCACGCTAGAATTTTTTTTTTATTTCATGTTATAAAATCTTATCTTTATGCACACCATAGAAGTCACTCGACCAAATCTTCTAACTTCGTTTCATTAAACATTCTCTTCACGCACACCATAGAAGTCACGCTAGAAAAATTCTTATTTCAAGTTATAAAACCATATCTTTATGCACACCATAGAAGTCACTCGACCAAATCTTCTTATTTCGTTTTATTTAACATTTTCTTAATGCACACCATAGAAGTCACGCTACAAAAAATTGCTATTTTATTTCATTAAACATTTTGTTAACGCACACCATAGAAGTCACGATACAAAAAATTGCTACTTCATTTTATTAAACTTTTTCTTAATGCTCACCATAGAAGTCACGCTACAAAAAATTTCATTTAATTTTATTAAACATTTTCTTAATGCACACAATAGAAGTCACGCTACAAAAAAATTAATTTCATTTTATTAAACATTTTCTTAATGCACACCATATAAGTCATGCTACAAAAAAATTTTTATGACATTTCATTAAACATTTTCTTATTGAACACCATAGAAGTCACGCTACAATTTTTTTTTATTTCATTTTATTAAACATTTTCTGAACGCACACCATAGAAGTCACGCTACAAAAAAATCTTATTTCATGTTATAAATCCTTTTCTTTATACACACCATAGATGTCACTCGACCAAATCATCTTATTTCGTTTTATTTAACATTTTCTTAATGCACACAATAAAGGTCACGCTACAAAAAAAAACTGATTTCGTTTTATTATACATTTTCTTAACGCACACCATAAAAGTCACGCTACCAAAAAATCTTATTTCATTTTATTAAACCTTATCTTTATGCACACCATAGAAGTCACTCGACCAAATCATCTTATTTCATTTTATTTAACATTTTCTTAATGCACACCTTAAAAGTCACGCTACAAAAAAATCTGATTTCGTTTTATTAAACATTTTCTTAACGCACACCATAGAAGTCACGCTACCAAAAAATCTTATTTCATGTTATAAATCCTTTTCTTTATACACACTATAGATGTCACTCGACCAAATCATCTTATTTCGTTATATTTAACATTTTCTTAATGAACACAATTAAGGTCACGCTACAAAAAAATCTGATTTCGTTTTATTAAACATTTTCTTAATGCACACCATATAAGTCACGCTACAAAAAATGGTTATTTCATTTTATTAAACATTTTCTTAATGAACAATATAGAAGTCACGCTACAAAAAAATTGTTACTTCATTTTATTAAACTTTTTCTTAATGCACACCATAGAAGTCACGCTACAAAAAATTGTTACTTCATTTCATTAAACATTTTCTGAACGTACACCATAGAAGTCACGCTACAAAAAATCTTATTTCATGTTATAAATCCTTTTCTTTATACACACCATAGATGTCACTCGCCCAAATTACCTTATTTCGTTTTATTTAACATTTTCTTAATGCACACCATAGAAGTCATGCTACAAAAAATTGTTATTTCATTCTATTAAACATTTTCTTATTGAACACCATAGAAGTCACGCTACAAAAAATTGTAACTTCATTTTATTAAACATTTTCTAAACGCACACCATAGAAGTCACGCTACAAAAAAATCTTATTTCATGTTATAAATCCTTTTCTTTATACACACCATAGATGTCACTCGCCCAAATTACCTTATTTCGTTTTATTTAACATTTTCTTAATGCACACCATAGAAGTCACGCTACAAAAAATTGTTATTTCATTTTATTAAACATTTTCGTAATGAACACCATAGAAGTCACGCTACAAAAAATTGTTACTTCATTTTATTAAACATTTTCTGAAGGCACACCATAAAAGTCACGCTACCAAAAAATCTTATTTCATGTTATAAAACCTTATCTTTTTGCACACCATAGAAGTCACTCGACTAAATCTTCTTCTTTCGTTTTATTTAACTTTTTCTTAATGCACACCATAGAAGTCACGCTATAAAAATTTTTTATTTGATGTTATTAATCCTTTTCTTTATACACACCATAGATGTCACTCGACCAAATCACCTTATTTCGTTTTATTTAACATTTTCTTATCGCACACCCTAGAAGTCACGCTACCAAAAAATTGTTATTTCATTTTATAAAACATTTTCTTATTGAACACCATAGAAGTCACGCTACAAATTTTTTTTATTTCATTTTATTAAACATTTTCTGAACGCACACCATAGAAGTCACGCTACAAAAATTTTTTATTTGATGTTATAAATCCTTTTCTTTATACACACCATAGATATCACTCGACCAAATCACCTTATTTCGTTTTATTTAACATTTTCTTAACGCACACCATAGAAGTCACGCTACCAAAAAAATCTTATTTCATGTAATAAAACCTTTTCTTTATGCACACCATAGAAGACACTGGACCAAATCATCTTATTTCGTTTTATGTAACATTTTCTTAATGCACACCATAGAAGTCACGCTACAAAAAATTGTTATTTCATTTTATTAAACTTTTTCTTAATGCACACCATAGAAGTCACGCTACAAAAAATTGTTACTTCATTTTATTAAATTTTTTCTTAATGCACACCATAGAAGTCACTCTACAAAAAATTTAATTTCATTTTATTGAACATTTTTTTAATGAACAACATAGAAGTCACGCAATAAAAAATTGTTACTTCATTTTATTAAACATTTTCTGAACGCACACCACAGAAGTCACGCTACAAAAAAATCTTGTTTCATTTTATAAAACCTTTTCTTTATGCACACCATAGAAGACACTCGACCAAATCATCTTATTTCGTTTTATGTAACATTTTCTTAATGCACACCATAGAAGTCACGCTACAAAAAATTGTTATTTCATTTTATTAAAGTTTTTCTTAATGCACACCATAGAAGTCACGCTACAAAAAATTGTTACTTCATTATATTAAACATTTTCTGAACGCACACCACAGAAGTCACGCTACAAAAAAATTAATTTCATTTTATTAAACATTTTCTTAATGCGCACCATAGAAGTCATGCTACAAAAAATTGTTATTTTACTTTATTAAACATTTTTCTTATTGAACACCATAGAAGTCACGTACAAAAATTTTTTATTTCATTTTATTAAACATTTTCTTAACGCACACCATAGAAGTCACGCTACAAAAAAATCTTATTTCATGTTATAAATCCTTTTCTTAATGCACACCATAGAAGTCACGCTACAAAAAATTTAATTTCATTTTATTAAACATTTTCTAAATGCACACCACAGAAGTCATGCTACAAAAAATTTCATTTCATTTTATTAAACATTTTCTTAATGCACACCATAGAAGTCATGCTACAAAATTTTTTTATTTTACTTTATTAAACATTTTCTTATTGAACACCATAGAAGTCACGCTACAAAATTTTTTCATTTCATTTTATTAAACATTTTCTGAACGCACACCATAGAAGTCACACTACAAAAAAATCTTATTTCATGTTATAAATCCTTTTCTTTATACACACCATAGATGTCACTCGACCAAATCATCTTATTTCGTTTTATTTAACAATTTTTAATGCACACCATAGAGGTCACGCTACAAAAAAATCATATTTCGTTTTATTAAACATTTTCTTCACGCACACCATAGAAGTCAAGCTACCAAAAAATCTTATTTCATGTTATAAATCCTTTTCTTTATACACACTATAGATGTCACTCGACCAAATCATCTTATTTCGTTATATTTAACATTTTCTTAATGAACACAATTAAGGTCACGCTACAAAAAAATCTGATTTCGTTTTATTAAACATTTTCTTATTGAACACCATAGAAGTCACGCTACAAAAAATTTGATTTCATTTTATTAAACATTTTCTTAATGCACACCATAGAAGTCACGCTACAAAAAATTGTTATTTCATTTTATTAAACATTTTCTTAATGCACACCATAGAAGTCACGCTACAAAAATTTGTTATTTCATTTTATTAAACATTTTCTTAATGAAAACCATAGAAGTAACGCTACAAAAAATTGTAACTTCATTTTATTAAACATTTTCTGAACGCACACCATAGAAGTCACGCTACAAAAAAATCTTATTTCATGTTTTAAATCCTTTTCTTTATACACACCATAGAAGTCACTCGACCAAATCTTCTTACTTCGTTTTATCAAACATTTTCTTAATGCACACCATAGAAGTCACGCTACTAAAAAATCTTATTTCATGTAATAAAACCATTTCTTTTTTTACACAATAGAAGTCACTCGACCAAATCTTCTTTCTGCGTTTTATTAAACATTCTCTTAATGCACACCATAGAAGTCACGCTACAAAAAAATCTGATTTCGTTTCATTAAACATTTTCTTAATGCGCCCCATCGAAGTCACGCTAGAAAAAAAATCTTATTTCATGTTATAAAACCTTATCTTTATGCACACAATAGAAGTCACTCGACCAAATCTTCTTATTTCGTTTTATTTAACATTTTCTTAATGCACACCATAGAAGTCACGCGACAAAAAAATCTTATTTCATGTAATAAAACCATTTTTTTTGTACTCAATAGAAGTCACTCGACCAAATCTTCTTATTTCGTTTTATTAAACATTCCCTTAATGCACACCATAGAAGTCACGCTACAAAAAAATCTTATTTCGTTTCATTAAACATTTTCTTAATGCACACCATAGAAATCACGCTACAAAACAATCTTATTTCATGTAATAAAACCATTTCTTTTTGTACACAATAGAAGTCACTCGACCAAATCATCTTATTTCGTTTTTATTTAACATTTTCTTAATGCACACCATAGAAGTCACGCTATAAAAAAATCTGATTTCGTTTTATTAAACATTTTCTGAACGCACACCATAGAAGTCCCGCTACCAAAAAACCTTATTTCATGTTGTAAAACCTTATCTTTATGCACACCATAGAAGTCACTCGACCAAATCTTCTTATTTCGTTTTATTTAACATTTTCTTAATGCACACCATAGAAGTCACGCCACAAAAAATTGTTACTTCATTTTATTAAACATTTTCTTAATGCACATCATAGAAGTCACGCTACAAAAAATGGTTATTTCATTTTATTAAACATTTTCTTAATGAACACCATAGAAGTCACGCTACAAAAAATGGTTATTTCATTTTATTAAACATTTTCTTAATGCAAACCATAGAAGTCACGCTACAAAAAATTGTTATTTCATTTTATTAAAAATTTTCGTAATGAACACCATCGAAGTCACGCTTCAAAAAATAGTTACTTCATTTTATTAAACATTTTCTGAAAGCACACCATAGAAGTCACGCTACCAAAAATCTTATTTCATGTAATAAAACCATTTCTTTTTGTACACAATAGAAGTCACTCGACCAAATCTTCTAACTTCGTTTTATTAAACATTCTCTTAATGCACACCATAGAAGTCACGCTACAAAAAAATCTTATTTCGTTTCATTAAACATTTTCTTAATGCACACCATAAAAGTCACGCTAGAAAAATTCTTATTTCATGTTATAAAACCTTATCTTTATGCACACCATAGAAGTCACTCGACCAAATCTTCTTATTTCGTTTTATTTAACATTTTCTTAATGCACACCATAGAAGTCACGCTACAAAAAAATGTAATTTCATTTCATTAAAAAAATTTCTTCACGCACACCATAGAAGTCACGCTACAAAAAAATCTTATTTCATGTAATAAAATCCTTTCTTTTTGTACACAATAGAAGTCACTCGACCAAATCTTCTTACTTCGTTTTATTAAACATTCCCTTAATGCACACCATAGAAGTCACGCTACAAAAAAATCTTATTTCGTTTCATTAAACATTTTCTTAATGCACACCATAGAAGTGACGCTAGAATTTTTTTTTTATTTCATGTTATAAAATCTTATCTTTATGCACACCATAGAAGTCACTCGTCCAAATTTTCTTATTTCGTTTTATTTAACATTTTCTTCACGCATACCATACAAGTCACGCTACTAAAAATCTTATTTCATGTTATAAATCCTTTTCTTTATACACACCATAGATGTCACTCGCCCAAATTACCTTATTTCGTTTTATTTAACATTTTCTTCATGCACACCATAGAAGTCACGCTACAAAAAATTGTTATTTCATTTTATTAAACATTTTCGTAATGAACACCATAGAAGTCACGCTACAAAAAATTGTTACTTCATTTTATTAAACATTTTCTGAAGGCACACCATAGAAGTCACGCTATAAAAATTTTTTATTTGATGTTATAAATCCTTTTCTTTATACACACCATAGATATCACTCGACCAAATCACCTTATTTCGTTTTATTTAACATTTTCTTAACGCACACCATAGAAGTCACGCTACCAAAAAAATCTGATTTCATGTAATAAAACCTTTTCTTTATGCACACCATAGAAGACACTCGACCAAATCATCTTATTTCGTTTTATGTAACATTTTCTTAATGCACACCATAGAAGTCACGCTACAAAAAATTATTATTTCATTTTATTAAACTTTTTCTTAATGCACACCATAGAAGTCACGCTACAAAAAATGGTTACTTCATTTTATTAAATTTTTTCTTAATGCACATCATAGAAGTCACTCTACAAAAAATTTAATTTCATTTTATTGAACATTTTTTTAATGAACAACATAGAAGTCACGCAACAAAAAATTGTTACTTCATTTTATTAAACATTTTCTGAACGCACACCACAGAAGTCACGCTACAAAAAAATCTTGTTTCATTTTATAAAACCTTTTCTTTATGCACACCATAGAAGACACTCGACCAAATCATCTTATTTCGTTTTATGTAACATTTTCTTAATGCACACCATAGAAGTCACGCTACAAAAAATTGTTATTTCATTTCATTAAAGTTTTTCTTAATGCACACCATAGAAGTGACGCTACAAAAAATTGTTACTTCATTTTATTAAACATTTTCTGAACGCACACCACAGAAGTCACGCTACAAAAAAATTAATTTCATTTTATTAAACCTTTTCTTAATGCGCACCATAGAAGTCATGCTACAAAAAATTGTTATTTTACTTTATTAAACATTTTTCTTATTGAACACCATAGAAGTCACGGTACAAAAAATTTTTATTTCATTTTATTAAACATTTTCTTAACGCACACCATAGAAGTCACGCTACAAAAAAATCTTATTTCATGTTATAAATCCTTTTCTTAATGCACACCATAAAAGTCACGCTACAAAAAATTTAATTTCATTTTATTAAACATTTTCTTAATGCGCACCATAGAAGTCATGCTACAAAAAATTGTTATTTCACTTTATTAAACATTTTTCTTATTGAACACCATAGATGTCACGGTACAAAAAAAATTTATTTCATTTTATTAAACATTTTCTTAACGCACACCATAGAAGTCACGCTACAAAAAAATCTTATTTCATGTTATAAATCCTTTTCTTAATGCACACCATAGAAGTCACGCTACAAAAAATTTAATTTCATTTTATTAAACATTTTCTTAATGCACACCACAGAAGTCATGCTACAAAAAATTTCATTTCATTTTATTAAACATTTTCTTAAGGCACACCATAGAAGTCATGCTACAAATTTTTTTTATTTTACTTTATTAAACATTTTCTTATTGAACACCATAGAAGTCACGCTACAAAATTTTTTTATTTCATTTTATTAAACATTTTCTGAACGCACACCATAGAAGTCACACTACAAAAAAATATTTTTTCATGTTATAAATCCTTTTCTTTATACACACCATAGATGTCACTCGACCAAATCATCTTATTTCGTTTTATTTAACATTTTTTTAATGCACACCATAGAGGTCACGCTACAAAAAAATCTTATTTCGTTTTATTAAACATTTTTTTCACGCACACCATAGAAGTCACGCTACCAAAAAAATCTTATTTCATGTAATAAAACCTTTTCTTTATGCACACCATAGAAGTCACGCTAGAATTTTTTTTTTATTTCATGTTATAAAATCTTATCTTTATGCACACCATAGAAGTCACTCGACCAAATCTTCTAACTTCGTTTCATTAAACATTCTCTTCACGCACACCATAGAAGTCACGCTAGAAAAATTCTTATTTCAAGTTATAAAACCATATCTTTATGCACACCATAGAAGTCACTCGACCAAATCTTCTTATTTCGTTTTATTTAACATTTTCTTAATGCACACCATAGAAGTCACGCTACAAAAAATTGCTATTTTATTTCATTAAACATTTTGTTAACGCACACCATAGAAGTCACGATACAAAAAATTGCTACTTCATTTTATTAAACTTTTTCTTAATGCTCACCATAGAAGTCACGCTACAAAAAATTTCATTTAATTTTATTAAACATTTTCTTAATGCACACAATAGAAGTCACGCTACAAAAAAATTAATTTCATTTTATTAAACATTTTCTTAATGCACACCATATAAGTCATGCTACAAAAAAATTTTTATGACATTTCATTAAACATTTTCTTATTGAACACCATAGAAGTCACGCTACAATTTTTTTTTATTTCATTTTATTAAACATTTTCTGAACGCACACCATAGAAGTCACGCTACAAAAAAATCTTATTTCATGTTATAAATCCTTTTCTTTATACACACCATAGATGTCACTCGACCAAATCATCTTATTTCGTTTTATTTAACATTTTCTTAATGCACACAATAAAGGTCACGCTACAAAAAAAAACTGATTTCGTTTTATTATACATTTTCTTAACGCACACCATAAAAGTCACGCTACCAAAAAATCTTATTTCATTTTATTAAACCTTATCTTTATGCACACCATAGAAGTCACTCGACCAAATCATCTTATTTCATTTTATTTAACATTTTCTTAATGCACACCTTAAAAATCACGCTACAAAAAAATCTGATTTCGTTTTATTAAACATTTTCTTAACGCACACCATAGAAGTCACGCTACCAAAAAATCTTATTTCATGTTATAAATCCTTTTCTTTATACACACTATAGATGTCACTCGACCAAATCATCTTATTTCGTTATATTTAACATTTTCTTAATGAACACAATTAAGGTCACGCTACAAAAAAATCTGATTTCGTTTTATTAAACATTTTCTTAATGCACACCATATAAGTCACGCTACAAAAAATGGTTATTTCATTTTATTAAACATTTTCTTAATGAACAATATAGAAGTCACGCTACAAAAAAATTGTTACTTCATTTTATTAAACATTTTCTTAATGCACACCATAGAAGTCACGCTACAAAAAATTGTTACTTCATTTCATTAAACATTTTCTGAACGTACACCATAGAAGTCACGCTACAAAAAATCTTATTTCATGTTATAAATCCTTTTCTTTATACACACCATAGATGTCACTCGCCCAAATTACCTTATTTCGTTTTATTTAACATTTTCTTAATGCACACCATAGAAGTCACGCTACAAAATATTGTTACTTCATTTTATTAAACATTTTCTGAACGTACACCATAGAAGTCGCGCTACAAAAAAATCTTATTTCATGTTATAAATCCTTTTCTTTATACACACCATAGAAGTCACTCGACCAAATCATCTTATTTCGTTTTATTTAACAATTACTTAATGCACACCATAGAAGTCATGCTACAAAAAATTGTTATTTCATTCTATTAAACATTTTCTTATTGAACACCATAGAAGTCACGCTACAAAAAATTGTAACTTCATTTTATTAAACATTTTCTAAACGCACACCATAGAAGTCACGCTACAAAAAAATCTTATTTCATGTTATAAATCCTTTTCTTTATACACACCATAGATGTCACTCGCCCAAATTACCTTATTTCGTTTTATTTAACATTTTCTTAATGCACACCATAGAAGTCACGCTACAAAAAATTGTTATTTCATTTTATTAAACATTTTCGTAATGAACACCATAGAAGTCACGCTACAAAAAATTGTTACTTCATTTTATTAAACATTTTCTGAAGGCACACCATAAAAGTCACGCTACCAAAAAATCTTATTTCATGTTATAAAACCTTATCTTTTTGCACACCATAGAAGTCACTCGACTAAATCTTCTTCTTTCGTTTTATTTAACTTTTTCTTAATGCACACCATAGAAGTCACGCTATAAAAATTTTTTATTTGATGTTATTAATCCTTTTCTTTATACACACCATAGATGTCACTCGACCAAATCACCTTATTTCGTTTTATTTAACATTTTCTTATCGCACACCCTAGAAGTCACGCTACCAAAAAATTGTTATTTCATTTTATAAAACATTTTCTTATTGAACACCATAGAAGTCACGCTACAAATTTTTTTTATTTCATTTTATTAAACATTTTCTGAACGCACACCATAGAAGTCACGCTACAAAAATTTTTTATTTGATGTTATAAATCCTTTTCTTTATACACACCATAGATATCACTCGACCAAATCACCTTATTTCGTTTTATTTAACATTTTCTTAACGCACACCATAGAAGTCACGCTACCAAAAAAATCTTATTTCATGTAATAAAACCTTTTCTTTATGCACACCATAGAAGACACTGGACCAAATCATCTTATTTCGTTTTATGTAACATTTTCTTAATGCACACCATAGAAGTCACGCTACAAAAAATTGTTATTTCATTTTATTAAACTTTTTCTTAATGCACACCATAGAAGTCACGCTACAAAAAATTGTTACTTCATTTTATTAAATTTTTTCTTAATGCACACCATAGAAGTCACTCTACAAAAAATTTAATTTCATTTTATTGAACATTTTTTTAATGAACAACATAGAAGTCACGCAATAAAAAATTGTTACTTCATTTTATTAAACATTTTCTGAACGCACACCACAGAAGTCACGCTACAAAAAAATCTTGTTTCATTTTATAAAACCTTTTCTTTATGCACACCATAGAAGACACTCGACCAAATCATCTTATTTCGTTTTATGTAACATTTTCTTAATGCACACCATAGAAGTCACGCTACAAAAAATTGTTATTTCATTTTATTAAAGTTTTTCTTAATGCACACCATAGAAGTCACGCTACAAAAAATTGTTACTTCATTATATTAAACATTTTCTGAACGCACACCACAGAAGTCACGCTACAAAAAAATTAATTTCATTTTATTAAACATTTTCTTAATGCGCACCATAGAAGTCATGCTACAAAAAATTGTTATTTTACTTTATTAAACATTTTTCTTATTGAACACCATAGAAGTCACGTACAAAAATTTTTTATTTCATTTTATTAAACATTTTCTTAACGCACACCATAGAAGTCACGCTACAAAAAAATCTTATTTCATGTTATAAATCCTTTTCTTAATGCACACCATAGAAGTCACGCTACAAAAAATTTAATTTCATTTTATTAAACATTTTCTAAATGCACACCACAGAAGTCATGCTACAAAAAATTTCATTTCATTTTATTAAACATTTTCTTAATGCACACCATAGAAGTCACTCTACAAAAAATTTAATTTCATTTTATTGAACATTTTTTTAATGAACAACATAGAAGTCACGCAATAAAAAATTGTTACTTCATTTTATTAAACATTTTCTGAACGCACACCACAGAAGTCACGCTACAAAAAAATCTTGTTTCATTTTATAAAACCTTTTCTTTATGCACACCATAGAAGACACTCGACCAAATCATCTTATTTCGTTTTATGTAACATTTTCTTAATGCACACCATAGAAGTCACGCTACAAAAAATTGTTATTTCATTTTATTAAAGTTTTTCTTAATGCACACCATAGAAGTCACGCTACAAAAAATTGTTACTTCATTATATTAAACATTTTCTGAACGCACACCACAGAAGTCACGCTACAAAAAAATTAATTTCATTTCATTAAACATTTTCTTAATGCGCACCATAGAAGTCATGCTACAAAAAATTGTTATTTTACTTTATTAAACATTTTTCTTATTGAACACCATAGAAGTCACGTACAAAAATTTTTTATTTCATTTTATTAAACATTTTCTTAACGCACACCATAGAAGTCACGCTACAAAAAAATCTTATTTCATGTTATAAATCCTTTTCTTAATGCACACCATAGAAGTCACGCTACAAAAAATTTAATTTCATTTTATTAAACATTTTCTAAATGCACACCACAGAAGTCATGCTACAAAAAATTTCATTTCATTTTATTAAACATTTTCTTAATGCACACCATAGAAGTCATGCTACAAAATTTTTTTATTTTACTTTATTAAACATTTTCTTATTGAACA
This sequence comes from Lutraria lutraria, assembly GCA_964023205.1. Lineage (NCBI taxonomy): Eukaryota > Metazoa > Mollusca > Bivalvia > Venerida > Mactridae > Lutraria > Lutraria lutraria. The sequence continues at coordinate 10,621,552 of OZ026839.1, read as the reverse complement.
CCATAGAAGTCACGCTACAAAATTTTTTCATTTCATTTTATTAAACATTTTCTGAACGCACACCATAGAAGTCACACTACAAAAAAATCTTATTTCATGTTATAAATCCTTTTCTTTATACACACCATAGATGTCACTCGACCAAATCATCTTATTTCGTTTTATTTAACAATTTTTAATGCACACCATAGAGGTCACGCTACGAAAAAATCATATTTCGTTTTATTAAACATTTTCTTCACGCACACCATAGAAGTCAAGCTACCAAAAAATCTTATTTCATGTTATAAATCCTTTTCTTTATACACACTATAGATGTCACTCGACCAAATCATCTTATTTCGTTATATTTAACATTTTCTTAATGAACACAATTAAGGTCACGCTACAAAAAAATCTGATTTCGTTTTATTAAACATTTTCTTATTGAACACCATAGAAGTCACGCTACAAAAAATTTGATTTCATTTTATTAAACATTTTCTTAATGCACACCATAGAAGTCACGCTACAAAAAATTGTTATTTCATTTTATTAAACATTTTCGTAATGAACACCATAGAAGTCACGCTACAAAAAATTTGATTTCATTTTATTAAACATTTTCTTAATGCACACCATAGAAGTCACGCTACAAAAAATTGTAACTTCATTTTATTAAACATTTTCTGAACGCACACCATAGAAGTCACGCTACAAAAAAATCTTATTTCATGTTATAAATCCTTTTCTTTATACACACCATAGAAGTCACTCGACCAAATCTTCTTATTTCGTTTTATTTAACATTTTCTTAATGCACACCATAGAAGTCACGCCACAAAAAATTGTTACTTCATTTTATTAAACATTTTCTTAATGCACATCATAGAAGTCACGCTACAAAAAATGGTTATTTCATTTTATTAAACATTTTCTTAATGAACACCATAGAAGTCACGCTACAAAAAATGGTTATTTCATTTTATTAAACATTTTCTTAATGCAAACCATAGAAGTCACGCTACAAAAAATTGTTATTTCATTTTATTAAAAATTTTCGTAATGAACACCATCGAAGTCACGCTTCAAAAAATAGTTACTTCATTTTATTAAACATTTTCTGAAAGCACACCATAGAAGTCACGCTACCAAAAATCTTATTTCATGTAATAAAACCATTTCTTTTTGTACACAATAGAAGTCACTCGACCAAATCTTCTAACTTCGTTTTATTAAACATTCTCTTAATGCACACCATAGAAGTCACGCTACAAAAAAATCTTATTTCGTTTCATTAAACATTTTCTTAATGCACACCATAGAAGTCACGCTAGAAAAATTCTTATTTCATGTTATAAAACCTTATCTTTATGCACACCATAGAAGTCACTCGACCAAATCTTCTTATTTCGTTTTATTTAACATTTTCTTAATGCACACCATAGAAGTCACGCTACAAAAAAATGTAATTTCATTTCATTAAAAAAATTTCTTCACGCACACCATAGAAGTCACGCTACAAAAAAATCTTATTTCATGTAATAAAATCCTTTCTTTTTGTACACAATAGAAGTCACTCGACCAAATCTTCTTACTTCGTTTTATTAAACATTCCCTTAATGCACACCATAGAAGTCACGCTACAAAAAAATCTTATTTCGTTTCATTAAACATTTTCTTAATGCACACCATAGAAGTGACGCTAGAATTTTTTTTTTTATTTCATGTTATAAAATCTTATCTTTATGCACACCATAGAAGTCACTCGTCCAAATTTTCTTATTTCGTTTTATTTAACATTTTCTTCACGCATACCATACAAGTCACGCTACTAAAAATCTTATTTCATGTTATAAATCCTTTTCTTTATACACACCATAGATGTCACTCGCCCAAATTACCTTATTTCGTTTTATTTAACATTTTCTTCGTGCACACCATAGAAGTCACGCTACAAAAAATTGTTATTTCATTTTATTAAACATTTTCGTAATGAACACCATAGAAGTCACGCTACAAAAAATTGTTACTTCATTTTATTAAACATTTTCTGAAGGCACACCATAGAAGTCACGCTATAAAAAATTTTTATTTGATGTTATAAATCCTTTTCTTTATACACACCATAGATATCACTCGACCAAATCACCTTATTTCGTTTTATTTAACATTTTCTTAACGCACACCATAGAAGTCACGCTACCAAAAAAATCTGATTTCATGTAATAAAACCTTTTCTTTATGCACACCATAGAAGACACTCGACCAAATCATCTTATTTCGTTTTATGTAACATTTTCTTAATGCACACCATAGAAGTCACGCTACAAAAAATTATTATTTCATTTTATTAAACTTTTTCTTAATGCACACCATAGAAGTCACGCTACAAAAAATGGTTACTTCATTTTATTAAATTTTTTCTTAATGCACATCATAGAAGTCACTCTACAAAAAATTTAATTTCATTTTATTGAACATTTTTTTAATGAACAACATAGAAGTCACGCAACAAAAAATTGTTACTTCATTTTATTAAACATTTTCTGAACGCACACCACAGAAGTCACGCTACAAAAAAATCTTGTTTCATTTTATAAAACCTTTTCTTTATGCACACCATAGAAGACACTCGACCAAATCATCTTATTTCGTTTTATGTAACATTTTCTTAATGCACACCATAGAAGTCACGCTACAAAAAATTGTTATTTCATTTCATTAAAGTTTTTCTTAATGCACACCATAGAAGTGACGCTACAAAAAATTGTTACTTCATTTTATTAAACATTTTCTGAACGCACACCACAGAAGTCACGCTACAAAAAAATTAATTTCATTTTATTAAACCTTTTCTTAATGCGCACCATAGAAGTCATGCTACAAAAAATTGTTATTTTACTTTATTAAACATTTTTCTTATTGAACACCATAGAAGTCACGGTACAAAAAATTTTTATTTCATTTTATTAAACATTTTCTTAACGCACACCATAGAAGTCACGCTACAAAAAAATCTTATTTCATGTTATAAATCCTTTTCTTAATGCACACCATAGAAGTCACGCTACAAAAAATTTAATTTCATTTTATTAAACATTTTCTTAATGCGCACCATAGAAGTCATGCTACAAAAAATTGTTATTTCACTTTATTAAACATTTTTCTTATTGAACACCATAGATGTCACGGTACAAAAAAATTTTATTTCATTTTATTAAACATTTTCTTAACGCACACCATAGAAGTCACGCTACAAAAAAATCTTATTTCATGTTATAAATCCTTTTCTTAATGCACACCATAGAAGTCACGCTACAAAAAATTTAATTTCATTTTATTAAACATTTTCTTAATGCACACCACAGAAGTCATGCTACAAAAAATTTCATTTCATTTTATTAAACATTTTCTTAAGGCACACCATAGAAGTCATGCTACAAATTTTTTTTATTTTACTTTATTAAACATTTTCTTATTGAACACCATAGAAGTCACGCTACAAAATTTTTTTATTTCATTTTATTAAACATTTTCTGAACGCACACCATAGAAGTCACACTACAAAAAAATATTTTTTCATGTTATAAATCCTTTTCTTTATACACACCATAGATGTCACTCGACCAAATCATCTTATTTCGTTTTATTTAACATTTTTTTAATGCACACCATAGAGGTCACGCTACAAAAAAATCTTATTTCGTTTTATTAAACATTTTTTTCACGCACACCATAGAAGTCACGCTACCAAAAAAATCTTATTTCATGTAATAAAACCTTTTCTTTATGCACACCATAGAAGTCACGCTAGAATTTTTTTTTTATTTCATGTTATAAAATCTTATCTTTATGCACACCATAGAAGTCACTCGACCAAATCTTCTAACTTCGTTTCATTAAACATTCTCTTCACGCACACCATAGAAGTCACGCTAGAAAAATTCTTATTTCAAGTTATAAAACCATATCTTTATGCACACCATAGAAGTCACTCGACCAAATCTTCTTATTTCGTTTTATTTAACATTTTCTTAATGCACACCATAGAAGTCACGCTACAAAAAATTGCTATTTTATTTCATTAAACATTTTGTTAACGCACACCATAGAAGTCACGATACAAAAAATTGCTACTTCATTTTATTAAACTTTTTCTTAATGCTCACCATAGAAGTCACGCTACAAAAAATTTCATTTAATTTTATTAAACATTTTCTTAATGCACACAATAGAAGTCACGCTACAAAAAAATTAATTTCATTTTATTAAACATTTTCTTAATGCACACCATATAAGTCATGCTACAAAAAATTTTTTATGACATTTCATTAAACATTTTCTTATTGAACACCATAGAAGTCACGCTACAATTTTTTTTTATTTCATTTTATTAAACATTTTCTGAACGCACACCATAGAAGTCACGCTACAAAAAAATCTTATTTCATGTTATAAATCCTTTTCTTTATACACACCATAGATGTCACTCGACCAAATCATCTTATTTCGTTTTATTTAACATTTTCTTAATGCACACAATAAAGGTCACGCTACAAAAAAAAACTGATTTCGTTTTATTATACATTTTCTTAACGCACACCATAAAAGTCACGCTACCAAAAAATCTTATTTCATTTTATTAAACCTTATCTTTATGCACACCATAGAAGTCACTCGACCAAATCATCTTATTTCATTTTATTTAACATTTTCTTAATGCACACCTTAAAAGTCACGCTACAAAAAAATCTGATTTCGTTTTATTAAACATTTTCTTAACGCACACCATAGAAGTCACGCTACCAAAAAATCTTATTTCATGTTATAAATCCTTTTCTTTATACACACTATAGATGTCACTCGACCAAATCATCTTATTTCGTTATATTTAACATTTTCTTAATGAACACAATTAAGGTCACGCTACAAAAAAATCTGATTTCGTTTTATTAAACATTTTCTTAATGCACACCATATAAGTCACGCTACAAAAAATGGTTATTTCATTTTATTAAACATTTTCTTAATGAACAATATAGAAGTCACGCTACAAAAAAATTGTTACTTCATTTTATTAAACTTTTTCTTAATGCACACCATAGAAGTCACGCTACAAAAAATTGTTACTTCATTTCATTAAACATTTTCTGAACGTACACCATAGAAGTCACGCTACAAAAAATCTTATTTCATGTTATAAATCCTTTTCTTTATACACACCATAGATGTCACTCGCCCAAATTACCTTATTTCGTTTTATTTAACATTTTCTTAATGCACACCATAGAAGTCACGCTACAAAATATTGTTACTTCATTTTATTAAACATTTTCTGAACGTACACCATAGAAGTCGCGCTACAAAAAAATCTTATTTCATGTTATAAATCCTTTTCTTTATACACACCATAGAAGTCACTCGACCAAATCATCTTATTTCGTTTTATTTAACAATTACTTAATGCACACCATAGAAGTCATGCTACAAAAAATTGTTATTTCATTCTATTAAACATTTTCTTATTGAACACCATAGAAGTCACGCTACAAAAAATTTGATTTCATTTTCTTAAACATTTTCTTAATGCACACCATAGAAGTCACGCTACAAAAAATTGTAACTTCATTTTATTAAACATTTTCTAAACGCACACCATAGAAGTCACGCTACAAAAAAATCTTATTTCATGTTATAAATCCTTTTCTTTATACACACCATAGATGTCACTCGCCCAAATTACCTTATTTCGTTTTATTTAACATTTTCTTAATGCACACCATAGAAGTCACGCTACAAAAAATTGTTATTTCATTTTATTAAACATTTTCGTAATGAACACCATAGAAGTCACGCTACAAAAAATTGTTACTTCATTTTATTAAACATTTTCTGAAGGCACACCATAAAAGTCACGCTACCAAAAAATCTTATTTCATGTTATAAAACCTTATCTTTTTGCACACCATAGAAGTCACTCGACTAAATCTTCTTCTTTCGTTTTATTTAACTTTTTCTTAATGCACACCATAGAAGTCACGCTATAAAAATTTTTTATTTGATGTTATTAATCCTTTTCTTTATACACACCATAGATGTCACTCGACCAAATCACCTTATTTCGTTTTATTTAACATTTTCTTATCGCACACCCTAGAAGTCACGCTACCAAAAAATTGTTATTTCATTTTATAAAACATTTTCTTATTGAACACCATAGAAGTCACGCTACAAATTTTTTTTATTTCATTTTATTAAACATTTTCTGAACGCACACCATAGAAGTCACGCTACAAAAATTTTTTATTTGATGTTATAAATCCTTTTCTTTATACACACCATAGATATCACTCGACCAAATCACCTTATTTCGTTTTATTTAACATTTTCTTAACGCACACCATAGAAGTCACGCTACCAAAAAAATCTTATTTCATGTAATAAAACCTTTTCTTTATGCACACCATAGAAGACACTGGACCAAATCATCTTATTTCGTTTTATGTAACATTTTCTTAATGCACACCATAGAAGTCACGCTACAAAAAATTGTTATTTCATTTTATTAAACTTTTTCTTAATGCACACCATAGAAGTCACGCTACAAAAAATTGTTACTTCATTTTATTAAATTTTTTCTTAATGCACACCATAGAAGTCACTCTACAAAAAATTTAATTTCATTTTATTGAACATTTTTTTAATGAACAACATAGAAGTCACGCAATAAAAAATTGTTACTTCATTTTATTAAACATTTTCTGAACGCACACCACAGAAGTCACGCTACAAAAAAATCTTGTTTCATTTTATAAAACCTTTTCTTTATGCACACCATAGAAGACACTCGACCAAATCATCTTATTTCGTTTTATGTAACATTTTCTTAATGCACACCATAGAAGTCACGCTACAAAAAATTGTTATTTCATTTTATTAAAGTTTTTCTTAATGCACACCATAGAAGTCACGCTACAAAAAATTGTTACTTCATTATATTAAACATTTTCTGAACGCACACCACAGAAGTCACGCTACAAAAAAATTAATTTCATTTTATTAAACATTTTCTTAATGCGCACCATAGAAGTCATGCTACAAAAAATTGTTATTTTACTTTATTAAACATTTTTCTTATTGAACACCATAGAAGTCACGTACAAAAATTTTTTATTTCATTTTATTAAACATTTTCTTAACGCACACCATAGAAGTCACGCTACAAAAAAATCTTATTTCATGTTATAAATCCTTTTCTTAATGCACACCATAGAAGTCACGCTACAAAAAATTTAATTTCATTTTATTAAACATTTTCTAAATGCACACCACAGAAGTCATGCTACAAAAAATTTCATTTCATTTTATTAAACATTTTCTTAATGCACACCATAGAAGTCATGCTACAAAATTTTTTTATTTTACTTTATTAAACATTTTCTTATTGAACACCATAGAAGTCACGCTACAAAATTTTTTCATTTCATTTTATTAAACATTTTCTGAACGCACACCATAGAAGTCACACTACAAAAAAATCTTATTTCATGTTATAAATCCTTTTCTTTATACACACCATAGATGTCACTCGACCAAATCATCTTATTTCGTTTTATTTAACAATTTTTAATGCACACCATAGAGGTCACGCTACAAAAAAATCATATTTCGTTTTATTAAACATTTTCTTCACGCACACCATAGAAGTCAAGCTACCAAAAAATCTTATTTCATGTTATAAATCCTTTTCTTTATACACACTATAGATGTCACTCGACGAAATCATCTTATTTCGTTATATTTAACATTTTCTTAATGAACACAATTAAGGTCACGCTACAAAAAAATCTGATTTCGTTTTATTAAACATTTTCTTATTGAACACCATAGAAGTCACGCTACAAAAAATTTGATTTCATTTTATTAAACATTTTCTTAATGCACACCATAGAAGTCACGCTACAAAAAATTGTTATTTCATTTTATTAAACATTTTCGTAATGAACACCATAGAAGTCACGCTACAAAAAATTTGATTTCATTTTATTAAACATTTTCTTAATGCACACCATAGAAGTCACGCTACAAAAAATTGTAACTTCATTTTATTAAACATTTTCTGAACGCACACCATAGAAGTCACGCTACAAAAAAATCTTATTTCATGTTATAAATCCTTTTCTTTATACACACCATAGATGTCACTCGCCCAAATTACCTTATTTCGTTTTATTTAACATTTTCTTAATGCACACCATAGAAGTCACGCTACAAAATATTGTTACTTCATTTTATTAAACATTTTCTGAACGTACACCATAGAAGTCACACTACAAAAAAATCTTATTTCATGTTATAAATCCTTTTCTTTATACACACCATAGAAGTCACTCGACCAAATCATCTTATTTCGTTTTATTTAACATTTACTTAATGCACACCATAGAAGTCATGCTACAAAAAATTGTTATTTCATTCTATTAAACATTTTCTTATTGAACACCATAGAAGTCACGCTACAAAAAAATTGATTTCATTTTCTTAAACATTTTCTTATTGAACACCATAGAAGTCACGCTACAAAAAATTGTAACTTCATTTTATTAAACATGTTCTGAACGCACACCATAGAAGTCACGCTACAAAAAAATCTTATTTCATGTTATAAATCCTTTTCTTTATACACACCATAGATGTCACTCGCCCAAATTACCTTATTTCGTTTTATTTAACATTTTCTTAATGCACACCATAGAAGTCACGCTACAAAAAATTGTTATTTCATTTTATTAAACATTTTCTGAAGGCACACCATAGAAGTCACGCTACCAAAAAATCTTATTTCATGTTATAAAACCTTATCTTTTTGCACACCATAGAAGTCACTCGACTAAATCTTCTTCTTTCGTTTTATTTAACTTTTTCTTAATGCACACCATAGAAGTCACGCTATAAAAATTTTTTATTTGATGTTATAAATCCTTTTCTTTATACACACCATAGATGTCACTCGACCAAATCACCTTATTTCGTTTTATTTAACATTTTCTTAACGCACACCCTAGAAGTCACGCTACCAAAAAATTGTTATTTCATTTTATAAAACATTTTCTTATTGAACACCATAGAAGTCACGCTACAAATTTTTTTATTTCATTTTATTTAACATTTTCTTAACGCACACCATAGAAGTCACGCTACCAAAAAAATCTTATTTCATGTAATAAAACATTTTCTTTATGCACACCATAGAAGACACTCGACCAAATCATCTTATTTCGTTTTATGTAACATTTTCTTAATGCACACCATAGAAGTCACGCTACAAAAAATTGTTATTTCATTTTATTAAACTTTTTCTTAATGCACACCATAGAAGTCACGCTACAAAAAATTGTTACTTCATTTTATTAAATTTTTTCTTAATGCACACCATAGAAGTCACTCTACAAAAAATTTAATTTCATTTTATTGAACATTTTTTTAATGAACAACATAGAAGTCACGCAACAAAAAATTGTTACTTCATTTTATTAAACATTTTCTGAACGCACACCACAGAAGTCACGCTACAAAAAAATCTTGTTTCATTTTATAAAACCTTTTCTTTATGCACACCATAGAAGACACTCGACCAAATCATCTTATTTCCTTTTATTTAACATTTTCTTAATGCACACCATAGAAGTCACGCTACAAAAAATTGTTATTTCATTTTATTAAACATTTTTATTATTGAACACCATAGAAGTCACGGTACAAAAAATTTTTATTTCATTTTATTAAACATTTTCTTAACGCACACCATAGAAGTCACGCTACAAAAAAATCTTATTTCATGTTATAAATCCTTTTCTTAATGCACACCATAGAAGTCACGCTACAAAAAATTTAATTTCATTTTATTAAACATTTTCTTAATGCGCACCATAGAAGTCATGCTACAAAAAATTGTTATTTCACTTTATTAAACATTTTTCTTATTGAACACCATAGAAGTCACGGTACAAAAAAAAATTATTTCATTTTATTAAACATTTTCTTAACGCACACCATAGAAGTCACGCTACAAAAAAATCTTATTTCATGTTATAAATCCTTTTCTTAATGCACACCATAGAAGTCACGCTACAAAAAATTTAATTTCATTTTATTAAACATTTTCTTAATGCACACCACAGAAGTCATGCCACAAAAAATTTCATTTCATTTTATTAAACATTTTCTTAATGCACACCATAGAAGTCATGCTACAAATTTTTTTTATTTTACTTTATTAAACATTTTCTTATTGAACACCATAGAAGTCACGCTACAAAAAAATCTTATTTCGTTTTATTAAACATTTTCTTCACGCACACCATAGAAGTCACGCTACCAAAAAAATCTTATTTCATGTAATAAAACCTTTTCTTTATGCACACCATAGAAGTCACTCGACCAAATCATCTTATTTAGTTTTATTTAACATTTTCTTAATGCACACCATAGAAGTCACGCTAGAATTTTTATTTTATTTCATGTTATAAAATCTTATCTTTATGCACACCATAGAAGTCACTCGACCAAATCTTCTAACTTCGTTTCATTAAACATTCTCTTCACGCACACCATAGAAGTCACGCTACAAAAAAATCTTATTTCATGTAATAAAACCATTTCTTTTTGTACACAATAGAAGTCACTCGACCAAATCTTCTAACTTCGTTTTATTAAACATTCTCTTAATGCACACCATAGAAGTCACGCTACAAAAAAATCTTATTTCGTTTCATTAAACATTTTCTTAAGGCACACCATAGAAGTCACGCTAGAAAAATTCTTATTTCATGTTATAAAACCATATCTTTATGCACACCATAGAAGTCACTCGACCAAATCTTCTTATTTCGTTTTATTTAACATTTTCTTAATGCACACCATAGAAGTCACGCTACAAAAAATTGCTATTTTATTTCATTAAACATTTTGTTAACGCACACCATAGAAGTCACGATACAAAAAATTGCTACTTCATTTTATTAAACTTTTTCTTAATGCTCACCATGAAGTCTCGCTACAAAAAATTTAATTTCATTTTATTAAACATTTTCTTAATGCACACAATAGAAGTCACGCTACAAAAAAATTAATTTCATTTTATTAAACATTTTCTTAATGCACACCATATAAGTCATGCTACAAAAAAAAATTTATGACATTTCATTAAACATTTTCTTATTGAACACCATAGAAGTCACGCTACAAATTTTTTTTATTTCATTTTATTAAACATTTTCTGAACGCACACCATAGAAGTCACGCTACAAAAAAATCTTATTTCATGTTATAAATTCTTTTCTTTATACACACCATAGATGTCACTCGACCAAATCATCTTATTTCGTTTTATTTAACATTTTCTTAATGCACACAATAAAGGTCACGCTACAAAAAAAAACTGATTTCGTTTTATTATACATTTTCTTAACGCACACCATAAAAGTCACGCTACCAAAAAATCTTATTTCATGTTATTAAACCTTATCTTTATGCACACCATAGAAGTCACTCGACCAAATCATCTTATTTCATTTTATTTAACATTTTCTTAATGCACACCATAGAAGTCACGCTACAAAAAAATCTGATTTCGTTTTATTAAACATTTTCTTAACGCACACCATAGAAGTCACGCTACCAAAAAATCTTATTTCATGTTATAAATCCTTTTCTTTATACACACTATAGATGTCACTCGACCAAATCATCTTATTTCGTTATATTTAACATTTTCTTAATGAACACAATTAAGGTCACGCTACAAAAAAATCTGATTTCGTTTTATTACACATTTTCTTAATGCACACCATATAAGTCACGCTACAAAAAATGGTTATTTCATTTTATTAAACATTTTCTTAATGCACACCATAGAAGTCACGCTACAAAAAATTGTAACTTCATTTTATTAAACATTTTCTGAACGCACACCATAGAAGTCACGCTACAAAAAAATCTTATTTCATGTTATAAATCCTTTTCTTTATACACACCATAGATGTCACTCGCCCAAATTACCTTATTTCGTTTTATTTAACATTTTCTTAATGCACACCATAGAAGTCACGATACAAAAAATTGTTATTTCATTTTATTAAACATTTTCGTAATGAACACCATAGAAGTCACGCTACAAAAAATTGTTACTTCATTTTATTAAACATTTTCTGAAGGCACACCATAGAAGTCACGCTACCAAAAAATCTTATTTCATGTTATAAAACCTTATCTTTTTGCACACCATAGAAGTCACTCGACTAAATCTTCTTCTTTCGTTTTATTTAACTTTTTCTTAATGCACACCATAGAAGTCACGCTATAAAAATTTTTTATTTGATGTTATAAATCCTTTTCTTTATACACACCATAGATGTCACACGACCAAATCACCTAATTTCGTTTTATTTAACATTTTCTTAACGCACACCCTAGAAGTCACGCTACCAAAAAATTGTTATTTCATTTTATAAAACATTTTCTTATTGAACACCATAGAAGTCACGCTACAAATTTTTTTTATTTCATTTTATTAAACATTTTCTGAACGCACACCATAGAAGTCACGCTACAAAAATTTTTTATTTGATGTTATAAATCCTTTTCTTTATACACACCATAGATATCACTCGACCAAATCACCTTATTTCGTTATATTTAACATTTTCTTAACGCACACCATAGAAGTCACGCTACCAAAAAAATCTTATTTCATGTAATAAAACCTTTTCTTTATGCACACCATAGAAGACACTCGACCAAATCATCTTATTTCGTTTTATGTAACATTTTCTTAATGCACACCATAGAAGTCACGCTACAAAAAATTGTTATTTCATTTTATTAAATTTTTTCTTAATGCACACCATAGAAGTCACTCTACAAAAAATTTAATTTCATTTTATTAAACATTTTCTGAACGCACACCACAGAAGTCACGCTACAAAAAAATCTTGTTTCATTTTATAAAACCTTTTCTTTATGCACACCATAGAAGACACTCGACCAAATCATCTTATTTCGTTTTATGTAACATTTTCTTAATGCACACCATAGAAGTCACGCTACAAAAAATTGTTACTTCATTTTATTTAACATTTTCTTAATGCACACCATAGAAGTCACGCTACAAAAAAATTAATTTCATTTTATTAAACATTTTCTTAATGCTCACCATAGAAGTCATGCTACAAAAAATTGTTATTTTACTTTATTAAACATTTTTCTTATTGAACACCATAGAAGTCACGGTACAAAAATTGTTTATTTCATTTTATTAAACATTTTCTTAACGCACACCATAGAAGTCACGCTACAAAAAAATCTTATTTCATGTTATAAATCCTTTTCTTAATGCACACCATAGAAGTCACGCTACAAAAAATTTAATTTCATTTTATTAAACATTTTCTTAATGCGCACCATAGAAGTCATGCTACAAAAAATTGTTATTTCACTTTATTAAACATTTTTCTTATTGAACACCATAGAAGTCACGGTACAAAAAAAATTTATTTCATTTTATTAAACATTTTCTTAACGCACACCATAGAAGTCACGCTACAAAAAAATCTTATTTCATGTTATAAATCCTTTTCTTAATGCACACCATAGAAGTCACGCTACAAAAAATTGTTACTTCATTTTATTAAACATTTTCTGAAGGCACACCATAGAAGTCATGCGACCAAAAAATCTTATTTCATGTTATAAAACCTTATCTTTTTGCACACCATAGAAGTCACTCGACTAAATCTTATTCTTTCGTTTTATTTAACTTTTTCTTAATGCACACCATAGAAGTCACGCTATAAAATTTTTTTATTTGATGTTATAAATCCTTTTCTTTATACACACCATAGATGTCACTCGACCAAATCACCTTATTTCGTTTTATTTAACATTTTCTTAACGCACACCCTAGAAGTCACGCTACCAAAAAATTGTTATTTCATTTTATAAAACATTTTTTTATTGAACACCATAGAAGTCACGCTACAAATTTTTTTTATTTCATTTTATTAAACATTTTCTGAACGCACACCATAGAAGTCACGCTACAAAAATTTTTTATTTGATGTTATAAATCCTTTTCTTTATACACACCATAGATATCACTCGACCAAATCACCTTATTTCGTTTTATTTAACATTTTCTTAACGCACACCACAGAAGTCACGCTACCAAAAAAATCTTATTTCATGTAATAAAACCTTTTCTTTATGCACACCATAGAAGACACTCGACCAAATCATCTTATTTCGTTTTATGTAACATTTCCTTAATGCACACCATAGAAGTCACGCTACAAAAAATTGTTATTTCATTTTATTAAACTTTTTCTTAATGCACACCATAGAAGTCACGCTACAAAAAATTGTTACTTCATTTTATTAAACATTTTCTGAACGCACACCACAGTAGTCACGCTACAAAAAAAACCTTGTTTCATTTTATAAAACCTTTTCTTTATGCACACCATAGAAGACACTCGACCAAATCATCTTATTTCGTTTTATGTAACATTTTCTTAATGCACACCACAGAAGTCACGCTACAAAAAAAAATTTCATTTTATTAAACATTTTCTTAATGCGCACCATAGAAGTCATGCTACAAAAAATTGTTATTTTACTTTATTAAACATTTTTCTCATTGAACACCATAGAAGTCGCGGTACAAAATTTTTTTATTTCATTTTATTAAACATTTTCTTAACGCACACCATAGAAGTCACGCTACAAAAAAATCTTATTTCATGTTATAAATCCTTTTCTTAATGCACACCATAGAAGTCACGCTACAAAAAATTTAATTTCATTTTATTAAACATTTTCTTAATGCGCACCATAGAAGTCATGCTACAAAAAATTGTTATTTCACTTTATTAAACATTTTTCTTATTGAACACCATAGAAGTCACGGTACAAAAAAAATTTATTTCATTTTATTACACATTTTCTTAACGCACACCATAGAAGTCACGCTACAAAAAAATCTTATTTCATGTTATAAATCCTTTTCTTAATGCACACCACAGAAGTCATGCTACAAAAAATTTCATTTCATTTTATTAAACATTTTCTTAATGCACACCATAAAAGTCATGCTACAAAATTTTTTTATTTTACTTTATTAAACATTTTCTTATTGAACACCATAGAAGTCACGCTACAAAATTTTTTTATTTCATTTTATTAAACATTTTCTGAACGCACACCATAGAAGTCACACTACAAAAAAATCTTATTTCATGTTATAAATCCTTTTCTTTATACACACCATAGATGTCACTCGACCAAATCATCTTATTTCGTTTTATTTAACATTTTTTTAATGCACACCATAGAGGTCACGCTACAAAAAAATCTTATTTCGTTTTATTAAACATTTTCATCACGCACACCATAGAAGTCACGCTACCAAAAAAATCTTATTTCATGTAATAAAACCTTTTCTTTATGCACACCATAGAAGTCACTCGACCAAATCATCTTATTTAGTTTTATTTAACATTTTCTTAATGCACACCATAGAAGTCACGCTACAAAAAAATCTGATTTCGTTTTATTAAACATTTTCTTAACGAACACCATAGAAGTCACGCTACCAAAAAATCTTATTTCATGTTATAAATCCTTTTCTTTATACACACTATAGATGTCGCTCGACCAAATCATCTTATTTCGTTATATTTAACATTTTCTTAATGAACACAATTAAGGTCACGCTACAAAAAAATCTGATTTCGTTTTATTAAACATTTTCTTAATGCACACCATATAAGTCACGCTACAAAAAATGGTTATTTCATTTTATTAAACATTTTCTTAATGAACACCATAGAAGTCACGCTACACAAAAATTGTAACTTCATTTTATTAAACTTTTTCTTAATGCACACCATAGAAGTCACGCTACAAAATATTGTTACTTCATTTTATTAAACATTTTCTGAACGTACACCATAGAAGTCACGCTACAAAAAAATCTTATTTCATGTTATAAATCCTTTTCTTTATACACACCATAGAAGTCACTCGACCAAATCATCTTATTCCGTTTTATTTAACATTTACTTAATGCACACCATAGAAGTCATGCTACAAAAAATTGTTATTTCATTCTATTAAACATTTTCTTATTGAACACCATAGAAGTCACGCTACAAAAAAATTGATTTCATTTTCTTAAACATTTTCTTAATGCACACCATAGAAGTCACGCTACAAAAAATTGTTATTTCATTTTATTAAACATTTTTATTATTGAACACCATAGAAGTCACGGTACAAAAAATTTTTATTTCATTTTATTAAACATTTTCTTAACGCACACCATAGAAGTCACGCTACAAAAAAATCTTATTTCATTTTATAAATCCTTTTCTTAATGCACACCATAGAAGTCACGCTACAAAAAATTTAATTTCATTTTATTAAACATTTTCTTAATGCGCACCATAGAAGTCATGCTACAAAAAATTGTTATTTCACTTTATTAAACATTTTTCTTATTGAACACCATAGAAGTCACGGTACAAAAAAAATTATTTCATTTTATTAAACATTTTCTTAACGCACACCATAGAAGTCACGCTACAAAAAAATCTTATTTCATGTTATAAATCCTTTTCTTAATGCACACCATAGAAGTCACGCTACAAAAAATTTAATTTCATTTTATTAAACATTTTCTTAATGCACACCACAGAAGTCATGCCACAAAAAATTCCATTTCATTTTATTAAACATTTTCTTAATGCACACCATAGAAGTCATGCTACAAATTTTTTTTATTTTACTTTATTAAACATTTTCTTATTGAACACCATAAAAGTCACGCTACAAAAAAATCTTATTTCGTTTTATTAAACATTTTCTTCACGCACACCATAGAAGTCACGCTACCAAAAAAATCTTATTTCATGTAATAAAAACTTTTCTTTATGCACACCATAGAAGTCACTCGACCAAATCATCTTATTTAGTTTTATTTAACATTTTCTTAATGCACACCATAGAAGTCACGCTAGAATTTTTATTTTATTTCATGTTATAAAATCTTATCTTTATGCACACCATAGAAGTCACTCGACCAAATCTTCTAACTTCGTTTCATTAAACATTCTCTTCACGCACACCATAGAAGTCACGCTACAAAAAAATCTTATTTCATGTAATAAAACCATTTCTTTTTGTACACAATAGAAGTCACTCGACCAAATCTTCTAACTTCGTTTTATTAAACATTCTCTTAATGCACACCATAGAAGTCACGCTACAAAAAAATCTTATTTCGTTTCATTAAACATTTTCTTAAGGCACACCATAGAAGTCACGCTAGAAAAATTCTTATTTCATGTTATAAAACCATATCTTTATGCACACCATAGAAGTCACTCGACCAAATCTTCTTATTTCGTTTTATTTAACATTTTCTTAATGCACACCATAGAAGTCACGCTACAAAAAATTGCTATTTTATTTCATTAAACATTTTGTTAACGCACACCATAGAAGTCACGATACAAAAAATTGCTACTTCATTTTATTAAACTTTTTCTTAATGCTCACCATAGAAGTCTCGCTACAAAAAATTTAATTTCATTTTATTAAACATTTTCTTAATGCACACAATAGAAGTCACGCTACAAAAAAATTAATTTCATTTTATTAAACATTTTCTTAATGCACACCATATAAGTCATGCTACAAAAAAAAAATTATGACATTTCATTAAACATTTTCTTATTGAACACCATAGAAGTCACGCTACAAATTTTTTTTATTTCATTTTATTAAACATTTTCTGAACGCACACCATAGAAGTCACGCTACAAAAAAATCTTATTTCATGTTATAAATTCTTTTCTTTATACACACCATAGATGTCACTCGACCAAATCATCTTATTTCGTTTTATTTAACATTTTCTTAATGCACACAATAAAGGTCACGCTACAAAAAAAAACTGATTTCGTTTTATTATACATTTTCTTAACGCACACCATAAAAGTCACGCTACCAAAAAATCTTATTTCATGTTATTAAACCTTATCTTTATGCACACCATAGAAGTCACTCGACCAAATCATCTTATTTCATTTTATTTAACATTTTCTTAATGCACACCATAGAAGTCACGCTACAAAAAAATCTGATTTCGTTTTATTAAACATTTTCTTAACGCACACCATAGAAGTCACGCTACCAAAAAATCTTATTTCATGTTATAAATCCTTTTCTTTATACACACTATAGATGTCACTCGACCAAATCATCTTATTTCGTTATATTTAACATTTTCTTAATGAACACAATTAAGGTCACGCTACAAAAAAATCTGATTTCGTTTTATTAAACATTTTCTTAATGCACACCATATAAGTCACGCTACAAAAAATTGTAACTTCATTTTATTAAACATTTTCTGAACGCACACCATAGAAGTCACGCTACAAAAAAATCTTATTTCATGTTATAAATCCTTTTCTTTATACACACCATAGATGTCACTCGCCCAAATTACCTTATTTCGTTTTATTTAACATTTTCTTAATGCACACCATAGAAGTCACGATACAAAAAATTGTTATTTCATTTTATTAAACATTTTCGTAATGAACACCATAGAAGTCACGCTACAAAAAATTGTTACTTCATTTTATTAAACATTTTCTGAAGGCACACCATAGAAGTCACGCTACCAAAAAATCTTATTTCATGTTATAAAACCTTATCTTTTTGCACACCATAGAAGTCACTCGACTAAATCTTCTTCTTTCGTTTTATTTAACTTTTTCTTAATGCACACCATAGAAGTCACGCTATAAAAATTTTTTATTTGATGTTATAAATCCTTTTCTTTATACACACCATAGATGTCACACGACCAAATCACCTAATTTCGTTTTATTTAACATTTTCTTAACGCACACCCTAGAAGTCACGCTACCAAAAAATTGTTATTTCATTTTATAAAACATTTTCTTATTGAACACCATAGAAGTCACGCTACAAATTTTTTTTATTTCATTTTATTAAACATTTTCTGAACGCACACCATAGAAGTCACGCTACAAAAATTTTTTATTTGATGTTATAAATCCTTTTCTTTATACACACCATAGATATCACTCGACCAAATCACCTTATTTCGTTATATTTAACATTTTCTTAACGCACACCATAGAAGTCACGCTACCAAAAAAATCTTATTTCATGTAATAAAACCTTTTCTTTATGCACACCATAGAAGACACTCGACCAAATCATCTTATTTCGTTTTATGTAACATTTTCTTAATGCACACCATAGAAGTCACGCTACAAAAAATTGTTATTTCATTTTATTAAATTTTTTCTTAATGCACACCATAGAAGTCACTCTACAAAAAATTTAATTTCATTTTATTAAACATTTTCTGAACGCACACCACAGAAGTCACGCTACAAAAAAATCTTGTTTCATTTTATAAAACCTTTTCTTTATGCACACCATAGAAGACACTCGACCAAATCATCTTATTTCGTTTTATTTAACATTTTCTTAATGCACACCATAGAAGTCACGCTACAAAAAATTGTTATTTCATTTTATTAAAGATTTTCTTAATGCACACCATAGAAGTCACGCTACAAAAAATTGTTACTTCATTTTATTAAACATTTTCTGAACGCACACCACAGAAGTCACGCTACAAAAAAATTAATTTCATTTTATTAAACATTTTCTTAATGCTCACCATAGAAGTCATGCTACAAAAAATTGTTATTTTACTTTATTAAACATTTTTCTTATTGAACACCATAGAAGTCACGGTACAAAAATTGTTTATTTCATTTTATTAAACATTTTCTTAACGCACACCATAGAAGTCACGCTACAAAAAAATCTTATTTCATGTTATAAATCCTTTTCTTAATGCACACCATAGAAGTCACGCTACAAAAAATTTAATTTCATTTTATTAAACATTTTCTTAATGCGCACCATAGAAGTCATGCTACAAAAAATTGTTATTTCACTTTATTAAACATTTTTCTTATTGAACACCATAGAAGTCACGGTACAAAAAAAAATTATTTCATTTTATTAAACATTTTCTTAACGCACACCATAGAAGTCAAGCTACAAAAAAATCTTATTTCATGTTATAAATCCTTTTCTTAATGCACACCATAGAAGTCACGCTACAAAAAATTGTTACTTCATTTTATTAAACATTTTCTGAAGGCACACCATAGAAGTCATGCGACCAAAAAATCTTATTTCATGTTATAAAACCTTATCTTTTTGCACACCATAGAAGTCACTCGACTAAATCTTCTTCTTTCGTTTTATTTAACTTTTTCTTAATGCACACCATAGAAGTCACGCTATAAAATTTTTTTATTTGATGTTATAAATCCTTTTCTTTATACACACCATAGATGTCACTCGACCAAATCACCTTATTTCGTTTTATTTAACATTTTCTTAACGCACACCCTAGAAGTCACGCTACCAAAAAATTGTTATTTCATTTATAAAACATTTTTTTATTGAACACCATAGAAGTCACGCTACAAATTTTTTTTATTTCATTTTATTAAACATTTTCTGAACGCACACCATAGAAGTCACGCTACAAAAATTTTTTATTTGATGTTATAAATCCTTTTCTTTATACACACCATAGATATCACTCGACCAAATCACCTTATTTCGTTTTATTTAACATTTTCTTAACGCACACCACAGAAGTCACGCTACCAAAAAAATCTTATTTCATGTAATAAAACCTTTTCTTTATGCACACCATAGAAGACACTCGACCAAATCATCTTATTTCGTTTTATGTAACATTTTCTTAATGCACACCATAGAAGTCACGCTACAAAAAATTGTTATTTCATTTTATTAAACTTTTTCTTAATGCACACCATAGAAGTCACGCTACAAAAAATTGTTACTTCATTTTATTAAACATTTTCTGAACGCACACCACAGAAGTCACGCTACAAAAAAATCTTGTTTCATTTTATAAAACCTTTTCTTTATGCACACCATAGAAGACACTCGACCAAATCATCTTATTTCGTTTTATGTAACATTTTCTTAATGCACACCACAGAAGTCACGCTACAAAAAAAAAATTCATTTTATTAAACATTTTCTTAATGCGCACCATAGAAGTCATGCTACAAAAAATTGTTATTTTACTTTATTAAACATTTTTCTCATTGAACACCATAGAAGTCACGGTACAAAAATTTTTTATTTCATTTTATTAAACATTTTCTTAACGCACACCATAGAAGTCACGCTACAAAAAAATCTTATTTCATGTTATAAATCCTTTTCTTAATGCACACCATAGAAGTCACGCTACAAAAAATTTAATTTCATTTTATTAAACATTTTCTTAATGCGCACCATAGAAGTCATGCTACAAAAAATTGTTATTTCACTTTATTAAACATTTTTCTTATTGAACACCATAGAAGTCACGGTACAAAAAAAATTTATTTCATTTTATTACACATTTTCTTAACGCACACCATAGAAGTCACGCTACAAAAAAATCTTATTTCATGTTATAAATCCTTTTCTTAATGCACACCACAGAAGTCATGCTACAAAAAATTTCATTTCATTTTATTAAACATTTTCTTAATGCACACCATAAAAGTCATGCTACAAAATTTTTTTATTTTACTTTATTAAACATTTTCTTATTGAACACCATAGAAGTCACGCTACAAAATTTTTTTATTTCATTTTATTAAACATTTTCTGAACGCACACCATAAAAGTCACACTACAAAAAAATCTTATTTCATGTTATAAATCCTTTTCTTTATACACACCATAGATGTCACTCGACCAAATCATCTTATTTCGTTTTATTTAACATTTTTTTAATGCACACCATAGAGGTCACGCTACAAAAAAATCTTATTTCGTTTTATTAAACATTTTCATCACGCACACCATAGAAGTCACGCTACCAAAAAAATCTTATTTCATGTAATAAAACCTTTTCTTTATGCACACCATAGAAGTCACTCGACCAAATCATCTTATTTAGTTTTATTTAACATTTTCTTAATGCACACCATAGAAGTCACGCTACAAAAAAATCTGATTTCGTTTTATTAAACATTTTCTTAACGAACACCATAGAAGTCACGCTACCAAAAAATCTTATTTCATGTTATAAATCCTTTTCTTTATACACACTATAGATGTCGCTCGACCAAATCATCTTATTTCGTTATATTTAACATTTTCTTAATGAACACAATTAAGGTCACGCTACAAAAAAATCTGATTTCGTTTTATTAAACATTTTCTTAATGCACACCATATAAGTCACGCTACAAAAAATGGTTATTTCATTTTATTAAACATTTTCTTAATGAACACCATAGAAGTCACGCTACACAAAAATTGTAACTTCATTTTATTAAACTTTTTCTTAATGCACACCATAGAAGTCACGCTACAAAATATTGTTACTTCATTTTATTAAACATTTTCTGAACGTACACCATAGAAGTCACGCTACAAAAAAATTGATTTCATTTTCTTAAACATTTTCTTAATGCACACCATAGAAGTCACGCTACAAAAAATTGTAACTTCATTTTATTAAACATTTTCTGAACGCACACCATAGAAGTCACGCTACAAAAAAATCTTATTTCATGTTATAAATCCTTTTCTTTATACACACCATAGATGTCACTCGCCCAAATTACCTTATTTCGTTTTATTTAACATTTTCTTAATGCACACCATAGAAGTCACGCTACAAAAAATTGTCATTTCATTTTATTAAACATTTTCGTAATGAACACCATAGAAGTCACGCTACAAAGAATTGTTACTTCATTTTATTAAACATTTTCTGAAGGCACACCATAGAAGTCACGCTACCAAAAAATCTTATTTCATGTTATAAAACCTTATCTTTTTGCACACCATAGAAGTCACTCGACTAAATCTTCTTCTTTCGTTTTATTTAACTTTTTCTTAATGCACACCATAGAAGTCACGCTATAAAAATTTTTTATTTGATGTTATAAATCCTTTTCTTTATACACACCATAGATGTCACTCGACCAAATCACCTTATTTCGTTTTATTTAACATTTTCTTAACGCACACCCTAGAAGTCACGCTACCAAAAAATTGTTATTTCATTTTATAAAACATTTTCTTATTGAACACCATAGAAGTCACGCTACACATTTTTTTTATTTCATTTTATTAATCATTTTCTGAACGCACACCATAGAAGTCACGCTACAAAAATTTTTTATTTGATGTTATAAATCCTTTTCTTTATACACACCATAGATATCACTCGACCAAATCACCTTATTTCGTTTTATTTAACATTTTCTTAACGCACACCATAGAAGTCACGCTACCAAAAAAATCTTATTTCATGTAATAAAACCTTTTCTTTATGCACACCATAGAAGACACTCGACCAAATTATCTTATTTCGTTTTATGTAACATTTTCTTAATGCACACCATAGAAGTCACGCTACAAAAAATTGTTATTTCATTTTATTAAACTTTTTCTTAATGCACACCATAGAAGTCACGCTACAAAAAAATCTGATTTCGTTTTATTACACATTTTCTTAACGCACACCATAGAAGTCACGCTACCAAAAAATCTTATTTCATGTTATAAATCCTTTTCTTTATACACACTATAGATGTCACTCGACCAAATCATCTTATTTCGTTATATTTAACATTTTCTTAATGAACACAATTAAGGTCACGCTACAAAAAAATCTGATTTCGTTTTATTAAACATTTTCTTAATGCACACCATAGAAGTCACGCTACAAAAAATTGTTACTTCATTTTATTAAACATTTTCTGAACGTACACCATAGAAGTCACGCTACAAAAAATCTTATTTCATGTTATAAATCCTTTTCTTTATACACACCATAGAAGTCACTCGACCAAATCATCTTATTTCGTTTTATTTAACATTTTCTTAATGCACACCATAGAAGTCATGCTACAAAAAATTGTTATTTCATTCTATTAAACATTTTCTTATTGAACACCATAGAAGTCACGCTACAAAAAATTTGATTTCATTTTATTAAACATTTTCTTAATGCACACCATAGAAGTCACGCTACAAAAAATTGTAACTTCATTTCATTAAACATTTTCTGAACGCACACCATAGAAGTCACGCTACAAAAAAATCTTATTTCATGTTATAAATCCTTTTCTTTATACACACCATAGATGTCACTCGCCCAAATTACCTTATTTCGTTTTATTTAACATTTTCTTAATGCACACCATAGAAGTCACGCTACAAAATATTGTTACTTCATTTTATTAAACATTTTCTGAAGGCACACCATAGAAGTCACGCTACCAAAAAATCTTATTTCATGTTATAAAACCTTATCTTTTTGCACACCATAGAAGTCACTCGACTAAATCTTCTTCTTTCGTTTTATTTAACTTTTTCTTAATGCACACCATAGAAGTCACGCTATAAAAATTTTTTATTTGATGTTATAAATCCTTTTCTTTATACACACCATAGATGTCACTCGACCAAATCACCTTATTTCGTTTTATTTAACATTTTCTTAACGCACACCCTAGAAGTCACGCTACCAAAAAATTGTTATTTCATTTTATAAAACATTTTCTTATTGAACACCATAGAAGTCACGCTACAAATTTTTTTTATTTCATTTTATTAAACATTTTCTGAACGCACACCATAGAAGTCACGCTACAAAAATATTTTATTTGATGTTATAAATCCTTTTCTTTATACACACCATAGATATCACTCGACCAAATCACCTTATTTCGTTTTATTTAACATTTTCTTAACGCACACCATAGAAGTCACGCTACCAAAAAAATCTTATTTCATGTAATAAAACCTTTTCTTTATGCACACCATAGAAGACACTCGACCAAATCATCTTATTACGTTTTATGTAACATTTTCTTAATGCACACCATAGAAGTCACGCTACAAAAAATTGTTATTTCATTTTATTAAACTTTTTCTTAATGCACACCATAGAAGTCACGCTACAAAAAATTGTTACTTCATTTTATTAAATTTTTTCTTAATGCACACCATAGAAGTCACGCTACAAAAAATTTAATTTCATTTTATTAAACATTTTCTTAATGAGCACCATAGAAGTCATGCTACAAAAAATTGTTATTTCACTTTATTAAACATTTTTCTTATTGAACACCATAGAAGTCACGGTACAAAAAAAAATTATTTCATTTCATTAAACATTTTCTTAACGCACACCATAGAAGTCACGCTACAAAAAAATCTTATTTCATGTTATAAATCCTTTTCTTAATGCACACCATAGAAGTCACGCTACAAAAAATTTAATTTCATTTTATTAAACATTTTCTTAATGCACACCACAGAAGTCATGCTACAAAAAATTTCATTTCATTTTATTAAACATTTTCTTAATGCACACCATAAAAGTCATGCTACAAAATTTTTTTATTTTACTTTATTAAACATTTTCTTATTGAACACCATAGAAGTCACGCTACAAAAAAAATCTTATTTCATTTTATTAAACATTTTCTTCACGCACACCATAGAAGTCACGCTACCAAAAAAATCTTATTTCATGTAATAAAACCTTTTCTTTATGCACACCATAGAAGTCACTCGACCAAATCATCTTATTTAGTTTTATTTAGCATTTTCTTAATGCACACCATAGAAGTCACGCTAGAATTTTTTTTTTATTTCATGTTATAAAATCTTATCTTTATGCACACCATAGAAGTCACTCGACCAAATCTTCTAACTTCGTTCCATTAAACATTCTCTTCACGCACACCATAGAAGTCACGCTACAAAAAAATCTTATTTCATGTAATAAAACCATTTCTTTTTGTACACAATAGAAGTCACTCGACCAAATCTTCTAACTTCGTTTTATTAAACATTCTCTTAATGCACACCATAGAAGTCACGCTACAAAAAAATCTTATTTCGTTTCATTAAACATTTTCTTAAGGCACACCATAGAAGTCAAGCTGGAAAAATTCTTATTTCATGTTATAAAACCATATCTTTATGCACACCATAGAAGTCACTCGACCAAATCTTCTTATTTCGTTTTATTTAACATTTTCTTAATGCACACCATAGAAGTCACGCTACAAAAAATTGCTATTTTATTTCATTAAACATTTTGTTAACGCACACCATAGAAGTCACGATACAAAAAATTGCTACTTCATTTTATTTAAATTTTTCTTAATGCTCACCATAGAAGTCTCGCTACAAAAAATTTAATTTCATTTTATTAAACATTTTCTTAATGCACACAATAGAAGTCACGCTACAAAAAAATTAATTTCATTTTATTAAACATTTTCTTAATGCACACCATATAAGTCATGCTACAAAAAAATTTTTATGACATTTCATTAAACATATTCTTATTGAACACCATAGAAGTCACGTTACAAATTTTTTTTATTTCATTTTATCAAACATTTTCTGAACGCACACCATAGAAGTCACGCTACAAAAAAATCTTATTTCATGTTATAAATTCTTTTCTTTATACACACCATAGATGTCACTCGACCAAATCATCTTATTTCGTTTTATTTAACATTTTCTTAATGCACACAATAAAGGTCACGCTACAAAAAAAAACTGATTTCGTTTATTATACATTTTCTTAACGCACACCCTAGAAGTCACGCTACCAAAAAATTGTTATTTCATTTTATAAAACATTTTCTTATTGAACACCATAGAAGTCACGCTACAAATTTTTTTTATTTCATTTTATTAAACATTTTCTGAACGCACACCATAGAAGTCACGCTACAAAAATATTTTATTTGATGTTATAAATCCTTTTCTTTATACACACCATAGATATCACTCGACCAAATCACCTTATTTCGTTTTATTTAACATTTTCTCAACGCACACCATAGAAGTCACGCTACCAAAAAAATCTTATTTCATGTAATAAAACCTTTTCTTTATGCACACCATAGAAGACACTCGACCAAATCATCTTATTACGTTTTATGTAACATTTTCTTAATGCACACCATAGAAGTCACGCTACAAAAAATTGTTATTTCATTTTATTAAACTTTTTCTTAATGCACACCATAGAAGTCACGCTACAAAAAATTGTTACTTCATTTTATTAAATTTTTTCTTAATGCACACCATAGAAGTCACTCTACAAAAAATTTAATTTCATTTTATTGAACATTTTTTTAATGAACAACATAGAAGTCACGCAACAAAAAATTGTTACTTCATTTTATTAAACATTTTCTTAACGCACACCATAGAAGTCACGCTACAAAAAAATCTTATTTCATGTTATAAATCCTTTTCTTAATGCACACCATAGAAGTCACGCTACAAAAAATTTAATTTCATTTTATTAAACATTTTCTTAATGAGCACCATAGAAGTCATGCTACAAAAAATTGTTATTTCACTTTATTAAACATTTTTCTTATTGAACACCATAGAAGTCACGGTACAAAAAAAAATTATTTCATTTCATTAAACATTTTCTTAACGCACACCATAGAAGTCACGCTACAAAAAAATCTTATTTCATGTTATAAATCCTTTTCTTAATGCACACCATAGAAGTCACGCTACAAAAAATTTAATTTCATTTTATTAAACATTTTCTTAATGCACACCACAGAAGTCATGCTACAAAAAATTTCATTTCATTTTATTAAACATTTTCTTAATGCACACCATAAAAGTCATGCTACAAAATTTTTTTATTTTACTTTATTAAACATTTTCTTATTGAACACCATAGAAGTCACGCTACAAAAAAAATCTTATTTCATTTTATTAAACATTTTCTTCACGCACACCATAGAAGTCACGCTACCAAAAAAATCTTATTTCATGTAATAAAACCTTTTCTTTATGCACACCATAGAAGTCACTCGACCAAATCATCTTATTTAGTTTTATTTAGCATTTTCTTAATGCACACCATAGAAGTCACGCTAGAATTTTTTTTTTATTTCATGTTATAAAATCTTATCTTTATGCACACCATAGAAGTCACTCGACCAAATCTTCTAACTTCGTTCCATTAAACATTCTCTTCACGCACACCATAGAAGTCACGCTACAAAAAAATCTTATTTCATGTAATAAAACCATTTCTTTTTGTACACAATAGAAGTCACTCGACCAAATCTTCTAACTTCGTTTTATTAAACATTCTCTTAATGCACACCATAGAAGTCACGCTACAAAAAAATCTTATTTCGTTTCATTAAACATTTTCTTAAGGCACACCATAGAAGTCAAGCTGGAAAAATTCTTATTTCATGTTATAAAACCATATCTTTATGCACACCATAGAAGTCACTCGACCAAATCTTCTTATTTCGTTTTATTTAACATTTTCTTAATGCACACCATAGAAGTCACGCTACAAAAAATTGCTATTTTATTTCATTAAACATTTTGTTAACGCACACCATAGAAGTCACGATACAAAAAATTGCTACTTCATTTTATTTAAATTTTTCTTAATGCTCACCATAGAAGTCTCGCTACAAAAAATTTAATTTCATTTTATTAAACATTTTCTTAATGCACACAATAGAAGTCACGCTACAAAAAAATTAATTTCATTTTATTAAACATTTTCTTAATGCACACCATATAAGTCATGCTACAAAAAAAATTTTATGACATTTCATTAAACATATTCTTATTGAACACCATAGAAGTCACGTTACAAATTTTTTTTATTTCATTTTATCAAACATTTTCTGAACGCACACCATAGAAGTCACGCTACAAAAAAATCTTATTTCATGTTATAAATTCTTTTCTTTATACACACCATAGATGTCACTCGACCAAATCATCTTATTTCGTTTTATTTAACATTTTCTTAATGCACACAATAAAGGTCACGCTACAAAAAAAAACTGATTTCGTTTATTATACATTTTCTTAACGCACACCATAAAAGTCACGCTACAAAAAAATCTTATTTCATGTTATTAAACCTTATCTTTATGCACACCATAGAAGTCACTCGACCAAATCATCTTATTTCATTTTATTTAACATTTTCTTAATGCACACCATAGAAGTCACGCTACAAAAAAATCTGATTTCGTTTTATTAAACATTTTCCTAACGCACACCATAGAAGTCACGCTACCAAAAAATCTTATTTCATGTTATAAATCCTTTTCTTTATACACACTATAGGTGTCACTCGACCAAATCATCTTATTTCGTTATATTTAACATTTTCTTAATGAACACAATTAAGGTCACGCTACAAAAAAATCTGATTTCGTTTTATTAAACATTTTCTTAATGCACACCATATAAGTCACGCTACAAAAAATGGTTATTTCATTTTATTAAACATTTTCTTAATGCACACCATAGAAGTCACGCTACAAAAAATTGTAACTTCATTTTATTAAACATTTTCTGAACGCACACCATAGAAGTCACGCTACAAAAAAATCTTATTTCATGTTATAAATCCTTTTCTTTATACACACCATAGATGTCACTCGCCCAAATTACCTTATTTCGTTTTATTTAACAGTTTCTTAATGCACACCATAGAAGTCACGCTACAAAAAATTGTTTTTTCATTTTATTAAACATTTTCGTAATGAACACCATAGAAGTCACGCTACAAAAAATTGTTACTTCATTTTATTAAACATTTTCTGAAGGCACACCATAGAAGTCATGCGACCAAAAAATCTTATTTCATGTTATAAAACCTTATCTTTTTGCACACCATAGAAGTCACTCGACTAAATCTTCTTCTTTCGTTTTATTTAACTTTTTCTTAATGCACACCATAGAAGTCACGCTATAAAATTTTTTTATTTGATGTTATAAATCCTTTTCTTTATACACACCATAGATGTCACTCGACCAAATCACCTTATTTCGTTTTATTTAACATTTTCTTAACGCACACCCTAGAAGTCACGCTACCAAAAAATTGTTATTTCATTTTATAAAACATTTTCTTATTGAACACCATAGAAGTCACGCTACAAATTTTTTTTATTTCATTTTATTAAACATTTTCTGAACGCACACCATAGAAGTCACGCTACAAAAATTTTTTATTTGATGTTATAAATCCTTTTCTTTATACACACCATAGATATCACTCGACCAAATCACCTTATTTCGTTTTATTTAACATTTTCTTAACGCACACCACAGAAGTCACGCTACCAAAAAAATCTTATTTCATGTAATAAAACCTTTTCTTTATGCACACCATAGAAGACACTCGACCAAATCATCTTATTTCGTTTTATGTAACATTTTCTTAATGCACACCATAGAAGTCACGCTACAAAAAATTGTTATTTCATTTTATTAAACTTTTTCTTAATGCACACCATAGAAGTCACGCTACAAAAAATTGTTACTTCATTTTATTAAACATTTTCTGAACGCACACCACAGAAGTCACGCTACAAAAAAATCTTGTTTCATTTTATAAAACCTTTTCTTTATGCACACCATAGAAGACACTCGACCAAATCATCTTATTTCGTTTTATGTAACATTTTCTTAATGCACACCACAGAAGTCACGCTACAAAAAAAAATTTCATTTTATTAAACATTTTCTTAATGCGCACCATAGAAGTCATGCTACAAAAAATTGTTATTTTACTTTATTAAACATTTTTCTCATTGAACACCATAGAAGTCACGGTACAAAAATTTTTTATTTCATTTTATTAAACATTTTCTTAACGCACACCATAGAAGTCACGCTACAAAAAAATCTTATTTCATGTTATAAATCCTTTTCTTAATGCACACCATAGAAGTCACGCTACAAAAAATTTAATTTCATTTTATTAAACATTTTCTTAATGAGCACCATAGAAGTCATGCTACAAAAAATTGTTATTTCACTTTATTAAACATTTTTCTTATTGAACACCATAGAAGTCACGGTACAAAAAAAAATTATTTCATTTTATTAAACATTTTCTTAACGCACACCATAGAAGTCACGCTACAAAAAAATCTTATTTCATGTTATAAATCCTTTTCTTAATGCACACCATAGAAGTCACGCTACAAAAAATTTAATTTCATTTTATTAAACATTTTCTTAATGCACACCACAGAAGTCATGCTACAAAAAATTTCATTTCATTTTATTAAACATTTTCTTAATGCACACCATAGAAGTCATGCTACAAAATTTTTTTATTTTACTTTATTAAACATTTTCTTATTGAACACCATAGAAGTCACGCTACAAAAAAAATCTTATTTCGTTTTATTAAACATTTTCTTCACGCACACCATAGAAGTCACGCTACCAAAAAAATCTTATTTCATGTAATAAAACCTTTTCTTTATGCACACCATAGAAGTCACTCGACCAAATCATCTTATTTAGTTTTATTTAGCATTTTCTTAATGCACACCATAGAAGTCACGCTAGAATTTTTTTTTTATTTCATGTTATAAAATCTTATCTTTATGCACACCATAGAAGTCACTCGACCAAATCTTCTAACTTCGTTCCATTAAACATTCTCTTCACGCACACCATAGAAGTCACGCTACAAAAAATTGTAACTTCATTTTATTAAACATTTTCTGAACGCACACCATAGAAGTCACGCTACAAAAAAATCTTATTTCATGTTATAAATCCTTTTCTTTATACACACCATAGATGTCACTCGCCCAAATTACCTTATTTCGTTTTATTTAACAGTTTCTTAATGCACACCATAGAAGTCACGCTACAAAAAATTGTTTTTTCATTTTATTAAACATTTTCGTAATGAACACCATAGAAGTCACGCTACAATAAATTGTTACTTCATTTTATTAAACATTTTCTGAAGGCACACCATAGAAGTCATGCGACCAAAAAATCTTATTTCATGTTATAAAACCTTATCTTTTTGCACACCATAGAAGTCACTCGACTAAATCTTCTTCTTTCGTTTTATTTAACTTTTTCTTAATGCACACCATAGAAGTCACGCTATAAAATTTTTTTATTTGATGTTATAAATCCTTTTCTTTATACACACCATAGATGTCACTCGACCAAATCACCTTATTTCGTTTTATTTAACATTTTCTTAATGCACACCATAGAAGTCATGCTACAAAAAATTGTTATTTCATTCTATTAAACATTTTCTTATTGAACACCATAGAAGTCACGCTACAAAAAATTTGATTTCATTTCATTAAACATTTTCTTAATGCACACCATAAAAGTCATGCTACAAAAATTTTTTATTTTACTTTATTAAATATTTTCTTATTGAACACCATAGAAGTCACGCTACAAAATTTTTTTATTTCATTTTATTAAACATTTTCTGAACGCACACCATAGAAGTCACACTACAAAAAAATCTGATTTCATGTAATAAAACCTTTTCTTTATGCACACCATAGAAGACACTCGACCAAATCATCTTATTTCGTTTTATGTAACATTTTCTTAATGCACACCATAGAAGTCACGCTACAAAAAATTGTTATTTCATTTTATTAAACTTTTTCTTAATGCACACCACAGAAGTCACGCTACAAAAAAATCTTGTTTCATTTTATAAAACCTTTTCTTTATGCACACCATAGAAGACACTCGACCAAATCATCTTATTTCGTTTTATGTAACATTTTCTTAATGCACACCACAGAAGTCACGCTACAAAAAAAAATTTCATTTTATTAAACATTTTCTTAATGCGCACCATAGAAGTCATGCTACAAAAAATTGTTATTTTACTTTATTAAACATTTTTCTCATTGAACACCATAGAAGTCACGGTACAAAAATTTTTTATTTCATTTTATTAAACATTTTCTTAACGCACACCATAGAAGTCACGCTACAAAAAAATCTTATTTCATGTTATAAATCCTTTTCTTAATGCACACCATAGAAGTCACGCTACAAAAAATTTAATTTCATTTTATTAAACATTTTCTTAATGCGCACCATAGAAGTCATGCTACAAAAAATTGTTATTTCACTTTTTTAAACATTTTTCTTATTGAAAACCATAGAAGTCACGGTACAAAAAAAATTTATTTCATTTTATTACACATTTTCTTAACGCTCACCATAGAAGTCACGCTACAAAAAAATCTTATTTCATGTTATAAATCCTTTTCTTAATGCACACCACAGAAGTCATGCTACAAAAAATTTCATTTCATTTTATTAAACATTTTCTTAATGCACACCATAAAAGTCATACTACAAAAATTTTTTATTTTACTTTATTAAATATTTTCTTATTGAACACCATAGAAGTCACGCTACAAAATTTTTTTATTTCATTTTATTAAACATTTTCTGAACGCACACCATAGAAGTCACACTACAAAAAAATCTTATTTCATGTTATAAATCCTTTTCTTTATACACACCATAGATGTCACTCGACCAAATCATCTTATTTCGTTTTATTTAACATTTTTTTAATGCACACCATAGAGGTCACGCTACAAAAAAATCTTATTTCGTTTTATTAAACATTTTCATCACGCACACCATAGAAGTCACGCTACCAAAAAAATCTTATTTCATGTAATAAAACCTTTTCTTTATGCACACCATAGAAGTCACTCGACCAAATCATCTTATTTAGTTTTATTTAACATTTTCTTAATGCACACCATAGAAGTCACGCTACAAAAAAATCTGATTTCGTTTTATTAAACATTTTCTTAACGAACACCATAGAAGTCACGCTACCAAAAAATCTTATTTCATGTTATAAATCCTTTTCTTTATACACACTATAGATGTCGCTCGACCAAATCATCTTATTTCGTTATATTTAACATTTTCTTAATGAACACAATTAAGGTCACGCTACAAAAAAATCTGATTTCGTTTTATTAAACATTTTCTTAATGCACACCATATAAGTCACGCTACAAAAAATGGTTATTTCATTTTATTAAACATTTTCTTAATGAACACCATAGAAGTCACGCTACAAAAAAATTGTAACTTCATTTTATTAAACTTTTTCTTAATGCACACCATAGAAGTCACGCTACAACATATTGTTACGTCATTTTATTAAACATTTTCTGAACGTACACCATAGAAGTCACGCTACAAAAAAATCTTATTTCATGTTATAAATCCTTTTCTTTATACACACCATAGAAGTCACTCGACCAAATCATCTTATTTCGTTTTATTTAACATTTTCTTAATGCACACCATAGAAGTCACGCTAGAATTTTTTTTTATTTCATGTTATAAAATTTTATCTTTATGCACACCATAGAAGTCACTCGACCAAATCTTCTAACTTCGTTTCATTAAACATTCTCTTCACGCACACCATAGAAGTCACGCTACAAAAAAATCTTATTTCATGTAATAAAACCATTTCTTTTTGTACACAATAGAAGTCACTCGACCAAATCTTCTAACTTCGTTTTATTAAACATTCTCTTAATGCACACCATAGAAGTCACGCTACAAAAAAATCTTATTTCGTTTCATTAAACATTTTCTTAAGGCACACCATAGAAGTCACGCTAGAAAAATTCTTATTTCATGTTATAAAACCATATCTTTATGCACACCATAGAAGTCACTCGACCAAATCTTCTTATTTCGTTTTATTTAACATTTTCTTAATGCACACCATAGAAGTCACGCTACAAAAAATTGTTATTTTATTTCATTAAACATTTTGTTAACGCACACCATAGAAGTCACGATACAAAAAATTGCTACTTCATTTTATTAAACTTTTTCTTAATGCTCACCATAGAAGTCACGCTACAAAAAATTTAATTTCATTTTATTAAACATTTTCTTAATGCACACAATAGAAGTCACGCTACAAAAAAATTAATTTCATTTTATTAAACATTTTCTTAATGCACACCATAGAAGTCATGCTACAAAAATTTTTTTATGACATTTCATTAAACATTTTCTTATTGAACACCATAGAAGTCACGCTACAAATTTTTTTTATTTCATTTTATTAAACATTTTCTGAACGCACACCATAGAAGTCACGCTACAAAAAAATCTTATTTCATGTTATAAATCCTTTTCTTTATACACACCATAGATGTCACTCGACCAAATCATCTTATTTCGTTTTATTTAACATTTTCTTAATGCACACAATAAAGGTCACGCTACAAAAAAAAACTGATTTCGTTTTATTATACATTTTCTTAACGCACACCATAAAAGTCACGCTACCAAAAAATCTTATTTCATGTTATTAAACCTTATCTTTATGCACACCATAGAAGTCACTCGACCTAATCATCTTATTTCATTTTATTTAACATTTTCTTAATGCACACCATAGAAGTCACGCTACAAAAAAATCTGATTTCGTTTTATTAAACATTTTCTTAACGCACACCATAGAAGTCACGCTACAAAAAAATCTTATTTCATGTTATAAATCCTTTTCTTTATACACACCATAGAAGTCACTCGACCAAATCATCTTATTTCGTTTTATTTAACATTTTCTTAATGCACACCATAGAAGTCATGCTACAAAAAATTGTTATTTCATTCTATTAAACATTTTCTTATTGAACACCATAGAAGTCACGCTACAAAAAATTTGATTTCATTTCATTAAACATTTTATGAATGCACACCATAGAAGTCACACTACAAAAAAATCTTCTTTCATGTTATAAATCCTTTTCTTTATACACACCATAGATGTCACTCGACCAAATCATCTTATTTCGTTTTATTTAACATTTTTTTAATGCACACCATAGAGGTCACGCTACAAAAAAATCTTATTTCGTTTTATTAAACATTTTCTTCACGCACACCATAGAAGTCACGCTACCAAAAAAATCTTATTTCATGTAATAAAACCTTTTCTTTATGCACACCATAGAAGTCACTCGACCAAATCATCTTATTTAGTTTTATTTAACATTTTCTTAATGCACACCATAGAAGTCACGCTAGAATTTTTTTTTTATTTCATGTTATAAAATCTTATCTTTATGCACACCATAGAAGTCACTCGACCAAATCTTCTAACTTCGTTCCATTAAACATTCTCTTCACGCACACCATAGAAGTCACGCTACAAAAAAATCTTATTTCATTTAATAAAACCATTTCTTTTTGTACACAATAGAAGTTACACGACCAAATCTTCTAACTTCGTTTTATTAAACATTCTCTTAATGCACACCATAGAAGTCACGCTACAAAAAAATCTTACTTCGTTTCATTAAACATTTTCTTAATGCACACCATAGAAGTCACGCTAGAAAAATTCTTATTTCATGTTATAAAACCATATCTTTATGCACACCATAGAAGTCACTCGACCAAATCTTCTTATTTCGTTTTATTTAACATTTTCTTAATGCACACCATAGAAGTCACGCTACAAAAAAATCTTATTTCATGTAATAAAACCATTTCTTTTTGTACACAATAGAAGTTACACGACCAAATCTTCTAACTTCGTTTTATTAAACATTCTCTTAATGCACACCATAGAAGTCACGCTACAAAAAAATCTTACTTCGTTTCATTAAACATTTTCTTAAGGCACACCATAGAAGTCACGCTAAAAAAATTCTTATTTCATGTTATAAAACCATATCTTTATGCACACCATAGAAGTCACTCGATCAAATCTTCATATTTCGTTTTATTTAACATTTTCTTAAAGTACACCATATAAATTACGCTACGAAAAATAGTTACTTCATTTTATTAAACATTTTCTTAACGCACACCATAGAAGTCACGCTATAAAAAATCTTTTTTCATGTTATAAATCCTTTTCTTTATGCACACCATAGAAGTCACTCGACCAAATCATCTTAATTCGTTTTATTTAACATTTTCTTAATGCACACCATAGAAGTCACGCTACAAAAAATTGTTATTTCATTTTATTAAACATTTTCGTAATGAACACCATCGAAGTCACGCTACAAAAAATTGTTACTTCATTTTATTTAACATTTTCTGAAGGCACACCATAGAAGTCATGCTACCAAAAAATCTTATTTCATGTTATAAAACATTATCTTTATGCACACCATAGAAGTCACTCGACCAAATCTTCTTATTTCGTTTTATTAAACATTCTCTTAATGCACACCATAGAAGTCACGCTATCAAAAAATGTAATTTCATTTTATTAAACATTTTCTGAACGCACACCATAGAAGTCACGCTACAAAAAAATCTTATTTCATGTTATAAATCCTTTTCTTTATACACACCATAGATGTCACTCGCCCAAATCACCTTATTTCATTTTATTTAACTTTTTCTTAATGCACACCATAGAAGTCACGCTTCAAAAAATTTAATTTCATTTCATTAAACATTTTCTTAATGCACACCATAGAAGTCATGCTACAAAAAATTGTTATTTAATTTTATTAAACATTTTCTTAATGCACACCATAGAAATCACGCTACAAAAAATTGATACTTCATTTTATTAATTATTTTCTTCACGCACACCATAGAAGTCACGCTACAAAAAATTTAATTTCATTTTCTTCAACATTTTCTTAATGCACACCACAGAAGTCATGCTACAAAAAATTTAATTTCATTTTATTAAACATTTTCTTAATGTCCACCATAGAAGTCATGCTACAAAAAATTGTTATTTTACTTTATTAAACATTTTTCTTATTGAACACCATAGAAGTCACGCTACAAAAATTTTTTATTTCATTTTATTAAACATTTTCAGAACGCACACCATAGAAGTCACGCTACAAAAAAATCTTATTTCATGTTATAAATCCTTTTCTTTATACAAACCATAGATGTCTCTCGACCAAATCATCTTATTTCGTTTTATTGAACATTTTTTTAATGCACACCATAGAGGTCACGCTACAAAAAATCTTATTTCGTTTTATTAAACATTTTCATAACGCACACCATAGAAGTCACGCTACCAAAAAAATCTTATTTCATGTAATAAAACCTTTTCTTTATGCACACCATAGAAGTCACTCGACCAAATCATCTTATTTCGTTTTATTTAACATTTTCTGAAGGCACACCATAGAAGCCACGCTACCAAAAAATCTTATTTCATGTTATAAATCCTTTTCTTTATGCACACCATAGAAGTCACTCGACCAAATCTTCTTATTTCGTTTTATTTAACATTTTCTTAATGCACACCATAGAAGTCACGCTACAAAAAACTGTAATTTCATTTCATTAAACATTTTATTCACGCACACCTTAGAAGTCACGCTACTAAAAAATCTTATTTCATGTAATAAAACCATTTCTTTTTGTACACAATAGAAGTCACTAAACCAAATCTTCTAACTTCGTTTTATTAAACATTCTCTTAATGCACACCATAGAAGTCACGCTACAAAAAAATCTTATTTCGTTTCATTAAACATTTTCTTAAGGCACACCATAGAAGTCACGCTAGAAAAATTCTTATTTCATGTTATAAAACCATATCTTTATGCACACCATAGAAGTCACTCGACCAAATCTTCTTATTTCGTTTTATTTAACATTTTCTTAATGCACACCATAGAAGTCACGCTACAAAAAATTGTTATTTTATTTCATTAAACATTTTATTAACGCACACCATAGAAGTCACGATACAAAAAATAGCTACTTCATTTCATTAAACTTTTTCTTAATGCTCACCATAGAAGTCACGCTACAAAAAATTTAATTTCATTTTATTAAACATTTTCTTAATGCACACCATAGAAGTCACGCTACAAAAAATTTAATTTCATTTTATTAAACATTTTCTTAATGCACACCATATAAGTCATGCTACAAAATTTTTTTTATGACATTTCATTAAACATTTTCTTATTGAACACCATAGAAGTCACGCTACAATTTTTTTTTATTTCATTTTACTAAGCATTTTCTGAACGCACACCATAGAAGTCACGCTACAAAAAAATCTTATTTCATGTTATAAATCCTTTTCTTTATACACACCATAGATGTCTCTCGACCAAATCATCTTATTTCGTTTTATTGAACATTTTTTTAATGCACACCATAGAGGTCACGCTACAAAAAATCTTATTTCGTTTTATTAAACATTTTCATAACGCACACCATAGAAGTCACGCTACCAAAAAAATCTTATTTCATGTAATAAAACCTTTTCTTTATGCACACCATAGAAGTCACTCGACCAAATCATCTTATTTCGTTTTATTTAACATTTTCTGAAGGCCCACCATAGAAGCCACGCTACCAAAAAATCTTATTTCATGTTATAAAACCATATCTTTATGCACACCATAGAAGTCACTCGACCAAATCTTCTTATTTCGTTTTATTTAACATTTTCTTAATGCACACCATAGAAGTCACGCTACAAAAAATTTAATTTCATTTTATTAAACATTTTCTTAATGCACACCATATAAGTCATGCTACAAAATTTTTTTTATGACATTTCATTAAACATTTTCTTATTGAACACCATAGAAGTCACGCTACAATTTTTTTTTATTTCATTTTACTAAACATTTTCTGAACGCACACCATAGAAGTCACGCTACAAAAAAATCTTATTTCATGTTATAAATCCTTTTCTTTATACACACCATAGATGTCACTCGACCAAATCATCTTATTTCGTTTTATTTAACATTTTCTTAATGCACACAATAAAGGTCACGCTACAAAAAAATCTGATTTCGTTTTATTATACATTTTCTTAACGCACACCATAAAAGTCACGCTACCAAAAAATCTTATTTCATGTTATTAAACCTTATCTTTATGCACACCATAGAAGTCACTCGACCAAATCATCTTATTTCATTTTATTTAACATTTTCTTAATGCACACCATAGAAGTCACGCTACAAAAAAATCTGATTTCGTTTTATTAAACATTTTCTTAACGCACACCATAGAAGTCACGCTACCAAAAAATCTTATTTCATGTTATAAATCCTTTTCTTTATACACACTATAGATGCCACTCGACCAAATCATCTTATTTCGTTTTATTTAACATTTTCTTAATGAACACAATTTAGGTCACGCTACAAAAAAATCTGATTTCGTTTTATTAAACATTTTCATAATGCACACCATAAAAGTCACGCTAGAAAAAAAATCTTATTTCATGTTATAAAATCTCATCTTTATGCACACCATAGAAGTCACTCGATCAAATCTTCTTATTTCGTTTTATTTAACATTTTCTTAAAGTACACCATAGAAGTTACGCTACGAAAAATAGTTACTTCATTTTATTAAACATTTTCTTAACGCACACCATAGAAGTCACGCTATAAAAAAATCTTATTTCATGTTATAAATCCTTTTCTTTATGCACACTATAGAAATCACCTGACCAAATCTTCTTATTTCGTTTTATTTAACATTCTCTTAATGCACACCATAGAAGTCACGCTACAAAAAATTGTTATTTTATTTCATTAAACATT
Organism: Lutraria lutraria; assembly: GCA_964023205.1. NCBI lineage: Eukaryota > Metazoa > Mollusca > Bivalvia > Venerida > Mactridae > Lutraria > Lutraria lutraria. The sequence continues at coordinate 10,580,972 of OZ026839.1, read as the reverse complement.
TTATTAACGCACACCATAGAAGTCACGATACAAAAAATTGCTACTTCATTTGATTAAACTTTTTCTTAATGCTCACCATAGAAGTCACGCTACAAAAAATTTAATTTCATTTCATTAAACATTTTCTTAATGCACACCATAGAAGTCACGATACAAAAAAATCTTATTTCATGTTATAAATCCTTTTCTTTATACACACCATAGATGTCACTCGACCAAATCATCTTATTTCGTTTTATTTAACATTTTCTTAATGCACACCATAGAAGTCACGCTACAAAAAAATCTGATTTCATTTTATTAAACAATTTCTGAACGCACACCATAGAAGTCACCCTAGAATTTTTTTTTTATTTCATGTTATAAAATCTTATCTTTATGCACACCATAGAAGTCACTCGACCAAATCTTCTAACTTCGTTTCATTAAACATTCTCTTCACGCACACCATAGAAGTCACGCTACAAAAAAATCTTATTTCATGCAATAAAACCATTTCTTTTTGTACACCATAGAAATCACTCGATAAAATCTTCTTAATGCGTTTTATTAAACATTCTCTTAATGCACATCATAGAAGTCACGCTACAAAAAATTGTTACTTCATTTTATTAAATATTTTGTGAATGCACACCATGGAAGTCAAGCTACAAAAAATTTAATTTCATTTTATTAAACATTTTCTTAATGCACACCATAGAAGTCACGATACAAAAAAATCTTATTTCATGTTATAAATCCTTTTCTTTATACACACCATAGATGTCACTCGACCAAATCATCTTATTTCGTTTTATTTAACATTTTCTTAATGCACACCATAGAAGTCACGCTACAAAAAAATCTGATTTCGTTTTATTAAACAATTTCTGAACGCACACCATAGAAGTCACGCTAGAAATTTTTTTTTATTTCATGTTATAAAATCTTATCTTTATGCACACCATAGAAGTGACTCGACCAAATCTTCTAACTTCGTTTCATTAAACATTCTCTTCACGCACACCATAGAAGTCACGCTACAAAAAAATCTTATTTCATGTAATAAAACCATTTCTTTTTGTACACAATAGAAGTCACTCGACCAAATCTTCTAACTTCGCTTTATTAAACATTCTCTTAATGCACACCATAGAAGTCACGCTACAAAAAAATCTTATTTCGTTTCATTAAATATTTTCTTAACGCACACCATAGAAGTCACGCTAGAAAAATTCTTATTTCATGTTATAAAACCATATCTTTATGCACACCATAGAAGTCACTCGACCAAATCTTCTTATTTCGTTTTATTTAACATTTTCTTTATGCACACCATAGAAGTCACGCTACAAAAAAATCTTATTTCATGTTATAAATCCTTTTCTTTATACACACCATAGATGTCACTCGACCAAATCATCTTATTTCGTTTTATTTAACATTTTCTTAATGCACACCATAGAGGTCACGCTACAAAAAAATCTGATTTCGTTTTATTAAACAATTTCTGAACGCACACCATAGAAGTCACGCAACAAAAAAATCTTATTTCATGTTATGAATCATTTCTTTACACACACCATAGAAGTCACTCGACCAAATCATCTTATTTCATTTTATTTAACATTTTCTTAATGCACACCATAGAAGTCACGCTACAAAAAAATCTGCTTTCTTAAACATTTTCTTAACGCACACCATAGGAGTCACGCTACCAAAAAATCATATTTCATGTAATAAAACCATTTCTTTTTATACACCATAGAAGTCATTCGACCAAATCTTCTAAATTCGTTTTATTAAACATTCTCTTAATGCACATCATAGAAGTCACGCTTGAAAAAAAATATTATTTTATGCTATAAAACCTTATCTTTATGCACACCATGGAAGTCACGCGACAAAAAAATATTATTTCATGTTATAAAACCTTATCTTTATGCACACCATAGAAGTCACTCGACCAAATCTACTTAATTTCTTTTATTAAACATTCTCTTAATGCACACCATAGAAGTCACGTTACAAAAAAATCTTATTTCGTTTGATTAAACATTTTCTTAATGCACACCATAGAAGTCACGCTAGAACAAAAATCTTATTTCATGTTATAAAACGTTATCTTTATGCACACCATAGAAATCACCTGACCAAATCTTCTTATTTCGTTTTATTTAACATTTTCTTAATGAACACCATAGAAGTCACGCTACAAAAAATTGTTACTTCATTTTATTAAACATTTTCTGAACGCACACCATAGAAGTCACGCTAAAAAAAAATCTTATTTCATGTTATAAATCCTTTTCTTTATACACACCATAGAAATCACTCGACCAAATCATCTTATTTCGTTTTATTTAACATTTTCTTAAAGCACACCATAGAAGTCCCGCTACAAAAAAACTTATTTCGTTTTATTTAACATTTTCTTAATGCACACGATAGAAGTCACGCTACGAAAAATTTAATTTCATTTTATTAAACATATTTTTAATGCACACCATAGAAGTCACGCTACAAAAAATTGTTATTTCATTTTATTAAACTTTTTCTTAATGCACACCATAGAAGTCACGCTACAAAAAAAAATTATTTCATGTAATAAAACCTTTTCTTTTTGTACACCATAGAAGTCACTCGATAAAATCTTCTTAATGCGTTTTATTTAACTTTTTCTTAATGCACACCATAGAAGTCACGCAACAAAAAAATCTGATTTCGTTTTATTAAACATTTTCTTAACGCACACCATAGAAGTCACGCTACCAAAAAATCTTATTTCATGTTTATAAAACCTTATCTTTATGCACACCATAGAAGTCACCAGACCAAATCTTCTTATTTCGTTAGATTTAACATTTTCTTAATGCACACCATAGAAGTCATGCTACAAAAAATTGTTATTTTATTTTATTAAACATTTTCGTAATGAACACCATAAAAGTCACGCTACAAAAATTGTTACTTCATTTTATTAAACATTTTCTTAATGCACACGATAGAAGTCACGCTACGAAAAATTTAATTTCATTTTATTAAACATATTTTTAATGCACACCATAGAAGTTACGCTGCAAAAAATTGTTATTTCATTTTATTAAACTTTTTCTTAATGCACACCATAGAAGTCACGCTACATAAAAAATATTTTTTCATGTAATAAAACCATTTCTTTTTGTACACCATATAAATCACTCGATAAAATCTTCTTAATGCGTTTTATTAAACATTCTCTTAATGCACATCATAGAAGTCACGCTACAAAAAATTGTTACTTCATTTTATTAAACATTTTGTTAATGCACACCATAGAAGTCATGCTACCAAAAAATCTTATTTCATGTAATAAAACCTTTTCTTTTTATACACCATAGAAGTCATTCGACCAAATCTTCTAAATTCGTTTTATTAAACATTCTCTTAATGCACATCATAGAAGTCACGCTACAAAAAAATCTTATTTCGATTCGTTAAACATTTTCTTAATGCACACCATAGAAGTCACGCTACAAAAAAATCTTATTTTATGTTATAAAACCTTCCCTTTATGCACCCCATAGAAGTCACCTGACCAAATCTTCTTATTTCGTTTGATTTAACATTTTCTTAATGCACACCATAGAAGTCACGCTACAAAAAATTGTTATTTCATTTTATTAAACATTTTCGTAATGAACACCATAAAAGTCACGCTACAAAAAATTGTTACTTCATTTTATTAAACATTTTATGAATGCACACCATAGAAGTCACGCTACAAAAAAAAATTATTTCATGTAATAATACCTTTTCTTTTTGTACACAATAGCAGTCACTCGACCCCATCTTCTTATTTCGTTTTATTTAACATTTTCTTAATGCACACCATGGAAGTCAGGCTCCAAAAAATTGTCATTTCATTTTATTTAACATTTTCTTAACGCACACCATGGAAGTCAGGCTCCAAAAAATAGTTAATTCATTTGTTTGTCATGCTTAATGATAAATCCAGCTTGAGAATGCATTCTAACCTGCATATTTCTTCCGAAATTGAAGTTAGAAAGTCCAATGGAGAAAAGTTAATTTCGTGCGTTTTATGTAGCAAACAACAAAATAACCCAGATCGCTAAAATATGAGGTCAGAAACACATATTTACACATTTTTCTCTCAGTCGTCTCAAAAAGACAAACAAAATGATATAACACATGATCATTTTGTACAAAAAATATTTTACCCAAATTAAAAATCTCTTAACCAGGGGGTATTGTGAAAATCGTGAAATTCACAAAAATAAAAATTTCCTCAGATCTTGTTTATTTTTAAAGTTTGTCATGTTTAATGATATTTCCAGCTTGAGAATGCATTCTAACCTGCATATTTCTTCCGAAATTGAAGTTAGAAAGTCTAATACAGAAAAGTTCATTTCCTACTGTTTTGTTGGAAACAACAAAATGACCCAGATCACTTAACTATGACATCAGAAACACATATCTAGATACTTTCTCAATCGTCTCAAAAAGACGAACAGAATGATATATCACATGATCATTTTGAATGAAAAAATATTTTGCCCAAATTTAAAAATCTCGAAACCAGCGGGTATTGTGAAAATCGTGAAATTCTCAAAAATAGAGATATCCTCAGATCTTGTTTATTTTTAAAGTTTGCCAAGTTTAATGATATATTCAGCTTGAGAATGCATTCTAACCTGCAAATTTCACCCGAAACATAAGTTAGAAATTCTAATACGAAAAGTTCATTTCCTACTTTTTTTGTTGGAAACAACAAAATGACCCAGATCACTTAAATATGACGTCAGAAACACATATCTACACATTTTCTCAGTCGTCTCAAAAAGACGAACAAAATGATATATCACATGATCATTCTGAACGAGAAAATATTTTAACCCAATTAAAAAATCTCATAACCAGGGGGGTATTGTGAAAATCGTGAAATTCACAAAAATAAAAATTTCCTCAGATCTTGTTTATTTTTAAAGTTTGTCATGTTTAATGATATTTCCAGCTTGAGAATGCATTCTAACCTGCATATTTCTTCCGAAATTGAAGTTAGAAAGTCTAATACAGAAAAGTTCATTTCCTACTGTTTTGTTGGAAACAACAAAATGACCCAGATCACTTAACTATGACATCAGAAACACATATCTAGATACTTTCTCAATCGTCTCAAAAAGACGAACAGAATGATATATCACATGATCATTTTGAATGAAAAAATATTTTGCCCAAATTTAAAAATCTCGAAACCAGCGGGTATTGTGAAAATCGTGAAATTCTCAAAAATAGAGATATCCTCAGATCTTGTTTATTTTTAAAGTTTGCCAAGTTTAATGATATATTCAGCTTGAGAATGCATTCTAACCTGCAAATTTCACCCGAAACATAAGTTAGAAATTCTAATACGAAAAGTTCATTTCCTACTTTTTTTGTTGGAAACAACAAAATGACCCAGATCACTTAAATATGACGTCAGAAACACATATCTACACATTTTCTCAGTCGTCTCAAAAAGACGAACAAAATGATATATCACATGATCATTCTGAACGAGAAAATATTTTAACCCAATTAAAAAATCTCGTAACCAGGGGGGTATTGTAAAAATCGTGAAATTCTCAAAAATAAAAATTTCCTCAGATCTTGTTTATTTTTTAAGTTTGTCATGTTTAATTATATATCCAGCTTGAGAATGAATTCTAACCTGCATATTTCACCCGAAACTTAAGTTAGAAAGTCCAATGCAGAAAAGTTAATTTCGTACGTTTTATGTAGCAAACAACAAAATGACCCAGATCACTTAAATATGACGTCAGAAACACATATCTACACATTTTCTCAGTCGTCTCAAAAAGACGAACAGAATGATATATCACATGATCATTTTCAACGAAAAAATATTTTACCCAAATTTAAAAATCTCGTAACCAGGGGGTATTGTGAAATCGTGAAATTTTCAAAAATAAAAATTGCTTCAGATCTTGTTGATTTTTAAAGTTTGTCTTCTTTAATAATATATCCAGCCTGTGAACGCATTCTAACCTGCATGTTTTACGCGGAACTTAATTTAGAAAGTCTACAACAGAAAAGTTGATTTCCTGCTGTTTTCTTGGAAACAACAAAATGACACAGATCATTTAAATATGACATCAGAAACACATATCTACACATTTTCTCAGTCGTCTCAAAAAGACGAACAGAATGATATATCACATGATCATTTTGAACAACAAAATATTTTGCCCAAATTTAAAAATCTCATAACCAGGGGAGGGGGTATTGTGAAAAGCGTGAAATTCTCAAAAATAAAAATTTCCTCAGATCTTGTTTATTTTTAAAGTTTGTCATGTTTAGTAATATATCCAGCCTGAGATGCATTCTAAGCCGCATATTTTACGCGAAACTTAAGTTAGAAAGTCTAATACAGAAAAGTTGATTTCCTACTTTTTTGTTGGAAACAACAAAATGACCCAGATCACTTAAATATGATGTCAGAAACACATATCTAGATATTTTCTCAATCGTCTCAAAAAGACGAACAGAATGATATATGACATGATCATTTTGAATGAAAAAATATTTTGCCCCAATTATAAAATCTCGTAACCAGGGGGTATTGTGAAAATCGTGAAATTCTCAAAAATAAAAATTTCCTCAGATCTTGTTTATTTTTAAAGTTTGTCATGTTTAATGATATATCCAGCTTGAGAATGAATTCTAACTTACATATTTTACCCGAAACTTAAGTTAGAAAGTCTAATACGAAAAGTTGATTTCCTACTTTATTTGTTCGAAAAAACAAAACGACCCGGATCACTTAAATATGACATCAGAAGCATATATCTACAAATGTTCTCAGTCGTCTCAAAAAGACGAAGAAAATGATATATCAAATGATCATTTTGAACGAAAAATTTTTTTGCCAAATTTAAAAATCTCGTAAACAGGGTATTGTGAAAATCGTGAAATCCTCAAAAATAAAAATTTCCTAAGATCTTGTTTATTTTTAAAGTTTGTCATGTTTAATATTATATCCAGCCTGAGAATGCATTCTATCCTGCATATTTCACTCGAAACTTAAGTTAGAAAGTCTAATGGAGAAAAGTTAATTTCGTACGTTTTATGTAGCAAATAACAAAATGACCCAGATCACTTAAATATGACGTCAGAAACACATATCTACACATTCTCTCAATCGTCTCAAAAATACGAACAGAATGATATATCACATGATCATTTTGAATGAAAAAATATTTTGCCCCAATATATAAATCTCGTAACCAGGGGGTATTGTGAAAATCGTAAAAATTCTCAAAAATAAAAATTTCCTCAGATCTTCTTTATTTTTAAAGTTTGTCATGTTTAATGATATAACCAGCTTAAGAATGCATTCTAACCTGCATATTTTACGCGAAACTTAAGTTAGAAAGTCTAATACGAAAAGTTGATTTCCCACTTTTTCTGTTCGAAAAAACAAAACGACCCGGATTACTCAAATATAATATCAGAAACTCATATCTACACATTTTCTCAGTCGTCTCAAAAAGACGAAGAAAATAATATATCAAATGATCATTTTGAACGAAAAAATATTTTACCCAAATTTAAAAATCTCGTAACCAGGGGGTATTGTGAAAATCGTGAAATTCTCAAAAATAAAAATAACCCCAGATCTTGTTTATTTTTAAAGTTTGTCATGTTTAATGATATATCCAGCTTGAGAATGCATTCTAACCTACATATTTTACCCCAAACTTAAGTTAGAAATTCTAACACGAAAAGTTGATTTCCTACTTTTTTTGTTGGAAGCAACAATACGACGCGGATCACTTAAATATGACATCAGTAACTCATATCTACACATTTTCTCAGTCGTCTCAAAAAGACGAAGAAAATGATATTTCAAATGATCATTTTGAACGAAAAAATATTTTACCCAAATTTAAAAATCTCGTAACCAGGGGGTATTGTGAAAATCGTGAAATTCTCAAAAATAAAAATTTCCTCAGATCTTGTTTATTTTTAAAGTTTGTCTTGTTTAATAATAAATCCAGCCTGAGAATGCATTCTAACCTGCATATTTTACCCGAAACTTAAGTTAGAACGTCTAATACAGAAAAGTTGATTTCCTACTTTTTTGTTGGAAACAACAAAATGACCCAGATCACTTAAATATGACGTCAGAAACACATATCTACACATTTTCTCAGTCGTCTGCAAAAGACGAACAAAATGATATATCACATGATCATTTTGAACGAAAAAATATTTTACCCAAATTTAAAAATCTCGTAACCGGGGTACTGTGAAAATCGTGAAATTCTCAAAAATAGAAATTTCCTCAGATCTTGTTTATTTTTAAAGATTGTCAAGTTTAATGATATATCCAGCATGAGAATGCATTCTAACCTGCATATTTCACCCGAAACTTAAGTTAGAAAGACTAATGGAGAAAAGTTAATTTCGTACGTTTTATGTAGCAAACAACAAAATGACCCAGATCACTTAAATATGACATCAGAAACTCATATCTACACATTTTCTCAGTCGTCTCAAAAAGACGAAGAAAATGATATTTCAAATGATTATTTTGAACGAAAAAATATTTTACCCAAATTTAAAAAACTCGTAACCAGGGGGGTATTGTAAAAATCGTGAAATTCTCAAAGATAAACATTTCCTCAGATCTTGTTTATTTTTAACGTTTGTCATGTTTAATGACATATCCAGCTTGGGAATGCATTCTATCCTGCATATTTCACCCGAAACTTAAGTTAGAAAGTCTAATGGAGAAAAGTTAATTTCGTACGTTTTATGTAGCAAACAACAAAATGACCCAGATCACTTAAATATGACGTCAGAAACACATATCTACACATTTTCTCAATCGTCTCAAAAAGACGAACAGAATGATATATCACATGATCATTTTGAAGGAAAAAATATTTTGCCCCAATTTAAAAATCTCGTAACCAGGGGGTATTGTGAAAATCGTAAAAATTCTCAAAAATAAAAATTTCCTCAGATCTTCTTTATTTTTAAAGTTTGACATGTTTAATGATATATCCAGCTTAAGAATGCATTCTAACCTGCATATTTTACGCGAAATTTAAGTTAGAAAGTCTAATACGAAAAGTTGATTTCCTACTTTTTCTGTTCGAAAAAACAAAACGACCCGGATCACTCAAATATAATATCAGAAACTCATATCTACACATTTTCTCAGTCGTCTCAAAAAGATGAAGAAAATAATATATCAAATGATCATTTTGAACGAAAAAATATTTTACCCAAATTTAAAAATCTCGTAACCAGGGTGTATTGTAAAAAATGGTGAAATTCTCAAAGATAAAAATTTCCTCAGATCTTGTTTATTTTTAAAGTTTGTCATGTTTAATTATATATCAAGCTTGAGAATGCATTCTAACCTACATATTTTACCCGAAACTTAAGTTAGAAATTCTAACACGAAAAGTTGATTTCCTTCTTTTTTTGTTGGAAGCAACAAAACGACGCGGATCACTTAAATATGACATCAGAAACTCATATCTAAACATTTTCTCAGTCGTCTCAAAAAGACGAAGAAAATGATATTTCAAATGATCATTTTGAACGAAAAAATATTTTACCCAAATTTAAAAATCATGTAACCAGGGGGTATTGTAAAAATCGTGAAATTCTCAAAGATAAAAATTTCCTCAGATCTTGTTTATTTTTAAAGTTTGTCATGTTTAATGATATATCCAGCCTGAGAATGCATTCTATCCTGCATATTTCACCCGAAACTTAAGTTAGAAAGTCTAATGGAGAAAAGTTAATTTCGTACGTTTTATGTAGCAAACAACAAAATGACCCAGATCACTTAAATATGACATCAGAAACTCATATCTACACATTTTCTCAGTCGTCTCAAAAAGACGAAGAAAATGATATTTCAAATGATTATTTTGAACGAAAAAATATTTTACCCAAATTTAAAAAACTCGTAACCAGGGGGGTATTGTAAAAATCGTGAAATTCTCAAAGATAAACATTTCCTCAGATCTTGTTTATTTTTTACGTTTGTCATGTTTAATGACATATCCAGCTTGGGAATGCATTCTATCCTGCATATTTCACCCGAAACTTAAGTTAGAAAGTCTAATGGAGAAAAGTTAATTTCGTACGTTTTATGTAGCAAACAACAAAATGACCCAGATCACTTAAATATGACGTCAGAAACACATATCTACACATTTTCTCAATCGTCTCAAAAAGACGAACAGAATGATATATCACATGATCATTTTGAAGGAAAAAATATTTTGCCCCAATTTAAAAATCTCGTAACCAGAGGGTATTGTGAAAATCGTGAAATTCTCAAAAAAAAAATTTCCTCAGATCTTGTTTATTTTTAAAGTTTGTCATGTTTAATAATATATCCAGCCTGAAAATGCATTCTAACCTGCATATTTTACCGGAAACTTAAGTTAGAAAGTCTGATACGAAAAGTTGATTTCCTACTTATTTTGTTGGAAACAACAAAACAACCCGGATCACTTAAATATGACATCAGAAACTCATATCTACACATTTTCTCAGTCGTCTCAAAAAGACGAACAAAATGATATATCACATGATAATTTTGAACGAAAAAATATTTTACCCAAATTTAGAAATCACGTAACCAGGTGGTATTGTAAAAATGGTGAAATTCTCAAAGATAAAAATTTCCTCACATCTTGTTTATTTTTAAAGTTTGTCATGTTTAATGATATATCCAGCTTGAGAATGCATTCTATCCTGCATATTTCACCCGAAACTTAAGTTAGAAAGTCTAATGGAGAAAAGTTAATTTCGTACGTTTAATGTAGCAAACAAAAAAATGACCCAGATCACTTAAATATGACGTCAGAAACACATATCTACACATTTTCTCAATCGTCTCAAAAAGACGAAGAAAATGATATTTCAAATGATCATTTTGAACGAAAAAATATTTTACCCAAATTTAAAAATCTCGTAACCAAGGGGTATTGTGAAAATCGTGAAATTCTCAAAAATAAAAATTTCCTCAGATCTTGTTTATTTTTAAAGTTTGTCTTGTTTAATAATATATCCAGCCTAAAAATGAATTCTAACCTGCATATTTCACGCGAAACTTAATTTAGAAAGTCTCATACAGAAAAGTTGATTTCCTACTTTTTTGTTGGAAACAACAAAATGACCCAGAACGCTTAAATATGACGTTAGAAATACATATCTAGATATTTTCTCAGTCGTCTCAAAAAGACGAAGAAAATGATATATCAAATGATCATTTTGAATGAAAAAATATTTTACCCAAATTTAAAAATCTCGTAACCAGGGGTTATTGTAAAAATCGTGAAATTCTCAAAGATAAAAATTTTCTCAGATCTTATTTAGTTTTAAAGTTTGTCATGTTTAATGATATATCCAGCTTGAGAATGCAAACTATCATGCATATTTCACCCGAAACTTAAGTTAGAAAGTCTAATGGAGAAAAGTTAATTTCGTACGTTTTATGTAGCAAACAACAAAATGACCCAGATCACTTGAATATGATGTCAGAAACACATATCTAGATATTTTCTCAATCAACTCAAAAAGACGAACAGAATGATATATCGCATGATCATTTTGAATGAAAAAATATTTTACCCAAATTTAAAAATCTCGTAATCAGGGGGTATTGTAAAAATCGTGAAATTCTCAAAGATAAAAATTTCCTCAGATCTTGTTTATTTTTAAAGTTTGTCATGTTTAATGATATATCCAGCTTGAGAATACATTCTAACCTGCATATTTGACCCGAAACTTAAGTTAGAAAGTCTAATACGAAAAGTTGATTTCCTACTTTTTTTGTTGGAAACAACAAAACGTCCCAGATCACTTAAATATGACGTCAGAAACACATATCTACACATTTTCTCAGCCGTCTCAAAAAGACGAACAAAATGATATATCAAATGATCATTTTGAACTAAAAAATATTTTACCCAAATTTAAAAATCTGGTATTGTAAAAATCGTGAAATTCTCAAAGATAAAAATTTCCTCAGATCTTGTTTATTTTTAAAGTTTGTCTTGTTTAATAATATATCCAGCCTGAGAATGCATTCTAACCTGCATATTTTACGCGAACCTTAATTTAGAAAGTCTAATACAGAAAAGTTGATTTCCTACTGTTTTGTTGGAAACAACAAAACGATCCAGATCACTTAAATATGACGTCAGAAACACATATCTACACATGTTCTCAGTCGTCTCAAAAAGACGAACAAAATGATATATCACATGATCATTTTGAACGAAAAAATATTTTACCAAAATTTAAAAATCTATTAACTAGGGGGTATTGTAAAAACTAGAAATTCTCAGAAATAAAAATTTCCTCAAATCTTGTTTATTTTTAAAGTTTGTCATGTTTAATGATATATCCAGCTTGAGAATGCATTCTAACCTGCATATTTCACCCGAAACTTAAGTTAGAAAGTCTAATGGAGAAAAGTTAATTTCGTACATTTTATGTAGCAAACAACAAAATGACCCAGATCACTTAAATATGACGTCAGAAACACATATCTGCACATGTTCTCAGTCGTCTCAAAAAGACGAACAAAATGATAATTCAAATGATCATTTTGAACGAAAAAATATTTTACCCAAATTTAAAAATCTCGTAACCAGTGGGTATTGTGAAAATCGTGAAATTCTCAAAAATAAAAATTTCCTCAGATCTTGTTTATTTTTTAATTTTGTCTTGTTTAGTAATATATCCAGCCTGAGAATGCATTCTAACCTGCATATTTTAAGCGAACCTTAATTGAGAAAGTCTAATACAGAAAAGTTGATTTCCTACTTTTTTGTTGGAAACAACAAAATGAGCCAGATCACTTAAATATGACGTCAGAAACACATATCTGCACATGTTCTCAGTCGTCTCAAAAAGACGAACAAAATGATAATTCAAATGATCATTTTGAACGAAAAAATATTTTACCCAAATTTAAAAATCTCGTAACCAGGGGGTATTGTGAAAATCGTGAAATTCTCAAAAATAAAAATTTCCTCAGATCTTGTTTATTTTTTAATTTTGTCTTGTTTAATAATATATCCAGCCTGAGAATGCATTCTAACCTGCATATTTTACGCGAACCTTAATTTAGAAAGTCTAATACAGAAAAGTTGATTTCCTACTTTTTTGTTGGAAACAACAAAATGAGCCAGATCACTTAAATATGACGTCAGAAACACATATCTACACATTTTCTCAGCCGTCTCAAAAAGACGAACAAAATGATATATCAAATGATCATTTTGAACGAAAAAATATTTTATCCAAATTTAAAAATCTCGTAACCAGGGGGTATTGTAAAAATCGTGAAAGTCTCAAAGATAAAAATTTCCTCAGATCTTGTTTATTTTTAAAGTTTGTCTTGTTTAATAATATATCCAGCCTGAGAATGCATTCTAACCTGCACATTTTACGCGAAACTTAATTTAGAAAGTCTAATACAGAAAAGTTGATTTCCTACTGTTTTGTTGGAAACAACAAAACGACCCAGATCACTTAAATATGACGTCAGAAACACATATCTACACATGTTCTCAGTCGTCTCAAAAAGACGAACAAAATGATATATCACATGATCATTTTGAACGAAAAAATATTTTACCAAAATTTAAAAATCTCGTAACTAGGGGGTATTGTAAAAACTAGAAATTCTCAAAAATAAAAATTTCCTCAAATCTTGTTTATTTTTAAAGTTTGTCATGTTTAATGATATATCCAGCTTGAGAATGCATTCTAACCTGCATATTTCACCCGAAACTTAAGTTAGAAAGTCTAATGTAGTAAAGTTAAATTCGTACGTTTTATGTAGCAAACAACAAAATGACCCAGATCACTTAAATATGACGCCAGAAACTCATATCTACACATTTTCTCAGTCGTCTCAAAAAGACGAACAAAATGATAATTCAAATGATCATTTTGAACGAAAAAATATTTTACCCAAATTTAAAAATCTCGTCACCAGGGGGTATTGTGAAAATCGTGAAATTCTCAAAAATAAAAATTTCCTCAGATCTTGTTTATTTTTAAAGTTTGTCATGTTTAATGATATATCCAGCTTGAGAATGCATTCTAACCTGCATATTTTACCCGAAACTTAAGTTAGAAAGTCTAATACGAAAAGTTGATTTCCTACTTTTTTTGTTGGAAACAACAAAACGTCCCGGATCACTTAAATATGACACCAGAAACTCATATCTACACATTTTCTCAGTCGTCTCAAAAAGACGAACAAAATGATATATCACATGATCATTTTGAACGAAAAAATATTTTACCCAAATTTAAAAATCTCGTAACCAGGGGGTATTGTAAAAATCATGAAATTCTCAAAAATAAAAATTTCCTCAGATCTTGTTTATTTTTAAAGTTTGTCTTGTTTAATAATATATCCAGCCTGAAAATGCCTTCTAACCTGCATATTTTACGCCAAACTTAATTTAGAAAGTCTAATACAGAAAAGTTGATTTCCTACTGTTTTGTTGGAAACAACAAAACGACCCAGATCACTTAAATATGACGTCAGAAACACATATCTACACATTTTCTCAGCCGTCTCAAAAAGACGAACAAAATGATATATCAAATGATCATTTTGAACGAAAAAATATTTTACCCAAATTTAAAAATCTCGTAACCAGGGGGTATTGTAAAAATGAATTCAAGTCAACCAATGACCCCTAACGCTGGATACATGTATGGACAAATCTTACCAGGTATGGGTCAATATTCTCCGTGCACTCCGTGTAATCCTACTTCTACGGCAAATGACAATCAAGCTATTATCCTCAGTAAACTTGACGCCATTGAATCCAGAAAAAAAGTTATTGAAGATCGTCTCATAAAATTAGACACTATTGATAAAAAGGTATCTGGTCTCTCAACACAGCTTTCTGTAATTGACAATCGAGTTGTTTCTCTCGAAACAAAGATATCCGAAATAGAAGCCAGCCGAAATTATGACACCAAGGTATGTGATGAACTAAACACCAAATTTACTGAACTCGAAGTAAAATTGAAATCTGAAAAGGCCGGACAAGATAAGTTGTCAGCAGATTTAAATAATATGAAAATTGAAAATGCCAAAATGTCTGAGAATTTGTTAGATTTACAAGCCAGATCTATGCGTGACAACTTGCTATTCTTCAATTTTGATGAATGTGACACAAATGAGTTGCGTCGCAAAGAAAATTGTGCTGAAAAAATACTTAAGTTTTGTGAGACAAATCTCGAAATCCAAAATGCACGATCAGAAATAAAGATAGACAGGGCACATAGAATGGGAGGTTTTAGACAGGGAAAGAAGAGGCCGATCGTCGCAAAATTCAATTTCTTCCAGGACAAACTCACTGTGAAACAACAAGCTCGCGAAAAACTTCGCGAGAGCCCCTACCGTGTCAGTGACCAATACCCCCGTGAAATACAGGAGCGGCGTTGCAAACTCATGCCATTGTTTACTCAGGCTCTACGTGAGGGAAAACGGGCTACACTGACTCTTGATAAACTTTTCATAAATGGTATTGCCTACACCGCCGATACTGTTCCGTCGGCTCCACTTCATGTACCACAGGCAAATGGACATTAGGGTGATGCTACGAAGCATCTCAGTTTGTTATTATGGAACGTTCAGGGTATTAAAAACAAACTTTCTGATAATGACTTTTTAAGATATGTGTCAAAATATGACTTCTTACTCTTAACCGAAACTTGGAACTCTCCTACTGATAATGTTGATATTGATGGTTTTTGTTGTATATCATGTTCTAGGCCAAAATGTAATAATAGAGCTTTACGTTTCAGTGGTGGCGTAATTATATACTACAAGTGTAAATATCAGGGTCATGTTGAAGCTATAAGTTTAAACCCTAATGGAATTGTATGGATAAAAATAAGTAAATCTTACCTGGGCACTGAAAATGACCTTTATATATGCACTTGTTATATCCCACCAGAAGAATCCACAGTTTATAAAAATAATTCCTCTCCATTGTTTGAATATGATTTTCATGAACAATTATCCACTGATATCAAACATTACTCCACTCTAGGGGATATCTACATAACTGGTGACCTAAATTCACGAACCGGTCAAAAGCTAGATGTTATTGAAAACATAAATCTACACAGATATGTTGATATGCCACCTGACGATTTTATATTGCAAGATATTCCTGCACGTGTTTCTCGTGATAATCATTGCAATACTTTCGGTAGAAAGTTAATTAATTTGTGTAAAGAAAACAACATTTGTATTGTGAATGGCCGACTAGAAGAAGGCAAATTTACATGTTATAATTTTAATCACAATACATTAGCAGCCAGTGTCGTTGACTATGTATTAACAAGTTTTGAAAATTTTAAATATTTCAATTGTATGAACATTTGTGATATAACTGAATTTTCAGATCATTGTCCTATTTACTTTAATTTAACATTTGAAAATTGTTTAAACTATACATCTGAAAATTTCTCGTATTTTGGGATACTAACAATAATGATGCTTTGCAATTGGCGTTAAATGATAATAAATCATAGTTTGATGATTTAACAAATAATTTGCAAGAAGGAAATGGAAATGTTAATGATTGTTGTGAAAAATTGTCTAACTTATTTTTTGATATTTCATATGAAATAAATGGCAGAACAATCTCAAAAAAGAAAGTTCCTCCAAACATTAAGAAATCACCCTGGTTTAATGACGAATGTCGTCGTTGTAAATCTGATTTTCTAAACGCTAAACGAGTATTGAAAGAAAATAATTGTCAGTTAAATATTGAAAACTTTTGTAAATCTAGGTCTACATTTTCAAAGACCTAACGTCAAGCTAAAAACTTGTATTTTAATAAAGAAAAAACAAATCTTTCGAACATTAGCAAATCAAATCCACGTAAATTTTGGAAATATGTTAATAAATACAGGAAGAGAAAGAATATTAATACGACAGATATTAAGATGGAAGAATTTGTTACTCACTTTCAAAACATTTCAAATACGGGTCACCGGGCTTTTGACCCTGATATTGATACTCCAGAACGGGATGAACTGTTATATATACAAGAATTAGATTGTGACTTTACGGTTGAGGAAATATCAAAAACTATACAGTCGTTAAAGCGTAACAAAAGTTGTGATTTCAGTAATAATGTGGCGGATTTTTTCATAGATGCAAAATCATTTATTTCACCATATCTTGTTGTTGTTTTTAACCATATCTTTAATACAGGTGTTTATCCAGATCTTTGGAGGAAAGGTTTAATTGTACCCATTCATAAAAAGGGAGATAAGTCAAACCCCTCAAATTACCGCGGTATAACACTGATTAATGTTCTAGCAAAATTATTCTCTCTCTGTCTAAGAAATAGAGTTAACAAGTGGTGTGAAGGTAATAACGTTTTTAATGAAAGTCAGTTTGGCTTTCGTGATAATCATAGTACAGTAGATTGTGCTTTTATTCTACATTGTCTTATACAAAAAGTTCTTTCTAATAAATCTAGATTATTTTGTGCATTCATAGATTATGAAAAGGCTTTTGATACAGTTTTACATGATACACTGTGGGTTAAATTGGTAAATACAGGAGTAAGTTGTAAAATGATAAGAATTATTAAAGCAATTTATAACGACGTTAAATCTTGTGTAAGACTGTCACCAGATGTACCAATTTCAGATTTTTTCGATGTTACATTGGACCTTAAACAAGGTGAACCACTTTCACCTTTGCTTTTCATAATTTGTATTAATGATATTAAGGATATAATTGATTTTGAAAATCTAACAGATAACGACATAAATTTGCTTTCAATTTACTTATTCCTATTTGCTGATGATATAGCTCTATTCACAACAGATCACCATAGTCTTCAGTTACTTTTAAACAGTGTTTATCGATTCTCCACAAAATGGGGTTTAAAAATAAATGTTAACAAAACTAAGATTTGTATTTTCGAAAAACGAAAACAAAGGCATAACTATGTATGGCATATAAATAATGAGAATATTGAAATAGTTGATAATGTTTGTTATTTGGGACTTTGCTTTACGTACACGGGTAATTTAAAGAATGCAGTATTAAAACTTGAGGAGCAAGCTCTGAAAGCGTATTATAGTCTTCTTTCTGTTTTCAGTAGAATCAATGTTAATATTAAAACTAAATTAGCTTTATTTGATTCTCTAGTACTTCCTATTATATTATACGGTTCTGAAATCTGGGGAATATATGATTTTAAAGAAGTAGATCGTATCTATCTTAAGTACTGTAAATTAATTTTAGGTGTAAAAAAACAAACTTCGACTTTAGCTGTCTTAGCCGAACTCGGAACATTTCCACCATCCGTAATATGCAAAGAACGTGCTCTTGGATTCTGGTGCAAAATTATGAGTAAACCTAATTCACTAATAAACAGAACTTTCATGAATCTAGCAAACTCTAATATTAATAAAAGTTGGTCAAGAAAGCTAAGATCGTATCTAGATGAACTTGGCTATAGTTACATATGGGATAATTTTGATACTGAACACAATTATAAGCGCATTTTTTCTCAACGCATTCGAGATCAATATTTGCAAAATTGGCATGAATCTATACAACTCGCACCTAAACTAGAATACTATCGAAAATTTAAAACAGAATATAAAATTGAAAATTATCTCTGTTATATAAAAAATGATTCTATACGTAAATGTCTCACACGATTCCGTCTTAGTTCACATTCTTTAGAAATTGAACGTGGTCGATATATTGGTTTAGAAAGAAATAATCGTATTTGTAAATTGTGTTCTCAGGGTTTTGTGGAATCAGAGTACCATTTTCTTATGTGCTGTTCCAAATATATCCATTTGCGTACTAAATATTTACCTAAATACACAAATTGGTCCAACATACACAAATTTGTAAATCTTATGTCAAGTTTGAATAAACAATTGGTGTATAATACTGCAAAATACCTTTTTGAATCTTTTAAAATTCGAGAAACCGCTCTGAACATCATATAGTTGCTTCGTCTGTGTCTATGTGTAATAGATATATGAAATTTGTTGTATTTAAATTTACTAGAAATATGTAACTTTGTTGTATGTAACATTTTGTTTATTATT
Source organism: Lutraria lutraria (assembly GCA_964023205.1). Lineage (NCBI taxonomy): Eukaryota > Metazoa > Mollusca > Bivalvia > Venerida > Mactridae > Lutraria > Lutraria lutraria. Next base: position 10,561,817 of record OZ026839.1, on the reverse strand, counting down.
ATGTACATGGAAATATAATGTATATGAACGTCTTGGCCATATTCCTTGTAATTATTATGTAAATGGCCAAAGGCAATATTCTTTTGCCGTTTTGCCAATAAATAAACTGTAACTGTAAAAATCGTGAAATTCTCAAAGATAAAAATTTCCTCAGATCTTGTTTATTTTTAAAGTTTGTCTTGTTAAATAATATATCCAGCCTGAGAATGCATTCTAACCTGCATATTTTACGCAAAACTTAATTTAGAAAGTCTAATACAGAAAAGTTGATTTCCTACTGTTTTGTAGGAAACAAAAAAACGACCAAGATCACTTAAATATGACGCCAGAAACACATATCTACACATGTTCTCAGTCGTCTCAAAAAGACGAACAAAATGATATATCACATGATCATTTTGAACGAAAAAATATTTTACCAAAATTTAAAAATCTTGTAACCAATGGGTATTGTAAAAATCGTGAAATTCTCAAAAATAAAAATTTCCTCAAATCTTGTTTATTTTTAAAGTTTGTCATGTTTAATGATATATCCAGCTTGAGAATGCATTCTAACCTGCATATTTCACCCGAAACTTAAGTTAGAAAGTATAATGTAGAAAAGTTAAATTCGTACGTTTTATGTAGCAAACAACAAAATGACCCAGATCACTTAAATATGACGCCAGAAACTCATATCTACACATTTTCTCAGTCGTCTCAAAAAGACGAACAAAATGATAATTCAAATGATCATTTTGAACGAAAAATATTTTACCCAAATTTAAAAATCTCGTCACCAGGAGGTATTGTGAAAATCGTGAAATTCTCAAAAATAAAAATTTCCTCAGATCTTGTTTATTTTTAAAGTTTGTCATGTTTTATGATATATCCAGCTTGAGAATGCATTCTAACCTGCATATTTTACCCGAAACTTAAGTTAGAAAGTCTAATACGAAAAGTTGATTTCCTACTTTTTTTGTTGGAAACAACAAAACGTCCCGGATCACTTAAATATGACACCAGAAACTCATATCTACACATTTTCTCTGTCGTCTCAAAAAGACGAACAAAATGATAATTCAAATGATCATTTTGAACGAAAAAATATTTTACCCAAATTTAAAAATCTCGTAACCAGGGGGTATTGTAAAAATCGTGAAATTCTCAAAGATAAAAATTTCCTCAGATCTTGTTTATTTTTAAAGTTTGTCCTGTTTAATGATATATCCAGCTTGAGAATGCATTCTAACCTGCATATTTCACCCGAAACATAAGTTAGAAAGTCTAATACAGAAAATTTGATTTCCTACTGTTTTGTTGGAAACAACAAAAGGAGCCAGATCACTTAAATATGACGTCAGAAACACATATCTACACATGTTCTCAGTCGTCTCAAAAAGACGAACAAAATGATATATCACATGATCATTTTGAACGAAAAAATATTTTACCACAATTTAAAAATCTCGTAACCAGGGGGTATTGTAAAAATCGTGAAATTCTCTAATATAAAAATTTCCTCAGATCTTGTTTATTTTTTGAAAGTTTGTCTTGTTTAATAATATATCCAGCCTGAGAATGCATTCTAACCTGCATATTTTACGCGAAACTTAATTTAGAAAGTCTAATGCAGAAAAGTTGATTTCCTACAGTTTTGTTGGAAACAACAAAACGACCCAGATCACTTAAATATGACGTCAGAAACACATATCTACACATGTTCTCAGTCGTCTCAAAAAGACGAACAAAATGATATATCACATGATCATTTTGAACGAAAAAATATTTTACCCAAATTTAAAAATCTCGTAACCAGGGGGTATTGTAAAAATCGTGAAATTCTCAAAGATAAAAATTTCCTTAGATCTTGTTTATTTCTAAAGTTTGTCCTGTTTAATGATATATCCAGCTTGAGAATGCATTCTAACCTGCATATTTCACCCGAAACTTAAGTTAGAAAGTCTAATACAGAAAATTTGATTTCCTACTGTTTTGTTGGAAACAACCAAATGACGCAGATCACTTAAATATGACGTCAGAAACACATATCTACACATGTTCTCAGTCGTCTCAAAAAGACGAACAAAATGATATATCACATTATCATTTTGAACGAAAAAATATTTTACCAAAATTTAAAAATCTCGTAACCAAGGGGTATTGTAAAAATCGTGAAATTCTCAAAAATAAAAATTTCCTCAAATCTTGTTAATTTTTAAAGTTTGTCATGTTTAATGATATATCCAGCTTGAGAACGCATTCTAACCTGCATATTTCACCCGAAACTTAAGTTAGAAAGTCTAATGTAGAAAAGTTAAATTCGTACGTTTTATGTAGCAAACAACAAAATGACCCAGATCACTTAAATATGACGCCAGAAACTCATATCTACACATTTTCTCAGTCGTCTCAAAAAGACGAACAAAATGATCATTCAAATGATCATTTTGAACGAAAAAATATTTTACCCAAATTTAAAAATCTCGTAACCAGGGGGTATTGTGAAAATCGTGAAATTCTCAAAGATAAAAATTTCCTCAGATCTTGTTTATTTTTAAAGTTTGTTATGTTTAATTATATATCCAGCCTGAGAATGCATTCTAACCTGCATATTTTACGCGAAACTTAATTTAGAAAGTCTAATACAGAAAAGTTGATTTCCTACTGTTTTGTTGGAAACAACAAAACGACCCAGATCACTTAAATATGACGTCAGAAACACATATCTACACATGTTCTCAGTCGTCTCAAAAAGACGAACAAAATGATAATTCAAATGATCATTTTGAACGAAAAATATTTTACCCAAATTTAAAAATCTCGTCACCAGGGGGTATTGTGAAAATCGTGAAATTCTCAAAAATAAAAATTTCCTCAGATCTTGTTTATTTTTAAAGTTTGTCCTGTTTAATGATATATCCAGCTTGAGAATGCATTCTAACCTGCATATTTCACCCGAAACTTAAGTTAGAAAGTCTAATACAGAAAATTTGATTTCCTACTGTTTTGTTGGAAACAACAAAATGAGCCAGATCACTTAAATATGACGTCAGAAACACATATCTACACATGTTCTCAGTCGTCTCAAAAAGACGAACAAAATGATATATCACATGATCATTTTGAACGAAAAAATATTTTACCAAAATTTAAAAATCTCGTAACCAGGGGGTATTGTAAAAATCGTGAAATTCTCAAAGATAAAAATTTCCTCAGATCTTGTTTATTTTTTGAAAGTTTGTCTTGTTTAATAATATATCCAGCCTGAGAATGCATTCTAACCTGCATATTTTACGCGAAACTTAATTTAGAAAGTCTAATGCAGAAAAGTTGATTTCCTACTGTTTTGTTGGAAACAACAAAACGACCCAGATCACTTAAATATGACGTCAGAAACACATATCTACACATGTTCTCAGTCGTCTCAAAAAGACGAACAAAATGATATATCACATTATCATTTTGAACGAAAAAATATTTTACCAAAATTTAAAAATCTCGTAACCAAGGGGTATTGTAAAAATAGTGAAATTCTCAAAAATAAAAATTTCCTCAAATCTTGTTTATTTTTAAAGTTTGTCATGTTTAATGATATATCTAGCTTGAGAATGCATTCTAACCTGCATATTTCACCCGAAACTTAAGTTAGAAAGTATAATGTAGAAAAGTTAAATTCGTACGTTTTATGTAGCAATCAACAAAATGACCCAGATCACTTAAATATGACGTCAGAAACTCATATCTACACATTTTCTCAGTCGTCTCAAAAAGACGAACAAAATGATCATTCAAATGATCATTTTGAACGAAAAACATTTTACCCAAATTTAAAAATCTCGTCACCAGGAGGTATTGTGAAAATCGTGAAATTCTCAAAAATAAAAATTTCCTCAGATCTTGTTTATTTTTAAAGTTTGTCATGTTTTATGATATATCCAGCTTGAGAATGCATTCTAACCTGCATATTTTACCCGAAACTTAAGTTAGAAAGTCTAATACGAAAAGTTGATTTCCTACTTTTTTTGTTGGAAACAACAAAACGTCCCGGATCACTTAAATATGACACCAGAAACTCATATCTACACATTTTCTCTGTCGTCTCAAAAAGACGAACAAAATGATAATTCAAATGATCATTTTGAACGAAAAAATATTTTACCCAAATTTAAAAATCTGGTAACCAGGGGGTATTGTAAAAATCGTGAAATTCTCAAAGATAAAAATTTCCTCAGATCTTGTTTATTTTTAAAGTTTGTCCTGTTTAATCATATATCCAGCTTGAGAATGCATTCTAACCTGCATATTTCAACCGAAACTAAAGTTAAAATTCTAATGGAGAAAAGTTAATTTCGTACGTTTTATGTAGCAAACAACAAAATGACCCAGATCACGTAAATATGACGTCAGAAACACATATCTACACATTTTCTCAGTCGTCTCAAAAAGACGAACAAAATGATATATTACATGATCATTTTGAACGAAAAAATATTTTACCCAAATTTAAAAATCTCGTAACCAGGGCGTATTGTAAAAATCGTGAAATTCTCAAAGATAAAAATTTCCTCAGATCTTGTTTATTTTTAAAGTTTGTCTTGTTTAATAATATATCCAGCCTGAGAATGCATTCTAACCTGCATATTTTACGCGAAACTTAATTTAGAAAGTCTAATACAGAAAAGTTGGTTTCCTACTATTTTGTTGGAAACAACAAAACGTCCCGGATCACTTAAATATGACACCAGAAACTCATATCTACACATTTTCTCTGTCGTCTCAAAAAGACGAACAAAATGATAATTCAAATGATCATTTTGAACGAAAAAATATTTTACCCAAATTTAAAAATCTCGTAACCAGGGGGTATTGTAAAAATCGTGAAATTCTCAAAGATAAAAATTTCCTCAGATCTTGTTTATTTTTAAAGTTGTCCTGTTTAATGATATATCCAGCTTGAGAATGCATTCTAACCTGCATATTTCACCCGAAACTTAAGTTAGAAAGTCTAATACAGAAAATTTGATTTCCTACTGTTTTGTTGGAAACAACAAAACGACCCAGATCACTTAAATATGACGTCAGAAACACATATCTACACATGTTCTCAGTCGTCTCAAAAAGACGAACAAAATGATATATCACATGATCATTTTGAACGAAAAAATATTTTACCAAAATTTAAAAATCTCGTAACCAGGGGGTATTGTAAAAATCGTGAAATTCTCAAAGATAAAAATTTCCTCAGATCTTGTTTATTTTTTGAAAGTTTGTCTTGTTTAATAATATATCCAGCCTGAGAATGCATTCTAACCTGCATATTTTACGCGAAACTTAATTTAGAAAGTCTAATACAGAAAAGTTGATTTCCTACTGTTTTGTTGGAAACAACAAAACGACCCAGATCACTTAAATATGACGTCAGAAACACATATCTACACATGTTCTCAGTCGTCTCAAAAAGACGAACAAAATGATAATTCAAATGATCATTTTGAACGAAAAATATTTTACCCAAATTTAAAAATCTCGTCACCAGGGGGTATTGTGAAAATCGTGAAATTCTCAAAAATAAAAATTTCCTCAGATCTTGTTTATTTTTAAAGTTTGTCCTGTTTAATGATATATCCAGCTTGAGAATGCATTCTAACCTGCATATTTCACCCGAAACTTAAGTTAGAAAGTCTAATACAGAAAATTTGATTTCCTACTGTTTTGTTGGAAACAACAAAATGAGCCAGATCACTTAAATATGACGTCAGAAACACATATCTACACATGTTCTCAGTCGTCTCAAAAAGACGAACAAAATGATATATCACATGATCATTTTGAACGAAAAAATATTTTACCAAAATTTAAAAATCTCGTAACCAGGGGGTATTGTAAAAATCGTGAAATTCTCAAAGATAAAAATTTCCTCAGATCTTGTTTATTTTTTGAAAGTTTGTCTTGTTTAATAATATATCCAGCCTGAGAATGCATTCTAACCTGCATATTTTACGCGAAACTTAATTTAGAAAGTCTAATGCAGAAAAGTTGATTTCCTACTGTTTTGTTGGAAACAACAAAACGACCCAGATCACTTAAATATGACGTCAGAAACACATATCTACGCATGTTCTCAGTCGTCTCAAAAAGACGAACAAAATGATATATCACATTATCATTTTGAACGAAAAAATATTTTACCCAAATTTAAAAATCTCGTAACCAAGGGGTATTGTAAAAATAGTGAAATTCTCAAAAATAAAAATTTCCTCAAATCTTGTTTATTTTTAAAGTTTGTCATGTTTAATGATATATCTAGCTTGAGAATGCATTCTAACCTGCATATTTCACCCGAAACTTAAGTTAGAAAGTATAATGTAGAAAAGTTAAATTCGTACGTTTTATGTAGCAAACAACAAAATGACCCAGATCACTTAAATATGACGTCAGAAACTCATATCTACACATTTTCTCAGTCGTCTCAAAAAGACGAACAAAATGATCATTCAAATGATCATTTTGAACGAAAAATATTTTACCCAAATTTAAAAATCTCGTCACCAGGAGGTATTGTGAAAATCGTGAAATTCTCAAAGATAAAAATTTCCTCAGATCTTGTTTATTTTTAAAGTTTGTTATGTTTAATGATATATCCAGCCTGAGAATGCATTCTAACCTGCACATTTTACGCAAATCTTAATTTAGAAAGTCTAATACAGAAAAGTTGATTTCCTACTGTTTTGTTGGAAACAACAAAAGGAGCCAGATCACTTAAATATGACGTCAGAAACACATATCTACACATTTTCTCAGCCGTCTCAAAAAGACGTACAAAATGATAATTCAAATGATCATTTTGAACGAAAAAATATTTTACCCAAATTTAAAAATCTGGTAACCAGGGGGTATTGTAAAAATCGTGAAATTCTCAAAGATAAAAATTTCCTCAGATCTTGTTTATTTTTAAAGTTTGTCCTGTTTAATCATATATCCAGCTTGAGAATGCATTCTAACCTGCATATTTCAACCGAAACTAAAGTTAGAAATTCTAATGGAGAAAAGTTAATTTCGTACGTTTTATGTAGCAAACAACAAAATGACCCAGATCACGTAAATATGACGTCAGAAACACATATCTACACATTTTCTCAGTCGTCTCAAAAAGACGAACAAAATGATATATTACATGATCATTTTGAACGAAAAAATATTTTACCCAAATTTAAAAATCTCGTAACCAGGGCGTATTGTAAAAATCGTGAAATTCTCAAAGATAAAAATTTCCTCAGATCTTGTTTATTTTTAAAGTTTGTCTTGTTTAATAATATATCCAGCCTGAGAATGCATTCTAACCTGCATATTTTACGCGAAACTTAATTTAGAAAGTCTAATACAGAAAAGTTGATTTCCTACTGTTTTGTTGGAAACAACAAAACGTCCCGGATCACTTAAATATGACACCAGAAACTCATATCTACACATTTTCTCTGTCGTCTCAAAAAGACGAACAAAATGATAATTCAAATGATCATTTTGAACGAAAAAATATTTTACCCAAATTTAAAAATCTCGTAACCAGGGGGTATTGTAAAAATCGTGAAATTCTCAAAGATAAAAATTTCCTCAGATCTTGTTTATTTTTAAAGTTGTCCTGTTTAATGATATATCCAGCTTGAGAATGCATTCTAACCTGCATATTTCACCCGAAACTTAAGTTAGAAAGTCTAATACAGAAAATTTGATTTCCTACTGTTTTGTTGGAAACAACAAAACGACCCAGATCACTTAAATATGACGTCAGAAACACATATCTACACATGTTCTCAGTCGTCTCAAAAAGACGAACAAAATGATATATCACATGATCATTTTGAACGAAAAAATATTTTACCAAAATTTAAAAATCTCGTAACCAGGGGGTATTGTAAAAATCGTGAAATTCTCAAAGATAAAAATTTCCTCAGATCTTGTTTATTTTTTGAAAGTTTGTCTTGTTTAATAATATATCCAGCCTGAGAATGCATTCTAACCTGCATATTTTACGCGAAACTTAATTTAGAAAGTCTAATACAGAAAAGTTGATTTCCTACTGTTTTGTTGGAAACAACAAAACGACCCAGATCACTTAAATATGACGTCAGAAACACATATCTACACATGTTCTCAGTCGTCTCAAAAAGACGAACAAAATGATAATTCAAATGATCATTTTGAACGAAAAATATTTTACCCAAATTTAAAAATCTCGTCACCAGGGGGTATTGTGAAAATCGTGAAATTCTCAAAAATAAAAATTTCCTCAGATCTTGTTTATTTTTAAAGTTTGTCCTGTTTAATGATATATCCAGCTTGAGAATGCATTCTAACCTGCACATTTCACCCGAAACTTAAGTTAGAAAGTCTAATACAGAAAATTTGATTTCCTACTGTTTTGTTGGAAACAACAAAATGAGCCAGATCACTTAAATATGACGTCAGAAACACATATCTACACATGTTCTCAGTCGTCTCAAAAAGACGAACAAAATGATATATCACATGATCATTTTGAACGAAAAAATATTTTACCAAAATTTAAAAATCTCGTAACCAGGGGGTATTGTAAAAATCGTGAAATTCTCAAAGATAAAAATTTCCTCAGATCTTGTTTATTTTTTGAAAGTTTGTCTTGTTTAATAATATATCCAGCCTGAGAATGCATTCTAACCTGCATATTTTACGCGAAACTTAATTTAGAAAGTCTAATGCAGAAAAGTTGATTTCCTACTGTTTTGTTGGAAACAACAAAACGACCCAGATCACTTAAATATGACGTCAGAAACACATATCTACACATGTTCTCAGTCGTCTCAAAAAGACGAACAAAATGATATATCACATTATCATTTTGAACGAAAAAATATTTTACCAAAATTTAAAAATCTCGTAACCAAGGGGTATTGTAAAAATAGTGAAATTCTCAAAAATAAAAATTTCCTCAAATCTTGTTTATTTTTAAAGTTTGTCATGTTTAATGATATATCTAGCTTGAGAATGCATTCTAACCTGCATATTTCACCCGAAACTTAAGTTAGAAAGTATAATGTAGAAAAGTTAAATTCGTACGTTTTATGTAGCAAACAACAAAATGACCCAGATCACTTAAATATGACGTCAGAAACTCATATCTACACATTTTCTCAGTCGTCTCAAAAAGACGAACAAAATGATCATTCAAATGATCATTTTGAACGAAAAATATTTTACCCAAATTTAAAAATCTCGTCACCAGGAGGTATTGTGAAAATCGTGAAATTCTCAAAAATAAAAATTTCCTCAGATCTTGTTTATTTTTAAAGTTTGTCATGTTTTATGATATATCCAGCTTGAGAATGCATTCTAACCTGCATATTTTACCCGAAACTTAAGTTAGAAAGTCTAATACGAAAAGTTGATTTCCTACTTTTTTTGTTGGAAACAACAAAACGTCCCGGATCACTTAAATATGACACCAGAAACTCATATCTACACATTTTCTCTGTCGTCTCAAAAAGACGAACAAAATGATAATTCAAATGATCATTTTGAACGAAAAAATATTTTACCCAAATTTAAAAATCTCGTAACCAGGGGGTATTGTAAAAATCGTGAAATTCTCAAAGATAAAAATTTCCTCAGATCTCGTTTATTTTTAAAGTTTGTCCTGTTTAATGATATATCCAGCTTGAGAATGCATTCTAACCTGCATATTTCACCCGAAACTTAATTTAGAAAGTCTAATACAGAAAAGTTGATTTCCTACTGTTTTGTTGGAAACAACAAAAGGAGCCAGATCACTTAAATATGACGTCAGAAACACATATCTACACATTTTCTCAGCCGTCTCAAAAAGACGTACAAAATGATAATTCAAATGATCATTTTGAACGAAAAAATATTTTACCCAAATTTAAAAATCTGGTAACCAGGGGGTATTGTAAAAATCGTGAAATTCTCAAAGATAAAAATTTCCTCAGATCTTGTTTATTTTTAAAGTTTGTCCTGTTTAATCATATATCCAGCTTGAGAATGCATTCTAACCTGCATATTTCAACCGAAACTAAAGTTAGAAATTCTAATGGAGAAAAGTTAATTTCGTACGTTTTATGTAGCAAACAACAAAATGACCCAGATCACGTAAATATGACGTCAGAAACACATATCTACACATTTTCTCAGTCGTCTCAAAAAGACGAACAAAATGATATATTACATGATCATTTTGAACGAAAAAATATTTTACCCAAATTTAAAAATCTCGTAACCAGGGCGTATTGTAAAAATCGTGAAATTCTCAAAGATAAAAATTTCCTCAGATCTTGTTTATTTTTAAAGTTTGTCTTGTTTAATAATATATCCAGCCTGAGAATGCATTCTAACCTGCATATTTTACGCGAAACTTAATTTAGAAAGTCTAATACAGAAAAGTTGATTTCCTACTGTTTTGTTGGAAACAACAAAACGTCCCGGATCACTTAAATATGACACCAGAAACTCATATCTACACATTTTCTCTGTCGTCTCAAAAAGACGAACAAAATGATAATTCAAATGATCATTTTGAACGAAAAAATATTTTACCCAAATTTAAAAATCTGGTAACCAGGGGGTATTGTAAAAATCGTGAAATTCTCAAAGATAAAAATTTCCTCAGATCTTGTTTATTTTTAAAGTTTGTCCTGTTTAATCATATATCCAGCTTGAGAATGCATTCTAACCTGCATATTTCAACCGAAACTAAAGTTAGAAATTCTAATGGAGAAAAGTTAATTTCGTACGTTTTATGTAGCAAACAACAAAATGACCCAGATCACGTAAATATGACGTCAGAAACACATATCTACACATTTTCTCAGTCGTCTCAAAAAGACGAACAAAATGATATATTACATGATCATTTTGAACGAAAAAATATTTTACCCAAATTTAAAAATCTCGTAACCAGGGCGTATTGTAAAAATCGTGAAATTCTCAAAGATAAAAATTTCCTCAGATCTTGTTTATTTTTAAAGTTTGTCTTGTTTAATAATATATCCAGCCTGAGAATGCATTCTAACCTGCATATTTTACGCGAAACTTAATTTAGAAAGTCTAATACAGAAAAGTTGATTTCCTACTGTTTTGTTGGAAACAACAAAACGTCCCGGATCACTTAAATATGACACCAGAAACTCATATCTACACATTTTCTCTGTCGTCTCAAAAAGACGAACAAAATGATAATTCAAATGATCATTTTGAACGAAAAAATATTTTACCCAAATTTAAAAATCTCGTAACCAGGGGGTATTGTAAAAATCGTGAAATTCTCAAAGATAAAAATTTCCTCAGATCTTGTTTATTTTTAAAGTTGTCCTGTTTAATGATATATCCAGCTTGAGAATGCATTCTAACCTGCATATTTCACCCGAAACTTAAGTTAGAAAGTCTAATACAGAAAATTTGATTTCCTACTGTTTTGTTGGAAACAACAAAACGACCCAGATCACTTAAATATGACGTCAGAAACACATATCTACACATGTTCTCAGTCGTCTCAAAAAGACGAACAAAATGATATATCACATGATCATTTTGAACGAAAAAATATTTTACCAAAATTTAAAAATCTCGTAACCAGGGGGTATTGTAAAAATCGTGAAATTCTCAAAGATAAAAATTTCCTCAGATCTTGTTTATTTTTTGAAAGTTTGTCTTGTTTAATAATATATCCAGCCTGAGAATGCATTCTAACCTGCATATTTTACGCGAAACTTAATTTAGAAAGTCTAATACAGAAAAGTTGATTTCCTACTGTTTTGTTGGAAACAACAAAACGACCCAGATCACTTAAATATGACGTCAGAAACACATATCTACACATGTTCTCAGTCGTCTCAAGAAGACGAACAAAATGATAATTCAAATGATCATTTTGAACGAAAAATATTTTACCCAAATTTAAAAATCTGGTAACCAGGTGGTATTGTGAAAATCGTGAAATTCTCAAAAATAAAAATTTCCTCAGATCTTGTTTATTTTTAAAGTTTGTCCTGTTTAATGATATATCCAGCTTGAGAATGCATTCTAACCTGCATATTTCACCCGAAACTTAAGTTAGAAAGTCTAATACAGAAAATTTGATTTCCTACTGTTTTGTTGGAAACAACAAAATGAGCCAGATCACTTAAATATGACGTCAGAAACACATATCTACACATGTTCTCAGTCGTCTCAAAAAGACGAACAAAATGATATATCACATGATCATTTTGAACGAAAAAATATTTTACCAAAATTTAAAAATCTCGTAACCAAGGGGTATTGTAAAAATAGTGAAATTCTCAAAAAAAAAAATTTCCTCAAATCTTGTTTATTTTTAAAGTTTGTCATGTTTAATGATATATCTAGCTTGAGAATGCATTCTAACGTGCATATTTCACCCGAAACTTAAGTTAGAAAGTATAATGTAGAAAAGTTAAATTCGTACGTTTTATGTAGCAAACAACAAAATGACCCAGATCACTTAAATATGACGTCAGAAACTCATATCTACACATTTTCTCAGTCGTCTCAAAAAGACGAACAAAATGATAATTCAAATGATCATTTTGAACGAAAAATATTTTACCCAAATTTAAAAATCTCGTCACCAGGAGGTATTGTGAAAATCGTGAAATTCTCAAAAATTAAAATTTCCTCAGATCTTGTTTATTTTTAAAGTTTGTCATGTTTTATGATATATCCAGCTTGAGAATGCATTCTAACCTGCATATTTTACCCGAAACTTAAGTTAGAAAGTCTAATACGAAAAGTTGATTTCCTACTTTTTTTGTTGGAAACAACAAAACGTCCCGGATCACTTAAATATGACACCAGAAACTCATATCTACACATTTTCTCTGTCGTCTCAAAAAGACGAACAAAATGATAATTCAAATGATCATTTTGAACGAAAAAATATTTTACCCAAATTTAAAAATCTCGTAACCAGGGGGTATTGTAAAAATCGTGAAATTCTCAAAGATAAAAATTTCCTCAGATCTTGTTTATTTTTAAAGTTTGTCCTGTTTAATGATATATCCAGCTTGAGAATGCATTCTAACCTGCATATTTCACCCGAAACTTAAGTTAGAAAGTCTAATACAGAAAATTTGATTTCCTACTGTTTTGTTGGAAACAACAAAAGAGCCAGATCACTTAAATATGACGTCAGAAACACATATCTACACATGTTCTCAGTCGTCTCAAAAAGACGAACAAAATGATATATCACATGATCATTTTGAACGAAAAAATATTTTACCAAAATTTAAAAATCTCGTAACCAGGGGGTATTGTAAAAATCGTGAAATTCTCAAATATAAAAATTTCCTCAGATCTTGTTTATTTTTTGAAAGTTTGTCTTGTTTAATAATATATCCAGCCTGAGAATGCATTCTAACCTGCATATTTCACCCGAAACTTAAGTTAGAAAGTCTAATACGAAAAGTTGATTTCCTACTTTTTTTGTTGGAAACAACAAAACGACCCAGATCACTTAAATATGACATCAGAAACTCATATCTACGTTTTCTCAGTCGTCTCAAAAAGACGAAGAAAATGATATATCAAATGATCATTTTGAACGAAAAAATATTTTACCCAAATTTAAAAATCTCGTAACCAGGGGGTATTGTAAAAATCGTGAAATTCTCAAAGATAAAAATTTCCTCAGATCTTGTTTATTTTTAAAGTTTGTCCTGTTTAATGATATATCCAGCTTGAGAATGCATTCTAACCTGCATATTTCACCCGAAACTTAAGTTAGAAAGTCTAATGTACAAAAGTTAAATTCGTACGTTTTATGTAGCAAACAACAAAATGACCCAGATCACTTAAATATGACGCCAGAAACTCATATCTACACATTTTCTCAGTCGTCTCAAAAAGACGAACAAAATGATAATTCAAATGATCATTTTGAACGCAAAAATATTTTACCCAAATTTAAAAATCTCGTAACCAGGGGGTATTGTGAAAATCGTGAAATTCTCAAAAATAAAAATTTCCTCAGATCTTGTTTATTTTTAAAGTTTGTTATGTTTAATGATATATCCAGCCTGAGAATGCATTCTAACCTGCATATTTTACGCGAATCTTAATTTAGAAAGTCTAATACAGAAAAGTTGATTTCCTACTGTTTTGTTGGAAACAACAAAAGGAGCCAGATCACTTAAATATGACGTCAGAAACACATATCTACACATTTTCTCAGCCGTCTCAAAAAGACGAACAAAATGATAATTCAAATGATCATTTTGAACGAAAAAATATTTTACCCAAATTTAAAAATCAGGTAACCAGGGGGTATTGTAAAAATCGTGAAATTCTCAAAGATAAAAATTTCCTCAGATCTTGTTTATTTTTAAAGTTTGTCCTGTTTAATCATATATCCAGCTTGAGAATGCATTCTAACCTGCATATTTCAACCGAAACTAAAGTTAGAAATTCTAATGGAGAAAAGTTAATTTCGTACGTTTTATGTAGCAAACAACAAAATGACCCAGATCACGTAAATATGACGTCAGAAACACATATCTACACATGTTCTCAGTCGTCTCAAAAAGACGAACAAAATGATATATCACATTATCATTTTGAACGAAAAAATATTTTACCCAAATTTAAAAATCTCGTAACCAAGGGGTATTGTAAAAATAGTGAAATTCTCAAAAATAAAAATTTCCTCAAATCTTGTTAATTTTTAAAGTTTGTCATGTTTAATGATATATCCAGCTTGAGAACGCATTCTAACCTGCATATTTCACCCGAAACTTAAGTTAGAAAGTCTAATGTAGAAAAGTTAAATTCGTACGTTTTATGTAGCAAACAACAAAATGACCCAGATCACTTAAATATGACGCCAGAAACTCATATCTACACATTTTCTCAGTCGTCTCAAAAAGACGAACAAAATGATAATTCAAATGATCATTTTGAACGAAAAAATATTTTACCCAAATTTAAAAATCTCGTAACCAGGGGGTATTGTAAAAATCGTGAACTTCTCAAAGATAAAAATTTCCACAGATCTTGTTTATTTTTAAAGTTTGTCCTGTTTAATGATATATCCAGCTTGAGAATGCATTCTAACCTGCATATTTCACCCGAAACTTAAGTTAGAAAGTCTAATGTACAAAAGTTAAATTCGTACGTTTTATGTAGCAAACAACAAAATGACCCAGATCACTTAAATATGACGCCAGAAACTCATATCTACACATTTTCTCAGTCGTCTCAAAAAGACGAACAAAATGATAATTCAAATGATCATTTTGAACGCAAAAATATTTTACCCAAATTTAAAAATCTCGTAACCAGGGGGTATTGTAAAAATCGTGAAATTCTCAAAGATAAAAATTTCCTCAGATCTTGTTTATTTTTAAAGTTTGTCCTGTTTAATGATATATCCAGCTTCAGAATGCATTCTAACCTGCATATTTCACCCGAAACTTAAGTTAGAAAGTCTAATACAGAAAATTTGGTTTCCTACTGTTTTGTTGGAAACAACAAAATGAGCAGATCACTTAAATATGACGTCAGAAACACATATCTACACATGTTCTCAGTCGTCTCAAAAAGACGAACAAAATGATATATCACATTATCATTTTGAACGAAAAAATATTTTACCAAAATTTAAAAATCTCGTAACCAAGGGGTATTGTAAAAATCGTGAAATTCTCAAAAATAAAAATTTCCTCAAATCTTGTTTATTTTTAAAGTTTGTTATGTTTAATGATATATCCAGCTTGAGAATGCATTCTAACCTGCATATTTCACCCGAAACTTAAGTTAGAAAGTCTAATGTAGAAAAGTTAAATTCGTACGTTTTATGTAGCAAACAACAAAATGACCCAGATCACTTAAATATGACGTCAGAAACTCATATCTACACATTTTCTCAGTCGTCTCAAAAAGACGAACAAAATGATATATCACATGATCATTTTGAACGAAAAAATATTTTACCCAAATTTAAAAATCTCGTAACCAGGGGGTATTGTAAAAATCGTGAAATTCTCAAAGATAAAAATTTCCTCAGATCTTGTTTATTTTTAAAGTTTGTCCTGTTTAATGATATATCCAGCTTGAGAATGCATTCTAACCTGCATATTTCACCCGAAACTTAAGTTAGAAAGTCTAATACAGAAAATTTGATTTCCTACTGTTTTGTTGGAAACAACAAAATGACGCAGATCACTTAAATATGACGTCAGAAACACATATCTACACATGTTCTCAGTCGTCTCAAAAAGACGAACAAAATGATATATCACATTATCATTTTGAACGAAAAAATATTTTACCCAAATTTAAAAATCTCGTAACCAGGGGGTATTGTAAAAATCGTGAAATTCTCAAAGATAAAAATTTCCTCAGATCTTGTTTATTTTTAAAGTTTGTCCTGTTTAATGATATATCCAGCTTGAGAATGCATTCTAACCTGCATATTTCACCCGAAACTTAAGTTAGAAAGTCTAATACAGAAAATTTGATTTCCTACTGTTTTGTTGGAAACAACAAAAGGAGCCAGATCACTTAAATATGACGTCAGAAACACATATCTACACATGTTCTCAGTCGTCTCAAAAAGACGAACAAAATGATATATCACATGATCATTTTGAACGAAAAAATATTTTACCAAAATTTAAAAATCTCGTAACCAGGGGGTATTGTAAAAATCGTGAAATTCTCAAAGATAAAAATTTCCTCAGATCTTGTTTATTTTTAAAGTTTGTCCTGTTTAATGATATATCCAGCTTGAGAATGCATTCTAACCTGCATATTTCACCCGAAACTTAAGTTAGAAAGTCTAATGTAGAAAAGTTAAATTCGTACGTTTTATGTAGCAAACAACAAAATGACCCAGATCACTTAAATATGACGCCAGAAACTCATATCTACACATTTTCTCAGTCGTCTCAAAAAGACGAACAAAATGATTATTCAAATGATCATTTTGAACGCAAAAATATTTTACCCAAATTTAAAAATCTCGTAACCAGGGGGTATTGTGAAAATCGTGAAATTCTCAAAGATAAAAATTTCCTCAGATCTTGTTTATTTTTAAAGTTTGTCCTGTTTAATCATATATCCAGCCTGAGAATGCATTCTAACCTGCATATTTTACGCGAATCTTAATTTAGAAAGTCTAATACAGAAAAGTTGATTTCCTACTGTTTTGTTGGAAACAACAAAAGGAGCCAGATCACTTAAATATGACGTCAGAAACACATATCTACACATTTTCTCAGCCGTCTCAAAAAGACGAACAAAATGATAATTCAAATGATCATTTTGAACGAAAAAATATTTTACCCAAATTTAAAAATCAGGTAACCAGGGGGTATTGTAAAAATCGTGAAATTCTCAAAGATAAAAATTTCCTCAGATCTTGTTTATTTTTAAAGTTTGTCCTGTTTAATCATATATGCAGCTTGAGAATGCATTCTAACCTGCATATTTCAACCGAAACTAAAGTTAGAAATTCTAATGGAGAAAAGTTAATTTCGTACGTTTTATGTAGCAAACAACAAAATGACCCAGATCACGTAAATATGACGTCAGAAACACATATCTACACATGTTCTCAGTCGTCTCAAAAAGACGAACAAAATGATATATCACATTATCATTTTGAACGAAAAAATATTTTACCCAAATTTAAAAATCTCGTAACCAAGGGGTATTGTAAAAATCGTGAAATTCTCAAAAATAAAAATTTCCTCAAATCTTGTTAATTTTTAAAGTTTGTCATGTTTAATGATATATCCAGCTTGAGAACGCATTCTAACCTGCATATTTCACCCGAAACTTAAGTTAGAAAGTCTAATGTAGAAAAGTTAAATTCGTACGTTTTATGTAGCAAACAACAAAATGACCCAGATCACTTAAATATGACGCCAGAAACTCATATCTACACATTTTCTCAGTCGTCTCAAAAAGACGAACAAAATGATAATTCAAATGATCATTTTGAACGAAAAAATATTTTACCCAAATTTAAAAATCTCGTAACCAGGGGTATTGTAAAAGTCGTGAAATTCTCAAAGATAAAAATTTCCTCAGATCTTGTTTATTTTTAAAGTTTGTCCTGTTTAATGATATATCCAGCTTCAGAATGCATTCTAACCTGTATATTTCACCCGAAACTTAAGTAAGAAAGTCTAATACAGAAAATTTGGTTTCCTACTGTTTTGTTGGAAACAACAAAATGAGCAGATCACTTAAATATGACGTCAGAAACACATATCTACACATGTTCTCAGTCGTCTCAAAAAGACGAACAAAATGATATATCACATTATCATTTTGAACGAAAAAATATTTTACCCAAATTTAAAAATCTCGTAACCAAGGGGTATTGTAAAAATCGTGAAATTCTCAAAAATAAAATTTTCCTCAAATCTTGTTAATTTTTAAAGTTTGTCATGTTTAATGATATATCCAGCTTGAGAACGCATTCTAACCTGCATATTTCACCCGAAACTTAAGTTAGAAAGTCTAATGTAGAAAAGTTAAATTCGTACGTTTTATGTAGCAAACAACAAAATGACCCAGATCACTTAAATATGACGCCAGAAACTCATATATTCACAATTTCTCAGTCGTCTCAAAAAGACGAACAAAATGATATATCAAATGATCATTTTGAACGAAAAAATATTTTACCCAAATTTAAAAATCTGGTAACCAGGGGGTATTGTAAAAATCGTGAAATTCTCAAAGATAAAAATTTCCTCAGATCTTGTTTATTTTTAAAGTTTGTCATGTTTAATGATATATCCAGCCTGAGAATGCATTCTAACCTGCATATTTTACGCGAATCTTAATTTAGAAAGTCTAATACAGAAAAGTTGATTTCCTACTGTTTGGTTGGAAACAACAAAACGACCCAGATCACTTAAATATGACGTCAGAAACACATATCTACACATGTTCTCAGTCGTCTCAAAAAGACGAACAAAATGATATATCACATGATCATTTTGAACGAAAAAATATTTTACCCAAATTTAAAAATCTCGTAACCAGGGGGTATTGTAAAAATCGTGAAATTCTCAAAGATAAAAATTTCCTCAGATCTTGTTTATTTTTAAAGTTTGTCCTGTTTAATGATATATCCAGCTTGAGAATGCATTCTAACCTGCATATTTCACCCGAAACTTAAGTTAGAAAGTCTAATACAGAAAATTTGATTTCCTACTGTTTTGTTGGAAACAACAAAAGGAGCCAGATCACTTAAATATGACGTCAGAAACACATATCTACACATGTTCTCAGTCGTCTCAAAAAGACGAACAAAATGATATATCACATGATCATTTTGAACGAAAAAATATTTTACCAAAATTTAAAAATCTCGTAACCAGGGGGTATTGTAAAAATCGTGAAATTCTCAAAGATAAAAATTTCCTCAGATCTTGTTTATTTTTTGAAAGTTTGTCTTGTTTAATAATATATCCAGCCTGAGAATGCATTCTAACATGCATATTTTAAGCGAAACTTAATTTAGAAAGTCTAATGCAGAAAAGTTGATTTCCTACTGTTTTGTTGGAAACAACAAAACGACCCAGATCACTTAAATATGACGTCAGAAACACATATCTACACATGTTCTCAGTCGTCTCAAAAAGACGAACAAAATGATATATCAAATGATCATTTTGAACGAAAAAATATTTTACCCAAATTTAAAAATCTGGTAACCAGGGGGTATTGTAAAAATCGTGAAATTCTCAAAGATAAAAATTTCCTCAGATCTTGTTTATTTTTAAAGTTTGTCTTGTTTAATAATATATCCAGCTTGAGAATGCATTCTAACCTGCATATTTCACCCGAAACTTAAGTTAGAAAGTGTAATACGAAAAGTTGATTTCCTACTTTTTTTGTTGGAAACAACAAAACGACCCGGATCACTTAAATATGACATCAGAAACTCATATCTACGTTTTCTCAGTCGTCTCAAAAAGACGAAGAAAATGATATATCAAATGATCATTTTGAACGAAAAAATATTTTACCCAAATTTAAAAATCTCGTAACCAGGGGGTATTGTAAAAATCGTGAAATTCTCAAAGATAAAAATTTCCTCAGATCTTGTTTATTTTTAAAGTTTGTCATGTTTAATGATATATCCAGCCTGAGAATGTATTCTAACCTGCATATTTTACGCGAATCTTAATTTAGAAAGTCTAATACAGAAAAGTTGATTTCCTACTGTTTGGTTGGAAACAACAAAACGACCCAGATCACTTAAATATGACGTCAGAAACACATATCTACACATGTTCTCAGTCGTCTCAAAAAGACGAACAAAATGATATATCACATGATCATTTTGAACGAAAAAATATTTTACCCAAATTTAAAAATCTCGTAACCAGGGGGTATTGTAAAAATCGTGAAATTCTCAAAGATAAAAATTTCCTCAGATCTTGTTTATTTTAAAGTTTGTCCTGTTTAATGATATATCCAGCTTGAGAATGCATTCTAACCTGCATATTTCACCCGAAACTTAAGTTAGAAAGTCTAATACAGAAAATTTGATTTCCTACTGTTTTGTTGGAAACAACAAAAGGAGCCAGATCACTTAAATATGACGTCAGAAACACATATCTACACATGTTCTCAGTCGTCTCAAAAAGACGAACAAAATGATATATCACATGATCATTTTGAACGAAAAAATATTTTACCAAAATTTAAAAATCTCGTAACCAGGGGGTATTGTAAAAATCGTGAAATTCTCAAAGATAAAAATTTCCTCAGATCTTGTTTATTTTTAAAGTTTGTCCTGTTTAATGATATATCCAGCTTGAGAATGCATTCTAACCTGCATATTTCACCCGAAACTTAAGTTAGAAAGTCTAATGTAGAAAAGTTAAATTCGTACGTTTTATGTAGCAAACAACAAAATGACCCAGATCACTTAAATATGACGCCAGAAACTCATATCTACACATTTTCTCAGTCGTCTCAAAAAGACGAACAAAATGATAATTCAAATGATCATTTTGAACGCAAAAATATTTTACCCAAATTTAAAAATCTCGTAACCAGGGGGTATTGTGAAAATCGTGAAATTCTCAAAGATAAAAATTTCCTCAGATCTTGTTTATTTTTAAAGTTTGTCCTGTTTAATCATATATCCAGCCTGAGAATGCATTCTAACCTGCATATTTTACGCGAATCTTAATTTAGAAAGTCTAATACAGAAAAGTTGATTTCCTACTGTTTTGTTGGAAACAACAAAAGGAGCCAGATCACTTAAATATGACGTCAGAAACACATATCTAAACATTTTCTCAGCCGTCTCAAAAAGACGAACAAAATGATAATTCAAATGATCATTTTGAACGAAAAAATATTTTACCCAAATTTAAAAATCAGGTAACCAGGGGGTATTGTAAAAATCGTGAAATTCTCAAAGATAAAAATTTCCTCAGATCTTGTTTATTTTTAAAGTTTGTCCTGTTTAATCATATATCCAGCTTGAGAATGCATTCTAACCTGCATATTTCAACCGAAACTAAAGTTAGAAATTCTAATGGAGAAAAGTTAATTTCGTACGTTTTATGTAGCAAACAACAAAATGACCCAGATCACGTAAATATGACGTCAGAAACACATATCTACACATGTTCTCAGTCGTCTCAAAAAGACGAACAAAATGATATATCACATTATCATTTTGAACGAAAAAATATTTTACCCAAATTTAAAAATCTCGTAACCAAGGGGTATTGTAAAAATCGTGAAATTCTCAAAAATAAAAATTTCCTCAAATCTTGTTAATTTTTAAAGTTTGTCATGTTTAATGATATATCCAGCTTGAGAACGCATTCTAACCTGCATATTTCACCCGAAACTTAAGTTAGAAAGTCTAATGTAGAAAAGTTAAATTCGTACGTTTTATGTAGCAAACAACAAAATGACCCAGATCACTTAAATATGACGCCAGAAACTCATATCTACACATTTTCTCAGTCGTCTCAAAAAGACGAACAAAATGATAATTCAAATGATCATTTTGAACGAAAAAATATTTTACCCAAATTTAAAAATCTCGTAACCAGGGGGTATTGTAAAAGTCGTGAAATTCTCAAAGATAAAAATTTCCTCAGATCTTGTTTATTTTTAAAGTTTGTCCTGTTTAATGATATATCCAGCTTCAGAATGCATTCTAACCTGTATATTTCACCCGAAACTTAAGTAAGAAAGTCTAATACAGAAAATTTGGTTTCCTACTGTTTTGTTGGAAACAACAAAATGAGCCGATCACTTAAATATGACGTCAGAAACACATATCTACACATGTTCTCAGTCGTCTCAAAAAGACGAACAAAATGATATATCACATTATCATTTTGAACGAAAAAATATTTTACCAAAATTTAAAAATCTCGTAACCAAGGGGTATTGTAAAAATCGTGAAATTCTCAAAAATAAAAATTTCCTCAAATCTTGTTTATTTTTAAAGTTTGTCATGTTTAATGATATATCCAGCTTGAGAATGCATTCTAACCTGCATATTTCACACGAAACTTAAGTTAGAAAGTCTAATGTAGAAAAGTTAAATTCGTACGTTTTAAGTAGCAAACAACAAAATGACCCAGATCACTTAAATATGACGTCAGAAACTCATATCTACACATTTTCTCAGTCGTCTCAAAAAGACGAACAAAATGATATATCACATGATCATTTTGAACGAAAAAATATTTTACCCAAATTTAAAAATCTCGTAACCAGGGGGTATTGTAAAAATCGTGAAATTCTAAAAGATAAAAATTTCCTCAGATCTTGTTTATTTTTAAAGTTTGTCCTGTTTAATGATATATCCAGCTTGAGAATGCATTCTAACCTGCATATTTCACCCGAAACTTAAG
The DNA here is from genome assembly GCA_964023205.1 of Lutraria lutraria. Lineage (NCBI taxonomy): Eukaryota > Metazoa > Mollusca > Bivalvia > Venerida > Mactridae > Lutraria > Lutraria lutraria. Next base: position 10,538,910 of record OZ026839.1, on the reverse strand, counting down.
TTAGAAAGTCTAATACAGAAAATTTGATTTCCTACTGTTTTGTTGGAAACAACAAAATGACGCAGATCACTTAAATATGACGTCAGAAACACATATCTACACATGTTCTCAGTCGTCTCAAAAAGACGAACAAAATGATATATCACATTATCATTTTGAACGAAAAAATATTTTACCCAAATTTAAAAATCTCGTAACCAAGGGGTATTGTAAAAATCGTGAAATTCTCAAAAATAAAATTTTCCTCAAATCTGGTTAATTTTTAAAGTTTGTCATGTTTAATGATATATCCAGCTTGAGAACGCATTCTAACCTGCATATTTCACCCGAAACTTAAGTTAGAAAGTCTAATGTAGAAAAGTTAAATTCGTACGTTTTATGTAGCAAACAACAAAATGACCCAGATCACTTAAATATGACGTCAGAAACACATATCTACACATGTTCTCAGTCGTCTCAAAAAGACGAACAAAATGATATATCACATGATCATTTTGAACGAAAAAATATTTTACCAAAATTTAAAAATCTCGTAACCAGGGGGTATTGTAAAAATCGTGAAATTCTCAAAGATAAAAATTTCCTCAGATCTTGTTTATTTTTTGAAAGTTTGTCTTGTTTAATAATATATCCAGCCTGAGAATGCATTCTAACATGCATATTTTAAGCGAAACTTAATTTAGAAAGTCTAATGCAGAAAAGTTGATTTCCTACTGTTTTGTTGGAAACAACAAAACGACCCAGATCACTTAAATATGACGTCAGAAACACATATCTACACATGTTCTCAGTCGTCTCAAAAAGACGAACAAAATGATATATCAAATGATCATTTTGAACGAAAAAATATTTTACCCAAATTTAAAAATCTGGTAACCAGGGGGTATTGTAAAAATCGTGAAATTCTCAAAGATAAAAATTTCCTCAGATCTTGTTTATTTTTAAAGTTTGTCTTGTTTAATAATATATCCAGCTTGAGAATGCATTCTAACCTGCATATTTCACCCGAAACTTAAGTTAGAAAGTGTAATACGAAAAGTTGATTTCCTACTTTTTTTGTTGGAAACAACAAAACGACCCGGATCACTTAAATATGACATCAGAAACTCATATCTACGTTTTCTCAGTCGTCTCAAAAAGACGAAGAAAATGATATATCAAATGATCATTTTGAACGAAAAAATATTTTACCCAAATTTAAAAATCTCGTAACCAGGGGGTATTGTAAAAATCGTGAAATTCTCAAAGATAAAAATTTCCTCAGATCTTGTTTATTTTTAAAGTTTGTCATGTTTAATGATATATCCAGCCTGAGAATGTATTCTAACCTGCATATTTTACGCGAATCTTAATTTAGAAAGTCTAATACAGAAAAGTTGATTTCCTACTGTTTGGTTGGAAACAACAAAACGACCCAGATCACTTAAATATGACGTCAGAAACACATATCTACACATGTTCTCAGTCGTCTCAAAAAGACGAACAAAATGATATATCACATGATCATTTTGAACGAAAAAATATTTTACCCAAATTTAAAAATCTCGTAACCAGGGGGTATTGTAAAAATCGTGAAATTCTCAAAGATAAAAATTTCCTCAGATCTTGTTTATTTTTAAAGTTTGTCCTGTTTAATGATATATCCAGCTTGAGAATGCATTCTAACCTGCATATTTCACCCGAAACTTAAGTTAGAAAGTCTAATGTACAAAAGTTAAATTCGTACGTTTTATGTAGCAAACAACAAAATGACCCAGATCACTTAAATATGACGCCAGAAACTCATATCTACACATTTTCTCAGTCGTCTCAAAAAGACGAACAAAATGATAATTCAAATGATCATTTTGAACGCAAAAATATTTTACCCAAATTTAAAAATCTCGTAACCAGGGGGTATTGTGAAAATCGTGAAATTCTCAAAGATAAAAATTTCCTCAGATCTTGTTTATTTTTAAAGTTTGTTATGTTTAATGATATATCCAGCCTGAGAATGCATTCTAACCTGCATATTTTACGCGAATCTTAATTTAGAAAGTCTAATACAGAAAAGTTGATTTCCTACTGTTTTGTTGGAAACAACAAAAGGAGCCAGATCACTTAAATATGACGTCAGAAACACATATCTACACATTTTCTCAGCCGTCTCAAAAAGACGAACAAAATGATAATTCAAATGATCATTTTGAACGAAAAAATATTTTACCCAAATTTAAAAATCAGGTAACCAGGGGGTATTGTAAAAATCGTGAAATTCTCAAAGATAAAAATTTCCTCAGATCTTGTTTATTTTTAAAGTTTGTCCTGTTTAATCATATATCCAGCTTGAGAATGCATTCTAACCTGCATATTTCAACCGAAACTAAAGTTAGAAATTCTAATGGAGAAAAGTTAATTTCGTACGTTTTATGTAGCAAACAACAAAATGACCCAGATCACGTAAATATGACGTCAGAAACACATATCTACACATGTTCTCAGTCGTCTCAAAAAGACGAACAAAATGATATATCACATTATCATTTTGAACGAAAAAATATTTTACCCAAATTTAAAAATCTCGTAACCAAGGGGTATTGTAAAAATAGTGAAATTCTCAAAAATAAAAATTTCCTCAAATCTTGTTAATTTTTAAAGTTTGTCATGTTTAATGATATATCCAGCTTGAGAACGCATTCTAACCTGCATATTTCACCCGAAACTTAAGTTAGAAAGTCTAATGTAGAAAAGTTAAATTCGTACGTTTTATGTAGCAAACAACAAAATGACCCAGATCACTTAAATATGACGCCAGAAACTCATATCTACACATTTTCTCAGTCGTCTCAAAAAGACGAACAAAATGATAATTCAAATGATCATTTTGAACGAAAAAATATTTTACCCAAATTTAAAAATCTCGTAACCAGGGGGTATTGTAAAAATCGTGAACTTCTCAAAGATAAAAATTTCCACAGATCTTGTTTATTTTTAAAGTTTGTCCTGTTTAATGATATATCCAGCTTGAGAATGCATTCTAACCTGCATATTTCACCCGAAACTTAAGTTAGAAAGTCTAATGTACAAAAGTTAAATTCGTACGTTTTATGTAGCAAACAACAAAATGACCCAGATCACTTAAATATGACGCCAGAAACTCATATCTACACATTTTCTCAGTCGTCTCAAAAAGACGAACAAAATGATAATTCAAATGATCATTTTGAACGCAAAAATATTTTACCCAAATTTAAAAATCTCGTAACCAGGGGGTATTGTGAAAATCGTGAAATTCTCAAAGATAAAAATTTCCTCAGATCTTGTTTATTTTTAAAGTTTGTTATGTTTAATGATATATCCAGCCTGAGAATGCATTCTAACCTGCATATTTTACGCGAATCTTAATTTAGAAAGTCTAATACAGAAAAGTTGATTTCCTACTGTTTTGTTGGAAACAACAAAAGGAGCCAGATCACTTAAATATGACGTCAGAAACACATATCTACACATTTTCTCAGCCGTCTCAAAAAGACGAACAAAATGATAATTCAAATGATCATTTTGAACGAAAAAATATTTTACCCAAATTTAAAAATCAGGTAACCAGGGGGTATTGTAAAAATCGTGAAATTCTCAAAGATAAAAATTTCCTCAGATCTTGTTTATTTTTAAAGTTTGTCCTGTTTAATCATATATCCAGCTTGAGAATGCATTCTAACCTGCATATTTCAACCGAAACTAAAGTTAGAAATTCTAATGGAGAAAAGTTAATTTCGTACGTTTTATGTAGCAAACAACAAAATGACCCAGATCACGTAAATATGACGTCAGAAACACATATCTACACATGTTCTCAGTCGTCTCAAAAAGACGAACAAAATGATATATCACATTATCATTTTGAACGAAAAAATATTTTACCCAAATTTAAAAATCTCGTAACCAAGGGGTATTGTAAAAATCGTGAAATTCTCAAACATAAAAATTTCCTCAAATCTTGTTAATTTTTAAAGTTTGTCATGTTTAATGATATATCCAGCTTGAGAACGCATTCTAACCTGCATATTTCACCCGAAACTTAAGTTAGAAAGTCTAATGTAGAAAAGTTAAATTCGTACGTTTTATGTAGCAAACAACAAAATGACCCAGATCACTTAAATATGACGCCAGAAACTCATATCTACACATTTTCTCAGTCGTCTCAAAAAGACGAACAAAATGATAATTCAAATGATCATTTTGAACGAAAAAATATTTTACCCAAATTTAAAAATCTCGTAACCAGGGGGTATTGTAAAAATCGTGAAATTCTCAAAGATAAAAATTTCCTCAGATCTTGTTTATTTTTAAAGTTTGTCCTGTTTAATGATATATCCAGCTTCAGAATGCATTCTAACCTGCATATTTCACCCGAAACTTAAGTTAGAAAGTCTAATACAGAAAATTTGGTTTCCTACTGTTTTGTTGGAAACAACAAAATGAGCAGATCACTTAAATATGACGTCAGAAACACATATCTACACATGTTCTCAGTCGTCTCAAAAAGACGAACAAAATGATATATCACATTATCATTTTGAACGAAAAAATATTTTACCAAAATTTAAAAATCTCGTAACCAAGGGGTATTGTAAAAATCGTGAAATTCTCAAAAATAAAAATTTCCTCAAATCTTGTTTATTTTTAAAGTTTGTTATGTTTAATGATATATCCAGCTTGAGAATGCATTCTAACCTGCATATTTCACCCGAAACTTAAGTTAGAAAGTCTAATGTAGAAAAGTTAAATTCGTACGTTTTATGTAGCAAACAACAAAATGACCCAGATCACTTAAATATGACGTCAGAAACTCATATCTACACATTTTCTCAGTCGTCTCAAAAAGACGAACAAAATGATATATCACATGATCATTTTGAACGAAAAAATATTTTACCCAAATTTAAAAATCTCGTAACCAGGGGGTATTGTAAAAATCGTGAAATTCTCAAAGATAAAAATTTCCTCAGATCTTGTTTATTTTTAAAGTTTGTCCTGTTTAATGATATATCCAGCTTGAGAATGCATTCTAACCTGCATATTTCACCCGAAACTTAAGTTAGAAAGTCTAATACAGAAAATTTGATTTCCTACTGTTTTGTTGGAAACAACAAAAGGAGCCAGATCACTTAAATATGACGTCAGAAACACATATCTACACATGTTCTCAGTCGTCTCAAAAAGACGAACAAAATGATATATCACATGATCATTTTGAACGAAAAAATATTTTACCAAAATTTAAAAATCTCGTAACCAGGGGGTATTGTAAAAATCGTGAAATTCTCAAAGATAAAAATTTCCTCAGATCTTGTTTATTTTTAAAGTTTGTCCTGTTTAATGATATATCCAGCTTGAGAATGCATTCTAACCTGCATATTTCACCCGAAACTTAAGTTAGAAAGTCTAATGTAGAAAAGTTAAATTCGTACGTTTTATGTAGCAAACAACAAAATGACCCAGATCACTTAAATATGACGCCAGAAACTCATATCTACACATTTTCTCAGTCGTCTCAAAAAGACGAACAAAATGATTATTCAAATGATCATTTTGAACGCAAAAATATTTTACCCAAATTTAAAAATCTCGTAACCAGGGGGTATTGTGAAAATCGTGAAATTCTCAAAGATAAAAATTTCCTCAGATCTTGTTTATTTTTAAAGTTTGTCCTGTTTAATCATATATCCAGCCTGAGAATGCATTCTAACCTGCATATTTTACGCGAATCTTAATTTAGAAAGTCTAATACAGAAAAGTTGATTTCCTACTGTTTTGTTGGAAACAACAAAAGGAGCCAGATCACTTAAATATGACGTCAGAAACACATATCTACACATTTTCTCAGCCGTCTCAAAAAGACGAACAAAATGATAATTCAAATGATCATTTTGAACGAAAAAATATTTTACCCAAATTTAAAAATCAGGTAACCAGGGGGTATTGTAAAAATCGTGAAATTCTCAAAGATAAAAATTTCCTCAGATCTTGTTTATTTTTAAAGTTTGTCCTGTTTAATCATATATCCAGCTTGAGAATGCATTCTAACCTGCATATTTCAACCGAAACTAAAGTTAGAAATTCTAATGGAGAAAAGTTAATTTCGTACGTTTTATGTAGCAAACAACAAAATGACCCAGATCACGTAAATATGACGTCAGAAACACATATCTACACATGTTCTCAGTCGTCTCAAAAAGACGAACAAAATGATATATCACATTATCATTTTGAACGAAAAAATATTTTACCCAAATTTAAAAATCTCGTAACCAAGGGGTATTGTAAAAATCGTGAAATTCTCAAAAATAAAAATTTCCTCAAATCTTGTTAATTTTTAAAGTTTGTCATGTTTAATGATATATCCAGCTTGAGAACGCATTCTAACCTGCATATTTCACCCGAAACTTAAGTTAGAAAGTCTAATGTAGAAAAGTTAAATTCGTACGTTTTATGTAGCAAACAACAAAATGACCCAGATCACTTAAATATGACGCCAGAAACTCATATCTACACATTTTCTCAGTCGTCTCAAAAAGACGAACAAAATGATAATTCAAATGATCATTTTGAACGAAAAAATATTTTACCCAAATTTAAAAATCTCGTAACCAGGGGTATTGTAAAAGTCGTGAAATTCTCAAAGATAAAAATTTCCTCAGATCTTGTTTATTTTTAAAGTTTGTCCTGTTTAATGATATATCCAGCTTCAGAATGCATTCTAACCTGTATATTTCACCCGAAACTTAAGTAAGAAAGTCTAATACAGAAAATTTGGTTTCCTACTGTTTTGTTGGAAACAACAAAATGAGCAGATCACTTAAATATGACGTCAGAAACACATATCTACACATGTTCTCAGTCGTCTCAAAAAGACGAACAAAATGATATATCACATTATCATTTTGAACGAAAAAATATTTTACCCAAATTTAAAAATCTCGTAACCAAGGGGTATTGTAAAAATCGTGAAATTCTCAAAAATAAAATTTTCCTCAAATCTTGTTAATTTTTAAAGTTTGTCATGTTTAATGATATATCCAGCTTGAGAACGCATTCTAACCTGCATATTTCACCCGAAACTTAAGTTAGAAAGTCTAATGTAGAAAAGTTAAATTCGTACGTTTTATGTAGCAAACAACAAAATGACCCAGATCACTTAAATATGACGCCAGAAACTCATATATTCACAATTTCTCAGTCGTCTCAAAAAGACGAACAAAATGATATATCAAATGATCATTTTGAACGAAAAAATATTTTACCCAAATTTAAAAATCTGGTAACCAGGGGGTATTGTAAAAATCGTGAAATTCTCAAAGATAAAAATTTCCTCAGATCTTGTTTATTTTTAAAGTTTGTCATGTTTAATGATATATCCAGCCTGAGAATGCATTCTAACCTGCATATTTTACGCGAATCTTAATTTAGAAAGTCTAATACAGAAAAGTTGATTTCCTACTGTTTGGTTGGAAACAACAAAACGACCCAGATCACTTAAATATGACGTCAGAAACACATATCTACACATGTTCTCAGTCGTCTCAAAAAGACGAACAAAATGATATATCACATGATCATTTTGAACGAAAAAATATTTTACCCAAATTTAAAAATCTCGTAACCAGGGGGTATTGTAAAAATCGTGAAATTCTCAAAGATAAAAATTTCCTCAGATCTTGTTTATTTTTAAAGTTTGTCCTGTTTAATGATATATCCAGCTTGAGAATGCATTCTAACCTGCATATTTCACCCGAAACTTAAGTTAGAAAGTCTAATACAGAAAATTTGATTTCCTACTGTTTTGTTGGAAACAACAAAAGGAGCCAGATCACTTAAATATGACGTCAGAAACACATATCTACACATGTTCTCAGTCGTCTCAAAAAGACGAACAAAATGATATATCACATGATCATTTTGAACGAAAAAATATTTTACCAAAATTTAAAAATCTCGTAACCAGGGGGTATTGTAAAAATCGTGAAATTCTCAAAGATAAAAATTTCCTCAGATCTTGTTTATTTTTTGAAAGTTTGTCTTGTTTAATAATATATCCAGCCTGAGAATGCATTCTAACATGCATATTTTAAGCGAAACTTAATTTAGAAAGTCTAATGCAGAAAAGTTGATTTCCTACTGTTTTGTTGGAAACAACAAAACGACCCAGATCACTTAAATATGACGTCAGAAACACATATCTACACATGTTCTCAGTCGTCTCAAAAAGACGAACAAAATGATATATCAAATGATCATTTTGAACGAAAAAATATTTTACCCAAATTTAAAAATCTGGTAACCAGGGGGTATTGTAAAAATCGTGAAATTCTCAAAGATAAAAATTTCCTCAGATCTTGTTTATTTTTAAAGTTTGTCTTGTTTAATAATATATCCAGCTTGAGAATGCATTCTAACCTGCATATTTCACCCGAAACTTAAGTTAGAAAGTGTAATACGAAAAGTTGATTTCCTACTTTTTTTGTTGGAAACAACAAAACGACCCGGATCACTTAAATATGACATCAGAAACTCATATCTACGTTTTCTCAGTCGTCTCAAAAAGACGAAGAAAATGATATATCAAATGATCATTTTGAACGAAAAAATATTTTACCCAAATTTAAAAATCTCGTAACCAGGGGGTATTGTAAAAATCGTGAAATTCTCAAAGATAAAAATTTCCTCAGATCTTGTTTATTTTTAAAGTTTGTCATGTTTAATGATATATCCAGCCTGAGAATGTATTCTAACCTGCATATTTTACGCGAATCTTAATTTAGAAAGTCTAATACAGAAAAGTTGATTTCCTACTGTTTGGTTGGAAACAACAAAACGACCCAGATCACTTAAATATGACGTCAGAAACACATATCTACACATGTTCTCAGTCGTCTCAAAAAGACGAACAAAATGATATATCACATGATCATTTTGAACGAAAAAATATTTTACCCAAATTTAAAAATCTCGTAACCAGGGGGTATTGTAAAAATCGTGAAATTCTCAAAGATAAAAATTTCCTCAGATCTTGTTTATTTTAAAGTTTGTCCTGTTTAATGATATATCCAGCTTGAGAATGCATTCTAACCTGCATATTTCACCCGAAACTTAAGTTAGAAAGTCTAATACAGAAAATTTGATTTCCTACTGTTTTGTTGGAAACAACAAAAGGAGCCAGATCACTTAAATATGACGTCAGAAACACATATCTACACATGTTCTCAGTCGTCTCAAAAAGACGAACAAAATGATATATCACATGATCATTTTGAACGAAAAAATATTTTACCAAAATTTAAAAATCTCGTAACCAGGGGGTATTGTAAAAATCGTGAAATTCTCAAAGATAAAAATTTCCTCAGATCTTGTTTATTTTTAAAGTTTGTCCTGTTTAATGATATATCCAGCTTGAGAATGCATTCTAACCTGCATATTTCACCCGAAACTTAAGTTAGAAAGTCTAATGTAGAAAAGTTAAATTCGTACGTTTTATGTAGCAAACAACAAAATGACCCAGATCACTTAAATATGACGCCAGAAACTCATATCTACACATTTTCTCAGTCGTCTCAAAAAGACGAACAAAATGATAATTCAAATGATCATTTTGAACGCAAAAATATTTTACCCAAATTTAAAAATCTCGTAACCAGGGGGTATTGTGAAAATCGTGAAATTCTCAAAGATAAAAATTTCCTCAGATCTTGTTTATTTTTAAAGTTTGTCCTGTTTAATCATATATCCAGCCTGAGAATGCATTCTAACCTGCATATTTTACGCGAATCTTAATTTAGAAAGTCTAATACAGAAAAGTTGATTTCCTACTGTTTTGTTGGAAACAACAAAAGGAGCCAGATCACTTAAATATGACGTCAGAAACACATATCTAAACATTTTCTCAGCCGTCTCAAAAAGACGAACAAAATGATAATTCAAATGATCATTTTGAACGAAAAAATATTTTACCCAAATTTAAAAATCAGGTAACCAGGGGGTATTGTAAAAATCGTGAAATTCTCAAAGATAAAAATTTCCTCAGATCTTGTTTATTTTTAAAGTTTGTCCTGTTTAATCATATATCCAGCTTGAGAATGCATTCTAACCTGCATATTTCAACCGAAACTAAAGTTAGAAATTCTAATGGAGAAAAGTTAATTTCGTACGTTTTATGTAGCAAACAACAAAATGACCCAGATCACGTAAATATGACGTCAGAAACACATATCTACACATGTTCTCAGTCGTCTCAAAAAGACGAACAAAATGATATATCACATTATCATTTTGAACGAAAAAATATTTTACCCAAATTTAAAAATCTCGTAACCAAGGGGTATTGTAAAAATCGTGAAATTCTCAAAAATAAAAATTTCCTCAAATCTTGTTAATTTTTAAAGTTTGTCATGTTTAATGATATATCCAGCTTGAGAACGCATTCTAACCTGCATATTTCACCCGAAACTTAAGTTAGAAAGTCTAATGTAGAAAAGTTAAATTCGTACGTTTTATGTAGCAAACAACAAAATGACCCAGATCACTTAAATATGACGCCAGAAACTCATATCTACACATTTTCTCAGTCGTCTCAAAAAGACGAACAAAATGATAATTCAAATGATCATTTTGAACGAAAAAATATTTTACCCAAATTTAAAAATCTCGTAACCAGGGGGTATTGTAAAAGTCGTGAAATTCTCAAAGATAAAAATTTCCTCAGATCTTGTTTATTTTTAAAGTTTGTCCTGTTTAATGATATATCCAGCTTCAGAATGCATTCTAACCTGTATATTTCACCCGAAACTTAAGTAAGAAAGTCTAATACAGAAAATTTGGTTTCCTACTGTTTTGTTGGAAACAACAAAATGAGCCGATCACTTAAATATGACGTCAGAAACACATATCTACACATGTTCTCAGTCGTCTCAAAAAGACGAACAAAATGATATATCACATTATCATTTTGAACGAAAAAATATTTTACCAAAATTTAAAAATCTCGTAACCAAGGGGTATTGTAAAAATCGTGAAATTCTCAAAAATAAAAATTTCCTCAAATCTTGTTTATTTTTAAAGTTTGTCATGTTTAATGATATATCCAGCTTGAGAATGCATTCTAACCTGCATATTTCACACGAAACTTAAGTTAGAAAGTCTAATGTAGAAAAGTTAAATTCGTACGTTTTAAGTAGCAAACAACAAAATGACCCAGATCACTTAAATATGACGTCAGAAACTCATATCTACACATTTTCTCAGTCGTCTCAAAAAGACGAACAAAATGATATATCACATGATCATTTTGAACGAAAAAATATTTTACCCAAATTTAAAAATCTCGTAACCAGGGGGTATTGTAAAAATCGTGAAATTCTAAAAGATAAAAATTTCCTCAGATCTTGTTTATTTTTAAAGTTTGTCCTGTTTAATGATATATCCAGCTTGAGAATGCATTCTAACCTGCATATTTCACCCGAAACTTAAGTTAGAAAGTCTAATACAGAAAATTTGATTTCCTACTGTTTTGTTGGAAACAACAAAATGACGCAGATCACTTAAATATGACGTCAGAAACACATATCTACACATGTTCTCAGTCGTCTCAAAAAGACGAACAAAATGATATATCACATTATCATTTTGAACGAAAAAATATTTTACCCAAATTTAAAAATCTCGTAACCAAGGGGTATTGTAAAAATCGTGAAATTCTCAAAAATAAAATTTTCCTCAAATCTGGTTAATTTTTAAAGTTTGTCATGTTTAATGATATATCCAGCTTGAGAACGCATTCTAACCTGCATATTTCACCCGAAACTTAAGTTAGAAAGTCTAATGTAGAAAAGTTAAATTCGTACGTTTTATGTAGCAAACAACAAAATGACCCAGATCACTTAAATATGACGTCAGAAACACATATCTACACATGTTCTCAGTCGTCTCAAAAAGACGAACAAAATGATATATCACATGATCATTTTGAACGAAAAAATATTTTACCAAAATTTAAAAATCTCGTAACCAGGGGGTATTGTAAAAATCGTGAAATTCTCAAAGATAAAAATTTCCTCAGATCTTGTTTATTTTTTGAAAGTTTGTCTTGTTTAATAATATATCCAGCCTGAGAATGCATTCTAACATGCATATTTTAAGCGAAACTTAATTTAGAAAGTCTAATGCAGAAAAGTTGATTTCCTACTGTTTTGTTGGAAACAACAAAACGACCCAGATCACTTAAATATGACGTCAGAAACACATATCTACACATGTTCTCAGTCGTCTCAAAAAGACGAACAAAATGATATATCAAATGATCATTTTGAACGAAAAAATATTTTACCCAAATTTAAAAATCTGGTAACCAGGGGGTATTGTAAAAATCGTGAAATTCTCAAAGATAAAAATTTCCTCAGATCTTGTTTATTTTTAAAGTTTGTCTTGTTTAATAATATATCCAGCTTGAGAATGCATTCTAACCTGCATATTTCACCCGAAACTTAAGTTAGAAAGTGTAATACGAAAAGTTGATTTCCTACTTTTTTTGTTGGAAACAACAAAACGACCCGGATCACTTAAATATGACATCAGAAACTCATATCTACGTTTTCTCAGTCGTCTCAAAAAGACGAAGAAAATGATATATCAAATGATCATTTTGAACGAAAAAATATTTTACCCAAATTTAAAAATCTCGTAACCAGGGGGTATTGTAAAAATCGTGAAATTCTCAAAGATAAAAATTTCCTCAGATCTTGTTTATTTTTAAAGTTTGTCATGTTTAATGATATATCCAGCCTGAGAATGTATTCTAACCTGCATATTTTACGCGAATCTTAATTTAGAAAGTCTAATACAGAAAAGTTGATTTCCTACTGTTTGGTTGGAAACAACAAAACGACCCAGATCACTTAAATATGACGTCAGAAACACATATCTACACATGTTCTCAGTCGTCTCAAAAAGACGAACAAAATGATATATCACATGATCATTTTGAACGAAAAAATATTTTACCCAAATTTAAAAATCTCGTAACCAGGGGGTATTGTAAAAATCGTGAAATTCTCAAAGATAAAAATTTCCTCAGATCTTGTTTATTTTAAAGTTTGTCCTGTTTAATGATATATCCAGCTTGAGAATGCATTCTAACCTGCATATTTCACCCGAAACTTAAGTTAGAAAGTCTAATACAGAAAATTTGATTTCCTACTGTTTTGTTGGAAACAACAAAAGGAGCCAGATCACTTAAATATGACGTCAGAAACACATATCTACACATGTTCTCAGTCGTCTCAAAAAGACGAACAAAATGATATATCACATGATCATTTTGAACGAAAAAATATTTTACCAAAATTTAAAAATCTCGTAACCAGGGGGTATTGTAAAAATCGTGAAATTCTCAAAGATAAAAATTTCCTCAGATCTTGTTTATTTTTAAAGTTTGTCCTGTTTAATGATATATCCAGCTTGAGAATGCATTCTAACCTGCATATTTCACCCGAAACTTAAGTTAGAAAGTCTAATGTAGAAAAGTTAAATTCGTACGTTTTATGTAGCAAACAACAAAATGACCCAGATCACTTAAATATGACGCCAGAAACTCATATCTACACATTTTCTCAGTCGTCTCAAAAAGACGAACAAAATGATAATTCAAATGATCATTTTGAACGCAAAAATATTTTACCCAAATTTAAAAATCTCGTAACCAGGGGGTATTGTGAAAATCGTGAAATTCTCAAAGATAAAAATTTCCTCAGATCTTGTTTATTTTTAAAGTTTGTCCTGTTTAATCATATATCCAGCCTGAGAATGCATTCTAACCTGCATATTTTACGCGAATCTTAATTTAGAAAGTCTAATACAGAAAAGTTGATTTCCTACTGTTTTGTTGGAAACAACAAAAGGAGCCAGATCACTTAAATATGACGTCAGAAACACATATCTAAACATTTTCTCAGCCGTCTCAAAAAGACGAACAAAATGATAATTCAAATGATCATTTTGAACGAAAAAATATTTTACCCAAATTTAAAAATCAGGTAACCAGGGGGTATTGTAAAAATCGTGAAATTCTCAAAGATAAAAATTTCCTCAGATCTTGTTTATTTTTAAAGTTTGTCCTGTTTAATCATATATCCAGCTTGAGAATGCATTCTAACCTGCATATTTCAACCGAAACTAAAGTTAGAAATTCTAATGGAGAAAAGTTAATTTCGTACGTTTTATGTAGCAAACAACAAAATGACCCAGATCACGTAAATAAGACGTCAGAAACACATATCTACACATGTTCTCAGTCGTCTCAAAAAGACGAACAAAATGATATATCACATTATCATTTTGAACGAAAAAATATTTTACCCAAATTTAAAAATCTCGTAACCAAGGGGTATTGTAAAAATCGTGAAATTCTCAAAAATAAAAATTTCCTCAAATCTTGTTAATTTTTAAAGTTTGTCATGTTTAATGATATATCCAGCTTGAGAACGCATTCTAACCTGCATATTTCACCCGAAACTTAAGTTAGAAAGTCTAATGTAGAAAAGTTAAATTCGTACGTTTTATGTAGCAAACAACAAAATGACCCAGATCACTTAAATATGACGCCAGAAACTCATATCTACACATTTTCTCAGTCGTCTCAAAAAGACGAACAAAATGATAATTCAAATGATCATTTTGAACGAAAAAATATTTTACCCAAATTTAAAAATCTCGTAACCAGGGGGTATTGTAAAAGTCGTGAAATTCTCAAAGATAAAAATTTCCTCAGATCTTGTTTATTTTTAAAGTTTGTCCTGTTTAATGATATATCCAGCTTCAGAATGCATTCTAACCTGTATATTTCACCCGAAACTTAAGTAAGAAAGTCTAATACAGAAAATTTGGTTTCCTACTGTTTTGTTGGAAACAACAAAATGAGCCGATCACTTAAATATGACGTCAGAAACACATATCTACACATGTTCTCAGTCGTCTCAAAAAGACGAACAAAATGATATATCACATTATCATTTTGAACGAAAAAATATTTTACCAAAATTTAAAAATCTCGTAACCAAGGGGTATTGTAAAAATCGTGAAATTCTCAAAAATAAAAATTTCCTCAAATCTTGTTTATTTTTAAAGTTTGTCATGTTTAATGATATATCCAGCTTGAGAATGCATTCTAACCTGCATATTTCACACGAAACTTAAGTTAGAAAGTCTAATGTAGAAAAGTTAAATTCGTACGTTTTAAGTAGCAAACAACAAAATGACCCAGATCACTTAAATATGACGTCAGAAACTCATATCTACACATTTTCTCAGTCGTCTCAAAAAGACGAACAAAATGATATATCACATGATCATTTTGAACGAAAAAATATTTTACCCAAATTTAAAAATCTCGTAACCAGGGGGTATTGTAAAAATCGTGAAATTCTAAAAGATAAAAATTTCCTCAGATCTTGTTTATTTTTAAAGTTTGTCCTGTTTAATGATATATCCAGCTTGAGAATGCATTCTAACCTGCATATTTCACCCGAAACTTAAGTTAGAAAGTCTAATACAGAAAATTTGATTTCCTACTGTTTTGTTGGAAACAACAAAATGACGCAGATCACTTAAATATGACGTCAGAAACACATATCTACACATGTTCTCAGTCGTCTCAAAAAGACGAACAAAATGATATATCACATTATCATTTTGAACGAAAAAATATTTTACCCAAATTTAAAAATCTCGTAACCAAGGGGTATTGTAAAAATCGTGAAATTCTCAAAAATAAAATTTTCCTCAAATCTGGTTAATTTTTAAAGTTTGTCATGTTTAATGATATATCCAGCTTGAGAACGCATTCTAACCTGCATATTTCACCCGAAACTTAAGTTAGAAAGTCTAATGTAGAAAAGTTAAATTCGTACGTTTTATGTAGCAAACAACAAAATGACCCAGATCACTTAAATATGACGTCAGAAACACATATCTACACATGTTCTCAGTCGTCTCAAAAAGACGAACAAAATGATATATCACATGATCATTTTGAACGAAAAAATATTTTACCAAAATTTAAAAATCTCGTAACCAGGGGGTATTGTAAAAATCGTGAAATTCTCAAAGATAAAAATTTCCTCAGATCTTGTTTATTTTTTGAAAGTTTGTCTTGTTTAATAATATATCCAGCCTGAGAATGCATTCTAACATGCATATTTTAAGCGAAACTTAATTTAGAAAGTCTAATGCAGAAAAGTTGATTTCCTACTGTTTTGTTGGAAACAACAAAACGACCCAGATCACTTAAATATGACGTCAGAAACACATATCTACACATGTTCTCAGTCGTCTCAAAAAGACGAACAAAATGATATATCAAATGATCATTTTGAACGAAAAAATATTTTACCCAAATTTAAAAATCTGGTAACCAGGGGGTATTGTAAAAATCGTGAAATTCTCAAAGATAAAAATTTCCTCAGATCTTGTTTATTTTTAAAGTTTGTCTTGTTTAATAATATATCCAGCTTGAGAATGCATTCTAACCTGCATATTTCACCCGAAACTTAAGTTAGAAAGTGTAATACGAAAAGTTGATTTCCTACTTTTTTTGTTGGAAACAACAAAACGACCCGGATCACTTAAATATGACATCAGAAACTCATATCTACGTTTTCTCAGTCGTCTCAAAAAGACGAAGAAAATGATATATCAAATGATCATTTTGAACGAAAAAATATTTTACCCAAATTTAAAAATCTCGTAACCAGGGGGTATTGTAAAAATCGTGAAATTCTCAAAGGTAAAAATTTCCTCAGATCTTGTTTATTTTTAAAGTTTGTCATGTTTAATGATATATCCAGCCTGAGAATGTATTCTAACCTGCATATTTTACGCGAATCTTAATTTAGAAAGTCTAATACAGAAAAGTTGATTTCCTACTGTTTGGTTGGAAACAACAAAACGACCCAGATCACTTAAATATGACGTCAGAAACACATATCTACACATGTTCTCAGTCGTCTCAAAAAGACGAACAAAATGATATATCACATGATCATTTTGAACGAAAAAATATTTTACCCAAATTTAAAAATCTCGTAACCAGGGGGTATTGTAAAAATCGTGAAATTCTCAAAGATAAAAATTTCCTCAGATCTTGTTTATTTTAAAGTTTGTCCTGTTTAATGATATATCCAGCTTGAGAATGCATTCTAACCTGCATATTTCACCCGAAACTTAAGTTAGAAAGTCTAATACAGAAAATTTGATTTCCTACTGTTTTGTTGGAAACAACAAAAGGAGCCAGATCACTTAAATATGACGTCAGAAACACATATCTACACATGTTCTCAGTCGTCTCAAAAAGACGAACAAAATGATATATCACATGATCATTTTGAACGAAAAAATATTTTACCAAAATTTAAAAATCTCGTAACCAGGGGGTATTGTAAAAATCGTGAAATTCTCAAAGATAAAAATTTCCTCAGATCTTGTTTATTTTTAAAGTTTGTCCTGTTTAATGATATATCCAGCTTGAGAATGCATTCTAACCTGCATATTTCACCCGAAACTTAAGTTAGAAAGTCTAATGTAGAAAAGTTAAATTCGTACGTTTTATGTAGCAAACAACAAAATGACCCAGATCACTTAAATATGACGCCAGAAACTCATATCTACACATTTTCTCAGTCGTCTCAAAAAGACGAACAAAATGATAATTCAAATGATCATTTTGAACGCAAAAATATTTTACCCAAATTTAAAAATCTCGTAACCAGGGGGTATTGTGAAAATCGTGAAATTCTCAAAGATAAAAATTTCCTCAGATCTTGTTTATTTTTAAAGTTTGTCCTGTTTAATCATATATCCAGCCTGAGAATGCATTCTAACCTGCATATTTTACGCGAATCTTAATTTAGAAAGTCTAATACAGAAAAGTTGATTTCCTACTGTTTTGTTGGAAACAACAAAAGGAGCCAGATCACTTAAATATGACGTCAGAAACACATATCTAAACATTTTCTCAGCCGTCTCAAAAAGACGAACAAAATGATAATTCAAATGATCATTTTGAACGAAAAAATATTTTACCCAAATTTAAAAATCAGGTAACCAGGGGGTATTGTAAAAATCGTGAAATTCTCAAAGATAAAAATTTCCTCAGATCTTGTTTATTTTTAAAGTTTGTCCTGTTTAATCATATATCCAGCTTGAGAATGCATTCTAACCTGCATATTTCAACCGAAACTAAAGTTAGAAATTCTAATGGAGAAAAGTTAATTTCGTACGTTTTATGTAGCAAACAACAAAATGACCCAGATCACGTAAATAAGACGTCAGAAACACATATCTACACATGTTCTCAGTCGTCTCAAAAAGACGAACAAAATGATATATCACATTATCATTTTGAACGAAAAAATATTTTACCCAAATTTAAAAATCTCGTAACCAAGGGGTATTGTAAAAATCGTGAAATTCTCAAAAATAAAAATTTCCTCAAATCTTGTTAATTTTTAAAGTTTGTCATGTTTAATGATATATCCAGCTTGAGAACGCATTCTAACCTGCATATTTCACCCGAAACTTAAGTTAGAAAGTCTAATGTAGAAAAGTTAAATTCGTACGTTTTATGTAGCAAACAACAAAATGACCCAGATCACTTAAATATGACGCCAGAAACTCATATCTACACATTTTCTCAGTCGTCTCAAAAAGACGAACAAAATGATAATTCAAATGATCATTTTGAACGAAAAAATATTTTACCCAAATTTAAAAATCTCGTAACCAGGGGGTATTGTAAAAGTCGTGAAATTCTCAAAGATAAAAATTTCCTCAGATCTTGTTTATTTTTAAAGTTTGTCCTGTTTAATGATATATCCAGCTTCAGAATGCATTCTAACCTGTATATTTCACCCGAAACTTAAGTAAGAAAGTCTAATACAGAAAATTTGGTTTCCTACTGTTTTGTTGGAAACAACAAAATGAGCCGATCACTTAAATATGACGTCAGAAACACATATCTACACATGTTCTCAGTCGTCTCAAAAAGACGAACAAAATGATATATCACATTATCATTTTGAACGAAAAAATATTTTACCAAAATTTAAAAATCTCGTAACCAAGGGGTATTGTAAAAATCGTGAAATTCTCAAAAATAAAAATTTCCTCAAATCTTGTTTATTTTTAAAGTTTGTCATGTTTAATGATATATCCAGCTTGAGAATGCATTCTAACCTGCATATTTCACACGAAACTTAAGTTAGAAAGTCTAATGTAGAAAAGTTAAATTCGTACGTTTTAAGTAGCAAACAACAAAATGACCCAGATCACTTAAATATGACGTCAGAAACTCATATCTACACATTTTCTCAGTCGTCTCAAAAAGACGAACAAAATGATATATCACATGATCATTTTGAACGAAAAAATATTTTACCCAAATTTAAAAATCTCGTAACCAGGGGGTATTGTAAAAATAGTGAAATTCTAAAAGATAAAAATTTCCTCAGATCTTGTTTATTTTTAAAGTTTGTCCTGTTTAATGATATATCCAGCTTGAGAATGCATTCTAACCTGCATATTTCACCCGAAACTTAAGTTAGAAAGTCTAATACAGAAAATTTGATTTCCTACTGTTTTGTTGGAAACAACAAAATGACGCAGATCACTTAAATATGACGTCAGAAACACATATCTACACATGTTCTCAGTCGTCTCAAAAAGATGAACAAAATGATATATCACATTATCATTTTGAACGAAAAAATATTTTACCCAAATTTAAAAATCTCGTAACCAAGGGGTATTGTAAAAATCGTGAAATTCTCAAAAATAAAATTTTCCTCAAATCTTGTTAATTTTTAAAGTTTGTCATGTTTAATGATATATCCAGCTTGAGAACGCATTCTAACCTGCATATTTCACCCGAAACTTAAGTTAGAAAGTCTAATGTAGAAAAGTTAAATTCGTACGTTTTATGTAGCAAACAACAAAATGACCCAGATCACTTAAATATGACGCCAGAAACTCATATATTCACATTTTCTCAGTCGTCTCAAAAAGACGAACAAAATGATATATCAAATGATCATTTTGAACGAAAAAATATTTTACCCAAATTTAAAAATCTGGTAACCAGGGGGTATTGTAAAAATCGTGAAATTCTCAAAGATAAAAATTTCCTCAGATCTTGTTTATTTTTAAAGTTTGTCATGTTTAATGATATATCCAGCCTGAGAATGCATTCTAACCTGCATATTTTACGCGAATCTTAATTTAGAAAGTCTAATACAGAAAAGTTGATTTCCTACTGTTTGGTTGGAAACAACAAAACGACCCAGATCACTTAAATATGACGTCAGAAACACATATCTACACATGTTCTCAGTCGTCTCAAAAAGACGAACAAAATGATATATCACATGATCATTTTGAACGAAAAAATATTTTACCCAAATTTAAAAATCTCGTAACCAGGGGGTATTGTAAAAATCGTGAAATTCTCAAAGATAAAAATTTCCTCAGATCTTGTTTATTTTTAAAGTTTGTCCTGTTTAATGATATATCCAGCTTGAGAATGCATTCTAACCTGCATATTTCACCCGAAACTTAAGTTAGAAAGTCTAATACAGAAAATTTGATTTCCTACTGTTTTGTTGGAAACAACAAAAGGAGCCAGATCACTTAAATATGACGTCAGAAACACATATCTACACATGTTCTCAGTCGTCTCAAAAAGACGAACAAAATGATATATCACATGATCATTTTGAACGAAAAAATATTTTACCAAAATTTAAAAATCTCGTAACCAGGGGGTATTGTAAAAATCGTGAAATTCTCAAAGATAAAAATTTCCTCAGATCTTGTTTATTTTTTGAAAGTTTGTCTTGTTTAATAATATATCCAGCCTGAGAATGCATTCTAACATGCATATTTTAAGCGAAACTTAATTTAGAAAGTCTAATGCAGAAAAGTTGATTTCCTACTGTTTTGTTGGAAACAACAAAACGACCCAGATCACTTAAATATGACGTCAGAAACACATATCTACACATGTTCTCAGTCGTCTCAAAAAGACGAACAAAATGATATATCACATGATCATTTTGAACGAAAAAATATTTTACCCAAATTTAAAAATCTCGTAACCAGGGGGTATTGTAAAAATCGTGAAATTCTCAAAGATAAAAATTTCCTCAGATCTTGTTTATTTTTAAAGTTTGTCCTGTTTAATGATATATCCAGCTTCAGAATGCATTCTAACCTGCATATTTCACCCGAAACTTAAGTTAGAAAGTCTAATACAGAAAATTTGGTTTCCTACTGTTTTGTTGGAAACAACAAAATGACCCAGATCACTTAAATATGACGTCAGAAACACATATCTACACATGTTCTCAGTCGTCTCAAAAAGACGAACAAAATGATATATCACATGATCATTTTGAATGAAAAAATATTTTACCCAAATTTAAAAATCTCGTAACCAAGGGGTATTGTGAAAATCGTGAAATTCTCAAAAATAAAAATTTCCTCAAATCTTGTTTATTTTTAAAGTTTGTCATGTTTAATGATATATCCAGCTTGAGAATGCATTCTAACCTGCATATTTCACCCGAAACTTAAGTTAGAAAGTCTAATGTAGAAAAGTTAAATTCGTACGTTTTATGTAGCAAACAACAAAATGACCCAGATCACTTAAATATGACGTCAGAAACTCATATCTACACATTTTCTCAGTCGTCTCAAAAAGACGAACAAAATGATATATCACATGATCATTTTGAACGAAAAAATATTTTACCCAAATTTAAAAATCTCGTAACCAGGGATTATTGTAAAAATCGTGAAATTCTCAAAGATAAAAATTTCCTCAGATCTTGTTTATTTTTAAAGTTTGTCCTGTTTAATGATATATCCAGCTTGAGAATGCATTCTAACCTGCATATTTCACCTGAAACTTAAGTTAGAAAGTCTAATACAGAAAATTTGATTTCCTACTGTTTTGTTGGAAACAACAAAATGACGCAGATCACTTAAATATGACGTCAGAAACACATATCTACACATGTTCTCAGTCGTCTCAAAAAGACGAACAAAATGATATATCACATTATCATTTTGAACGAAAAAATATTTTACCCAAATTTAAAAATCTCGTAACCAAGGGGTATTGTAAAAATCGTGAAATTCTCAAAAATAAAAATTTCCTCAAATCTTGTTAATTTTTAAAGTTTGTCATGTTTAATGATATATCCAGCTTGAGAACGCATTCTAACCTGCATATTTCACCCGAAACTTAAGTTAGAAAGTCTAATGTAGAAAAGTTAAATTCGTACGTTTTATGTAGCAAACAACAAAATGACCCAGATCACTTAAATATGACGCCAGAAACTCATATCTACACATTTTCTCAGTCGTCTCAAAAAGACGAACAAAATGATAATTCAAATGATAATTTTGAACGCAAAAATATTTTACCCAAATTTAAAAATCTCGTCACCAGGGGGTATTGTGAAAATCGTGAAATTCTCAAAAATAAAAATTTCCTCAAATCTTGTTAATTTTTAAAGTTTGTCATGTTTAATGATATATCCAGCTTGAGAACGCATTCTAACCTGCATATTTCACCCGAAACTTAAGTTAGAAAGTCTAATGTAGAAAAGTTAAATTCGTACGTTTTATGTAGCAAACAACAAAATGACCCAGATCACTTATATATGACGTCAGAAACACATATCTACACATTTTTTGAACGAAAAAATATTTTGCCCAAATATAAAAATCTGGTAACCAGGGGGTATTGTAAAAATCGTGAAATTCTCGAAGATAAAAATTTCCTCAGATCTTGTTTATTTTTAAAGTTTGTCCTGTTTAATGATATATCCAGCTTGAGAATGCATTCTAACCTGCATATTTCACCCGAAACTTAAGTTAGAAAGTCTAATACGGAAAATTTGATTTTCTACTGTTTTGTTGGAAACAACAAAATGACCCAGATCACTTAAATGTGATGTCAGAAACACATATCTACACATGTTCTCAGTCGTCTCAAAAAGACGTACAAAATGATATATCACATTATCATTTTGAACGAAAAAATATTTTACCCAAATTTAAAAATCTCGTAACCAAGGGGTATTGTAAAAATCGTGAAATTCTCAAAAATAAAATTTCCTCAAATCTTGTTTATTTTTAAAGTTTGTCATGTTTAATGATATATCCAGCTTGAGAATGCATTCTTACCTGCATATTTCACCCTAAACTTAAGTTAGAAAGTCTAATACAGAAAATTTGATTTCCTACTGTTTTGTTGGAAACAACAAAATGACCCAGATCACTTAAATATGACGTCAGAAACACATATCTACACATGTTCTCAGTCGTCTCAAAAAGACGAACAAAATGATATATCACATGATCATTTTGAACGAAAAAATATTTTACCAAAATTTAAAAATCTCGCAACCAGGGGGTATTGTGAAAATCGTGAAATTCTCAAAAATAAAAATTTCCTCAGATCTTGTTTATTTTTAAAGTTTGTCTTGTTTAACAATATATCCAGCATGAGAATGCATTCTAACCTGCATATTTTACGCGAAACTTAATTTAGAAAGTCTAATACAGAAAAGTTGATTTCCTACTTTTTTGTTGCAAACAACAAAATGAGCCAGATCACTTAAATATGACGTCAGAAACACATATCTACACATGTTCTCAGTCGTCTCAAAAAGTCGAACAAAATGATATATCACATGATCATTTTGAACGAAAAAATATTTTACCAAAATTTAAAAATCTCGTAACCAGGGGGTATTGTAAAAATCGTGAAATTCTCAAAAATAAAAATTTCCTCAAATCTTGTTTATTTTTAAAGTTTGTCATGTTTAATGATATATCCAGCTTGAGAATGCATTCTAACCTGCATATTTCACCCGAAACTTAAGTTAGAAAGTCTAATACGGAAAATTTGATTTTCTACTGTTTTGTTGGAAACAACAAAATGACCCAGATCACTTAAATGTGATGTCAGAAACACATATCTACACATGTTCTCAGTCGTCTCAAAAAGACGTACAAAATGATATATCACATTATCATTTTGAACGAAAAAATATTTTACCCAAATTTAAAAATCTCGTAACCAGGGGGTATTGTAAAAATCGTGAAATTCTCAAAAATAAAAATTTCCTCAAATCTTGTTTATTTTTAAAGTTTGTCATGTTAAATGATATATCCAACTTGAGAATGCATTCTAACCTGCATATTTCACCCGAAACTTAAGTTAGAAAGTCTAATGTAGAAAAGTTAAATTCGTACGTTTTATGTAGCAAACAACAAAATGACCCAGATCACTTAAATATGACGTCAGAAACTCATATCTACACATTTTCTCAGTCGTCTCAAAAAGACGAACAAAATGATCATTCAAATGATCATTTTGAACGAAAAAATATTTTACCCAAATTTAAAAATCTCGTAACCAGGGGGTATTGTGAAAATCGTGAAATTCTCAAAAATAAAAATTTCCTCAGATCTTGTTTATTTTTAAAGTTTGTCTTGTTTAATAATATATCCAGCCTGAGAATGCATTCTAACCTGCATATTTTACGCGAACCTTAATTTAGAATGTCTAATACAGAAAAGTTGATTTCCTACTGTTTTGTTGGAAACAACAAAACGACCCAGATCACTTAAATATGACGTCAGAAACACATATCTACACATTTTTTGAACGAAAAAATATTTTACCCAAATATAAAAATCTGGTAACCAGGGGGTATTGTAAAAATCGTGAAATTCTCGAAGATAAAAATTTCCTCAGATCTTGTTTATTTTTAAAGTTTGTCCTGTTTAATGATATATCCAGCTTGAGAATGCATTCTAACCTGCATATTTCACCCGAAACTTAAGTTAGAAAGTCTAATACGAAAAGTTGATTTCCTACTTTTTTTGTTGGAAACAACAAAACGACCCGTATCACTTAAATATGACATCAGAAACTCATATCTACACATTTTCTCAGTCGTCTCAAAAAGACGAAGAAAATGATATATCAAATGATCATTTTGAACGAAAAAATATTTTACACAAATTTAAAAATCTCGTAACCAGGGGGTATTGTAAAAATCGTGAAATTCTCAAAAATAAAAATTTCCTCAAATCTTGTTTATTTTTAAAGTTTGTCATGTTAAATGATATATCCAACTTGAGAATGCATTCTAACCTGCATATTTCACCCGAAACTTAAGTTAGAAAGTCTAATGTAGAAAAGTTAAATTCGTACGTTTTATGTAGCAAACAAGAAAATGACACAGATCACTTAAATATGACGTCAGAAACTCATATCTACACATTTTCTCAGTCGTCTCAAAAAGACGAACAAAATGATCATTCAAATGCTCATTTTGAACAAAAAAATATTTTACCCAAATTTAAAAATCTCGTAACCAGGGGGTATTGTGAAAATCGTGAAATTCTCAAAAATAAAAATTTCCTCAGATCTTGTTTATTTTTAAAGTTTGTCTTGTTTAATAATATATCCAGCCTGAGAATGCATTCTAACCTGCATATTTTACGCGAACCTTGATTTAGAAAGTCTAATACAGAAAAGTTGATTTCCTACTGTTTTGTTGGAAACAACAAAACGACCCAGATCACTTAAATATGACGTCAGAAACACATATCTACACATGTTCTCAGTCGTCTCAAAAAGACGAACAAAATGATATATCACATGATCATTTTGAACGAAAAATATTTTACCCAAATTTAAAAATCTCGTAACCAGGGGGTATTGTAAAAATCGTGAAATTCTCAAAGATAAAAATTTCCTCAGATCTTGTTTATTTTTAAAGTTTGTCCTGTTTAATGATATATCCAGCTTCAGAATGCATTCTAACCTGCATATTTCACCCGAAACTTAAGTTAGAAAGTCTAATGTAGAAAAGTTAAATTCGTACGTTTTATGTAGCAAACAACAAAATGACCCAGATCACTTATATATGACGTCAGAAACACATATCTACACATTTTTTGAACGAAAAAATATTTTGCCCAAATATAAAAATCTGGTAACCAGGGGGTATTGTAAAAATCGTGAAATTCTCGAAGATAAAAATTTCCTCAGATCTTGTTTATTTTTAAAGTTTGTCCTGTTTAATGATATATCCAGCTTGAGAATGCATTCTAACCTGCATATTTCACCCGAAACTTAAGTTAGAAAGTCTAATACGGAAAATTTGATTTTCTACTGTTTTGTTGGAAACAACAAAATGACCCAGATCACTTAAATGTGATGTCAGAAACACATATCTACACATGTTCTCAGTCGTCTCAAAAAGACGTACAAAATGATATATCACATTATCATTTTGAACGAAAAAATATTTTACCCAAATTTAAAAATCTCGTAACCAAGGGGTATTGTAAAAATCGTGAAATTCTCAAAAATAAAATTTCCTCAAATCTTGTTTATTTTTAAAGTTTGTCATGTTTAATGATATATCCAGCTTGAGAATGCATTCTTACCTGCATATTTCACCCTAAACTTAAGTTAGAAAGTCTAATACAGAAAATTTGATTTCCTACTGTTTTGTTGGAAACAACAAAATGACCCAGATCACTTAAATATGACGTCAGAAACACATATCTACACATGTTCTCAGTCGTCTCAAAAAGACGAACAAAATGATATATCACATGATCATTTTGAACGAAAAAATATTTTACCAAAATTTAAAAATCTCGCAACCAGGGGGTATTGTGAAAATCGTGAAATTCTCAAAAATAAAAATTTCCTCAGATCTTGTTTATTTTTAAAGTTTGTCTTGTTTAACAATATATCCAGCATGAGAATGCATTCTAACCTGCATATTTTACGCGAAACTTAATTTAGAAAGTCTAATACAGAAAAGTTGATTTCCTACTTTTTTGTTGCAAACAACAAAATGAGCCAGATCACTTAAATATGACGTCAGAAACACATATCTACACATGTTCTCAGTCGTCTCAAAAAGTCGAACAAAATGATATATCACATGATCATTTTGAACGAAAAAATATTTTACCAAAATTTAAAAATCTCGTAACCAGGGGGTATTGTAAAAATCGTGAAATTCTCAAAAATAAAAATTTCCTCAAATCTTGTTTATTTTTAAAGTTTGTCATGTTTAATGATATATCCAGCTTGAGAATGCATTCTAACCTGCATATTTCACCCGAAACTTAAGTTAGAAAGTCTAATACGGAAAATTTGATTTTCTACTGTTTTGTTGGAAACAACAAAATGACCCAGATCACTTAAATGTGATGTCAGAAACACATATCTACACATGTTCTCAGTCGTCTCAAAAAGACGTACAAAATGATATATCACATTATCATTTTGAACGAAAAAATATTTTACCCAAATTTAAAAATCTCGTAACCAGGGGGTATTGTAAAAATCGTGAAATTCTCAAAAATAAAAATTTCCTCAAATCTTGTTTATTTTTAAAGTTTGTCATGTTAAATGATATATCCAACTTGAGAATGCATTCTAACCTGCATATTTCACCCGAAACTTAAGTTAGAAAGTCTAATGTAGAAAAGTTAAATTCGTACGTTTTATGTAGCAAACAACAAAATGACCCAGATCACTTAAATATGACGTCAGAAACTCATATCTACACATTTTCTCAGTCGTCTCAAAAAGACGAACAAAATGATCATTCAAATGATCATTTTGAACGAAAAAATATTTTACCCAAATTTAAAAATCTCGTAACCAGGGGGTATTGTGAAAATCGTGAAATTCTCAAAAATAAAAATTTCCTCAGATCTTGTTTATTTTTAAAGTTTGTCTTGTTTAATAATATATCCAGCCTGAGAATGCATTCTAACCTGCATATTTTACGCGAACCTTAATTTAGAATGTCTAATACAGAAAAGTTGATTTCCTACTGTTTTGTTGGAAACAACAAAACGACCCAGATCACTTAAATATGACGTCAGAAACACATATCTACACATTTTTTGAACGAAAAAATATTTTACCCAAATATAAAAATCTGGTAACCAGGGGGTATTGTAAAAATCGTGAAATTCTCGAAGATAAAAATTTCCTCAGATCTTGTTTATTTTTAAAGTTTGTCCTGTTTAATGATATATCCAGCTTGAGAATGCATTCTAACCTGCATATTTCACCCGAAACTTAAGTTAGAAAGTCTAATACGAAAAGTTGATTTCCTACTTTTTTTGTTGGAAACAACAAAACGACCCGTATCACTTAAATATGACATCAGAAACTCATATCTACACATTTTCTCAGTCGTCTCAAAAAGACGAAGAAAATGATATATCAAATGATCATTTTGAACGAAAAAATATTTTACACAAATTTAAAAATCTCGTAACCAGGGGGTATTGTAAAAATCGTGAAATTCTCAAAAATAAAAATTTCCTCAAATCTTGTTTATTTTTAAAGTTTGTCATGTTAAATGATATATCCAACTTGAGAATGCATTCTAACCTGCATATTTCACCCGAAACTTAAGTTAGAAAGTCTAATGTAGAAAAGTTAAATTCGTACGTTTTATGTAGCAAACAAGAAAATGACACAGATCACTTAAATATGACGTCAGAAACTCATATCTACACATTTTCTCAGTCGTCTCAAAAAGACGAACAAAATGATCATTCAAATGCTCATTTTGAACGAAAAAATATTTTACCCAAATTTAAAAATCTCGTAACCAGGGGGTATTGTGAAAATCGTGAAATTCTCAAAAATAAAAATTTCCTCAGATCTTGTTTATTTTTAAAGTTTGTCTTGTTTAATAATATATCCAGCCTGAGAATGCATTCTAACCTGCATATTTTACGCGAACCTTGATTTAGAAAGTCTAATACAGAAAAGTTGATTTCCTACTGTTTTGTTGGAAACAACAAAACGACCCAGATCACTTAAATATGACGTCAGAAACACATATCTACACATTTTTTGAACGAAAAAATATTTTACCCAAATTTAAAAATCTCGTAACCAGGGGGTATTGTGAAAATCGTGAAATTCTCAAAAATAAAAATTTCCTCAGATCTTGTTTATTTTTAAAGTTTGTCTTGTTTAATAATATATCCAGCCTGAGAATGCATTCTAACCTGCATATTTTACGCGAACCTTGATTTAGAAAGTCTAATACAGAAAAGTTGATTTCCTACTGTTTTGTTGGAAACAACAAAACGACCCAGATCACTTAAATATGACGTCAGAAACACATATCTACACATTTTTTGAACGAAAAAATATTTTACCCAAATTTAAAAATCTCGTAACCAGGGGGTATTGTGAAAATCGTGAAATTCTCAAAAATAAAAATTTCCTCAGATCTTGTTTATTTTTAAAGTTTGTCTTGTTTAATAATATATCCAGCCTGAGAATGCATTCTAACCTGCATATTTTACGCGAACCTTAATTTAGAAAGTCTAATACAGAAAAGTTGATTTCCTACTGTTTTGTTGGAAACAACAAAACGACCCAGATCACTTAAATATGACGTCAGAAACACATATCTACACATGTTCTCAGTCGTCTCAAAAAGACGAAGAAAATGATATATCACATGATCATTTTGAACGAAAAAATATTTTACCAAAATTTAAAAATCTCGTAACCAGGGGGTATTGTAAAAATCGTGAAATTCTCAAAAATAAAAATTTCCTCAAATCTTGTTTATTTTTAAAGTTTGTCATGTTTAATGATATATCCAGCTTGAGAATGCATTCTAACCTGCATATTTCACCCGAAACTTAAGTTAGAAAGTCTAATACGGAAAATTTGATTTTCTACTGTTTTGTTGGAAACAACAAAATGACCCAGATCACTTAAATGTGATGTCAGAAACACATATCTACACATGTTCTCAGTCGTCTCAAAAAGACGTACAAAATGATATATCACATTATCATTTTGAACGAAAAAATATTTTACCCAAATTTAAAAATCTCGTAACCAAGGGGTATTGTAAAAATCGTGAAATTCTCAAAAATAAAATTTCCTCAAATCTTGTTTATTTTTAAAGTTTGTCATGTTTAATGATATATCCAGCTTGAGAATGCATTCTTACCTGCATATTTCACCCTAAACTTAAGTTAGAAAGTCTAATACAGAAAATTTGATTTCCTACTGTTTTGTTGGAAACAACAAAATGACCCAGATAACTTAAATATGACGTCAGAAACACATATCTACACATGTTCTCAGTCGTCTCAAAAAGACGAAGAAAATGATATATCAAATGATCATTTTGAACGAAAAAATATTTTACCCAAATTTAAAAATCTCGCAACCAGGGGGTATTGTAAAAATCGTGAAATTCTCAAAAATAAAAATTTCCTCAGATCTTGTTTATTTTTAAATTTTGTCTTGTTTAATGATATATCCAGCTTGAGAATGCATTCTAACCTGCATATTTTACCCGAAACTTAAGTTAGAAAGTCTAATACGAAAAGTTGATTTCCTACTTTTTTTGTTGGAAACAACAAAACGACCCAGATCACTTAAATATGACGTCAGAAACACATATCTGCACATGTTCTCTGTCGTCTCAAAAAGACGAACAAAATGATAATTCAAATGATCATTTTGAACGAAAAAATATTTTACCCAAATTTAAAAATCTCGTAACCAGGGGGTGTTGTAAAAATCGTGAAATTCTCAAAGATAAAAATTTCCTCAGATCTTGTTTATTTTTAAAGTTTGTCCTGTTTAATGATATATCCAGCTTGAGAATGCATTCTAACCTGCATATTTCACCCGAAACTTAAGTTAGAAAGTCTAATACAGAAAATTTGATTTCCTACTGTTTTGTTGGAAACAACAAAAGGAGCCAGATCACCTAAATATGACGTCAGAAACACATATCTACACATGTTCTCAGTCGTCTCAAAAAGACGAACAAAATGATATATCACATGATCATTTTGAACGAAAAAATATTTTACCAAAATTTAAAAATCTCGTAACCAGGGGGTATTGTAAAAATCGTGAAATTCTCAAAGATAAAAATTTCCTCAGATCTTGTTTATTTTTTGAAAGTTTGTCTTGTTTAATAATATATCCAGCCTGAGAATGCATTCTAACCTGCATATTTTACGCGAAACTTAATTCAGAAAGTCTAATGCAGAAAAGTTGATTTCCTACTGTTTTGTTGGAAACAACAAAACGACCCAGATCACTTAAATATGACGTCAGAAACACATATCTACACATGTTCTCAGTCGTCTCAAAAAGACGAACAAAATGATATATCACATGATCATTTTGAACGAAAAATATTTTACCCAAATTTAAAAATCTCGTAACCAGGGGGTATTGTAAAAATCGTGAAATTCTCAAAGATAAAAATTTCCTCAGATCTTGTTTATTTTTAAAGTTTGTCCTGTTTAATGATATATCCAGCTTCAGAATGCATTCTAACCTGCATATTTCACCCGAAACTTAAGTTAGAAAGTCTAATGTAGAAAAGTTAAATTCGTACGTTTTATGTAGCAAACAACAAAATGACCCAGATCACTTATATATGACGTCAGAAACACATATCTACACATTTTTTGAACGAAAAAATATTGTGCCCAAATATAAAAATCTGGTAACCAGGGGGTTTTGTAAAAATCGTGAAATTCTCAAAAATAAAAATTTCCTCAGATCTTGTTTATTTTTAAAGTTTGTCCTGTTTAATGATATATCCAGCTTGAGAATGCATTCTAACCTGCATATTTCACCCGAAACTTAAGTTAGAAAGTCTAATACGGAAAATTTGATTTTCTACTGTTTTGTTGGAAACAACAAAATGACCCAGATCACTTAAATGTGATGTCAGAAACACATATCTACACATGTTCTCAGTCGTCTCAAAAAGACGTACAAAATGATATATCACATTATCATTTTGAACGAAAAAATATTTTACCCAAATTTAAAAATCTCGTAACCAAGGGGTATTGTAAAAATCGTGAAATTCTCAAAAATAAAATTTCCTCAAATCTTGTTTATTTTTAAAGTTTGTCATGTTTAATGATATATCCAGCTTGAGAATGCATTCTTACCTGCATATTTCACCCTAAACTTAAGTTAGAAAGTCTAATACAGAAAATTTGATTTCCTACTGTTTTGTTGGAAACAACAAAATGAGCCAGATCACTTAAATATGACGTCAGAAACACATATCTACACATGTTCTCAGTCGTCTCAAAAAGACGAACAAAATGATATATCACATGATCATTTTGAACGAAAAAATATTTTACCAAAATTTAAAAATCTCGCAACCAGGGGGTATTGTGAAAATCGTGAAATTCTCAAAAATAAAAATTTCCTCAGATCTTGTTTATTTTTAAAGTTTGTCTTGTTTAATAATATATCCAGCCTGAGAATGCATTCTAACCTGCATATTTTACGCGAACCTTGATTTAGAAAGTCTTATACAGAAAAGTTGATTTCCTACTGTTTTGTTGGAAACAACAAAACGACCCAGATCACTTAAATATGACGTCAGAAACACATATCTACACATTTTTGAACGAAAAAATATTTTACCCAAATTTAAAAATCTCGTAACCAGGGGGTATTGTGAAAATCGTGAAATTCTCAAAAATAAAAATTTCCTCAGATCTTGTTTATTTTTAAAGTTTGTCTTGTTTAATAATATATCCAGCCTGAGAATGCATTCTAACCTGCATATTTTACGCGAACCTTAATTTAGAAAGTCTAATACAGAAAAGTTGATTTCCTACTGTTTTGTTGGAAACAACAAAACGACCCAGATCACTTAAATATGACGTCAGAAACACATATCTACACATTTTTTGAACGAAAAAATATTTTACTCAAATATAAAAATCTGGTAACCAGGGGGTATTGTAAAAATCGTGAAATTCTCGAAGATAAAAATTTCCTCAGATCTTGTTTATTTTTAAAGTTTGTCCTGTTTAATGATATATCCAGCTTGAGAATGCATTCTAACCTGCATATTTCACCCGAAACTTAAGTTAGAAAGTCTAATACGAAAAGTTGATTTCCTACTTTTTTTGTTGGAAACAACAAAACGACCCGTATCACTTAAATATGACATCAGAAACTCATATCTACACATTTTCTCAGTCGTCTCAAAAAGACGAAGAAAATGATATATCAAATGATCATTTTGAACGAAAAAATATTTTACACAAATTTAAAAATCTCGTAACCAGGGGGTATTGTAAAAATCGTGAAATTCTCAAAAATAAAAATTTCCTCAAATCTTGTTTATTTTTAAAGTTTGTCATGTTAAATGATATATCCAACTTGAGAATGCATTCTAACCTGCATATTTCACCCGAAACTTAAGTTAGAAAGTCTAATGTAGAAAAGTTAAATTCGTACGTTTTATGTAGCAAACAAGAAAATGACACAGATCACTTAAATATGACGTCAGAAACTCATATCTGCACATTTTCTCAGTCGTCTCAAAAAGACGAACAAAATGATAATTCAAATGATCATTTTGAACGAAAAAATATTTTACCCAAATTTATTGTGAAAATCGTGAAATTCTCAAAAATAAAAATTTCCTCAGATCTTGTTTATTTTTAAAGTTTGTCTTGTTTAACAATATATCCAGCATGAGAATGCATTCTAACCTGCATATTTCACCCGAAACTTAAGTTAGAAAGTCTAATACAGAAAATTTGATTTCCTACTGTTTTGTTGGAAACAACAAAAGGAGCCAGATCACCTAAATATGACGTCAGAAACACATATCTACGCATGTTCTCAGTCGTCTCAAAAAGACGAACAAAATGATATATCACATGATCATTTTGAACGAAAAAATATTTTACCAAAATTTAAAAATCTCGTAACCAGGGGGTATTGTAAAAATCGTGAAATTCTCAAAGATAAAAATTTCCTCAGATCTTGTTTATTTTTTGAAAGTTTGTCTTGTTTAATAATATATCCAGCCTGAGAATGCATTCTAACCTGCATATTTTACGCGAAACTTAATTTAGAAAGTCTAATGCAGAAAAGTTGATTTCCTACTGTTTTGTTGGAAACAACAAAACGACACAGATCACTTAAATATGACGTCAGAAACACATATCTACACATGTTCTCAGTCGTCTCAAAAAGACGAACAAAATGATATATCACATGATCATTTTGAACGAAAAATATTTTACCCAAATTTAAAAATCTCGTAACCAGGGGGTATTGTAAAAATCGTGAAATTCTCAAAGATAAAAATTTCCTCAGATCTTGTTTATTTTTAAAGTTTGTCCGGTTTAATGATATATCCAGCTTCAGAATGCATTCTAACCTGCATATTTCACCCGAAACTTAAGTTAGAAAGTCTAATGTAGAAAAGTTAAATTCGTACGTTTTATGTAGCAAACAACAAAATGACCCAGATCACTTATATATGACGTCAGAAACACATATCTACACATTTTTTGAACGAAAAAATATTTTGCCCAAATATAAAAATCTGGTAACCAGGGGGTATTGTAAAAATCGTGAAATTCTCGAAGATAAAAATTTCCTCAGATCTTGTTTATTTTTAAAGTTTGTCCTGTTTAATGATATATCCAGCTTGAGAATGCATTCTAACCTGCATATTTCACCCGAAACTTAAGTTAGAAAGTCTAATACGGAAAATTTGATTTTCTACTGTTTTGTTGGAAACAACAAAATGACCCAGATCACTTAAATGTGATGTCAGAAACACATATCTACACATGTTCTCAGTCGTCTCAAAAAGACGTACAAAATGATATATCACATTATCATTTTGAACGAAAAAATATTTTACCCAAATTTAAAAATCTCGTAACCAAGGGGTATTGTAAAAATCGTGAAATTCTCAAAAATAAAATTTCCTCAAATCTTGTTTATTTTTAAAGTTTGTCATGTTTAATGATATATCCAGCTTGAGAATGCATTCTTACCTGCATATTTCACCCTAAACTTAAGTTAGAAAGTCTAATACAGAAAATTTGATTTCCTACTGTTTTGTTGGAAACAACAAAATGACCCAGATCACTTAAATATGACGTCAGAAACACATATCTACACATGTTCTCAGTCGTCTTAAAAAGACGAACAAAATGATATATCACATGATCATTTTGAACGAAAAAATATTTTACCAAAATTTAAAAATCTCGCAACCAGGGGGTATTGTGAAAATCGTGAAATTCTCAAAAATAAAAATTTCCTCAGATCTTGTTTATTTTTAAAGTTTGTCTTGTTTAACAATATATCCAGCATGAGAATGCATTCTAACCTGCATATTTTACGCGAAACTTAATACAGAAAGTCTAATACAGAAAAGTTGATTTCCTACTTTTTTGTTGCAAACAACAAAATGAGCCAGATCACTTAAATATGACGTCAGAAATACATATCTACACATGTTCTCAGTCGTCTCAAAAAGACGAACAAAATGATATATCACATGATCATTTTGAACGAAAAAATATTTTACCAAAATTTAAAAATCTCGTAACCAGGGGGTATTGTAAAAATCGTGAAATTCTCAAAAATAAAAATTTCCTCAAATCTTGTTTATTTTTAAAGTTTGTCATGTTTAATGATATATCCAGCTTGAGAATGCATTCTAACCTGCATATTTCACCCGAAACTTAAGTTAGAAAGTCTAATACGGAAAATTTGATTTTCTACTGTTTTGTTGGAAACAACAAAATGACCCAGATCACTTAAATGTGATGTCAGAAACACATATCTACACATGTTCTCAGTCGTCTCAAAAAGACGTACAAAATGATATATCACAT
Organism: Lutraria lutraria; assembly: GCA_964023205.1. NCBI lineage: Eukaryota > Metazoa > Mollusca > Bivalvia > Venerida > Mactridae > Lutraria > Lutraria lutraria. Next base: position 10,503,072 of record OZ026839.1, on the reverse strand, counting down.
TATCATTTTGAACGAAAAAATATTTTACCCAAATTTAAAAATCTCGTAACCAGGGGGTATTGTAAAAATCGTGAAATTCTCAAAAATAAAAATTTCCTCAAATCTTGTTTATTTTTAAAGTTTGTCATGTTAAATGATATATCCAACTTGAGAATGCATTCTAACCTGCATATTTCACCCGAAACTTAAGTTAGAAAGTCTAATGTAGAAAAGTTAAATTCGTACGTTTTATGTAGCAAACAACAAAATGACCCAGATCACTTAAATATGACGTCAGAAACTCATATCTACACATTTTCTCAGTCGTCTCAAAAAGACGAACAAAATGATCATTCAAATGATCATTTTGAACGAAAAAATATTTTACCCAAATTTAAAAATCTCGTAACAAGGGGGTATTGTGAAAATCGTGAAATTCTCAAAAATAAAAATTTCCTCAAATCTTGTTTATTTTTAAAGTTTGTCATGTTAAATGATATATCCAACTTGAGAATGCATTCTAACCTGCATATTTCACCCGAAACTTAAGTTAGAAAGTCTAATGTAGAAAAGTTAAATTCGTACGTTTTATGTAGCAAACAAGAAAATGACACAGATCACTTAAATATGACGTCAGAAACTCATATCTACACATTTTCTCAGTCGTCTCAAAAAGACGAACAAAATGATCATTCAAATGCTCATTTTGAACGAAAAAATATTTTACCCAAATTTAAAAATCTCGTAACCAGGGGGTATTGTGAAAATCGTGAAATTCTCAAAAATAAAAATTTCCTCAGATCTTGTTTATTTTTAAAGTTTGTCTTGTTTAATAATATATCCAGCCTGAGAATGCATTCTAACCTGCATATTTTACGCGAACCTTGATTTAGAAAGTCTAATACAGAAAAGTTGATTTCCTACTGTTTTGTTGGAAACAACAAAACGACCCAGATCACTTAAATATGACGTCAGAAACACATATCTACACATTTTTTGAACGAAAAAATATTTTACCCAAATTTAAAAATCTCGTAACCAGGGGGTATTGTGAAAATCGTGAAATTCTCAAAAATAAAAATTTCCTCAGATCTTGTTTATTTTTAAAGTTTGTCTTGTTTAATAATATATCCAGCCTGAGAATGCATTCTAACCTGCATATTTTACGCGAACCTTGATTTAGAAAGTCTAATACAGAAAAGTTGATTTCCTACTGTTTTGTTGGAAACAACAAAACGACCCAGATCACTTAAATATGACGTCAGAAACACATATCTACACATTTTTTGAACGAAAAAATATTTTACCCAAATTTAAAAATCTCGTAACCAGGGGGTATTGTGAAAATCGTGAAATTCTCAAAAATAAAAATTTCCTCAGATCTTGTTTATTTTTAAAGTTTGTCTTGTTTAATAATATATCCAGCCTGAGAATGCATTCTAACCTGCATATTTTACGCGAACCTTAATTTAGAAAGTCTAATACAGAAAAGTTGATTTCCTACTGTTTTGTTGGAAACAACAAAACGACCCAGATCACTTAAATATGACGTCAGAAACACATATCTACACATTTTTTGAACGAAAAAATATTTTACTCAAATATAAAAATCTGGTAACCAGGGGGTATTGTAAAAATCGTGAAATTCTCGAAGATAAAAATTTCCTCAGATCTTGTTTATTTTTAAAGTTTGTCCTGTTTAATGATATATCCAGCTTGAGAATGCATTCTAACCTGCATATTTCACCCGAAACTTAAGTTAGAAAGTCTAATACGAAAAGTTGATTTCCTACTTTTTTTGTTGGAAACAACAAAACGACCCGTATCACTTAAATATGACATCAGAAAGTCATATCTACACATTTTCTCAGTCGTCTCAAAAAGACGAAGAAAATGATATATCAAATGATCATTTTGAACGAAAAAATATTTTACACAAATTTAAAAATCTCGTAACCAGGGGGTATTGTAAAAATCGTGAAATTCTCAAAAATAAAAATTTCCTCAAATCTTGTTTATTTTTAAAGTTTGTCATGTTAAATGATATATCCAACTTGAGAATGCATTCTAACCTGCATATTTCACCCGAAACTTAAGTTAGAAAGTCTAATGTAGAAAAGTTAAATTCGTACGTTTTATGTAGCAAAAAGAAAATGACACAGATCACTTAAATATGACGTCAGAAACTCATATCTGCACATTTTCTCAGTCGTCTCAAAAAGACGAACAAAATGATAATTCAAATGATCATTTTGAACGAAAAAATATTTTACCCAAATTTAAAAATCTCGTAACCAGGGGGTATTGTGAAAATCGTGAAATTCTCAAAAATAAAAATTTCCTCAGATCTTGTTTATTTTTAAAGTTTGTCTTGTTTAACAATATATCCAGCATGAGAATGCATTCTAACCTGCATATTTTACGCGAAACTTAATTTAGAAAGTCTAATACAGAAAAGTTGATTTCCTACTTTTTTGTTGCAAACAACAAAATGAGCCAGATCACTTAAATATGACGTCAGAAACACATATCTACACATGTTCTCAGTCGTCTCAAAAAGACGAACAAAATGATATATCACATGATCATTTTGAACGAAAAAATATTTTACCAAAATTTAAAAATCTCGTAACCAGGGGGTATTGTAAAAATCGTGAAATTCTCAAAAATAAAAATTTCCTCAAATCTTGTTTATTTTTAAAGTTTGTCATGTTTAATGATATATCCAGCTTGAGAATGCATTCTAACCTGCATATTTCACCCGAAACTTAAGTTAGAAAGTCTAATACGGAAAATTTGATTTTCTACTGTTTTGTTGGAAACAACAAAATGACCCAGATCACTTAAATGTGATGTCAGAAACACATATCTACACATGTTCTCAGTCGTCTCAAAAAGACGTACAAAATGATATATCACATTATCATTTTGAACGAAAAAATATTTTACCCAAATTTAAAAATCTCGTAACCAAGGGGTATTGTAAAAATCGTGAAATTCTCAAAAATAAAATTTCCTCAAATCTTGTTTATTTTTAAAGTTTGTCATGTTTAATGATATATCCAGCTTGAGAATGCATTCTTACCTGCATATTTCACCCTAAACTTAAGTTAGAAAGTCTAATACAGAAAATTTGATTTCCTACTGTTTTGTTGGAAACAACAAAATGACCCAGATCACTTAAATATGACGTCAGAAACACATATCTACACATGTTCTCAGTCGTCTCAAAAAGACGAAGAAAATGATATATCACATGATCATTTTGAACGAAAAAATATTTTACCAAAATTTAAAAATCTCGCAACCAGGGGGTATTGTAAAAATCGTGAAATTCTCAAAAATAAAAATTTCCTCAGATCTTGTTTATTTTTAAATTTTGTCTTGTTTAATGATATATCCAGCTTGAGAATGCATTCTAACCTGCATATTTCACCCGAAACTTATGTTAGAAAGTCTAATACGAAAAGTTGATTTCCTACTTTTTTTGTTGGAAACAACAAAACGACCCAGATCACTTAAATATGACGTCAGAAACACATATCTGCACATGTTCTCTGTCGTCTCAAAAAGACGAACAAAATGATAATTCAAATGATCATTTTGAACGAAAAAATATTTTACCCAAATTTAAAAATCTCGTAACCAGGGGGTGTTGTAAAAATCGTGAAATTCTCAAAGATAAAAATTTCCTCAGATCTTGTTTATTTTTAAAGTTTGTCCTGTTTAATGATATATCCAGCTTGAGAATGCATTCTAACCTGCATATTTCACCCGAAACTTAAGTTAGAAAGTCTAATACAGAAAATTTGATTTCCTACTGTTTTGTTGGAAACAACAAAAGGAGCCAGATCACCTAAATATGACGTCAGAAACACATATCTACACATGTTCTCAGTCGTCTCAAAAAGACGAACAAAATGATATATCACATGATCATTTTGAACGAAAAAATATTTTACCAAAATTTAAAAATCTCGTAACCAGGGGGTATTGTAAAAATCGTGAAATTCTCAAAGATAAAAATTTCCTCAGATCTTGTTTATTTTTTGAAAGTTTGTCTTGTTTAATAATATATCCAGCCTGAGAATGCATTCTAACCTGCATATTTTACGCGAAACTTAATTTAGAAAGTCTAATGCAGTAAAGTTGATTTCCTACTGTTTTGTTGGAAACAACAAAACGACCCAGATCACTTAAATATGACGTCAGAAACACATATCTACACATGTTCTCAGTCGTCTCAAAAAGACGAACAAAATGATATATCACATGATCATTTTGAACGAAAAATATTTTACCCAAATTTAAAAATCTCGTAACCAGGGGGTATTGTAAAAATCGTGAAATTCTCAAAGATAAAAATTTCCTCAGATCTTGTTTATTTTTAAAGTTTGTCCTGTTTAATGATATATCCAGCTTCAGAATGCATTCTAACCTGCATATTTCACCCGAAACTTAAGTTAGAAAGTCTAATGTAGAAAAGTTAAATTCGTACGTTTTATGTAGCAAACAACAAAATGACCCAGATCACTTATATATGACGTCAGAAACACATATCTACACATTTTTTGAACGAAAAAATATTTTGCCCAAATATAAAAATCTGGTAACCAGGGGGTATTGTAAAAATCGTGAAATTCTCAAAAATAAAAATTTCCTCAGATCTTGTTTATTTTTAAAGTTTGTCCTGTTTAATGATATATCCAGCTTGAGAATGCATTCTAACCTGCATATTTCACCCGAAACTTAAGTTAGAAAGTCTAATACGGAAAATTTGATTTTCTACTGTTTTGTTGGAAACAACAAAATGACCCAGATCACTTAAATGTGATGTCAGAAACACATATCTACACATGTTCTCAGTCGTCTCAAAAAGACGTACAAAATGATATATCACATTATCATTTTGAACGAAAAAATATTTTACCCAAATTTAAAAATCTCGTAACCAAGGGGTATTGTAAAAATCGTGAAATTCTCAAAAATAAAATTTCCTCAAATCTTGTTTATTTTTAAAGTTTGTCATGTTTAATGATATATCCAGCTTGAGAATGCATTCTTACCTGCATATTTCACCCTAAACTTAAGTTAGAAAGTCTAATACAGAAAATTTGATTTCCTACTGTTTTGTTGGAAACAACAAAATGAGCCAGATCACTTAAATATGACGTCAGAAACACATATCTACACATGTTCTCAGTCGTCTCAAAAAGACGAACAAAATGATATATCACATGATCATTTTGAACGAAAAAATATTTTACCAAAATTTAAAAATCTCGCAACCAGGGGGTATTGTGAAAATCGTGAAATTCTCAAAAATAAAAATTTCCTCAGATCTTGTTTATTTTTAAAGTTTGTCTTGTTTAATAATATATCCAGCCTGAGAATGCATTCTAACCTGCATATTTTACGCGAACCTTGATTTAGAAAGTCTAATACAGAAAAGTTGATTTCCTACTGTTTTGTTGGAAACAACAAAACGACCCAGATCACTTAAATATGACGTCAGAAACACATATCTACACATTTTTGAACGAAAAAATATTTTACCCAAATTTAAAAATCTCGTAACCAGGGGGTATTGTGAAAATCGTGAAATTCTCAAAAATAAAAATTTCCTCTGATCTTGTTTATTTTTAAAGTTTGTCTTGTTTAATAATATATCCAGCCTGAGAATGCATTCTAACCTGCATATTTTACGCGAACCTTAATTTAGAAAGTCTAATACAGAAAAGTTGATTTCCTACTGTTTTGTTGGAAACAACAAAACGACCCAGATCACTAAAATATGACGTCAGAAACACAAATCTACACATTTTTTGAACGAAAAAATATTTTACTCAAATATAAAAATCTGGTAACCAGGGGGTATTGTAAAAATCGTGAAATTCTCGAAGATAAAAATTTCCTCAGATCTTGTTTATTTTTAAAGTTTGTCCTGTTTAATGATATATCCAGCTTGAGAATGCATTCTAACCTGCATATTTCACCCGAAACTTAAGTTAGAAAGTCTAATACGAAAAGTTGATTTCCTACTTTTTTTGTTGGAAACAACAAAACGACCCGTATCACTTAAATATGACATCAGAAACTCATATCTACACATTTTCTCAGTCGTCTCAAAAAGACGAAGAAAATGATATATCAAATGATCATTTTGAACGAAAAAATATTTTACACAAATTTAAAAATCTCGTAACCAGGGGGTATTGTAAAAATCGTGAAATTCTCAAAAATAAAAATTTCCTCAAATCTTGTTTATTTTTAAAGTTTGTCATGTTAAATGATATATCCAACTTGAGAATGCATTCTAACCTGCATATTTCACCCGAAACTTAAGTTAGAAAGTCTAATGTAGAAAAGTTAAATTCGTACGTTTTATGTAGCAAACAAGAAAATGACACAGATCACTTAAATATGACGTCAGAAACTCATATCTGCACATTTTCTCAGTCGTCTCAAAAAGACGAACAAAATGATAATTCAAATGATCATTTTGAACGAAAAAATATTTTACCCAAATTTATTGTGAAAATCGTGAAATTCTCAAAAATAAAAATTTCCTCAGATCTTGTTTTTTTTTAAAGTTTGTCTTGTTTAATAATATATCCAGCCTGAGAATGCATTCTAACCTGCATATTTTACGCGAACCTTGATTTAGAAAGTCTAATACAGAAAAGTTGATTTCCTACTGTTTTGTTGGAAACAACAAAACGACCCAGATCACTTAAATATGACGTCAGAAACACATATCTATACATTTTTTGAACGAAAAAATATTTTACCCAAATTTAAAAATCTCGTAACCAGGGGGTATTGTGAAAATCGTGAAATTCTCAAAAATAAAAATTTCCTCAGATCTTGTTTATTTTTAAAGTTTGTCTTGTTTAATAATATATCCAGCCTGAGAATGCATTCTAACCTGCATATTTTACGCGAACCTTGATTTAGAAAGTCTAATACAGAAAAGTTGATTTCCTACTGTTTTGTTGGAAACAACAAAACGACCCAGATCACTTAAATATGACGTCAGAAACACATATCTACACATTTTTTGAACGAAAAAATATTTTACCCAAATTTAAAAATCTCGTAACCAGGGGGTATTGTGAAAATCGTGAAATTCTCAAAAATAAAAATTTCCTCAGATCTTGTTTATTTTTAAAGTTTGTCTTGTTTAATAATATATCCAGCCTGAGAATGCATTCTAACCTGCATATTTTACGCGAACCTTAATTTAGAAAGTCTAATACAGAAAAGTTGATTTCCTACTGTTTTGTTGGAAACAACAAAACGACCCAGATCACTTAAATATGACGTCAGAAACACATATCTACACATTTTTTGAACGAAAAAATATTTTACTCAAATATAAAAATCTGGTAACCAGGGGGTATTGTAAAAATCGTGAAATTCTCGAAGATAAAAATTTCCTCAGATCTTGTTTATTTTTAAAGTTTGTCCTGTTTAATGATATATCCAGCTTGAGAATGCATTCTAACCTGCATATTTCACCCGAAACTTAAGTTAGAAAGTCTAATACGAAAAGTTGATTTCCTACTTTTTTTGTTGGAAACAACAAAACGACCCGTATCACTTAAATATGACATCAGAAACTCATATCTACACATTTTCTCAGTCGTCTCAAAAAGACGAAGAAAATGATATATCAAATGATCATTTTGAACGAAAAAATATTTTACACAAATTTAAAAATCTCGTAACCAGGGGGTATTGTAAAAATCGTGAAATTCTCAAAAATAAAAATTTCCTCAAATCTTGTTTATTTTTAAAGTTTGTCATGTTAAATGATATATCCAACTTGAGAATGCATTCTAACCTGCATATTTCACCCGAAACTTAAGTTAGAAAGTCTAATGTAGAAAAGTTAAATTCGTACGTTTTATGTAGCAAACAAGAAAATGACACAGATCACTTAAATATGACGTCAGAAACTCATATCTGCACATTTTCTCAGTCGTCTCAAAAAGACGAACAAAATGATAATTCAAATGATCATTTTGAACGAAAAAATATTTTACCCAAATTTAAAAATCTCGTAACCAGGGGGTATTGTGAAAATCGTGAAATTCTCAAAAATAAAAATTTCCTCAGATCTTGTTTATTTTTAAAGTTTGTCTTGTTTAACAATATATCCAGCATGAGAATGCATTCTAACCTGCATATTTTACGCGAAACTTAATTTAGAAAGTCTAATACAGAAAAGTTGATTTCCTACTTTTTTGTTGCAAACAACAAAATGAGCCAGATCACTTAAATATGACGTCAGAAACACATATCTACACATGTTCTCAGTCGTCTCAAAAAGACGAACAAAATGATATATCACATGATCATTTTGAACGAAAAAATATTTTACCAAAATTTAAAAATCTCGTAACCAGGGGGTATTGTAAAAATCGTGAAATTCTCAAAAATAAAAATTTCCTCAAATCTTGTTTATTTTTAAAGTTTGTCATGTTTAATGATATATCCAGCTTGAGAATGCATTCTAACCTGCATATTTCACCCGAAACTTAAGTTAGAAAGTCTAATACGGAAAATTTGATTTTCTACTGTTTTGTTGGAAACAACAAAATGACCCAGATCACTTAAATATGATGTCAGAAACACATATCTACACATGTTCTCAGTCGTCTCAAAAAGACGTACAAAATGATATATCACATTATCATTTTGAACGAAAAAATATTTTACCCAAATTTAAAAATCTCGTAACCAAGGGGTATTGTAAAAATCGTGAAATTCTCAAAAATAAAATTTCCTCAAATCTTGTTTATTTTTAAAGTTTGTCATGTTTAATGATATATCCAGCTTGAGAATGCATTCTTACCTGCATATTTCACCCTAAACTTAAGTTAGAAAGTCTAATACAGAAAATTTGATTTCCTACTGTTTTGTTGGAAACAACAAAATGACCCAGATCACTTAAATATGACGTCAGAAACACATATCTACACATGTTCTCAGTCGTCTCAAAAAGACGAACAAAATGATATATCACATGATCATTTTGAACGAAAAAATATTTTACCCAAATTTAAAAATCTCGTAACCAGGGGGTATTGTAAAAATCGTGAAATTCTCAAAAATAAAAATTTCCTCAGATCTTGTTTATTTTTAAATTTTGTCTTGTTTAATAATATATCCAGCCTGAGAATGCATTCTAACCTGCATATTTCACCCGAAACTTAAGTTAGAAAGTCTAATACGAAAAGTTGATTTCCTACTTTTTTTGTTGGAAACAACAAAACGACCCGGATCACTTAAATATGACATCAGAAACACATATCTACACATTTTTTGAACGAAAAAATATTTTACCCAAATATAAAAATCTGGTAACCAGGGGGTATTGTAAAAATCGTGAAATTCTCGAAGATAAAAATTTCCTCAGATCTTGTTTATTTTTAAAGTTTGTCCTGTTTAATGATATATCCAGCTTGAGAATGCATTCTAACCTGCATATTTCACCCGAAACTTAAGTTAGAAAGTCTAATACGAAAAGTTGATTTCCTACTTTTTTTGTTGGAAACAACAAAACGACCCGTATCACTTAAATATGACATCAGAAACTCATATCTACACATTTTCTCAGTCGTCTCAAAAAGACGAAGAAAATGATATATCAAATGATCATTTTGAACGAAAAAATATTTTACACAAATTTAAAAATCTCGTAACCAGGGGGTATTGTAAAAATCGTGAAATTCTCAAAAATAAAAATTTCCTCAAATCTTGTTTATTTTTAAAGTTTGTCATGTTAAATGATATATCCAACTTGAGAATGCATTCTAACCTGCATATTTCACCCGAAACTTAAGTGAGAAAGTCTAATGTAGAAAAGTTAAATTCGTACGTTTTATGTAGCAAACAAGAAAATGACACAGATCACTTAAATATGACGTCAGAAACTCATATCTACACATTTTCTCAGTCGTCTCAAAAAGACGAACAAAATGATCATTCAAATGCTCATTTTGAACGAAAAAATATTTTACCCAAATTTAAAAATCTCGTAACCAGGGGGTATTGTGAAAATCGTGAAATTCTCAAAAATAAAAATTTCCTCAGATCTTGTTTATTTTTAAAGTTTGTCTTGTTTAATAATATATCCAGCCTGAGAATGCATTCTAACCTGCATATTTTACGCGAACCTTGATTTAGAAAGTCTAATACAGAAAAGTTGATTTCCTACTGTTTTGTTGGAAACAACAAAACGACCCAGATCACTTAAATATGACGTCAGAAACACATATCTACACATTTTTTGAACGAAAAAATATTTTACCCAAATTTAAAAATCTCGTAACCAGGGGGTATTGTGAAAATCGTGAAATTCTCAAAAATAAAAATTTCCTCAGATCTTGTTTATTTTTAAAGTTTGTCTTGTTTAATAATATATCCAGCCTGAGAATGCATTCTAACCTGCATATTTTACGCGAACCTTGATTTAGAAAGTCTAATACAGAAAAGTTGATTTCCTACTGTTTTGTTGGAAACAACAAAACGACCCGGATCACTTAAATATGACATCAGAAACTCATATCTACACATTTTCTCAGTCGTCTCAAAAAGACGAAGAAAATGATATATCAAATGATCATTTTGAACGAAAAAATATTTTACCCAAATTTAAAAATCTCGTAACCAGGGGGTATTGTAAAAATCGTGAAATTCTCAAAAATAAAAATTTCCTCAAATCTTGTTTATTTTTAAAGTTTGTCATGTTAAATGATATATCCAACTTGAGAATGCATTCTAACCTGCATATTTCACCCGAAACTTAAGTTAGAAAGTCTAATGTAGAAAAGTTAAATTCGTACGTTTTATGTAGCAAACAAGAAAATGACACAGATCACTTAAATATGACGTCAGAAACTCATATCTACACATTTTCTCAGTCGTCTCAAAAAGACGAACAAAATGATCTTTCAAATGATCATTTTGAACGAAAAAATATTTTACCCAAATTTAAAAATCTCGTAACCAGGGGGTATTGTGAAAATCGTGAAATTCTCAAAAATAAAAATTTCCTCAGATCTTGTTTATTTTTAAAGTTTGTCTTGTTTAATAATATATCCAGCCTGAGAATGCATTCTAACCTGCATATTTTACGCGAACCTTAATTTAGAATGTCTAATACAGAAAAGTTGATTTCCTACTGTTTTGTTGGAAACAACAAAACGACCCAGATCACTTAAATATGACGTCAGAAACACATATCTACACATTTTTTGAACGAAAAAATATTTTACCCAAATTTAAAAATCTCGTAACCAGGGGGTATTGTGAAAATCGTGAAATTCTCAAAAATAAAAATTTCCTCAGATCTTGTTTATTTTTAAAGTTTGTCTTGTTTAATAATATATCCAGCCTGAGAATGCATTCTAACCTGCATATTTTACGCGAACCTTAATTTAGAAAATCTAATACAGAAAAGTTGATTTCCTACTGTTTTGTTGGAAACAACAAAACGACCCAGATCACTTAAATATGACGTCAGAAACACATATCTACACATTTTTTGAACGAAAAAATATTTTACTCAAATATAAAAATCTGGTAACCAGGGGGTATTGTAAAAATCGTGAAATTCTCGAAGATAAAAATTTCCTCAGATCTTGTTTATTTTTAAAGTTTGTCCTGTTTAATGATATATCCAGCTTGAGAATACATTCTAACCTGCATATTTCACCCGAAACTTAAGTTAGAAAGTCTAATACGAAAAGTTGATTTCCTACTTTTTTTGTTGGAAACAACAAAACGACCCGTATCACTTAAATATGACATCAGAAACTCATATCTACACATTTTCTCAGTCGTCTCAAAAAGACGAAGAAAATGATATATCAAATGATCATTTTGAACGAAAAAATATTTTACACAAATTTAAAAATCTCGTAACCAGGGGGTATTGTAAAAATCGTGAAATTCTCAAAAATAAAAATTTCCTCAAATCTTGTTTATTTTTAAAGTTTGTCATGTTAAATGATATATCCGACTTGAGAATGCATTCTAACCTGCATATTTCACCCGAAACTTAAGTTAGAAAGTCTAATGTAGAAAAGTTAAATTCGTACGTTTTATGTAGCAAACAAGAAAATGACACAGATCACTTAAATATGACGTCAAAAACTCATATCTGCACATTTTCTCAGTCGTCTCAAAAAGACGAACAAAATGATAATTCAAATGATCATTTTGAACGAAAAAATATTTTACCCAAATTTAAAAATCTCGTAACCAGGGGGTATTGTGAAAATCGTGAAATTCTCAAAAATAAAAATTTCCTCAGATCTTGTTTATTTTTAAAGTTTGTCTTGTTTAACAATATATCCAGCATGAGAATGCATTCTAACCTGCATATTTTACGCGAAACTTAATTTAGAAAGTCTAATACAGAAAAGTTGATTTCCTACTTTTTTGTTGCAAACAACAAAATGAGCCAGATCACTTAAATATGACGTCAGAAACACATATCTACACATTTTTTGAACGAAAAAGTATTTTACCCAAATTTAAAAATCTCGTAACCAGGGGGTATTGTGAAAATCGTGAAAGTCTCAAAAATAAAAATTTCCTCAGATCTTGTTTATTTTTAAAGTTTGTCTTGTTTAATAATATATCCAGCCTGAGAATGCATTCTAACCTGCATATTTTACGCGAACCTTAATTTAGAAAATCTAATACAGAAAAGTTGATTTCCTACTGTTTTGTTGGAAACAACAAAACGACCCAGATCACTTAAATATGACGTCAGAAACACATATCTACACATTTTTTGAACGAAAAAATATTTTACTCAAATATAAAAATCTGGTAACCAGGGGGTATTGTAAAAATCGTGAAATTCTCGAAGATAAAAATTTCCTCAGATCTTGTTTATTTTTAAAGTTTGTCCTGTTTAATGATATATCCAGCTTGAGAATACATTCTAACCTGCATATTTCACCCGAAACTTAAGTTAGAAAGTCTAATACGAAAAGTTGATTTCCTACTTTTTTTGTTGGAAACAACAAAACGACCCGTATCACTTAAATATGACATCAGAAACTCATATCTACACATTTTCTCAGTCGTCTCAAAAAGACGAAGAAAATGATATATCACATGATCATTTTGAACGAAAAAATATTTTACCCAAATTTAAAAATCTCGTAACCAGGCGGTATTGTAAAAATCGTGAAATTCTCAAAAATAAAAATTTCCTAAAATCTTGTTTATTTTTAAAGTTTGTCATGTTTAATGATATATCCAGCTTCAGAATGCATTCTAACCTGCATATTTCACCCGAAACTTAAGTTAGAAAGTCTAATGGAGAAAAGTTAATTTCGTACGTTTTATGTAGCAAACAACAAAATGACCCAGATCACTTAAATATGACGTCAGAAACACATATCTACACATTTACTCAGTCGTCTCAAAAAGACGAACAAAATGATATATCACATGATCATTTTGAACGAAAAAACATTTTACCCAAATTTAAAAATCTCGTTACCAGGGGGTATTGTAAAAATCGTGAAATTCTCAAAAATAAAAATTTCCTCAGATCTTGCTTATTTTTAAAGTTTGTCCTGTTTAATGATATATCCAGCTTGAGAATGCATTCTAACCTGCATATTTCACCCTAAACTTAAGTTAGAAAGTCTAATGTAGAAAATTTAAATTCGTACGTTTTATGTAGCAAACAACAAAATGACCCAGATCACTTAAATATGACGTCAGAAACACATATCTACACATTTTCTCAGTCGTCTCAAAAAGACGAACAAAATGATCATTCAAATGATCATTTTGAACGAAAAAATATTTTACCCAAATTTAAAAATCTCGTAACCAGGGGGTATTGTGAAAATAGTGAAATTCACAAAAATAAAAATTTCCTCAGATCTTGTTTATTTTTAAAGTTTGTCTTGTTTAATAATATATCCAGCTTGAGAATGCATTCTAACCTGCATATTTCACCCGAAACTTAAGTTAGAAAGTCTAATACAGAAAATTTGATTTCCTACTGTTTTGTTGGAAACAACAAAATGAGCCAGATCACTTAAATATGACGTCAGAAACACATATCTACACATTTTCTCAGTCGTCTCAAAAAGACGAAGAAAATGATATATCAAATGATCATTTTGAACGAAAAAATATTTTACCCAAATTTAAAAATCTCGTAACCAGGGGGTATTGTAAAAATCGTGAAATTCTCAAAAATAAAAATTTCCTCAGATCTTGTTTATTTTTAAAGTTTGTCCTGTTTAATGATATATCCAGCTTGAGAATGCATTCTAACCTGCATATTTCACCCGAAACTTAAGTTAGAAAGTCTAATGGAGAAAAGTTAAATTCGTACGTTTAATGTAGCAAATAATAAAATGACCCAGATCACTTAAATATGACGTCAGAAACACATATCTACACATGTTCTCAGTCGTCTCAAAAAGACGAACAAAATGATATATCACATGATCATTTTGAACGAAAAAATATTTTACCAAAATTTAAAAATCTCGTAACCAGGGGGTATTGTAAAAATCGTGAAATTCTCAAAAATAAAAATTTCCTCAAATCTTGTTTATTTTTAAAGTTTGTCATGTTTAATGATATATCCAGCTTGAGAATGCATTCTAACCTGCATATTTCACCCGAAACTTAAGTTAGAAAGTCTAATACAGAAAATTTGATTTTCTACTGTTTTGTTGGAAACAACAAAATGACCCAGATCACTTAAATGTGATGTCAGAAACACATATCTACACATGTTCTCAGTCGTCTCAAAAAGACGTACAAAATGATATATCACATTATCATTTTGAACGAATAAATATTTTACCCAAATTTAAAAATCTCGTAACCAAGGGGTATTGTAAAAATCGTGAAATTCTCCAAAATAAAATTTCCTCAAATCTTGTTTATTTTTAAAGTTTGTCATGTTTAATGATATATCCAGCTTGAGAATGCATTCTAACCTGCATATTTCACCCGAAACTTAAGTTAGAAAGTCTAATGTAGAAAAGTCAAATTCGTACGTTTTATGTAGCAGACAACAAAATGACCCAGATCTCTTAAATATGACGCCAGAAACTCCTATCTACACATTTTCTCAGTCGTCTCAAAAAGACGAACAAAATGATAATTCAAATGATCGTTTTGAACGAAAAAGTATTTTACCCAAATTTAAAAATCTCGTAACCAGGGGGTATTGTGAAAATCGTGAAATTCTCAAAAATAAAAATTTCCTCAGATCTTGTTTATTTTTAAAGTTTGTCATGTTTAATGATATATCCAGCTTGAGAATGCATTCTTACCTGCATATTTCACCCTAAACTTAAGTTAGAAAGTCTAATACAGAAAATTTGATTTCCTACTGTTTTGTTGGAAACAACAAAATGAGCCAGATCACTTAAATATGACGTCAGAAACACATATCTACACATTTTCTCAGTCGTCTCAAAAAGACGAAGAAAATGATATATCAAATGATCATTTTGAACGAAAAAATATTTTACCCAAATTTAAAAATCTCGTAACCAGGGGGTATTGTAAAAATCGTGAAATTCTCAAAGATAAAAATTTCCTCAGATCTTGTTCATTTTTAAAGTTTGTCCTGTTTAATGATATATCCAGCTTGAGAATGCATTCTAACCTGCATATTTCACCCGAAACTTAAGTTAGAAAGTCTAATGGAGAAAAGTTAAATTCGTACGTTTAATGTAGCAAATAATAAAATGACCCAGATCACTTAAATATGACGTCAGAAACACATATCTACACATTTTCTCAGTAGTCTCAAAAAGACGAACAAAATGATATATCAAATGATCATTTTGAACGAAAAAATATTTTACCCAAATTTGAAAATCTCGTAACCAGGGGGTATTGTAAAAATCGTGAAATTCTCAAAGATAAAAATTTCCTCACATCTTGTTTATTTTTAAAGTTTGTCCTGTTTAATGATATATCCAGCTTGAGAATGCATTCTAACCTGCATATTTCACCCGAAACTTAAGTTAGAAAGTCTAATACAGAAAATTTGATTTCCTACTGTTTTGTTGGAAACAACAAAATTACCCAGATCACTTAAATATGACGTCAGAAACACATATCTACACATGTTCTCAGTCGTCTCAAAACGACGAACAAAATGATATATCACATGATCATTTTGAACGAAAAAATATTTTACCAAAATTTAAAAATCTCGTAACCAGGGGGTATTGTAAAAATCGTGAAATTCTCAAAAATAAAAATTTCCTCAAATCTTGTTTATTTTTAAAGTTTGTCATGTTTAATGATATATCCAGCCTGAGAATGCATTCTAACTTGCATATTTTACGCGAACCTTAATTTAGAAAGTCTAATACAGAAAAGTTGATTTCCTACTGTTTTGTTAGAAACAACAAAACGACCCAGATCACTTAAATATGACCTCAGAAACACATATCTACACATTTTTTGAACGAAAAAATATTTTACCCAAATTTAAAAATCAGGTAACCAGGGGGTATTGTAAAAATCGTGAAATTCTCAAAGATAAAAATTTCCTCAGATCTTGTTTATTTTTAAAGTTTGTCCTGTTTAAAGATATATCCAGCTTGAGAATGCATTCTAACCTGCATATTTCACCCGAAACTTAAGTTAGAAAGTCTAATACGAAAAGTTGATTTCCTACTTTTTTTGTTGGAAACCACAAAACGACCCGGATCACTTAAATATGACATCAGAAACTCATATCTACACATTTTCTCAGTCGTCTCAAAAAAACGAAGAAAATGATATATCAAATGATCATTTTGAACGAAAAAATATTTTACATAAATGTAAAAATCTCGTAACCAGGGGGTATTGTAAAAATCGTGAAATTCTCAAAAATAAAAATTTCCTCAGATCTTGTTTATTTTTAAAGTTTGTCCTGTTTAATAATATATCCAGCTTGAGAATGCATTCTAACCTGCATATTTCACCCGAACCTTAAGTTAGAAAGTCTAATGCAGAAAAGTTAAATTCGTACGTTTTATGTAGCAAACAACAAAATGACCCAGATCACTTAAATATGACGTCAGAAACTCATATCTACACATTTTCTCAGTCATCTCAAAAAGACGAACAAAATGATATATCAAATGATCATTTTGAACGAATAAATATTTTACCCAAATTTAAAAATCTCCTAACCATGGGGTATTGGTAAAAATCGTGAAATTCTCAAAAATGAAAATTTCCACAGATCTTGTTTATTTTTAAAGTTTGTCATGTTTAATGATATATCCAGCTTGAGAATGCATTCTAACCTGCATATTTCACCCGAAACTTAAGTTAGAAAGTCTAATGCAGAAAAGTTAAATTCGTACGTTTAATGTAGCAAACGACAAAATGACCCAGATCACTTCAATATGACGTCAGAAACTCATATCTACACATTTTCTCAGTCGTCTCAAAAAGACGAACAAAATGCTAATTCAAATGATCATTTTGAACGATAAAATATTTTTACTCAAATGTAAAAATCTCGTAACCAGGGGGTATTGTGAAAATCGTGAAATTCTCAAAAATAAAAATTTCCTCAGATCTTGTTTATTTTAAAAGTTTGTCCTGTTTATAGATATATGAAGCTTGAGAATGCATTCTAACATGCATATTTTACCCGAAACTTAATTTAGAAAGTCTAATACAGAAAAGTTGATTTCCTACTGTTTTGTTGGAAACAACAAAATGAGCCAGATCACTTAAATATGACGTCAGAAACACATATCTACACATGTTCTCAGTCGTCTCAAAAAGAGGAACAAAATGATAATTCAAATGATCATTTTGAAGGAAAAAATATTTTACCCAAATTTAAAAATCTCGTAACCAGGGGTATTGTAAAAATCGTGAAATTCTCAAAGATAAAAATTTCCTCAGATCTTGTTTATTTTTAAAGTTTGTCTTGTTTAATAATATATCCAGCCTGAGAATGCATTCTAACCTGCATATTTTACGCGAAACTTAAGTTAGAAAGTCTAATACAGAAAATTTGATTTCCTACTGTTTTGTTGGAAACAACAAAATGAGCCAGATCACTTAAATATGACGTCAGAAACACATATCTACACATGTTCTCAGTCGTCTCAAAAAGACGAACAAAATGATATATCACATGATCATTTTGAACGAAAAAATATTTTACCCAAATTTAAAAATCTCGTAATGTGAAAATCGTGAAATTCTCAAAAATAAAGATTTCCTCAAATCTTGTTTATTTTTAAAGTTTGTCATGTTTAATGATATATCCTGCTTTAGAAAGTCTAATACAGAAAAGTTGATTTCCTACTTTTTTGTTGGAAACAACAAAATGAGCCAGATCACTTAAATATGACGTCAGAAACACATATCTACACATTTTCACAGTAGTCTCAAAAAGACGAACAAAATGATATATCACATGATCATTTTGAACGAAAAAATATAATTTACATAAATGTAAAAATCTCGTAACCAGGGGGTATTGTAAATATCGTGAAATTCTCAAAAATAAAAATTTCCTCAGATCTTGTTTATTTTTAAAGTTTGTCATGTTTAATGATATATCCAGCTTGAGAATGCATTCTAACCTGCATATTTCACCCGAAACATAAGTTAGAAAGTCTAATGCAGAAAAGTTAAATTCGTACGTTTTATGTAGCAAACAACAAAATGACCCAGATCACTTAAATATGACGTCAGAAACTCATATCTACACATTTTCTCAGACGTCTCAAAAAGACGAACAAAATGATAATTCAAATAATCATTTTGAACGAAAAAATATTTTACCCAAATTTAAAAATCTCGTAACCAGGGGGTATTGTAAAAATCGTGAAATTCTCAAAAATAAAAATTTCCTCAGATCTTGTTTATTTTTAAAGTTTGTCCTGTTTAATAATATATCCAGCTTGAGAATGCATTCTAACCTGCATATTTCACCCGAAACTTAAGTTAGAAAGTCTAATGGAGAAAAGTTAAATTCGTACGTTTAATGTAGCAAATAATAAAATGACCCAGATCACTTAAATATGACGTCAGAAACACATATCTACACATTTTCTCAGTAGTCTCAAAAAGACGAACAAAATGATATATCAAATGATCATTTTGAACGAAAAAATATTTTACCCAAATTTAAAAATCTCGTAACCAGGGGGTATTGTAATAATCGTGAAATTCTCAAAAATAAAAATTTCCACAGATCTTGTTTATTTTTAAAGTTTGTCATGTTTAATGATATATCCAGCTTGAGAATGCATTCTAACCTGCATATTTCACCCGAAACTTAAGTTAGAAAGTCTAATGCAGAAAAGTTAAATTCGTACGTTTAATGTAGCAAACGACAAAATGACCCAGATCACTTCAATATGACGTCAGAAACTCATATCTACACATTTTCTCAGTCGTCTCAAAAAGACGAACAAAATGCTAATTCAAATGATCATTTTGAACGATAAAATATTTTTACTCAAATGTAAAAATCTCGTAACCAGGGGGTATTGTGAAAATCGTGAAATTCTCAAAAATAAAAATTTCCTCAGATCTTGTTTATTTTAAAAGTTTGTCCTGTTTATAGATATATGAAGCTTGAGAATGCATTCTAACATGCATATTTTACCCGAAACTTAATTTAGAAAGTCTAATACGGAAAAGTTGATTTCCTACTGTTTTGTTGGAAACAACAAAATGAGCCAGATCACTTAAATATGACGTCAGAAACACATATCTACACATGTTCTCAGTCGTCTCAAAAAGAGGAACAAAATGATAATTCAAATGATCATTTTGAAGGAAAAAATATTTTACCCAAATTTAAAAATCTCGTAACCAGGGGTATTGTAAAAATCGTGAAATTCTCAAAGATAAAAATTTCCTCAGATCTTGTTTATTTTTAAAGTTTGTCTTGTTTAATAATATATCCAGCCTGAGAATGCATTCTAACCTGCATATTTTACGCGAAACTTAAGTTAGAAAGTCTAATACAGAAAATTTGATTTCCTACTGTTTTGTTGGAAACAACAAAATGAGCCAGATCACTTAAATATGACGTCAGAAACACATATCTACACATGTTCTCAGTCGTCTCAAAAAGACGAACAAAATGATATATCACATGATCATTTTGAACGAAAAAATATTTTACCCAAATTTAAAAATCTCGTAATGTGAAAATCGTGAAATTCTCAAAAATAAAGATTTCCTCAAATCTTGTTTATTTTTAAAGTTTGTCATGTTTAATGATATATCCAGCTTTAGAAAGTCTAATACAGAAAAGTTGATTTCCTACTTTTTTGTTGGAAACAACAAAATGAGCCAGATCACTTAAATATGACGTCAGAAACACATATCTACACATTTTCACAGTAGTCTCAAAAAGACGAACAAAATGATATATCACATGATCATTTTGAACGAAAAAATATAATTTACATAAATGTAAAAATCTCGTAACCAGGGGGTATTGTAAATATCGTGAAATTCTCAAAAATAAAAATTTCCTCAGATCTTGTTTATTTTTAAAGTTTGTCATGTTTAATGATATATCCAGCTTGAGAATGCATTCTAACCTGCATATTTCACCCGAAACATAAGTTAGAAAGTCTAATGCAGAAAAGTTAAATTCGTACGTTTTATGTAGCAAACAACAAAATGACCCAGATCACTTAAATATGACGTCAGAAACTCATATCTACACATTTTCTCAGACGTCTCAAAAAGACGAACAAAATGATAATTCAAATAATCATTTTGAACGAAAAAATATTTTACCCAAATTTAAAAATCTCGTAACCAGGGGGTATTGTAAAAATCGTGAAATTCTCAAAAATAAAAATTTCCTCAAATCTTGTTTATTTTTAAAGTTTGTCCTGTTTATAGATATATCCAGCTTGAGAATGCATTCTAAACCTGCATATTTTACCCGAAACTTAATTTAGAAAGTCTAATACGAAAAGTTGATTTCCTACTTTTTTTGTTGGAAACCACAAAACGACCCGTATCACTTAAATATGACATGAGAAACTCATATCTACACATTTTCTCAGTCGTCTCAAAAAGACGAAGAAAATGATATATCAAATGATCATTTTGAACGAAAAAATATTTTACCCAAATTTAAAAATCTCGCTACCAGGGGGTATTGTAAAAATCGTGAAATTCTCAAAAATAAAAATTTCCTCAAATCTGGTTTATTTTTAAAGTTTGTCATGTTTAATGATATATCCAGCTTGAGAATGCATTCTAACCTGTATATATCACCCGAAACTTAAGTTAGAAAGTCTAAAACAGAAAATTTGATTTCCTACTGTTTAGTTGGAAACAACAGAATGACCCAGATCACTTAAATATGACGTCAGAAAAACATATCTACACATGTTCTCAGTCGTCTCAAAAAGACGAACAAAATGATATATCACATGATCATTTTGAACGAAAAAATATTTTACCCAAATGTAAAAATCTCGTAACCAGGGGGTATTGTAAAAATCGTGAAATTCTCAAAAATAAAAATTTCCTCAAATCTTGTTTATTTTTAAAGCTTGTCATGTTTAATGATATATCCAGCTTGAGAATGCATTCTAACCTGCATATTTCACCCGAAACATAAGTTAGAAAGTCTAATGGAGAAAAGTTAATTTCGTACGTTTTATGTAGCAAACAACAAAATGACCCGGATCACTTAAATATGACGTCAGAAACACATATCTACACATTTTCTCAGTCGTCTCAAACAGACGAACATAATGATATATCAAATGATCATTTTGAACGAAAAAATATTTTACCCAAATGTAAAAATCTCGTAACCAGGGGGTATTGTAAAAATCGTGAAATTCTCAAAAATAAAAATTTCCTCAAATCTTGTTTATTTTTAAAGTTTGTCCTGTTTATAGATATATCCAGCTTGAGAATGCATTCTAACCTGCATATTTTACCCGAAACTTAAGTTAGAAAGTCTAATACGAAAAGTTGATTTCCTACTTTTTTTGTTGGAAACCACAAAACGACCCGTATCACTTAAATATGACATGAGAAACTCATATCTACACATTTTCTCAGTCGTCTCAAAAAGACGAAGAAAATGATATATCAAATGATCATTTTGAACGAAAAAATATTTTACCCAAATTTAAAAATCTCGTAACCAGGGGGTATTGCGAAAATCGTGAAATTCTCAAAAATAAAATTCCTGAAATCTTGTTTATTTTTAAAGTTTGTCATGTTTAATGATATGTCCAGCTTGAGAATGCATTCTAACCTGCATATTTCACCCGAAACTTAAGTTAGAAAGTCTAATGGAGAAAAGTTAATTTCGTACGTTTTATGTAGCAAACAACAAAATGACCCAGATCACTTAAATATGACGTCAGAATCACATATCTACACATTTTCTCAGTATTCTCAAAAAGACGAACAAAATGATAATTCAAATGATCATTTTGAACGAAAAAATATTTTACCCAAATTTAAAAATCTCGTAACCAGGGGGTATTGTGAAAATCGTGAAATTTTCAAAAATAAAAATTTCCTCAAATCTTGTTTATTTTTAAAGTTTGTCATGTTTAATGATATATCCAGCTTGAGAATGCATTCTAACCTGCATATTTTACCCGAAACTTAATTTAGAAAGTCTAATACAGAAAAGTTGATTTCCTACTTTTTTGTTGGAAACAACAAAATGACCCAGATCACTTAAATATGACGTCAGAAACACATATCTACACATTTTCCCAGTAGTCTCAAAAAGACGAACAAAATGATATATCACATGATCATTTTGAACGAAAAAATATTTTACCCAAATTTAAAAATCTCGTAACCAGGGGGTATTGTAAAAATCGTGAAATTCTCAAAATAAAAATTTCCTCAGATCTTGTTTATTTTTAAAGTTTGTCCTGTTTAATGATATATCCAGCTTGAGAATGCATTCTAACCTGCATATTTCACCCGAAACTTAAGTTAGAAAGTCTAATACAGAAAAGTTGATTTCCTACTTTTTTTGTTGGAAACCACAAAACGACCCGGATCACTTAAATATGACATGAGAAACTCATATCTACACATTTTCTCAGTCGTCTCAAAAAGACGAAGAAAATGATAAATCAAATGATCATTTTGAAGAAAAAAATATTTTACCCAAATTTAAAAATCTCGTAACCAGGGGGTATTGTAAAAATCGTGAAATTCTCAAAATAAAAATTTCCTCAGATCTTGTTTATTTTTAAAGTTTGTCCTGTTTAATGATATATCCAGCTTGAGAATGCATTCTAACCTGCATATTTCACCCGAAACTTAAGTTAGAAAGTCTAATGGAGAAAAGTTAAATTCGTACGTTTAATGTAGCAAATAATAAAATGACCCAGATCACTTAAATATGACGTCAGAAACACATATCTACACATTTTCTCAGTAGTCTCAAAAAGACGAACAAAATGATATATCAAATGATCATTTTGAACGAAAAAATATTTTACCCAAATTTAAAAATCTCGTAACCAGGGGGTATTGTAAAAATCGTGAAATTCTCAAAGATAAAAATTTCCTCAGATCTTGTTTATTTTTAAAGTTTGTCATGTTTAATGATATATCCAGCTTGAGAATGCATTCTAACCTGCATATTTTACCCGAAACTTAATTTAGAAAGTCTAATACAGAAAAGTTGATTACCTACTTTTTTGTTGGAAACAACAAAATGAGCCAGATCACTTAAATATGACGTCAGAAACACATATCTACACATTTTCCCAGTAGTCTCAAAAAGACGAACAAAATGATATATCACATGATCATTTTGAACGAAAAAATATTTTACATAAATGTAAAAATCTCGTAACCAGGGGGTATTGTAAAAATCGTGAAATTCTCAAAAATAAAAATTTCCTCAGATCTTGTTTATTTTTAAAGTTTGTCCTGTTTAATAATATATCCAGCTTGAGAATGCATTCTAACCTGCATATTTCACCCGAACCTTAAGTTAGAAAGTCTAATGCAGAAAAGTTAAATTCGTACGTTTTATGTAGCAAACAACAAAATGACCCAGATCACTTAAATATGACGTCAGAAACTCATATCTACACATTTTCTCAGTCATCTCAAAAAGACGAACAAAATGATAATTCAAATGGTCATTTGGACGAAAAAATATTTTACCCAAATTTAAAAATCTCGTAACCAGGGGGTATTGTAATAATCGTGAAATTCTCAAAAATAAAAATTTCCTCAGATCTTGTTTATTTTTAAAGTTTGTCTTGTTTAATAATATATCCAGCCTGAGAATGCATTCTAACCTGCATATTTTACGCGAAACTTAATTTAGAAAGTCTAATACAGAAAAGTTGATTTCCTACTTTTTTGTTGGAAACAACAAATGAGCCAGATCACTTAAATATGACGTCAGAAACACATATCTACACATTTTCTCAACCGTCTCAAAAAGACGAACAAAATGATATATCAAATGATCATTTTGAACGAATAAATATTTTACCCAAATTTAAAAATCTCCTAACCATGGGGTATTGTAAAAATCGTGAAATTCTCAAAAATGAAAATTTCCACAGATCTTGTTTATTTTTAAAGTTTGTCATGTTTAATGATATATCCAGCTTGAGAATGCATTCTAACCTGCATATTTCACCCGAAACTTAAGTTAGAAAATCTAATGCAGAAAAGTTAAATTCGTACGTTTAATGTAGCAAACGACAAAATGACCCAGATCACTTCAATATGACGTCAGAAACTCATATCTACACATTTTCTCAGTCGTCTCAAAAAGACGAACAAAATGCTAATTCAAATGATCATTTTGAACGATAAAATATTTTTACTCAAATGTAAAAATCTCGTAACCAGGGGGTATTGTGAAAATCGTGAAATTCTCAAAAATAAAAATTTCCTCAGATCTTGTTTATTTTAAAAGTTTGTCCTGTTTATAGATATATGAAGCTTGAGAATGCATTCTAACATGCATATTTTACCCGAAACTTAATTTAGAAAGTCTAATACAGAAAAGTTGATTTCCTACTGTTTTGTTGGAAACAACAAAATGAGCCAGATCACTTAAATATGACGTCAGAAACACATATCTACACATGTTCTCAGTCGTCTCAAAAAGAGGAACAAAATGATAATTCAAATGATCATTTTGAAGGAAAAAATATCTTACCCAAATTTAAAAATCTCGTAACCAGGGGTATTGTAAAAATCGTGAAATTCTCAAAGATAAAAATTTCCTCAGATCTTGTTTATTTTTAAAGTTTGTCTTGTTTAATAATATATCCAGCCTGAGAATGCATTCTAACCTGCATATTTTACGCGAAACTTAAGTTAGAAAGTCTAATACAGAAAATTTGATTTCCTACTGTTTTGTTGGAAACAACAAAATGAGCCAGATCACTTAAATATGACGTCAGAAACACATATCTACACATGTTCTCAGTCGTCTCAAAAAGACGAACAAAATGATATATCACATGATCATTTTGAACGAAAAAATATTTTACCCAAATTTAAAAATCTCGTAATGTGAAAATCGTGAAATTCTCAAAAATAAAGATTTCCTCAAATCTTGTTTATTTTTAAAGTTTGTCATGTTTAATGATATATCCAGCTTTAGAAAGTCTAATACAGAAAAGTTGATTTCCTACTTTTTTGTTGGAAACAACAAAATGAGCCAGATCACTTAAATATGACGTCAGAAACACATATCTACACATTTTCACAGTAGTCTCAAAAAGACGAACAAAATGATATATCACATGATCATTTTGAACGAAAAAATATAATTTACATAAATGTAAAAATCTCGTAACCAGGGGGTATTGTAAATATCGTGAAATTCTCAAAAATAAAAATTTCCTCAGATCTTGTTTATTTTTAAAGTTTGTCATGTTTAATGATATATCCAGCTTGAGAATGCATTCTAACCTGCATATTTCACCCGAAACATAAGTTAGAAAGTCTAATGCAGAAAAGTTAAATTCGTACGTTTTATGTAGCAAACAACAAAATGACCCAGATCACTTAAATATGACGTCAGAAACTCATATCTACACATTTTCTCAGACGTCTCAAAAAGACGAACAAAATGATAATTCAAATAATCATTTTGAACGAAAAAATATTTTACCCAAATTTAAAAATCTCGTAACCAGGGGGTATTGTAAAAATCGTGAAATTCTCAAAAATAAAAATTTCCTCAAATCTTGTTTATTTTTAAAGTTTGTCCTGTTTATAGATATATCCAGCTTGAGAATGCATTCTAAACCTGCATATTTTACCCGAAACTTAATTTAGAAAGTCTAATACGAAAAGTTGATTTCCTACTTTTTTTGTTGGAAACCACAAAACGACCCGTATCACTTAAATATGACATGAGAAACTCATATCTACACATTTTCTCAGTCGTCTCAAAAAGACGAAGAAAATGATATATCAAATGATCATTTTGAACGAAAAAATATTTTACCCAAATTTAAAAATCTCGCTACCAGGGGTATTGTAAAAATCGTGAAATTCTCAAAAATAAAAATTTCCTCAAATCTGGTTTATTTTTAAAGTTTGTCATGTTTAATGATATATCCAGCTTGAGAATGCATTCTAACCTGTATATATCACCCGAAACTTAAGTTAGAAAGTCTAAAACAGAAAATTTGATTTCCTACTGTTTAGTTGGAAACAACAGAATGACCCAGATCACTTAAATATGACGTCAGAAAAACATATCTACACATGTTCTCAGTCGTCTCAAAAAGACGAACAAAATGATATATCACATGATCATTTTGAACGAAAAAATATTTTACCCAAATGTAAAAATCTCGTAACCAGGGGGTATTGTAAAAATCGTGAAATTCTCAAAAATAAAAATTTCCTCAAATCTTGTTTATTTTTAAAGCTTGTCATGTTTAATGATATATCCAGCTTGAGAATGCATTCTAACCTGCATATTTCACCCGAAACATAAGTTAGAAAGTCTAATGGAGAAAAGTTAATTTCGTACGTTTTATGTAGCAAACAACAAAATGACCCGGATCACTTAAATATGACGTCAGAAACACATATCTACACATTTTCTCAGTCGTCTCAAACAGACGAACATAATGATATATCAAATGATCATTTTGAACGAAAAAATATTTTACCCAAATTTAAAAATCTCGTAACCAGGGGGTATTGTAAAAATCGTGAAATTCTCAAAAATAAAAATTTCCTCAAATCTTGTTTATTTTTAAAGTTTGTCCAGTTTATAGATATATCCAGCTTGAGAATGCATTCTAACCTGCATATTTTACCCGAAACTTAAGTTAGAAAGTCTAATACGAAAAGTTGATTTCCTACTTTTTTTGTTGGAAACCACAAAACGACCCGTATCACTTAAATATGATATGAGAAACTCATATCTACACATTTTCTCAGTCGTCTCAAAAAGACGAAGAAAATGATATATCAAATGATCATTTTGAACGAAAAAATATTTTACCCAAATTTAAAAATCTCGTAACCAGGGGGTATTGCGAAAATCGTGAAATTCTCAAAAATAAAATTCCTGAAATCTTGTTTATTTTTAAAGTTTGTCATGTTTAATGATATGTCCAGCTTGAGAATGCATTCTAACCTGCATATTTCACCCGAAACATAAGTTAGAAAGTCTAATGCAGAAAAGTTGAATTCGTACGTTTTATGTAGCAAACAACAAAATGACCCAGATCACTTAAATATGACGTCAGAAACTCATATCTACACATTTTCTCAGTCGTCTCAAAAAGACGAACAAAATGATAATTCAAATGATCATTTTGAACGAAAAAATATTTTACATAAATGTAAAAATCTTGTAACCAGGGGGTATTGTAAAAATCGTGAAATTCTCAAAAATAAAAATTTCCTCAGATCTTGTTTATTTTTAAAGTTTGTCCTGTTTATAGATATATCCAGCTTGAGAATGCATTCTAACCTGCATATTTCACCCGAAACTTATGTTAGAAAGTCTAATACGAAATGTTGATTTCCTACTTTTTTTGTAGGAAACAACAAAACGACCCGGATCACTTAAATATGACATGAGAAACTCATATCTACACATTTTCTCAGTCGTCTCAAAAAGACGAACAAAATGATGTATCACATGATCATTTTGAACGAAAAAATATTTTACCCAAATTTAAAAATCTCGTAACCAGGGGGTATTGTGAAAATCGTGAAATTCTCAAAAATAAAAATTTCCTCAGATCTTGTTTATTTTTAAAGTTTGTCATGTTTAATGATATGTCCAGCTTGAGAATGCATTCTAACCTGCATATTTCACCCGAAACTTAAGTTAGAAAGTCTAATGCAGAAAAGTTAAATTCGTACGTTTTATGTAGCAAACAACAAAATGACCCAGATCACTTAAATATGACGTCAGAAACTCATATCTACACATTTTCTCAGTCGTCTCAAAAAGACGAACAAAATGATAATTCAAATGATCATTTTGAACGAAAAAATATTTTACATAAATGTAAAAATCTTGTAACCAGGGGGTATTGTAAAAATCGTGAAATTCTCAAAAATAAAAATTTCCTCAGATCTTGTTTATTTTTAAAGTTTGTCCTGTTTATAGATATATCCAGCTTGAGAATGCATTCTAACCTGCATATTTTACCCGAAACTTATGTTAGAAAGTCTAATACGAAATGTTGATTTCCTACTTTTTTTGTAGGAAACAACAAAACGACCCGGATCACTTAAATATGACATGAGAAACTCATATCTACACATTTTCTCAGTCGTCTCAAAAAGACGAACAAAATGATGTATCACATGATCATTTTGAACGAAAAAATATTTTACCCAAATTTAAAAATCTCGTAACCAGGGGGTATTGTGAAAATCGTGAAATTCTCAAAAATAAAAATTTCCTCAGATCTTGTTTATTTTTAAAGTTTGTCATGTTTAATGATATGTCCAGCTTGAGAATGCATTCTAACCTGCATATTTCACCCGAAACTTAAGTTAGAAAGTCTAATTCAGAAAAGTTAAATTCGTACGTTTTATGTAGCAAACAACAAAATGACCCAGATCACTTAAATATGACGTCAGAAACTCATATCTACACATTTTCTCAGTCGTCTCAAAAAGACGAACAAAATGATAATTCAAATGATCATTTTGAACAAAAAAATATTTTACATAAATGTAAAAATCTCGTAACCAGGGGGTATTGTAAAAATCGTGAAATTCTCAAAAATAAAAATTTCCTCAGATCTTGTTTATTTTGAAAGTTTGTCCTGTTTATAGATATATCCAGCTTGAGAATGCATTCTAACCTGCATATTTTACCCGAAACTTATGTTAGAAAGTCTAATACGAAATGTTGATTTCCTACTTTTTTTGTAGGAAACAACAAAACGACCCGGATCACTTAAATATGACATGAGAAACTCATATCTACACATTTTCTCAGTCGTCTCAAAAAGACGAACAAAATGATGTATCACATGATCATTTTGAACGAAAAAATATTTTACCCAAATTTAAAAATCTCGTAACCAGGGGGTATTGTGAAAATCGTGAAATTCTCAAAAATAAAAATTTCCTCAGATCTTGTTTATTTTTAAAGTTTGTCATGTTTAATGATATGTCCAGCTTGAGAATGCCTTCTAACCTGCATATTTCACCCGAAACTTAAGTTAGAAAGTCTAATGGAGAAAAGTTAATTTCGTACGTTTTATGTAGCAAACAACAAAATGACCCAGATCACTTAAATATGACGTCAGAATCACATATCTACACATTTTCTCAGTATTCTCAAAAAGACGAACAAAATGATAATTCAAATGATCATTTTGAACGAAAAAATATTTTACCCAAATTTAAAAATCTCGTAACCAGGGGGTATTGTGAAAATCGTGAAATTTTCAAAAATAAAAATTTCCTCAAATCTTGTTTATTTTTAAAGTTTGTCATGTTTAATGATATATCCAGCTTGAGAATGCATTCTAACCTGCATATTTTACCCGAAACTTAATTTAGAAAGTCTAATACAGAAAAGTTGATTTCCTACTTTTTTGTTGGAAACAACAAAATGACCCAGATCACTTAAATATGACGTCAGAAACACATATCTACACATTTTCCCAGTAGTCTCAAAAAGACGAACAAAATGATATATCACATGATCATTTTGAACGAAAAAATATTTTACATAAATGTAAAAATCTCGTAACCAGGGGGTATTGTAAAAATCGTGAAATTCTCAAAAATAAAAATTTCCTCAGATGTTGTTTATTTTTAAAGTTTGTCATGTTTAATGATATATCCAGCTTGAGAATGCATTCTAACCTGCATATTTCACCCGAAACTTAAGTTAGAAAGTCTAATGCAGAAAAGTTAAATTCGTACGTTTTATGTAGCAAACAACAAAATGACCCAGATCACTTAAATATGACGTCAGAAACTCATATCTACACATTTTCTCAGTCGTCTCAAAAAGACGAACAAAATGATAATTCAAATGATCATTTTGAACGAAAAAATATTTTACATAAATGTAAAAATCTCGTAACCAGGGGGTATTGTAAAAATCGTGAAATTCTCAAAAATAAAAATTTCCTCAGATCTTGTTTATTTTTAAAGTTTGTCCTGTTTATAGATATATCCAGCTTGAGAATGCATTCTAACCTGCATATTTTACCCGAAACTTATGTTAGAAAGTCTAATACGAAATGTTGATTTCCTACTTATTTTGTAGGAAACAACAAAACGACCCGGATCACTTAAATATGACATGAGAAACTCATATCTACACATTTTCTCAGTCGTCTCAAAAAGACGAACAAAATGATGTATCACATGATCATTTTGAACGAAAAAATATTTTACACAAATTTAAAAATCTCGTAACCAGGGGGTATTGTGAAAATCGTGAAATTCTCAAAAATAAAAATTTCCTCAGATCTTGTTTATTTTTAAAGTTTGTCCTGTTTATAGATATATCCAGCTTGAGAATGCATTCTAACATGCATATTTTACCCGAAACTTAAGTTAGAAAGTCTAATACGAAAAGTTGATTTCCTACTTTTTTTGTTGGAAACCACAAAACGACCCGGATCACTTAAATATGACATGAGAAACTCATATCTACACATTTTCTCAGTCGTCTCAAAAAGACGAAGAAAATGATATATCAAATGATCATTTTGAACGAAAAAATATTTTACCCAAATTTAAAAATCTCGTAACCAGGGGGTATTGTAAAAATCGTGAAATTCTCAAAATAAAAATTTCCTCAGATCTTGTTTATTTTTAAAGTTTGTCCTGTTTAATGATATATCCAGCTTGAGAATGCATTCTAACCTGCATATTTCACCCGAAACTTCAGTTAGAAAGTCTAATACAGAAAAGTTGATTTCCTACTTTTTTGTTGGAAACAACAAAATGAGCCAGATCACTTAAATATGAGGTCAGAAACACATATCTACACATTTTCTCAGCCGTCTCAAAAAGACGAACAAAATGATATATCAAATGATCATTTTGAACGAAAAAATATTTTACCCAAATTTAAAAATCTCGTAACCAGGGGGTATTGTAAAAATCGTGAAATTCTCAAAGATAAACATTTCCTCAGATCTTGTTTATTTTTAAAGTTTGTCCTGTTTAATGATATATCCAGCTTGAGAATGCATTCTAACCTGCATATTTCACCCGAAACTTAAGTTAGAAAGTCTAATGGAGAAAAGTTAAATTCGTACGTTTGATGTAGCAAATAATAAAATGACCCAGATCACTTAAATATGACGTCAGAAACACATATCTACACATTTTCTCAGTCGTCTCAAAAAGACGAACAAAATGATATATCACATGATCATTTTGAACGAAAAAATATTTTACCCAAATTTAAAAATCTCGTAACCAGGGGGTATTGTGAAAATCGTGAAATTCTCAAAGATAAAAATTTCCTCAGGTCTTGTTTATTTTCAAAGTTTGTCCTGTTTATAGATATATCCAGCTTGAGAATGCATTCTAACCTGCATATTTTACCCGAAACTTACGTTAGAAAGTCTAATACGAAAAATTGATTTCCTACTTTTTTTGTTGGAAACCACAAAACGACCCGGATCACTTAAATATGACATCAGAAACTCATATCTACACATTTTCCCAGTAGTCTCAAAAAGACGAACAAAATGATATATCACATGATCATTTTGAACGAAAAAATATTTTACATAAATGTAAAAATCTCGTAACCAGGGGGTATTGTAAAAATCGTGAAATTCTCAAAAATAAAAATTTCCTCAGATCTTGTTTATTTTTAAAGTTTGTCCTGTTTAATGATATATCCAGCTTGAGAATGCATTCTAACCTGCATATTTTACCCGAAACTTACGTTAGAAAGTCTAATACGAAAAATTGATTTCCTACTTTTTTTGTTGGAAACCACAAAACGACCCGGATCACTTAAATATGACATCAGAAACTCATATCTACACATTTTCCCAGTAGTCTCAAAAAGACGAACAAAATGATATATCACATGATCATTTTGAACGAAAAAATATTTTACATAAATGTAAAAATCTCGTAACCAGGGGGTATTGTAAAAATCGTGAAATTCTCAAAAATAAAAATTTCCTCAGATCTTGTTTATTTTTAAAGTTTGTCCTGTTTAATGATATATCCAGCTTGAGAATGCATTCTAACCTGCATATTTCACCCGAAACTTAAGTTAGAAAGTCTAATGCAGAAAAGTTAAATTCGTACGTTTTATGTAGCAAACAACAAAATGACCCAGATCACTTAAATATGACGTCAGAAACTCATATCTACACATTTTCTCAGTCGTCTCAAAAAGACGAACAAAATGATAATTCAAATGATCATTTTGAACGAAAAAATATTTTACATAAATGTAAAAATCTTGTAACCAGGGGGTATTGTAAAAATCGTGAAATTCTCAAAAATAAAAATTTCCTCAGATCTTGTTTATTTTTAAAGTTTGTCCTGTTTATAGATATATCCAGCTTGAGAATGCATTCTAACCTGCATATTTTACCCGAAACTTATGTTAGAAAGTCTAATACGAAATGTTGATTTCCTACTTTTTTTGTAGGAAACAACAAAACGACCCGGATCACTTAAATATGACATGAGAAACTCATATCTACACATTTTCTCAGTCGTCTCAAAAAGACGAACAAAATGATGTATCACATGATCATTTTGAACGAAAAAATATTTTACCCAAATTTAAAAATCTCGTAACCAGGGGGTATTGTGAAAATCGTGAAATTCTCAAAAATAAAAATTTCCTCAGATCTTGTTTATTTTTAAAGTTTGTCATGTTTAATGATATGTCCAGCTTGAGAATGCATTCTAACCTGCATATTTCACCCGAAACTTAAGTTAGAAAGTCTAATGCAGAAAAGTTAAATTCGTACGTTTTATGTAGCAAACAACAAAATGACCCAGATCACTTAAATATGACGTCAGAAACTCATATCTACACATTTTCTCAGTCGTCTCAAAAAGACGAACAAAATGATAATTCAAATGATCATTTTGAACAAAAAAATATTTTACATAAATGTAAAAATCTCGTAACCAGGGGGTATTGTAAAAATCGTGAAATTCTCAAAAATAAAAATTTCCTCAGATCTTGTTTATTTTGAAAGTTTGTCCTGTTTATAGATATATCCAGCTTGAGAATGCATTCTAACCTGCATATTTTACCCGAAACTTATGTTAGAAAGTCTAATACGAAATGTTGATTTCCTACTTTTTTTGTAGGAAACAACAAAACGACCCGGATCACTTAAATATGACATGAGAAACTCATATCTACACATTTTCTCAGTCGTCTCAAAAAGACGAACAAAATGATGTATCACATGATCATTTTGAACGAAAAAATATTTTACCCAAATTTAAAAATCTCGTAACCAGGGGGTATTGTGAAAATCGTGAAATTCTCAAAAATAAAAATTTCCTCAGATCTTGTTTATTTTTAAAGTTTGTCATGTTTAATGATATGTCCAGCTTGAGAATGCCTTCTAACCTGCATATTTCACCCGAAACTTAAGTTAGAAAGTCTAATGGAGAAAAGTTAATTTCGTACGTTTTATGTAGCAAACAACAAAATGACCCAGATCACTTAAATATGACGTCAGAATCACATATCTACACATTTTCTCAGTATTCTCAAAAAGACGAACAAAATGATAATTCAAATGATCATTTTGAACGAAAAAATATTTTACCCAAATTTAAAAATCTCGTAACCAGGGGGTATTGTGAAAATCGTGAAATTTTCAAAAATAAAAATTTCCTCAAATCTTGTTTATTTTTAAAGTTTGTCATGTTTAATGATATATCCAGCTTGAGAATGCATTCTAACCTGCATATTTTACCCGAAACTTAATTTAGAAAGTCTAATACAGAAAAGTTGATTTCCTACTTTTTTGTTGGAAACAACAAAATGACCCAGATCACTTAAATATGACGTCAGAAACACATATCTACACATTTTCCCAGTAGTCTCAAAAAGACGAACAAAATGATATATCACATGATCATTTTGAACGAAAAAATATTTTACATAAATGTAAAAATCTCGTAACCAGGGGGTATTGTAAAAATCGTGAAATTCTCAAAAATAAAAATTTCCTCAGATGTTGTTTATTTTTAAAGTTTGTCATGTTTAATGATATATCCAGCTTGAGAATGCATTCTAACCTGCATATTTCACCCGAAACTTAAGTTAGAAAGTCTAATGCAGAAAAGTTAAATTCGTACGTTTTATGTAGCAAACAACAAAATGACCCAGATCACTTAAATATGACGTCAGAAACTCATATCTACACATTTTCTCAGTCGTCTCAAAAAGACGAACAAAATGATAATTCAAATGATCATTTTGAACGAAAAAATATTTTACATAAATGTAAAAATCTCGTAACCAGGGGGTATTGTAAAAATCGTGAAATTCTCAAAAATAAAAATTTCCTCAGATCTTGTTTATTTTTAAAGTTTGTCCTGTTTATAGATATATCCAGCTTGAGAATGCATTCTAACCTGCATATTTTACCCGAAACTTATGTTAGAAAGTCTAATACGAAATGTTGA
Source organism: Lutraria lutraria (assembly GCA_964023205.1). NCBI lineage: Eukaryota > Metazoa > Mollusca > Bivalvia > Venerida > Mactridae > Lutraria > Lutraria lutraria. The sequence continues at coordinate 10,467,945 of OZ026839.1, read as the reverse complement.
TTTCCTACTTTTTTTGTAGGAAACAACAAAACGACCCGGATCACTTAAATATGACATGAGAAACTCATATCTACACATTTTCTCAGTCGTCTCAAAAAGACGAACAAAATGATGTATCACATGATCATTTTGAACGAAAAAATATTTTACACAAATTTAAAAATCTCGTAACCAGGGGGTATTGTGAAAATCGTGAAATTCTCAAAAATAAAAATTTCCTCAGATCTTGTTTATTTTTAAAGTTTGTCCTGTTTATAGATATATCCAGCTTGAGAATGCATTCTAACATGCATATTTTACCCGAAACTTAAGTTAGAAAGTCTAATACGAAAAGTTGATTTCCTACTTTTTTTGTTGGAAACCACAAAACGACCCGGATCACTTAAATATGACATGAGAAACTCATATCTACACATTTTCTCAGTCGTCTCAAAAAGACGAAGAAAATGATATATCAAATGATCATTTTGAACGAAAAAATATTTTACCCAAATTTAAAAATCTCGTAACCAGGGGGTATTGTAAAAATCGTGAAATTCTCAAAATAAAAATTTCCTCAGATCTTGTTTATTTTTAAAGTTTGTCCTGTTTAATGATATATCCAGCTTGAGAATGCATTCTAACCTGCATATTTCACCCGAAACTTACGTTAGAAAGTCTAATACGAAAAATTGATTTCCTACTTTTTTTGTTGGAAACCACAAAACGACCCGGATCACTTAAATATGACATCAGAAACTCATATCTACACATTTTCCCAGTAGTCTCAAAAAGACGAACAAAATGATATATCACATGATCATTTTGAACGAAAAAATATTTTACATAAATGTAAAAATCTCGTAACCAGGGGGTATTGTAAAAATCGTGAAATTCTCAAAAATAAAAATTTCCTCAGATCTTGTTTATTTTTAAAGTTTGTCCTGTTTAATGATATATCCAGCTTGAGAATGCATTCTAACCTGCATATTTCACCCGAAACTTAAGTTAGAAAGTCTAATACAGAAAATTTGATTTCCTACTGTTTTGTTGGAAACAACAAAATGACCCAGATCACTTAAATATGACGTCAGAAACACATATCTACACATTTTCCCAGTAGTCTCAAAAAGACGAACAAAATGATATATCACATGATCATTTTGAACGAAAAAATATTTTACCCAAATGTAAAAATCTCGTAACCAGGGGGTATTGTAAAAATCGTGAAATTCTCAAAAATAAAAATTTCCTCAAATCTTGTTTATTTTTAAAGCTTGTCATGTTTAATGATATATCCAGCTTGAGAATGCATTCTAACCTGCATATTTCACCCGAAACATAAGTTAGAAAGTCTAATGGAGAAAAGTTAATTTCGTACGTTTTATGTAGCAAACAACAAAATGACCCGGATCACTTAAATATGACGTCAGAAACACATATCTACACATTTTCTCAGTCGTCTCAAACAGACGAACATAATGATATATCAAATGATCATTTTGAACGAAAAAATATTTTACCCAAATGTAAAAATCTCGTAACCAGGGGGTATTGTAAAAATCGTGAAATTCTCAAAAATAAAAATTTCCTCAAATCTTGTTTATTTTTAAAGTTTGTCCTGTTTATAGATATATCCAGCTTGAGAATGCATTCTAACCTGCATATTTTACCCGAAACTTCAGTTAGAAAGTCTAATACGAAAAGTTGATTTCCTACTTTTTTTGTTGGAAACCACAAAACGACCCGTATCACTTAAATATGACATGAGAAACTCATATCTACACATTTTCTGAGTCGTCTCAAAAAGACGAAGTAAATGATATATCAAATGATCATTTTGAACGAAAAAATATTTTACCCAAATTTAAAAATCTCGTAACCAGGGGGTATTGTAAAAGTCGTGAAATTCTCAAAAATAAAAATTTCCTCAAATCTTGTTTATTTTTAAAGTTTGTCCTGTTTAATGATATATCCAGCTTGAGAATGCATTCTAACCTGCATATTTCACCCGAAACTTAAGTTAGAAAGTCTAATGCAGAAAAGTTAAATTCGTACGTTTTATGTAGCAAACAACAAAATGACCCAGATCAGTTAAATATGACGTCAGAAACTCATATCTACACATTTTCTCAGTCGTCTCAAAAAGACGAACAAAATGTTATATCACATGATCATTTTGAACGAAAAAATATTTTACCCAAATTTAAAAATCTCGTAACCAGGGGGTATTGTAAAAATCGTGAAATTCTCAAATATAAAAATTTCCTCAGATCTTGTTTATTTTTAAAGTTTGTCCTGTTTATAGATATATCCAGCTTGAGAATCCATTCTAACCTGCATATTTCACCCGAAACTTAAGTTAGAAAGTCTAATACAGAAAATTTGATTTCCTACTGTTTTGTTGGAAACAACAAAATGACCCAGACCACTTAAATACGACGTCAGAATCACATATCTACACATGTTCTCAGTCGTCTCAAAAAGACGAACACAATGATATATCACATGATCATTTTGAACGAAAAAATATTTTACATAAATGTAAAAATCTCGTAACCAGGGGGTATTGTAAAAATCGTGAAATTCTCAAAAATAAAAATTTCCTCAGATCTTGTTTATTTTTAAAGTTTGTCCTGTTTATAGATATATCCAGCTTGAGAATGCATTCTAACCTGCATATTGCACCCGAAACTTAATTTAGAAAGTTTAATACAGAAAAGTTGATTTCCTACTTTTTTGTTGGAAACAACAAAATGAGCCAGATCACTTAAATATGACGTCAGATACACATATCTTCACATTTTCTCAGTCGTCTCAAAAAGACGAACAAAATGATAATTCAAATGATCATTTTGAACGAAAAAATATTTTACCCAAATTTAAAAATCTCGTAACCAGGGGGTATTGTAAAAGTCGTGAATTCTCAAAAATAAAAATTTACTCAAATCTTGTTTATTTTTAAAGTTTGTCCTGTTTAATGATATATCCAGCTTGAGAATGCATTCTAACCTGCATATTTCACCCGAAACTTAAGTTAGAAAGTCTAATGTAGAAAGGTTAAATTCGTACGTTTAATGTAACAAACTACAAAATGACCCAGATCACTTAAATATGACGTCAGAAACTCATATCTACACATTTTCTCAGTCGTCTCAAAAAGACGAACAAAATGCTAATTCAAATGATCATTTTGAACGAAAAAATATTTTACCTAAATTTAAAAATCTCGTAACCAGGGGGTATTGTAAAAGTCGTGAAATTCTCAAAAATAAAAATTTCCTCAAATCTTGTTTATTTTTAAAGTTTGTCCTGTTTAATGATATATCCAGCTTGAGAATGCATTCTAACCTGCATATTTCACCCGAAACTTAAATTAGAAAGTCTAATGGAGAAAAGTTAATTTCGTACGTTTAATGTAGCAAACAACAAAATGACCCAGATCACTTAAATATGACGTCAGAAACACATATCTACACATTTTCTCAGTCGTCTCAAAAAGACGAACAAAATGATATATCACATGATCATTTTGAACGAAAAAATATTTTACCCAAATTTAAAAATCTCGTGACCAGGGGGTATTGTGAAAATCGTGAAATTCTCAAAAATAAAAATTTCCTCAGATCTTGTTTATTTATAAAGTTTGTCCTGTTTAATGATATATCCAGCTTGAGAATGCATTCTTACCTGCATATTTCACCCGAAACTTAAGTTAGAAAGTCTAATATAGAAAATTTGATTTCCTACTGTTTTGTTGGAAACAACAAAATGACCCAGATCACTTAAATATGACGTCAGAAACACATATCTACACATGTTCTCAGTCGTCTCAAAAAGACGAACAAAATGATATATCACATGATCATTTTGAACGAAAAAATATTTTACATAAATGTAAAAATCTCGTAACCAGGGGGTATTGTAAAAATCGTGAAATTCTCAAAAATAAAAATTTCTTCAGATCTTGTTTATTTTTAAAGTTTGTCATGTTTAATGATATATCCAGCTTGAGAATGCATTCTAACCTGCATATTTCACCCGAAACTTAAGTTAGAAAGTCTAATGCAGAAAAGTTAAATTCGTACGTTTTATATAGCAAACAACAAAATGACCCAGATCACTTAAATATGACGTCAGAAACTCATATCTACACATTTTCTCAGTCGTCTCAAAAAGACGAACAAAATGATAATTCAAATGATCATTTTGAACGAAAAAATATTTTACCCAAATTTAAAAATCTCGTAACCAGGGGGTATTGTAAAAATCGTGAAATTCTCAAAAATAAAAATTTCCTCAGATCTTGTTTATTTTTAAAGTTTGTCTTGTTTAATAATATATCCAGCCTGAGAATGCATTCTAACCTGCATATTTTACGCGAAACTTAATTTAGAAAGTCTAATACAGAAAAGTTGATTTCCTACTTTTTTGTTGGAAACAACAAAATGAGCCAGATCACTTAAATATGACGTCAGATACACATATCTACACATTTTCTCAGCCGTCTCAAAAAGACGAACAAAATGATATTTCAAATGATCATTTTGAACGAATAAATATTTTACCCAAATTTAAAAATCTCCTAACCAGGGGGTATTATAAAAAACGTGAAATTCTCAAAGATAAAAATTTCCTCAGATCTTGTTTATTTTTAAAGTTTGTCCTGTTTAATGATATATCCAGCTTGAGAATGCATTCTAACCTGCATATTTTTCCCGAAACTTAAGTTAGAAAGTCTAATGTAGAAAAGTTAAATTCGTACGTTTTATGCAGCAAACAACAAAATGACCCAGATCACTTAAATATGACGTCAGAAACTCATATCTACACATTTTCTCAGCCGTCTCAAAAAGACGAAGAAAATGATAATTCAAATGATCACTTTGAACGAAAAAATATTTTACCCAAATTTAAAAATCTCGTAACCAGGGGGTATTGTAAAAATCGTGAAATTCTCAAAAATAAAAATTTCCTCAGATCTTGTTTATTTTTAAAGTTTGTCTTGTTTAATAATATATCCAGCCTGAGAATGCATTCTAACCTGCATAGTTTACGCGAAACTTAATTTAGAAAGTCTAATACAGAAAAGTTGATTTCCTACTTTTTTGTTGGAAACAACAAAATGAGCCAGATCACTTAAATATGACGTCAGAAACACATATCTACACATTTTCTCAGCCGTCTCAAAAAGACGAACAAAATGATATATCACATGATCATTTTGAACGAAAAAATATTTTACATGAATGTAAAAAATCTCGTAACCAGGGGGTATTGTAAAAATCGTGAAATTCTCAAAAATAAAAATTTCCTCAGATCTTGTTTATTTTTAAAGTTTGTCATGTTTAATGATATATCCAGCTTGAGAATGCATTCTAACCTGCATATTTCACCCGAAACTTAAGTTAGAAAGTCTAATGCAGAAAAGTTAAATTCGTACGTTTTATGTAGCAAACAACAAAATGACCCAGATCAGTTAAATATGACGTCAGAAACTCATATCTACACATTTTCTCAGTCGTCTCAAAAAGACGAACAAAATGTTATATCACATGATCATTTTGAACGAAAAAATATTTTACCCAAATTTAAAAATCTCGTAACCAGGGGGTATTGTAAAAATCGTGAAATTCTCAAATATAAAAATTTCCTCAGATCTTGTTTATTTTTAAAGTTTGTCCTGTTTATAGATATATCCAGCTTGAGAATCCATTCTAACCTGCATATTTCACCCGAAACTTAAGTTAGAAAGTCTAATACAGAAAATTTGATTTCCTACTGTTTTCTTGGAAACAACAAAATGACCCAGACCACTTAAATACGACGTCAGAAACACATATCTACACATGTTCTCAGTCGTCTCAAAAAGACGAACAAAATGATATATCACATGATCATTTTGAACGAAAAAATATTTTACATAAATGTAAAAATCTCGTAACCAGGGGGTATTGTAAAAATCGTGAAATTCTCAAAAATAAAAATTTCCTCAGATCTTGTTTATTTTTAAAGTTTGTCTTGTTTAATAATATATCCAGCCTGAGAATGCATTCTAACCTGCATATTTTACGCGAAACTTAAGTTAGAAAGTCTAATACAGAAAATTTGATTTCCTACTGTTTTGTTGGAAACAACAAAATGAGCCAGATCACTTAAATATGACGTCAGAAACACATATCTACACATGTTCTCAGTCGTCTCAAAAAGACGAACAAAATGATATATCACATGATCATTTTGAACGAAAAAATATTTTACCCAAATTTAAAAATCTCGTAATGTGAAAATCGTGAAATTCTCAAAAATAAAGATTTCCTCAAATCTTGTTTATTTTTAAAGTTTGTCATGTTTAATGATATATCCAGCTTTAGAAAGTCTAATACAGAAAAGTTGATTTCCTACTTTTTTGTTGGAAACAACAAAATGAGCCAGATCACTTAAATATGACGTCAGAAACACATATCTACACATTTTCACAGTAGTCTCAAAAAGACGAACAAAATGATATATCACATGATCATTTTGAACGAAAAAATATAATTTACATAAATGTAAAAATCTCGTAACCAGGGGGTATTGTAAATATCGTGAAATTCTCAAAAATAAAAATTTCCTCAGATCTTGTTTATTTTTAAAGTTTGTCATGTTTAATGATATATCCAGCTTGAGAATGCATTCTAACCTGCATATTTCACCCGAAACATAAGTTAGAAAGTCTAATGCAGAAAAGTTAAATTCGTACGTTTTATGTAGCAAACAACAAAATGACCCAGATCACTTAAATATGACGTCAGAAACTCATATCTACACATTTTCTCAGACGTCTCAAAAAGACGAACAAAATGATAATTCAAATAATCATTTTGAACGAAAAAATATTTTACCCAAATTTAAAAATCTCGTAACCAGGGGGTATTGTAAAAATCGTGAAATTCTCAAAAATAAAAATTTCCTCAAATCTTGTTTATTTTTAAAGTTTGTCCTGTTTATAGATATATCCAGCTTGAGAATGCATTCTAAACCTGCATATTTTACCCGAAACTTAATTTAGAAAGTCTAATACGAAAAGTTGATTTCCTACTTTTTTTGTTGGAAACCACAAAACGACCCGTATCACTTAAATATGACATGAGAAACTCATATCTACACATTTTCTCAGTCGTCTCAAAAAGACGAAGAAAATGATATATCAAATGATCATTTTGAACGAAAAAATATTTTACCCAAATTTAAAAATCTCGCTACCAGGGGTATTGTAAAAATCGTGAAATTCTCAAAAATAAAAATTTCCTCAAATCTGGTTTATTTTTAAAGTTTGTCATGTTTAATGATATATCCAGCTTGAGAATGCATTCTAACCTGTATATATCACCCGAAACTTAAGTTAGAAAGTCTAAAACAGAAAATTTGATTTCCTACTGTTTAGTTGGAAACAACAGAATGACCCAGATCACTTAAATATGACGTCAGAAAAACATATCTACACATGTTCTCAGTCGTCTCAAAAAGACGAACAAAATGATATATCACATGATCATTTTGAACGAAAAAATATTTTACCCAAATGTAAAAATCTCGTAACCAGGGGGTATTGTAAAAATCGTGAAATTCTCAAAAATAAAAATTTCCTCAAATCTTGTTTATTTTTAAAGCTTGTCATGTTTAATGATATATCCAGCTTGAGAATGCATTCTAACCTGCATATTTCACCCGAAACATAAGTTAGAAAGTCTAATGGAGAAAAGTTAATTTCGTACGTTTTATGTAGCAAACAACAAAATGACCCGGATCACTTAAATATGACGTCAGAAACACATATCTACACATTTTCTCAGTCGTCTCAAACAGACGAACATAATGATATATCAAATGATCATTTTGAACGAAAAAATATTTTACCCAAATTTAAAAATCTCGTAACCAGGGGGTATTGTAAAAATCGTGAAATTCTCAAAAATAAAAATTTCCTCAAATCTTGTTTATTTTTAAAGTTTGTCCAGTTTATAGATATATCCAGCTTGAGAATGCATTCTAACCTGCATATTTTACCCGAAACTTAAGTTAGAAAGTCTAATACGAAAAGTTGATTTCCTACTTTTTTTGTTGGAAACCACAAAACGACCCGTATCACTTAAATATGACATGAGAAACTCATATCTACACATTTTCTCAGTCGTCTCAAAAAGACGAAGAAAATGATATATCAAATGATCATTTTGAACGAAAAAATATTTTACCCAAATTTAAAAATCTCGTAACCAGGGGGTATTGCGAAAATCGTGAAATTCTCAAAAATAAAATTCCTGAAATCTTGTTTATTTTTAAAGTTTGTCATGTTTAATGATATGTCCAGCTTGAGAATGCATTCTAACCTGCATATTTCACCCGAAACATAAGTTAGAAAGTCTAATGCAGAAAAGTTGAATTCGTACGTTTTATGTAGCAAACAACAAAATGACCCAGATCACTTAAATATGACGTCAGAAACTCATATCTACACATTTTCTCAGTCGTCTCAAAAAGACGAACAAAATGATAATTCAAATGATCATTTTGAACGAAAAAATATTTTACATAAATGTAAAAATCTTGTAACCAGGGGGTATTGTAAAAATCGTGAAATTCTCAAAAATAAAAATTTCCTCAGATCTTGTTTATTTTTAAAGTTTGTCCTGTTTATAGATATATCCAGCTTGAGAATGCATTCTAACCTGCATATTTCACCCGAAACTTATGTTAGAAAGTCTAATACGAAATGTTGATTTCCTACTTTTTTTGTAGGAAACAACAAAACGACCCGGATCACTTAAATATGACATGAGAAACTCATATCTACACATTTTCTCAGTCGTCTCAAAAAGACGAACAAAATGATGTATCACATGATCATTTTGAACGAAAAAATATTTTACCCAAATTTAAAAATCTCGTAACCAGGGGGTATTGTGAAAATCGTGAAATTCTCAAAAATAAAAATTTCCTCAGATCTTGTTTATTTTTAAAGTTTGTCATGTTTAATGATATGTCCAGCTTGAGAATGCATTCTAACCTGCATATTTCACCCGAAACTTAAGTTAGAAAGTCTAATGCAGAAAAGTTAAATTCGTACGTTTTATGTAGCAAACAACAAAATGACCCAGATCACTTAAATATGACGTCAGAAACTCATATCTACACATTTTCTCAGTCGTCTCAAAAAGACGAACAAAATGATAATTCAAATGATCATTTTGAACGAAAAAATATTTTACATAAATGTAAAAATCTTGTAACCAGGGGGTATTGTAAAAATCGTGAAATTCTCAAAAATAAAAATTTCCTCAGATCTTGTTTATTTTTAAAGTTTGTCCTGTTTATAGATATATCCAGCTTGAGAATGCATTCTAACCTGCATATTTTACCCGAAACTTATGTTAGAAAGTCTAATACGAAATGTTGATTTCCTACTTTTTTTGTAGGAAACAACAAAACGACCCGGATCACTTAAATATGACATGAGAAACTCATATCTACACATTTTCTCAGTCGTCTCAAAAAGACGAACAAAATGATGTATCACATGATCATTTTGAACGAAAAAATATTTTACCCAAATTTAAAAATCTCGTAACCAGGGGGTATTGTGAAAATCGTGAAATTCTCAAAAATAAAAATTTCCTCAGATCTTGTTTATTTTTAAAGTTTGTCATGTTTAATGATATGTCCAGCTTGAGAATGCATTCTAACCTGCATATTTCACCCGAAACTTAAGTTAGAAAGTCTAATTCAGAAAAGTTAAATTCGTACGTTTTATGTAGCAAACAACAAAATGACCCAGATCACTTAAATATGACGTCAGAAACTCATATCTACACATTTTCTCAGTCGTCTCAAAAAGACGAACAAAATGATAATTCAAATGATCATTTTGAACAAAAAAATATTTTACATAAATGTAAAAATCTCGTAACCAGGGGGTATTGTAAAAATCGTGAAATTCTCAAAAATAAAAATTTCCTCAGATCTTGTTTATTTTGAAAGTTTGTCCTGTTTATAGATATATCCAGCTTGAGAATGCATTCTAACCTGCATATTTTACCCGAAACTTATGTTAGAAAGTCTAATACGAAATGTTGATTTCCTACTTTTTTTGTAGGAAACAACAAAACGACCCGGATCACTTAAATATGACATGAGAAACTCATATCTACACATTTTCTCAGTCGTCTCAAAAAGACGAACAAAATGATGTATCACATGATCATTTTGAACGAAAAAATATTTTACCCAAATTTAAAAATCTCGTAACCAGGGGGTATTGTGAAAATCGTGAAATTCTCAAAAATAAAAATTTCCTCAGATCTTGTTTATTTTTAAAGTTTGTCATGTTTAATGATATGTCCAGCTTGAGAATGCCTTCTAACCTGCATATTTCACCCGAAACTTAAGTTAGAAAGTCTAATGGAGAAAAGTTAATTTCGTACGTTTTATGTAGCAAACAACAAAATGACCCAGATCACTTAAATATGACGTCAGAATCACATATCTACACATTTTCTCAGTATTCTCAAAAAGACGAACAAAATGATAATTCAAATGATCATTTTGAACGAAAAAATATTTTACCCAAATTTAAAAATCTCGTAACCAGGGGGTATTGTGAAAATCGTGAAATTTTCAAAAATAAAAATTTCCTCAAATCTTGTTTATTTTTAAAGTTTGTCATGTTTAATGATATATCCAGCTTGAGAATGCATTCTAACCTGCATATTTTACCCGAAACTTAATTTAGAAAGTCTAATACAGAAAAGTTGATTTCCTACTTTTTTGTTGGAAACAACAAAATGACCCAGATCACTTAAATATGACGTCAGAAACACATATCTACACATTTTCCCAGTAGTCTCAAAAAGACGAACAAAATGATATATCACATGATCATTTTGAACGAAAAAATATTTTACATAAATGTAAAAATCTCGTAACCAGGGGGTATTGTAAAAATCGTGAAATTCTCAAAAATAAAAATTTCCTCAGATGTTGTTTATTTTTAAAGTTTGTCATGTTTAATGATATATCCAGCTTGAGAATGCATTCTAACCTGCATATTTCACCCGAAACTTAAGTTAGAAAGTCTAATGCAGAAAAGTTAAATTCGTACGTTTTATGTAGCAAACAACAAAATGACCCAGATCACTTAAATATGACGTCAGAAACTCATATCTACACATTTTCTCAGTCGTCTCAAAAAGACGAACAAAATGATAATTCAAATGATCATTTTGAACGAAAAAATATTTTACATAAATGTAAAAATCTCGTAACCAGGGGGTATTGTAAAAATCGTGAAATTCTCAAAAATAAAAATTTCCTCAGATCTTGTTTATTTTTAAAGTTTGTCCTGTTTATAGATATATCCAGCTTGAGAATGCATTCTAACCTGCATATTTTACCCGAAACTTATGTTAGAAAGTCTAATACGAAATGTTGATTTCCTACTTATTTTGTAGGAAACAACAAAACGACCCGGATCACTTAAATATGACATGAGAAACTCATATCTACACATTTTCTCAGTCGTCTCAAAAAGACGAACAAAATGATGTATCACATGATCATTTTGAACGAAAAAATATTTTACACAAATTTAAAAATCTCGTAACCAGGGGGTATTGTGAAAATCGTGAAATTCTCAAAAATAAAAATTTCCTCAGATCTTGTTTATTTTTAAAGTTTGTCCTGTTTATAGATATATCCAGCTTGAGAATGCATTCTAACATGCATATTTTACCCGAAACTTAAGTTAGAAAGTCTAATACGAAAAGTTGATTTCCTACTTTTTTTGTTGGAAACCACAAAACGACCCGGATCACTTAAATATGACATGAGAAACTCATATCTACACATTTTCTCAGTCGTCTCAAAAAGACGAAGAAAATGATATATCAAATGATCATTTTGAACGAAAAAATATTTTACCCAAATTTAAAAATCTCGTAACCAGGGGGTATTGTAAAAATCGTGAAATTCTCAAAATAAAAATTTCCTCAGATCTTGTTTATTTTTAAAGTTTGTCCTGTTTAATGATATATCCAGCTTGAGAATGCATTCTAACCTGCATATTTCACCCGAAACTTCAGTTAGAAAGTCTAATACAGAAAAGTTGATTTCCTACTTTTTTGTTGGAAACAACAAAATGAGCCAGATCACTTAAATATGAGGTCAGAAACACATATCTACACATTTTCTCAGCCGTCTCAAAAAGACGAACAAAATGATATATCAAATGATCATTTTGAACGAAAAAATATTTTACCCAAATTTAAAAATCTCGTAACCAGGGGGTATTGTAAAAATCGTGAAATTCTCAAAGATAAACATTTCCTCAGATCTTGTTTATTTTTAAAGTTTGTCCTGTTTAATGATATATCCAGCTTGAGAATGCATTCTAACCTGCATATTTCACCCGAAACTTAAGTTAGAAAGTCTAATGGAGAAAAGTTAAATTCGTACGTTTGATGTAGCAAATAATAAAATGACCCAGATCACTTAAATATGACGTCAGAAACACATATCTACACATTTTCTCAGTCGTCTCAAAAAGACGAACAAAATGATATATCACATGATCATTTTGAACGAAAAAATATTTTACCCAAATTTAAAAATCTCGTAACCAGGGGGTATTGTGAAAATCGTGAAATTCTCAAAGATAAAAATTTCCTCAGGTCTTGTTTATTTTCAAAGTTTGTCCTGTTTATAGATATATCCAGCTTGAGAATGCATTCTAACCTGCATATTTTACCCGAAACTTACGTTAGAAAGTCTAATACGAAAAATTGATTTCCTACTTTTTTTGTTGGAAACCACAAAACGACCCGGATCACTTAAATATGACATCAGAAACTCATATCTACACATTTTCCCAGTAGTCTCAAAAAGACGAACAAAATGATATATCACATGATCATTTTGAACGAAAAAATATTTTACATAAATGTAAAAATCTCGTAACCAGGGGGTATTGTAAAAATCGTGAAATTCTCAAAAATAAAAATTTCCTCAGATCTTGTTTATTTTTAAAGTTTGTCCTGTTTAATGATATATCCAGCTTGAGAATGCATTCTAACCTGCATATTTTACCCGAAACTTACGTTAGAAAGTCTAATACGAAAAATTGATTTCCTACTTTTTTTGTTGGAAACCACAAAACGACCCGGATCACTTAAATATGACATCAGAAACTCATATCTACACATTTTCCCAGTAGTCTCAAAAAGACGAACAAAATGATATATCACATGATCATTTTGAACGAAAAAATATTTTACATAAATGTAAAAATCTCGTAACCAGGGGGTATTGTAAAAATCGTGAAATTCTCAAAAATAAAAATTTCCTCAGATCTTGTTTATTTTTAAAGTTTGTCCTGTTTAATGATATATCCAGCTTGAGAATGCATTCTAACCTGCATATTTCACCCGAAACTTAAGTTAGAAAGTCTAATGCAGAAAAGTTAAATTCGTACGTTTTATGTAGCAAACAACAAAATGACCCAGATCACTTAAATATGACGTCAGAAACTCATATCTACACATTTTCTCAGTCGTCTCAAAAAGACGAACAAAATGATAATTCAAATGATCATTTTGAACGAAAAAATATTTTACATAAATGTAAAAATCTTGTAACCAGGGGGTATTGTAAAAATCGTGAAATTCTCAAAAATAAAAATTTCCTCAGATCTTGTTTATTTTTAAAGTTTGTCCTGTTTATAGATATATCCAGCTTGAGAATGCATTCTAACCTGCATATTTTACCCGAAACTTATGTTAGAAAGTCTAATACGAAATGTTGATTTCCTACTTTTTTTGTAGGAAACAACAAAACGACCCGGATCACTTAAATATGACATGAGAAACTCATATCTACACATTTTCTCAGTCGTCTCAAAAAGACGAACAAAATGATGTATCACATGATCATTTTGAACGAAAAAATATTTTACCCAAATTTAAAAATCTCGTAACCAGGGGGTATTGTGAAAATCGTGAAATTCTCAAAAATAAAAATTTCCTCAGATCTTGTTTATTTTTAAAGTTTGTCATGTTTAATGATATGTCCAGCTTGAGAATGCATTCTAACCTGCATATTTCACCCGAAACTTAAGTTAGAAAGTCTAATGCAGAAAAGTTAAATTCGTACGTTTTATGTAGCAAACAACAAAATGACCCAGATCACTTAAATATGACGTCAGAAACTCATATCTACACATTTTCTCAGTCGTCTCAAAAAGACGAACAAAATGATAATTCAAATGATCATTTTGAACAAAAAAATATTTTACATAAATGTAAAAATCTCGTAACCAGGGGGTATTGTAAAAATCGTGAAATTCTCAAAAATAAAAATTTCCTCAGATCTTGTTTATTTTGAAAGTTTGTCCTGTTTATAGATATATCCAGCTTGAGAATGCATTCTAACCTGCATATTTTACCCGAAACTTATGTTAGAAAGTCTAATACGAAATGTTGATTTCCTACTTTTTTTGTAGGAAACAACAAAACGACCCGGATCACTTAAATATGACATGAGAAACTCATATCTACACATTTTCTCAGTCGTCTCAAAAAGACGAACAAAATGATGTATCACATGATCATTTTGAACGAAAAAATATTTTACCCAAATTTAAAAATCTCGTAACCAGGGGGTATTGTGAAAATCGTGAAATTCTCAAAAATAAAAATTTCCTCAGATCTTGTTTATTTTTAAAGTTTGTCATGTTTAATGATATGTCCAGCTTGAGAATGCCTTCTAACCTGCATATTTCACCCGAAACTTAAGTTAGAAAGTCTAATGGAGAAAAGTTAATTTCGTACGTTTTATGTAGCAAACAACAAAATGACCCAGATCACTTAAATATGACGTCAGAATCACATATCTACACATTTTCTCAGTATTCTCAAAAAGACGAACAAAATGATAATTCAAATGATCATTTTGAACGAAAAAATATTTTACCCAAATTTAAAAATCTCGTAACCAGGGGGTATTGTGAAAATCGTGAAATTTTCAAAAATAAAAATTTCCTCAAATCTTGTTTATTTTTAAAGTTTGTCATGTTTAATGATATATCCAGCTTGAGAATGCATTCTAACCTGCATATTTTACCCGAAACTTAATTTAGAAAGTCTAATACAGAAAAGTTGATTTCCTACTTTTTTGTTGGAAACAACAAAATGACCCAGATCACTTAAATATGACGTCAGAAACACATATCTACACATTTTCCCAGTAGTCTCAAAAAGACGAACAAAATGATATATCACATGATCATTTTGAACGAAAAAATATTTTACATAAATGTAAAAATCTCGTAACCAGGGGGTATTGTAAAAATCGTGAAATTCTCAAAAATAAAAATTTCCTCAGATGTTGTTTATTTTTAAAGTTTGTCATGTTTAATGATATATCCAGCTTGAGAATGCATTCTAACCTGCATATTTCACCCGAAACTTAAGTTAGAAAGTCTAATGCAGAAAAGTTAAATTCGTACGTTTTATGTAGCAAACAACAAAATGACCCAGATCACTTAAATATGACGTCAGAAACTCATATCTACACATTTTCTCAGTCGTCTCAAAAAGACGAACAAAATGATAATTCAAATGATCATTTTGAACGAAAAAATATTTTACATAAATGTAAAAATCTCGTAACCAGGGGGTATTGTAAAAATCGTGAAATTCTCAAAAATAAAAATTTCCTCAGATCTTGTTTATTTTTAAAGTTTGTCCTGTTTATAGATATATCCAGCTTGAGAATGCATTCTAACCTGCATATTTTACCCGAAACTTATGTTAGAAAGTCTAATACGAAATGTTGATTTCCTACTTTTTTTGTAGGAAACAACAAAACGACCCGGATCACTTAAATATGACATGAGAAACTCATATCTACACATTTTCTCAGTCGTCTCAAAAAGACGAACAAAATGATGTATCACATGATCATTTTGAACGAAAAAATATTTTACACAAATTTAAAAATCTCGTAACCAGGGGGTATTGTGAAAATCGTGAAATTCTCAAAAATAAAAATTTCCTCAGATCTTGTTTATTTTTAAAGTTTGTCCTGTTTATAGATATATCCAGCTTGAGAATGCATTCTAACATGCATATTTTACCCGAAACTTAAGTTAGAAAGTCTAATACGAAAAGTTGATTTCCTACTTTTTTTGTTGGAAACCACAAAACGACCCGGATCACTTAAATATGACATGAGAAACTCATATCTACACATTTTCTCAGTCGTCTCAAAAAGACGAAGAAAATGATATATCAAATGATCATTTTGAACGAAAAAATATTTTACCCAAATTTAAAAATCTCGTAACCAGGGGGTATTGTAAAAATCGTGAAATTCTCAAAATAAAAATTTCCTCAGATCTTGTTTATTTTTAAAGTTTGTCCTGTTTAATGATATATCCAGCTTGAGAATGCATTCTAACCTGCATATTTCACCCGAAACTTACGTTAGAAAGTCTAATACGAAAAATTGATTTCCTACTTTTTTTGTTGGAAACCACAAAACGACCCGGATCACTTAAATATGACATCAGAAACTCATATCTACACATTTTCCCAGTAGTCTCAAAAAGACGAACAAAATGATATATCACATGATCATTTTGAACGAAAAAATATTTTACATAAATGTAAAAATCTCGTAACCAGGGGGTATTGTAAAAATCGTGAAATTCTCAAAAATAAAAATTTCCTCAGATCTTGTTTATTTTTAAAGTTTGTCCTGTTTAATGATATATCCAGCTTGAGAATGCATTCTAACCTGCATATTTCACCCGAAACTTAAGTTAGAAAGTCTAATACAGAAAATTTGATTTCCTACTGTTTTGTTGGAAACAACAAAATGACCCAGATCACTTAAATATGACGTCAGAAACACATATCTACACATTTTCCCAGTAGTCTCAAAAAGACGAACAAAATGATATATCACATGATCATTTTGAACGAAAAAATATTTTACCCAAATGTAAAAATCTCGTAACCAGGGGGTATTGTAAAAATCGTGAAATTCTCAAAAATAAAAATTTCCTCAAATCTTGTTTATTTTTAAAGCTTGTCATGTTTAATGATATATCCAGCTTGAGAATGCATTCTAACCTGCATATTTCACCCGAAACATAAGTTAGAAAGTCTAATGGAGAAAAGTTAATTTCGTACGTTTTATGTAGCAAACAACAAAATGACCCGGATCACTTAAATATGACGTCAGAAACACATATCTACACATTTTCTCAGTCGTCTCAAACAGACGAACATAATGATATATCAAATGATCATTTTGAACGAAAAAATATTTTACCCAAATGTAAAAATCTCGTAACCAGGGGGTATTGTAAAAATCGTGAAATTCTCAAAAATAAAAATTTCCTCAAATCTTGTTTATTTTTAAAGTTTGTCCTGTTTATAGATATATCCAGCTTGAGAATGCATTCTAACCTGCATATTTTACCCGAAACTTCAGTTAGAAAGTCTAATACGAAAAGTTGATTTCCTACTTTTTTTGTTGGAAACCACAAAACGACCCGTATCACTTAAATATGACATGAGAAACTCATATCTACACATTTTCTGAGTCGTCTCAAAAAGACGAAGTAAATGATATATCAAATGATCATTTTGAACGAAAAAATATTTTACCCAAATTTAAAAATCTCGTAACCAGGGGGTATTGTAAAAGTCGTGAAATTCTCAAAAATAAAAATTTCCTCAAATCTTGTTTATTTTTAAAGTTTGTCCTGTTTAATGATATATCCAGCTTGAGAATGCATTCTAACCTGCATATTTCACCCGAAACTTAAGTTAGAAAGTCTAATGCAGAAAAGTTAAATTCGTACGTTTTATGTAGCAAACAACAAAATGACCCAGATCAGTTAAATATGACGTCAGAAACTCATATCTACACATTTTCTCAGTCGTCTCAAAAAGACGAACAAAATGTTATATCACATGATCATTTTGAACGAAAAAATATTTTACCCAAATTTAAAAATCTCGTAACCAGGGGGTATTGTAAAAATCGTGAAATTCTCAAATATAAAAATTTCCTCAGATCTTGTTTATTTTTAAAGTTTGTCCTGTTTATAGATATATCCAGCTTGAGAATCCATTCTAACCTGCATATTTCACCCGAAACTTAAGTTAGAAAGTCTAATACAGAAAATTTGATTTCCTACTGTTTTGTTGGAAACAACAAAATGACCCAGACCACTTAAATACGACGTCAGAATCACATATCTACACATGTTCTCAGTCGTCTCAAAAAGACGAACACAATGATATATCACATGATCATTTTGAACGAAAAAATATTTTACATAAATGTAAAAATCTCGTAACCAGGGGGTATTGTAAAAATCGTGAAATTCTCAAAAATAAAAATTTCCTCAGATCTTGTTTATTTTTAAAGTTTGTCCTGTTTATAGATATATCCAGCTTGAGAATGCATTCTAACCTGCATATTGCACCCGAAACTTAATTTAGAAAGTTTAATACAGAAAAGTTGATTTCCTACTTTTTTGTTGGAAACAACAAAATGAGCCAGATCACTTAAATATGACGTCAGATACACATATCTTCACATTTTCTCAGTCGTCTCAAAAAGACGAACAAAATGATAATTCAAATGATCATTTTGAACGAAAAAATATTTTACCCAAATTTAAAAATCTCGTAACCAGGGGGTATTGTAAAAGTCGTGAATTCTCAAAAATAAAAATTTACTCAAATCTTGTTTATTTTTAAAGTTTGTCCTGTTTAATGATATATCCAGCTTGAGAATGCATTCTAACCTGCATATTTCACCCGAAACTTAAGTTAGAAAGTCTAATGTAGAAAGGTTAAATTCGTACGTTTAATGTAACAAACTACAAAATGACCCAGATCACTTAAATATGACGTCAGAAACTCATATCTACACATTTTCTCAGTCGTCTCAAAAAGACGAACAAAATGCTAATTCAAATGATCATTTTGAACGAAAAAATATTTTACCTAAATTTAAAAATCTCGTAACCAGGGGGTATTGTAAAAGTCGTGAAATTCTCAAAAATAAAAATTTCCTCAAATCTTGTTTATTTTTAAAGTTTGTCCTGTTTAATGATATATCCAGCTTGAGAATGCATTCTAACCTGCATATTTCACCCGAAACTTAAATTAGAAAGTCTAATGGAGAAAAGTTAATTTCGTACGTTTAATGTAGCAAACAACAAAATGACCCAGATCACTTAAATATGACGTCAGAAACACATATCTACACATTTTCTCAGTCGTCTCAAAAAGACGAACAAAATGATATATCACATGATCATTTTGAACGAAAAAATATTTTACCCAAATTTAAAAATCTCGTGACCAGGGGGTATTGTGAAAATCGTGAAATTCTCAAAAATAAAAATTTCCTCAGATCTTGTTTATTTATAAAGTTTGTCCTGTTTAATGATATATCCAGCTTGAGAATGCATTCTTACCTGCATATTTCACCCGAAACTTAAGTTAGAAAGTCTAATATAGAAAATTTGATTTCCTACTGTTTTGTTGGAAACAACAAAATGACCCAGATCACTTAAATATGACGTCAGAAACACATATCTACACATGTTCTCAGTCGTCTCAAAAAGACGAACAAAATGATATATCACATGATCATTTTGAACGAAAAAATATTTTACATAAATGTAAAAATCTCGTAACCAGGGGGTATTGTAAAAATCGTGAAATTCTCAAAAATAAAAATTTCTTCAGATCTTGTTTATTTTTAAAGTTTGTCATGTTTAATGATATATCCAGCTTGAGAATGCATTCTAACCTGCATATTTCACCCGAAACTTAAGTTAGAAAGTCTAATGCAGAAAAGTTAAATTCGTACGTTTTATATAGCAAACAACAAAATGACCCAGATCACTTAAATATGACGTCAGAAACTCATATCTACACATTTTCTCAGTCGTCTCAAAAAGACGAACAAAATGATAATTCAAATGATCATTTTGAACGAAAAAATATTTTACCCAAATTTAAAAATCTCGTAACCAGGGGGTATTGTAAAAATCGTGAAATTCTCAAAAATAAAAATTTCCTCAGATCTTGTTTATTTTTAAAGTTTGTCTTGTTTAATAATATATCCAGCCTGAGAATGCATTCTAACCTGCATATTTTACGCGAAACTTAATTTAGAAAGTCTAATACAGAAAAGTTGATTTCCTACTTTTTTGTTGGAAACAACAAAATGAGCCAGATCACTTAAATATGACGTCAGATACACATATCTACACATTTTCTCAGCCGTCTCAAAAAGACGAACAAAATGATATTTCAAATGATCATTTTGAACGAATAAATATTTTACCCAAATTTAAAAATCTCCTAACCAGGGGGTATTATAAAAAACGTGAAATTCTCAAAGATAAAAATTTCCTCAGATCTTGTTTATTTTTAAAGTTTGTCCTGTTTAATGATATATCCAGCTTGAGAATGCATTCTAACCTGCATATTTTTCCCGAAACTTAAGTTAGAAAGTCTAATGTAGAAAAGTTAAATTCGTACGTTTTATGCAGCAAACAACAAAATGACCCAGATCACTTAAATATGACGTCAGAAACTCATATCTACACATTTTCTCAGCCGTCTCAAAAAGACGAAGAAAATGATAATTCAAATGATCACTTTGAACGAAAAAATATTTTACCCAAATTTAAAAATCTCGTAACCAGGGGGTATTGTAAAAATCGTGAAATTCTCAAAAATAAAAATTTCCTCAGATCTTGTTTATTTTTAAAGTTTGTCTTGTTTAATAATATATCCAGCCTGAGAATGCATTCTAACCTGCATAGTTTACGCGAAACTTAATTTAGAAAGTCTAATATAGAAAAGTTGATTTCCTACTGTTTTGTTGGAAACAACAAAATGACCCAGATCACTTAAATATGACGTCAGAAACACATATCTACACATGTTCTCAGTCGTCTCAAAAAGACGAACAAAATGATATATCACATGATCATTTTGAACGAAAAAATATTTTACATAAATGTAAAAATCTCGTAACCAGGGGGTATTGTAAAAATCGTGAAATTCTCAAAAATAAAAATTTCTTCAGATCTTGTTTATTTTTAAAGTTTGTCATGTTTAATGATATATCCAGCTTGAGAATGCATTCTAACCTGCATATTTCACCCGAAACTTAAGTTAGAAAGTCTAATGCAGAAAAGTTAAATTCGTACGTTTTATATAGCAAACAACAAAATGACCCAGATCACTTAAATATGACGTCAGAAACTCATATCTACACATTTTCTCAGTCGTCTCAAAAAGACGAACAAAATGATAATTCAAATGATCATTTTGAACGAAAAAATATTTTACCCAAATTTAAAAATCTCGTAACCAGGGGGTATTGTAAAAATCGTGAAATTCTCAAAAATAAAAATTTCCTCAGATCTTGTTTATTTTTAAAGTTTGTCTTGTTTAATAATATATCCAGCCTGAGAATGCATTCTAACCTGCATATTTTACGCGAAACTTAATTTAGAAAGTCTAATACAGAAAAGTTGATTTCCTACTTTTTTGTTGGAAACAACAAAATGAGCCAGATCACTTAAATATGACGTCAGATACACATATCTACACATTTTCTCAGCCGTCTCAAAAAGACGAACAAAATGATATTTCAAATGATCATTTTGAACGAATAAATATTTTACCCAAATTTAAAAATCTCCTAACCAGGGGGTATTATAAAAATCGTGAAATTCTCAAAGATAAAAATTTCCTCAGATCTTGTTTATTTTTAAAGTTTGTCCTGTTTAATGATATATCCAGCTTGAGAATGCATTCTAACCTGCATATTTTTCCCGAAACTTAAGTTAGAAAGTCTAATGTAGAAAAGTTAAATTCGTACGTTTTATGCAGCAAACAACAAAATGACCCAGATCACTTAAATATGACGTCAGAAACTCATATCTACACATTTTCTCAGCCGTCTCAAAAAGACGAAGAAAATGATAATTCAAATGATCACTTTGAACGAAAAAATATTTTACCCAAATTTAAAAATCTCGTAACCAGGGGGTATTGTAAAAATCGTGAAATTCTCAAAAATAAAAATTTCCTCAGATCTTGTTTATTTTTAAAGTTTGTCTTGTTTAATAATATATCCAGCCTGAGAATGCATTCTAACCTGCATAGTTTACGCGAAACTTAATTTAGAAAGTCTAATACAGAAAAGTTGATTTCCTACTTTTTTGTTGGAAACAACAAAATGAGCCAGATCACTTAAATATGACGTCAGAAACACATATCTACACATTTTCTCAGCCGTCTCAAAAAGACGAACAAAATGATATATCACATGATCATTTTGAACGAAAAAATATTTTACATAAATGTAAAAAATCTCGTAACCAGGGGGTATTGTAAAAATAGTGAAATTCTCAAAAATAAAAATTTCCTCAGATCTTGTTTATTTTTAAAGTTTGTCATGTTTAATGATATATCCAGCTTGAGAATGCATTCTAACCTGCATATTTCACCCGAAACTTAAGTTAGAAAGTCTAATGCAGAAAAGTTAAATTCGTACGTTTTATGTAGCAAACAACAAAATGACCCAGATCAGTTAAATATGACGTCAGAAACTCATATCTACACATTTTCTCAGTCGTCTCAAAAAGACGAACAAAATGTTATATCACATGATCATTTTGAACGAAAAAATATTTTACCCAAATTTAAAAATCTCGTAACCAGGGGGTATTGTAAAAATCGTGAAATTCTCAAATATAAAAATTTCCTCAGATCTTGTTTATTTTTAAAGTTTGTCCTGTTTATAGATATATCCAGCTTGAGAATCCATTCTAACCTGCATATTTCACCCGAAACTTAAGTTAGAAAGTCTAATACAGAAAATTTGATTTCCTACTGTTTTCTTGGAAACAACAAAATGACCCAGACCACTTAAATACGACGTCAGAAACACATATCTACACATGTTCTCAGTCGTCTCAAAAAGACGAACAAAATGATATATCACATGATCATTTTGAACGAAAAAATATTTTACATAAATGTAAAAATCTCGTAACCAGGGGGTATTGTAAAAATCGTGAAATTCTCAAAAATAAAAATTTCCTCAGATCTTGTTTATTTTTAAAGTTTGTCTTGTTTAATAATATATCCAGCCTGAGAATGCATTCTAACCTGCATAGTTTACGCGAAACTTAATTTAGAAAGTCTAATACAGAAAAGTTGATTTCCTACTTTTTTGTTGGAAACAACAAAATGAGCCAGATCACTTAAATATGACGTCAGAAACTCATATCTACACATTTTCTCAGCCGTCTCAAAAAGACGAACAAAATGATATATCACATGATCATTTTGAACGAAAAAATATTTTACATAAATGTAAAAAATCTCGTAACCAGGGGGTATTGTAAAAATCGTGAAATTCTCAAAAATAAAAATTTCCTCAGATCTTGTTTATTTTTAAAGTTTGTCATGTTTAATGATATATCCAGCTTGAGAATGCATTCTAACCTGCATATTTCACCCGAAACTTAAGTTAGAAAGTCTAATGCAGAAAAGTTAAATTCGTACGTTTTATGTAGCAAACAACAAAATGACCCAGATCAGTTAAATATGACGTCAGAAACTCATATCTACACATTTTCTTAGTCGTCTCAAAAAGACGAACAAAATGTTATATCACATGATCATTTTGAACGAAAAAATATTTTACCCAAATTTAAAAATCTCGTAACCAGGGGGTATTGTAAAAATCGTGAAATTCTCAAAAATAAAAATTTCCTCAGATCTTGTTTATTTTTAAAGTTTGTCCTGTTTATAGATATATCCAGCTTGAGAATGCATTCTAACCTGCATATTTTTCCCGAAACTTAAGTTAGAAAGTCTAATACAGAAAATTTGATTTCCTACTGTTTTGTTGGAAACAACAAAATGACCCAGATCACTTAAATATGACGTCAGAAACACATATCTACACATGTTCTCAGTCGACTCAAAAAGACGAACAAAATAATATATCACATGATCATTATGAACGAAAAAATATTTTACCTAAATGTAAAAATCTCGTAACCAGGGGGTATTGTAAAAGTCGTGAATTCTCAAAAATAAAAATTTACTCAAATCTTGTTTATTTTTAAAGTTTGTCCTGTTTAATGATATATCCAGCTTGAGAATGCATTCTAACCTGCATATTTCACCCGAAACTTAAGTTAGAAAGTCTAATGTAGAAAGGTTAAATTCGTACGTTTAATGTAACAAACTACAAAATGACCCAGATCACTTAAATATGACGTCAGAAACTCATATCTACACATTTTCTCAGTCGTCTCAAAAAGACGAACAAAATGCTAATTCAAATGATCATTTTGAACGAAAAAATATTTTACCCAAATTTAAAAATCTCGTGACCAGGGGGTATTGTGAAAATCGTGAAATTCTCAAAAATAAAAATTTCCTCAGATCTTGTTTATTTATAAAGTTTGTCCTGTTTAATGATATATCCAGCTTGAGAATGCATTCTTACCTGCATATTTCACCCGAAACTTAAGTTAGAAAGTCTAATATAGAAAATTTGATTTCCTACTGTTTTGTTGGAAACAACAAAATGACCCAGATCACTTAAATATGACGTCAGAAACACATATCTACACATGTTCTCAGTCGTCTCAAAAAGACGAACAAAATGATATATCACATGATCATTTTGAACGAAAAAATATTTTACATAAATGTAAAAATCTCGTAACCAGGGGGTATTGTAAAAATCGTGAAATTCTCAAAAATAAAAATTTCTTCAGATCTTGTTTATTTTTAAAGTTTGTCATGTTTAATGATATATCCAGCTTGAGAATGCATTCTAACCTGCATATTTCACCCGAAACTTAAGTAAGAAAGTCTAATGCAGAAAAGTTAAATTCGTACGTATTATATAGCAAACAACAAAATGAGCCAGATCACTTAAATATGACGTCAGAAACTCATATCTACACATTTTCTCAGTCGTCTCAAAAAGACGAACAAAATGCTAATTCAAATGATCATTTTGAACGAAAAAATATTTTACCCAAATTTAAAAATCTCGTAACCAGGGGGGTATTGTAAAAGTCGTGAAATTCTCAAAAATAAAAATTTCCTCAAATCTTGTTTATTTTTAAAGTTTGTCCTGTTTAATGATATATCCAGCTTGAGAATGCATTCTAACCTGCATATTTTTCTCGAAACTTAAGTTAGAAAGTCTAATGTAGAAAAGTTAAATTCGTACGTTTTATGCAGCAAACAACAAAATGACCCAGATCACTTAAATATGACGTCAGAAACTCATATCTACACATTTTCTCCGTCGTCTCAAAAAGACGAAGAAAATGATAATTCAAATGATCACTTTGAACGAAAAAATATTTTACCCAAATTTAAAAATCTCGTAACCAGGGGGTATTGTAAAAATCGTGAAATTCTCAAAAATAAAAATTTCCTCAGATCTTGTTTATTTTTAAAGTTTGTCATGTTTAATGATATATCCAGCTTGAGAATGCATTCTAACCTGCATATTTCACCCGAAACTTAAGTTAGAAAGTCTAATGCAGAAAAGTTAAATTCGTACGTTTTATGTAGCAAACAACAAAATGACCCAGATCAGTTAAATATGACGTCAGAAACTCATATCTACACATTTTCTCAGTCGTCTCAAAAAGACGAACAAAATGTTATATCACATGATCATTTTGAACGAAAAAATATTTTACCCAAATTTAAAAATCTCGTAACCAGGGGGTATTGTAAAAATCGTGAAATTCTCAAATATAAAAATTTCCTCAGATCTTGTTTATTTTTAAAGTTTGTCCTGTTTATAGATATATCCAGCTTGAGAATCCATTCTAACCTGCATATTTCACCCGAAACTTAAGTTAGAAAGTCTAATACAGAAAATTTGATTTCCTACTGTTTTCTTGGAAACAACAAAATGACCCAGACCACTTAAATACGACGTCAGAAACACATATCTACACATGTTCTCAGTCGTCTCAAAAAGACGAACAAAATGATATATCACATGATCATTTTGAACGAAAAAATATTTTACATCAGTGTAAAAATCTCGTAACCAGGGGGTATTGTAAAAATCGTGAAATTCTCAAAAATAAAAATTTCCTCAGATCTTGTTTATATTTAAAGTTTGTCTTGTTTAATAATATATCCAGCCTGAGAATGCATTCTAACCTGCATATTTTACGCGAAACTTAATTTAGAAAGTCTAATACAGAAAAGTTGATTTCCTACTTTTTTGTTGGAAACAACAAAATGAGCCAGATCACTTAAATATGACGTCAGAAACACATATCTACACATTTTCTCAGCCGTCTCAAAAAGACGAACAAAATGATATATCACATGATCATTTTGAACGAAAAAATATTTTACATAAATGTAAAAAATCTCGTAACCAGGGGGTATTGTAAAAATCGTGAAATTCTCAAAAATAAAAATTTCCTCAGATCTTGTTTATTTTTAAAGTTTGTCATGTTTAATGATATATCCAGCTTGAGAATGCATTCTAACCTGCATATTTCACCCGAAACTTAAGTTAGAAAGTCTAATGCAGAAAAGTTAAATTCGTACGTTTTATATAGCAAACAACAAAATGACCCAGATCAGTTAAATATGACGTCAGAAACTCATATCTACACATTTTCTCAGTCGTCTCAAAAAGACGAACAAAATGTTATATCACATGATCATTTTGAACGAAAAAATATTTTACCCAAATTTAAAAATCTCGTAACCAGGGGGTATTGTAAAAATCGTGAAATTCTCAAATATAAAAATTTCCTCAAATCTTGTTTATTTTTAAAGTTTGTCCTGTTTAATGATATATCCAGCTTGAGAATGCATTCTAACCTGCATATTTCACCCGAAACTTAAGTTAGAAAGTCTAATGTAGAAAAGATCAATTCGTACGTTTAATGTAACAAACTACAAAATGACCCAGATCACTTAAATATGACGTCAGAAACTCATATCTACACATTTTCTCAGTCGTCTCAAAACGACGAACAAAATGCTAATTCAAATGATCATTTTGAACGAAAAAATATTTTACCTAAATTTAAAAATCTCGTAACCAGGGGGTATTGTAAAAGTCGTGAAATTCTCAAAAATAAAAATTTCCTCAAATCTTGTTTATTTTTAAAGTTTGTCCTGTTTAATGATATATCCAGCTTGAGAATGCATTCTTACCTGCATATTTCACCCGAAACTTAAGTTAGAAAGTCTAATATAGAAAATTTGATTTCCTACTGTTTTGTTGGAAACAACAAAATGACCCAGATCACTTAAATATGTCGTCAGAAACACATATCTACACATGTTCTCAGTCGTCTCAAAAAGACGAACAAAATGATATACCACATGATCATTTTGAACGAAAAAATATTTTACATAAATGTAAAAATCTCGTAACCAGGGGGTATTGTAAAAATCGTGAAATTCTCAAAAATAAAAATTTCTTCAGACCTTGTTTATTTTTAAAGTTTGTCATGTTTAATGATATATCCAGCTTGAGAATGCATTCTAACCTGCATATTTCACCCGAAACTTAAGTTAGAAAGTCTAATGCAGAAAAGTTAAATTCGTACGTTTTATATAGCAAACAACAAAATGACCCAGATCACTTAAATATGACGTCAGAAACTCATATCTACACATTTTCTCAGTCGTCTCATAAAGACGAACAAAATGACAATTCAAATGATCATTTTGAACGAAAAAATATTTTACCCAAATTTAAAAATCTCGTAACCAGGGGGTATTGTAAAAATCGTGAAATTCTCAAAAATAAAAATTTCCTCAGATCTTGTTTATTTTTAAAGTTTGTCTTGTTTAATAATATATCCAGCCTGAGAATGCATTCTAACCTGCATATTTTACGCGAAACTTAATTTAGAAAGTCTAATACAGAAAAGTTGATTTCCTACTTTTTTGTTGGAAACAACAAAATGAGCCAGATCACTTAAATATGACGTCAGATACACATATCTACAAATTTTCTTAGCCGTCTCAAAAAGACGAACAAAATGATATTTCAAATGATCATTTTGAACGAATAAATATTTTACCCAAATTTAAAAATCTCCTAACCAGGGGGTATTATAAAAATCGTGAAATTCTCAAAGATAAAAATTTCCTCAGATCTTGTTTATTTTTAAAGTTTGTCCTGTTTAATGATATATCCAGCTTGAGAATGCATTCTAACCTGCATATTTTTCCCGAAACTTAAGTTAGAAAGTCTAATGTAGAAAAGTTAAATTCGTACGTTTTATGCAGCAAACAACAAAATGACCCAGATCACGTAAATATGACGTCAGAAACTCATATCTACACATTTTCTCCGTCGTCTCAAAAAGACGAAGAAAATGATAATTCAAATGATCACTTTGAACGAAAAAATATTTTACCCAAATTTAAAAATCTCGTAACCAGGGAGTATTGTAAAAATCGTGAAATTCTCAAAAATAAAAATTTCCTCAGATCTTGTTTATTTTTAAAGTTTGTCTTGTTTAATAATATATCCAGCCTGAGAATGCATTCTAACCTGCATATTTTACGCGAAACTTAATTTAGAAAGTCTAATACAGAAAAGTTGATTTCCTACTTTTTTGTTGGAAACAACAAAATGAGCCAGATCACTTAAATATGACGTCAGAAACACATATCTACACATTTTCTCAGCCGTCTCAAAAAGACGAACAAAATGATATATCACATGATCATTTTGAACGAAAAAATATTTTACATAAATGTAAAAAATCTCGTAACCAGGGGGTATTGTAAAAATCGTGAAATTCTCAAAAATAAAAATTTCCTCAGATCTTGTTTATTTTTAAAGTTTGTCATGTTTAATGATATATCCAGCTTGAGAATGCATTCTAACCTGCATATTTCACCCGAAACTTAAGTTAGAAAGTCTAATGCAGAAAAGTTAAATTCGTACGTTTTATGTAGCAAACAACAAAATGACCCAGATCAGTTAAATATGACGTCAGAAACTCATATCTACACATTTTCTCAGTCGTCTCAAAAAGACGAACAAAATGTTATATCACATGATCATTTTGAACGAAAAAATATTTTACCCAAATTTAAAAATCTCGTAACCAGGGGGTATTGTAAAAATCGTGAAATTCTCAAATATAAAAATTTCCTCAGATCTTGTTTATTTTTAAAGTTTGTCCTGTTTATAGATATATCCAGCTTGAGAATCCATTCTAACCTGCATATTTCACCCGAAACTTAAGTTAGAAAGTCTAATACAGAAAATTTGATTTCCTACTGTTTTCTTGGAAACAACAAAATGACCCAGACCACTTAAATACGACGTCAGAAACACATATCTACACATGTTCTCAGTCGTCTCAAAAAGACGAACAAAATGATATATCACATGATCATTTTGAACGAAAAAATATTTTACATAAATGTAAAAATCTCGTAACCAGGGGGTATTGTAAAAATCGTGAAATTCTCAAAAATAAAAATTTCCTCAGATCTTGTTTATTTTTAAAGTTTGTCTTGTTTAATAATATATCCAGCCTGAGAATGCATTCTAACCTGCATATTTTACGCGAAACTTAATTTAGAAAGTCTAATACAGAAAAGTTGATTTCCTACTTTTTTGTTGGAAACAACAAAATGAGCCAGATCACTTAAATATGACGTCAGAAACACATATCTACACATTTTCTCAGCCGTCTCAAAAAGACGAACAAAATGATATATCACATGATCATTTTGAACGAAAAAATATTTTACATAAATGTAAAAAATCTCGTAACCAGGGGGTATTGTAAAAATCGTGAAATTCTCAAAAATAAAAATTTCCTCAGATCTTGTTTATTTTTAAAGTTTGTCATGTTTAATGATATATCCAGCTTGAGAATGCATTCTAACCTGCATATTTCACCCGAAACTTAAGTTAGAAAGTCTAATGCAGAAAAGTTAAATTCGTACGTTTTATATAGCAAACAACAAAATGACCCAGATCAGTTAAATATGACGTCAGAAACTCATATCTACACATTTTCTCAGTCGTCTCAAAAAGACGAACAAAATGTTATATCACATGATCATTTTGAACGAAAAAATATTTTACCCAAATTTAAAAATCTCGTAACCAGGGGGGTATTGTAAAAATCGTGAAATTCTCAAATATAAAAATTTCCTCAGATCTTGTTTATTTTTAAAGTTTGTCCTGTTTATAGATATATCCAGCTTGAGAATCCATTCTAACCTGCATATTTCACCCGAAACTTAAGTTAGAAAGTCTAATACAGAAAATTTGATTTCCTACTGTTTTGTTGGAAACAACAAAATGACCCAGACCTCTTAAATACGACGTCAGAAACACATATCTACACATGTTCTCAGTCGTCTCAAAAAGACGAACAAAATGATATATCACATGATCATTTTGAACGAAAAAATATTTTACATAAATGTAAAAATCTCGTAACCAGGGGGTATTGTAAAAATCGTGAAATTCTCAAAAATAAAAATTTCCTCAGATCTTGTTTATTTTTAAAGTTTGTCTTGTTTAATAATATATCCAGCCTGAGAATGCATTCTAACCTGCATAGTTTACGCGAAACTTAATTTAGAAAGTCTAATACAGAAAAGTTGATTTCCTACTTTTTTGTTGGAAACAACAAAATGAGCCAGATCACTTAAATATGACGTCAGAAACACATATCTACACATTTTCTCAGCCGTCTCAAAAAGACGAACAAAATGATATATCACATGATCATTTTGAACGAAAAAATATTTTACATAAATGTAAAAAATCTCGTAACCAGGGGATATTGTAAAAATCGTGAAATTCTCAAAAATAAAAATTTCCTCAGATCTTGTTTATTTTTAAAGTTTGTCATGTTTAATGATATATCCAGCTTGAGAATGCATTCTAACCTGCATATTTCACCCGAAACTTAAGTTAGAAAGTCTAATGCAGAAAAGTTAAATTCGTACGTTTTATGTAGCAAACAACAAAATGACCCAGATCAGTTAAATATGACGTCAGAAACTCATATCTACACATTTTCTCAGTCGTCTCAAAAAGACGAACAAAATGTTATATCACATGATCATTTTGAACGAAAAAATATTTTACCCAAATTTAAAAATCTCGTAACCAGGGGGTATTGTAAAAATCGTGAAATTCTCAAATATAAAAATTTCCTCAGATCTTGTTTATTTTTAAAGTTTGTCCTGTTTATAGATATATCCAGCTTGAGAATCCATTCTAAACTGCATATTTCACCCGAAACTTAAGTTAGAAAGTCTAATACAGAAAATTTGATTTCCTACTGTTTTGTTGGAAACAACAAAATGACCCAGACCACTTAAATACGACGTCAGAAACACATATCTACACATGTTCTCAGCCGTCTCAAAAAGACGAACAAAATGATATTTCAAATGATCATTTTGAACGAATAAATATTTTACCCAAATTTAAAAATCTCCTAACCAGGGGGTATTATAAAAATCGTGAAATTCTCAAAGATAAAAATTTCCTCAGATCTTGTTTATTTTTAAAGTTTGTCCTGTTTAATGATATATCCAGCTTGAGAATGCATTCTAACCTGCATATTTTTCCCGAAACTTAAGTTAGAAAGTCTAATGTAGAAAAGTTAAATTCGTACGTTTTATGCAGCAAACAACAAAATGACCCAGATCACTTAAATATGACGTCAGAAACTCATATCTACACATTTTCTCCGTCGTCTCAAAAAGACGAAGAAAATGATAATTCAAATGATCACTTTGAACGAAAAAATATTTTACCCAAATTTAAAAATCTCGTAACCAGGGGGTATTGTAAAAATCGTGAAATTCTCAAAAATAAAAATTTCCTCAGATCTTGTTTATTTTTAAAGTTTGTCTTGTTTAATAATATATCCAGCTTGAGAATGCATTCTAACCTGCATAGTTTACGCGAAACTTAATTTAGAAAGTCTAATACAGAAAAGTTGATTTCCTACTTTTTTGTTGGAAACAACAAAATGAGCCAGATCACTTAAATATGACGTCAGAAACTCATATCTACACATTTTCTCAGCCGTCTCAAAAAGAAGAACAAAATGATATATCACATGATCATTTTGAACGAAAAAATATTTTACATAAATGTAAAAATCTCGTAACCAGGGGGTATTGTAAAAATCGTGAAATTCTCAAAAATAAAAATTTCCTCAGATCTTGTTTATTTTTAAAGTTTGTCTTGTTTAATAATATATCCAGCCTGAGAATGCATTCTAACCTGCATATTTTACGCGAAACTTAATTTAGAAAGTCTAATACAGAAAAGTTGATTTCCTACTTTTTTGTTGGAAACAACAAAATGAGCCAGATCACTTAAATATGACGTCAGAAACACATATCTACACATTTTCTCAGCCGTCTCAAAAAGACGAACAAAATGATATATCACATGATCATTTTGAACGAAAAAATATTTTACATAAATGTAAAAAATCTCGTAACCAGGGGGTATTGTAAAAATCGTGAAATTCTCAAAAATAAAAATTTCCTCAGATCTTGTTTATTTTTAAAGTTTGTCATGTTTAATGATATATCCAGCTTGAGAATGCATTCTAACCTGCATATTTCACCCGAAACTTAAGTTAGAAAGTCTAATGCAGAAAAGTTAAATTCGTACGTTTTATGTAGCAAACAACAAAATGACCCAGATCACTTAAATATGACGTCAGAAACTCATATCTACACATTTTCTCAGTCGTCTAAAAAAGACGAACAAAATGTTATATCACATGATCATTTTGAACGAAAAAATATTTTACCCAAATTTAAAAATCTCGTAACCAGGGGGTATTGTAAAAATCGTGAAATTCTCAAATATAAAAATTTCCTCAGATCTTGTTTATTTTTAAAGTTTGTCCTGTTTAATGATATATCCAGCTTGAGAATGCATTCTAACCTGCATATTTCACCCGAAACTTCAGTTAGAAAGTCTAATACAGAAAATTTGATTTCCTACTGTTTTGTTGGAAACAACAAAATGACCCAGATCACTTAAATATGACGTCAGAAACACATATCTACACATGTTCTCAGTCGACTCAAAAAGACGAACAAAATAATATATCACATGATCATTTTGAACGAAAAAATATTTTACCTAAATGTAAAAATCTCGTAACCAGGGGGTATTGTAAAAGTCGTGAATTCTCAAAAATAAAAATTTACTCAAATCTTGTTTATTTTTAAAGTTTGTCCTGTTTAATGATATATCCAGCTTGAGAATGCATTCTAACCTGCATATTTCACCCGAAACTTAAGTTAGAAAGTCTAATGTAGAAAAGTTAAATTCGTACGTTTAATGTAACAAACTACAAAATGACCCAGATCACTTAAATATGACGTCAGAGACTCATATCTACACATTTTCTCAGTCGTCTCAAAAAGACGAACAAAATGCTAATTCAAATGATCATTTTGAACGAAAAAATATTTTACCTAAATTTAAAAATCTCGTAACCAGGGGGTATTGTAAAAGTCGTGAAATTCTCAAAAATAAAAATTTCCTCAAATCTTGTTTATTTTTAAAGTTTGTCCTGTTTAATGATATATCCAGCTTGAGAATGCATTCTTACCTGCATATTTCACCCGAAACTTAAGTTAGAAAGTCTAATATAGAAAATTTGATTTCCTACTGTTTTGTTGGAAACAACAAAATGACCCAGATCACTTAAATATGTCGTCAGAAACACATATCTACACATGTTCTCAGTCGTCTCAAAAAGACGAACAAAATGATATACCACATGATCATTTTGAACGAAAAAATATTTTACATAAATGTAAAAATCTCGTAACCAGGGGGTATTGTAAAAATCGTGAAATTCTCAAAAATAAAAATTTCCTCAGATCTTGTTTATTTTTAAAGTTTGTCATGTTTAATGATATATCCAGCTTGAGAATGCATTCTAACCTGCATATTTCACCCGAAACTTAAGTTAGAAAGTCTAATACAGAAAATTTGATTTCCTACTGTTTTGTTGGAAACAACAAAATGACCCAGACCTCTTAAATACGACGTCAGAAACACATATCTACACATGTTCTCAGTCGTCTCAAAAAGACGAACAAAATGATATATCACATGATCATTTTGAACGAAAAAATATTTTACATAAATGTAAAAATCTCGTAACCAGGGGGTATTGTAAAAATCGTGAAATTCTCAAAAATAAAAATTTCCTCAGATCTTGTTTATTTTTAAAGTTTGTCTTGTTTAATAATATATCCAGCCTGAGAATGCATTCTAACCTGCATATTTTACGCGAAACTTAATTTAGAAAGTCTAATACAGAAAAGTTGATTTCCTACTTTTTTGTTGGAAACAACAAAATGAGCCAGATCACTTAAATATGACGTCAGAAACACATATCTACACATTTTCTCAGCCGTCTCAAAAAGACGAACAAAATGATATATCACATGATCATTTTGAACGAAAAAATATTTTACATAAATGTAAAAAATCTCGTAACCAGGGGGTATTGTAAAAATCGTGAAATTCTCAAAAATAAAAATTTCCTCAGATCTTGTTTATTTTTAAAGTTTGTCATGTTTAATGATATATCCAGCTTGAGAATGCATTCTAACCTGCATATTTCACCCGAAACTTAAGTTAGAAAGTCTAATGCAGAAAAGTTAAATTCGTACGTTTTATGTAGCAAACAACAAAATGACCCAGATCAGTTAAATATGACGTCAGAAACTCATATCTACACATTTTCTCAGTCGTCTCAAAAAGACGAACAAAATGTTATATCACATGATCATTTTGAACGAAAAAATATTTTACCCAAATTTAAAAATCTCGTAACCAGGGGGTATTGTAAAAATCGTGAAATTCTCAAATATAAAAATTTCCTCAGATCTTGTTTATTTTTAAAGTTTGTCCTGTTTATAGATATATCCAGCTTGAGAATCCATTCTAACCTGCATATTTCACCCGAAACTTAAGTTAGAAAGTCTAATACAGAAAAATTGATTTCCTACTGTTTTGTTGGAAACAACAAAATGACCCAGACCACTTAAATACGACGTCAGAAACACATATCTACACATGTTCTCAGTCGTCTCAAAAAGACGAACAAAATGATATATCACATGATCATTTTGAACGAAAAAATATTTTACATAAATGTAAAAATCTCGTAAC
The DNA here is from genome assembly GCA_964023205.1 of Lutraria lutraria. Classification (NCBI taxonomy): domain Eukaryota; kingdom Metazoa; phylum Mollusca; class Bivalvia; order Venerida; family Mactridae; genus Lutraria; species Lutraria lutraria. Next base: position 10,432,626 of record OZ026839.1, on the reverse strand, counting down.
CAGGGGGTATTGTAAAAATCGTGAAATTCTCAAAAATAAAAATTTCCTCAGATCTTGTTTATTTTTAAAGTTTGTCTTGTTTAATAATATATCCAGCCTGAGAATGCATTCTAACCCCCATATTTTACGCGAAACTTAATTTAGAAAGTCTAATACAGAAAAGTTGATTTCCTACTTTTTTGTTGGAAACAACAAAATGAGCCAGATCACTTAAATATGACGTCAGATACACATATCTACACATTTTCTCAGCCGTCTCAAAAAGACGAACAAAATGATATTTCAAATGATCATTTTGAACGAATAAATATTTTACCCAAATTTAAAAATCTCCTAACCAGGGGGTATTATAAAAATCGTGAAATTCTCAAAGATAAAAATTTCCTCAGATCTTGTTTATTTTTAAAGTTTGTCCTGTTTAATGATATATCCAGCTTGAGAATGCATTCTAACCTGCATATTTTTCCCGAAACTTAAGTTAGAAAGTCTAATGTAGAAAAGTTAAATTCGTACGTTTTATGCAGCAAACAACAAAATGACCCAGATCACTTAAATATGACGTCAGAAACTCATATCTACACATTTTCTCCGTCGTCTCAAAAAGACGAAGAAAATGATAATTCAAATGATCACTTTGAACGAAAAAATATTTTACCCAAATTTAAAAATCTCGTAACCAGGGGGTATTGTAAAAATCGTGAAATTCTCAAAAATAAAAATTTCCTCAGATCTTGTTTATTTTTAAAGTTTGTCTTGTTTAATAATATATCCAGCCTGAGAATGCATTCTAACCTGCATATTTTACGCGAAACTTAATTTAGAAAGTCTAATACAGAAAAGTTGATTTCCTACTTTTTTGTTGGAAACAACAAAATGAGCCAGATCACTTAAATATGACGTCAGAAACACATATCTATACATTTTCTCAGCCGTCTCAAAAAGACGAACAAAATGATATATCACATGATCATTTTGAACGAAAAAATATTTTACATAAATGTAAAAAATCTCGTAACCAGGGGGTATTGTAAAAATCGTGAAATTCTCAAAAATAAAAATTTCCTCAGATCTTGTTTATTTTTAAAGTTTGTCATGTTTAATGATATATCCAGCTTGAGAATGCATTCTAACCTGCATATTTCACCCGAAACTTAAGTTAGAAAGTCTAATGCAGAAAAGTTAAATTCGTACGTTTTATGTAGCAAACAACAAAATGACCCAGATCAGTTAAATATGACGTCAGAAACTCATATCTACACATTTTCTCAGTCGTCTCAAAAAGACGAACAAAATGTTATATCACATGATCATTTTGAACGAAAAAATATTTTACCCAAATTTAAAAATCTCGTAACCAGGGGGTATTGTAAAAATCGTGAAATTCTCAAATATAAAAATTTCCTCAGATCTTGTTTATTTTTAAAGTTTGTCCTGTTTATAGATATATCCAGCTTGAGAATCCATTCTAACCTGCATATTTCACCCGAAACTTAAGTTAGAAAGTCTAATACAGAAAATTTGATTTCCTACTGTTTTCTTGGAAACAACAAAATGACCCAGACCACTTAAATACGACGTCATAAACACATATCTACACATGTTCTCAGTCGTCTCAAAAAGACGAACAAAATGATATATCACATGATCATTTTGAACGAAAAAATATTTTACATAAATGTAAAAATCTCGTAACCAGGGGGTATTGTAAAAATCGTGAAATTCTCAAAAATAAAAATTTCCTCAGATCTTGTTTATTTTTAAAGTTTGTCTTGTTTAATAATATATCCAGCCTGAGAATGCATTCTAACCTGCATATTTTACGCGAAACTTAATTTAGAAAGTCTAATACAGAAAAGTTGATTTCCTACTTTTTTGTTGGAAACAACAAAATGAGCCAGATCACTTAAATATGACGTCAGAAACACATATCTACACATTTTCTCAGCCGTCTCAAAAAGACGAACAAAATGATATATCACATGATCATTTTGAACGAAAAAATATTTTACATAAATGTAAAAAATCTCGTAACCAGGGGGTATTGTAAAAATCGTGAAATTCTCAAAAATAAAAAATTCCTCAGATCTTGTTTATTTTTAAAGTTTGTCATGTTTAATGATATATCCAGCTTGAGAATGCATTCTAACCTGCATATTTCACCCGAAACTTAAGTTAGAAAGTCTAATGTAGAAAAGTTAAATTCGTACGTTTAATATAACAAACTACAAAATGACCCAGATCACTTAAATATGACGTCAGAGACTCATATCTACACATTTTCTCAGTCGTCTCAAAAAGACGAACAAAATGCTAATTCAAATGATCATTTTGAACGAAAAAATATTTTACCTAAATTTAAAAATCTCGTAACCAGGGGGTATTGTAAAAGTCGTGAAATTCTCAAAAATAAAAATTTCCTCAAATCTTGTTTATTTTTAAAGTTTGTCCTGTTTAATGATATATCCAGCTTGAGAATGCATTCTTACCTGCATATTTCACCCGAAACTTAAGTTAGAAAGTCTAATATAGAAAATTTGATTTCCTACTGTTTTGTTGGAAACAACAAAATGACCCAGATCACTTAAATATGTCGTCAGAAACACATATCTACACATGTTCTCAGTCGTCTCAAAAAGACGAACAAAATGATATACCACATGATCATTTTGAACGAAAAAATATTTTACACAAATGTAAAAATCTCGTAACCAGGGGGTATTGTAAAAATCGTGAAATTCTCAAAAATAAAAATTTCCTCAGATCTTGTTTATTTTTAAAGTTTGTCATGTTTAATGATATATCCAGCTTGAGAATGCATTCTAACCTGCATATTTCACCCGAAACTTAAGTTAGAAAGTCTAATGCAGAAAAGTTAAATTCGTACGTTTTATGTAGCAAACAACAAAATGACCCAGATCAGTTAAATATGACGTCAGAAACTCATATCTACACATTTTCTCAGTCGTCTCAAAAAGACGAACAAAATGTTATATCACATGATCATTTTGAACGAAAAAATATTTTACCCAAATTTAAAAATCTCGTAACCAGGGGGTATTGTAAAAATCGTGAAATTCTCAAATATAAAAATTTCCTCAGATCTTGTTTATTTTTAAAGTTTGTCCTGTTTATAGATATATCCAGCTTGAGAATCCATTCTAACCTGCATATTTCACCCGAAACTTAAGTTAGAAAGTCTAATACAGAAAATTTGATTTCCTACTGTTTTGTTGGAAACAACAAAATGACCCAGACCTCTTAAATACGACGTCAGAAACACATATCTACACATGTTCTCAGTCGTCTCAAAAAGACGAACAAAATGATATATCACATGATCATTTTGAACGAAAAAATATTTTACATAAATGTAAAAATCTCGTAACCAGGGGGTATTGTAAAAATCGTGAAATTCTCAAAAATAAAAATTTCCTCAGATCTTGTTTATTTTTAAAGTTTGTCTTGTTTAATAATATATCCAGCCTGAGAATGCATTCTAACCTGCATATTTTACGCGAAACTTAATTTAGAAAGTCTAATACAGAAAAGTTGATTTCCTACTTTTTTGTTGGAAACAACAAAATGAGCCAGATCACTTAAATATGACGTCAGAAACACATATCTACACATTTTCTCAGCCGTCTCAAAAAGACGAACAAAATGATATATCACATGATCATTTTGAACGAAAAAATATTTTACATAAATGTAAAAAATCTCGTAACCAGGGGGTATTGTAAAAATCGTGAAATTCTCAAAAATAAAAATTTCCTCAGATCTTGTTTATTTTTAAAGTTTGTCATGTTTAATGATATATCCAGCTTGAGAATGCATTCTAACCTGCATATTTCACCCGAAACTTAAGTTAGAAAGTCTAATGCAGAAAAGTTAAATTCGTACGTTTTATGTAGCAAACAACAAAATGACCCAGATCAGTTAAATATGACGACAGAAACTCATATCTACACATTTTCTCAGTCGTCTCAAAAAGACGAACAAAATGTTATATCACATGATCATTTTGAACGAAAAAATATTTTACCCAAATTTAAAAATCTTGTAACCAGGGGGTATTGTAAAAATCGTGAAATTCTCAAATATAAAAATTTCCTCAGATCTTGTTTATTTTTAAAGTTTGTCCTGTTTATAGATATATCCAGCTTGAGAATCCATTCTAACCTGCATATTTCACCCGAAACTTAAGTTAGAAAGTCTAATACAGAAAAATTGATTTCCTACTGTTTTGTTGGAAACAACAAAATGACCCAGACCACTTAAATACGACGTCAGAAACACATATCTACACATGTTCTCAGTCGTCTCAAAAAGACAAACAAAATGATATATCACATGATCATTTTGAACGAAAAAATATTTTACATAAATGTAAAAATCTCGTAACCAGGGGGTATTGTAAAAATCGTGAAATTCTCAAAAATAAAAATTTCCTCAGATCTTGTTTATTTTTAAAGTTTGTCTTGTTTAATAATATATCCAGCCTGAGAATGCATTCTAACCTCCATATTTTACGCGAAACTTAATTTAGAAAGTCTAATACAGAAAAGTTGATTTCCTACTTTTTTGTTGGAAACAACAAAATGAGCCAGATCACTTAAATATGACGTCAGATACACATATCTACACATTTTCTCAGCCGTCTCAAAAAGACGAACAAAATGATATTTCAAATGATCATTTTGAACGAATAAATATTTTACCCAAATTTAAAAATCTCCTAACCAGGGGGTATTATAAAAATCGTGAAATTCTCAAAGATAAAAATTTCCTCAGATCTTGTTTATTTTTAAAGTTTGTCCTGTTTAATGATATATCCAGCTTGAGAATGCATTCTAACCTGCATATTTTTCCCGAAACTTAAGTTAGAAAGTCTAATGTAGAAAAGTTAAATTCGTACGTTTTATGCAGCAAACAACAAAATGACCCAGATCACTTAAATATGACGTCAGAAACTCATATCTACACATTTTCTCCGTCGTCTCAAAAAGACGAAGAAAATGATAATTCAAATGATCACTTTGAACGAAAAAATATTTTACCCAAATTTAAAAATCTCGTAACCAGGGGGTATTGTAAAAATCGTGAAATTCTCAAAAATAAAAATTTCCTCAGATCTTGTTTATTTTTAAAGTTTGTCTTGTTTAATAATATATCCAGCCTGAGAATGCATTCTAACCTGCATATTTTACGCGAAACTTAATTTAGAAAGTCTAATACAGAAAAGTTGATTTCCTACTTTTTTGTTGGAAACAACAAAATGAGCCAGATCACTTAAATATGACGTCAGAAACACATATCTACACATTTTCTCAGCCGTCTCAAAAAGACGAACAAAATGATATATCACATGATCATTTTGAACGAAAAAATATTTTACATAAATGTAAAAAATCTCGTAACCAGGGGGTATTGTAAAAATCGTGAAATTCTCAAAAATAAAAATTTCCTCAGATCTTGTTTATTTTTAAAGTTTGTCATGTTTAATGATATATCCAGCTTGAGAATGCATTCTAACCTGCATATTTCACCCGAAACTTAAGTTAGAAAGTCTAATGCAGAAAAGTTAAATTCGTACGTTTTATGTAGCAAACAACAAAATGACCCAGATCAGTTAAATATGACGTCAGAAACTCATATCTACACATTTTCTCAGTCGTCTCAAAAAGACGAACAAAATGTTATATCACATGATCATTTTGAACGAAAAAATATTTTACCCAAATTTAAAAATCTCGTAACCAGGGGGTATTGTAAAAATCGTGAAATTCTCAAATATAAAAATTTCCTCAGATCTTGTTTATTTTTAAAGTTTGTCCTGTTTATAGATATATCCAGCTTGAGAATCCATTCTAACCTGCATATTTCACCCGAAACTTAAGTTAGAAAGTCTAATACAGAAAATTTGATTTCCTACTGTTTTCTTAGAAACAACAAAATGACCCAGACCACTTAAATACGACGTCATAAACACATATCTACACATGTTCTCAGTCGTCTCAAAAAGACGAACAAAATGATATATCACATGATCATTTTGAACGAAAAAATATTTTACCCAAATTTAAAAATCTCGTAACCAGGGGGTATTGTAAAAATCGTGAAATTCTCAAATATAAAAATTTCCTCAGATCTTGTTTATTTTTAAAGTTTGTCCTGTTTATAGATATATCCAGCTTGAGAATCCATTCTAACCTGCATATTTCACCCGAAACTTAAGTTAGAAAGTCTAATACAGAAAAATTGATTTCCTACTGTTTTGTTGGAAACAACAAAATGACCCAGACCACTTAAATACGACGTCAGAAACACATATCTACACATGTTCTCAGTCGTCTCAAAAAGACGAACAAAATGATATATCACATGATCATTTTGAACGAAAAAATATTTTACATAAATGTAAAAATCTCGTAACCAGGGGGTATTGTAAAAATCGTGAAATTCTCAAAAATAAAAATTTCCTCAGATCTTGTTTATTTTTAAAGTTTGTCTTGTTTAATAATATATCCAGCCTGAGAATGCATTCTAACCTCCATATTTTACGCGAAACTTAATTTAGAAAGTCTAATACAGAAAAGTTGATTTCCTACTTTTTTGTTGGAAACAACAAAATGAGCCAGATCACTTAAATATGACGTCAGATACACATATCTACACATTTTCTCAGCCGTCTCAAAAAGACGAACAAAATGATATTTCAAATGATCATTTTGAACGAATAAATATTTTACCCAAATTTAAAAATCTCCTAACCAGGGGGTATTATAAAAATCGTGAAATTCTCAAAGATAAAAATTTCCTCAGATCTTGTTTATTTTTAAAGTTTGTCCTGTTTAATGATATATCCAGCTTGAGAATGCATTCTAACCTGCATATTTTTCCCGAAACTTAAGTTAGAAAGTCTAATGTAGAAAAGTTAAATTCGTACGTTTTATGCAGCAAACAACAAAATGACCCAGATCACTTAAATATGACGTCAGAAACTCATATCTACACATTTTCTCCGTCGTCTCAAAAAGACGAAGAAAATGATAATTCAAATGATCACTTTGAACGAAAAAATATTTTACCCAAATTTAAAAATCTCGTAACCAGGGGGTATTGTAAAAATCGTGAAATTCTCAAAAATAAAAATTTCCTCAGATCTTGTTTATTTTTAAAGTTTGTCTTGTTTAATAATATATCCAGCCTGAGAATGCATTCTAACCTGCATATTTTACGCGAAACTTAATTTAGAAAGTCTAATACAGAAAAGTTGATTTCCTACTTTTTTGTTGGAAACAACAAAATGAGCCAGATCACTTAAATATGACGTCAGAAACACATATCTACACATTTTCTCAGCCGTCTCAAAAAGACGAACAAAATGATATATCACATGATCATTTTGAACGAAAAAATATTTTACATAAATGTAAAAAATCTCGTAACCAGGGGGTATTGTAAAAATCGTGAAATTCTCAAAAATAAAAATTTCCTCAGATCTTGTTTATTTTTAAAGTTTGTCATGTTTAATGATATATCCAGCTTGAGAATGCATTCTAACCTGCATATTTCACCCGAAACTTAAGTTAGAAAGTCTAATGCAGAAAAGTTAAATTCGTACGTTTTATGTAGCAAACAACAAAATGACCCAGATCAGTTAAATATGACGTCAGAAACTCATATCTACACATTTTCTCAGTCGTCTCAAAAAGACGAACAAAATGTTATATCACATGATCATTTTGAACGAAAAAATATTTTACCCAAATTTAAAAATCTCGTAACCAGGGGGTATTGTAAAAATCGTGAAATTCTCAAATATAAAAATTTCCTCAGATCTTGTTTATTTTTAAAGTTTGTCCTGTTTATAGATATATCCAGCTTGAGAATCCATTCTAACCTGCATATTTCACCCGAAACTTAAGTTAGAAAGTCTAATACAGAAAATTTGATTTCCTACTGTTTTCTTGGAAACAACAAAATGAGCCAGACCACTTAAATACGACGTCATAAACACATATCTACACATGTTCTCAGTCGTCTCAAAAAGACGAACAAAATGATATATCACATGATCATTTTGAACGAAAAAATATTTTACATAAATGTAAAAATCTCGTAACCAGGGGGTATTGTAAAAATCGTGAAATTCTCAAAAATAAAAATTTCCTCAGATCTTGTTTATTTTTAAAGTTTGTCTTGTTTAATAATATATCCAGCCTGAGAATGCATTCTAACCTGCATATTTTACGCGAAACTTAATTTAGAAAGTCTAATACAGAAAAGTTGATTTCCTACTTTTTTGTTGGAAACAACAAAATGAGCCAGATCACTTAAATATGACGTCAGAAACACATATCTACACATTTTCTCAGCCGTCTCAAAAAGACGAACAAAATGATATATCACATGATCATTTTGAACGAAAAAATATTTTACATAAATGTAAAAAATCTCGTAACCAGGGGGTATTGTAAAAATCGTGAAATTCTCAAAAATAAAAATTTCCTCAGATCTTGTTTATTTTTAAAGTTTGTCATGTTTAATGATATATCCAGCTTGAGAATGCATTCTAACCTGCATATTTCACCCGAAACTTAAGTTAGAAAGTCTAATGCAGAAAAGTTAAATTCGTACGTTTTATATAGCAAACAACAAAATGACCCAGATCAGTTAAATATGACGTCAGAAACTCATATCTACACATTTTCTCAGTCGTCTCAAAAAGACGAACAAAATGTTATATCACATGATCATTTTGAACGAAAAAATATTTTACCCAAATTTAAAAATCTCGTAACCAGGGGGTATTGTAAAAATCGTGAAATTCTCAAATATAAAAATTTCCTCAGATCTTGTTTATTTTTAAAGTTTGTCCTGTTTATAGATATATCCAGCTTGAGAATCCATTCTAACCTGCATATTTCACCCGAAACTTAAGTTAGAAAGTCTAATACAGAAAATTTGATTTCCTACTGTTTTGTTGGAAACAACAAAATGACCCAGACCTCTTAAATACGACGTCAGAAACACATATCTACACATGTTCTCAGTCGTCTCAAAAAGACGAACAAAATGATATATCACATGATCATTTTGAACGAAAAAATATTTTACATAAATGTAAAAATCTCGTAACCAGGGGGTATTGTAAAAATCGTGAAATTCTCAAAAATAAAAATTTCCTCAGATCTTGTTTATTTTTAAAGTTTGTCTTGTTTAATAATATATCCAGCCTGAGAATGCATTCTAACCTGCATAGTTTACGCGAAACTTAATTTAGAAAGTCTAATACAGAAAAGTTGATTTCCTACTTTTTTGTTGGAAACAACAAAATGAGCCAGATCACTTAAATATGACGTCAGAAACACATATCTACACATTTTCTCAGCCGTCTCAAAAAGACGAACAAAATGATATATCACATGATCATTTTGAACGAAAAAATATTTTACATAAATGTAAAAAATCTCGTAACCAGGGGATATTGTAAAAATCGTGAAATTCTCAAAAATAAAAATTTCCTCAGATCTTGTTTATTTTTAAAGTTTGTCATGTTTAATGATATATCCAGCTTGAGAATGCATTCTAACCTGCATATTTCACCCGAAACTTAAGTTAGAAAGTCTAATGCAGAAAAGTTAAATTCGTACGTTTTATGTAGCAAACAACAAAATGACCCAGATCAGTTAAATATGACGTCAGAAACTCATATCGACACATTTTCTCAGTCGTCTCAAAAAGACGAACAAAATGTTATATCACATGATCATTTTGAACGAAAAAATATTTTACCCAAATTTAAAAATCTCGTAACCAGGGGGTATTGTAAAAATCGTGAAATTCTCAAATATAAAAATTTCCTCAGATCTTGTTTATTTTTAAAGTTTGTCCTGTTTATAGATATATCCAGCTTGAGAATCCATTCTAACCTGCATATTTCACCCGAAACTTAAGTTAGAAAGTCTAATACAGAAAATTTGATTTCCTACTGTTTTGTTGGAAACAACAAAATGACCCAGACCACTTAAATACGACGTCAGAAACACATATCTACACATGTTCTCAGTCGTCTCAAAAAGACGAACAAAATGATATATCACATGATCATTTTGAACGAAAAAATATTTTACATAAATGTAAAAATCTCGTAACCTGGGGGTATTGTAAAAATCGTGAAATTCTCAAAAATAAAAATTTCCTCAGATCTTGTTTATTTTTAAAGTTTGTCTTGTTTAATAATATATCCAGCCTGAGAATGCATTCTAACCTGCATATTTTACGCGAAACTTAATTTAGAAAGTCTAATACAGAAAAGTTTATTTCCTACTTTTTTGTTGGAAACAACAAAATGAGCCAGATCACTTAAATATGACGTCAGATACACATATCTACACATTTTCTCAGCCGTCTCAAAAAGACGAACAAAATGATATTTCAAATGATCATTTTGAACGAATAAATATTTTACCCAAATTTAAAAATCTCCTAACCAGGGGGTATTATAAAAATCGTGAAATTCTCAAAGATAAAAATTTCCTCAGATCTTGTTTATTTTTAAAGTTTGTCCTGTTTAATGATATATCCAGCTTGAGAATGCATTCTAACCTGCATATTTTTCCCGAAACTTAAGTTAGAAAGTCTAATGTAGAAAAGTTAAATTCGTACGTTTTATGCAGCAAACAACAAAATGACCCAGATCACTTAAATATGACGTCAGAAACTCATATCTACACATTTTCTCAGCCGTCTCAAAAAGACGAACAAAATGATATATCACATGATCATTTTGAACGAAAAAATATTTTACATAAATGTAAAAAATCTCGTAACCAGGGGGTATTGTAAATATCGTGAAATTCTCAAAAATAAAAATTTCCTCAGATCTTGTTTATTTTTAAAGTTTGTCATGTTTAATGATATATCCAGCTTGAGAATGCATTCTAACCTGCATATTTCACCCGAAACTTAAGTTAGAAAGTCTAATGCAGAAAAGTTAAATTCGTACGTTTTATGTAGCAAACAACAAAATGACCCAGATCAGTTAAATATGACGTCAGAAACTCATATCTACACATTTTCTCAGTCGTCTCAAAAAGACGAACAAAATGTTATATCACATGATCATTTTGAACGAAAAAATATTTTACCCAAATTTAAAAATCTCGTAACCAGGGGGTATAGTAAAAATCGTGAAATTCTCAAATATAAAAATTTCCTCAGATCTTGTTTATTTTTAAAGTTTGTCCTGTTTATAGATATATCCAGCTTGAGAATCCATTCTAACCTGCATATTTCACCCGAAACTTAAGTTAGAAAGTCTAATACAGAAAATTTGATTTCCTACTGTTTTGTTGGAAACAACAAAATGACCCAGACCTCTTAAATACGACGTCAGAAACACATATCTACACATGTTCTCAGTCGTCTCAAAAAGACGAACAAAATGATATATCACATGATCATTTTGAACGAAAAAATATTTTACATAAATGTAAAAATCTCGTAACCAGGGGGTATTGTAAAAATCGTGAAATTCTCAAAAATAAAAATTTCCTCAGATCTTGTTTATTTTTAAAGTTTGTCTTGTTTAATAATATATCCAGCCTGAGAATGCATTCTAACCTGCATAGTTTACGCGAAACTTAATTTAGAAAGTCTAATACAGAAAAGTTGATTTCCTACTTTTTTGTTGGAAACAACAAAATGAGCCAGATCACTTAAATATGACGTCAGAAACACATATCTACACATTTTCTCAGCCGTCTCAAAAAGACGAACAAAATGATATATCACATGATCATTTTGAACGAAAAAATATTTTACATAAATGTAAAAAATCTCGTAACCAGGGGATATTGTAAAAATCGTGAAATTCTCAAAAATAAAAATTTCCTCAGATCTTGTTTATTTTTAAAGTTTGTCATGTTTAATGATATATCCAGCTTGAGAATGCATTCTAACCTGCATATTTCACCCGAAACTTAAGTTAGAAAGTCTAATGCAGAAAAGTTAAATTCGTACGTTTTATGTAGCAAACAACAAAATGACCCAGATCACTTAAATATGACGTCAGAAACTCATATCGACACATTTTCTCAGTCGTCTCAAAAAGACGAACAAAATGTTATATCACATGATCATTTTGAACGAAAAAATATTTTACCCAAATTTAAAAATCTCGTAACCAGGGGGTATTGTAAAAATCGTGAAATTCTCAAATATAAAAATTTCCTCAGATCTTGTTTATTTTTAAAGTTTGTCCTGTTTATAGATATATCCAGCTTGAGAATCCATTCTAACCTGCATATTTCACCCGAAACTTAAGTTAGAAAGTCTAATACAGAAAATTTGATTTCCTACTGTTTTGTTGGAAACAACAAAATGACCCAGACCACTAAAATACGACGTCAGAAACACATATCTACACATGTTCTCAGTCGTCTCAAAAAGACGAACAAAATGATATATCACATGATCATTTTGAACGAAAAAATATTTTACATAAATGTAAAAATCTCGTAACCAGGGGGTATTGTAAAAATCGTGAAATTCTCAAAAATAAAAATTTCCTCAGATCTTGTTTATTTTTAAAGTTTGTCTTGTTTAATAATATATCCAGCCTGAGAATGCATTCTAACCTGCATAGTTTACGCGAAACTTAATTTAGAAAGTCTAATACAGAAAAGTTGATTTCCTACTTTTTTGTTGGAAACAACAAAATGAGCCAGATCACTTAAATATGACGTCAGAAACACATATCTACACATTTTCTCAGCCGTCTCAAAAAGACGAACAAAATGATATATCACATGATCATTTTGAACGAAAAAATATTTTACATAAATGTAAAAAATCTCGTAACCAGGGGATATTGTAAAAATCGTGAAATTCTCAAAAATAAAAATTTCCTCAGATCTTGTTTATTTTTAAAGTTTGTCATGTTTAATGATATATCCAGCTTGAGAATGCATTCTAACCTGCATATTTCACCCGAAACTTAAGTTAGAAAGTCTAATGCAGAAAAGTTAAATTCGTACGTTTTATGTAGCAAACAACAAAATGACCCAGATCAGTTAAATATGACGTCAGAAACTCATATCGACACATTTTCTCAGTCGTCTCAAAAAGACGAACAAAATGTTATATCACATGATCATTTTGAACGAAAAAATATTTTACCCAAATTTAAAAATCTCGTAACCAGGGGGTATTGTAAAAATCGTGAAATTCTCAAATATAAAAATTTCCTCAGATCTTGTTTATTTTTAAAGTTTGTCCTGTTTATAGATATATCCAGCTTGAGAATCCATTCTAACCTGCATATTTCACCCGAAACTTAAGTTAGAAAGTCTAATACAGAAAATTTGATTTCCTACTGTTTTGTTGGAAACAACAAAATGACCCAGACCACTTAAATACGACGTCAGAAACACATATCTACACATGTTCTCAGTCGTCTCAAAAAGACGAACAAAATGATATATCACATGATCATTTTGAACGAAAAAATATTTTACATAAATGTAAAAATCTCGTAACCTGGGGGTATTGTAAAAATCGTGAAATTCTCAAAAATAAAAATTTCCTCAGATCTTGTTTATTTTTAAAGTTTGTCTTGTTTAATAATATATCCAGCCTGAGAATACATTCTAACCTGCATATTTTACGCGAAACTTAATTTAGAAAGTCTAATACAGAAAAGTTTATTTCCTACTTTTTTGTTGGAAACAACAAAATGAGCCAGATCACTTAAATATGACGTCAGATACACATATCTACACATTTTCTCAGCCGTCTCAAAAAGACGAACAAAATGATATTTCAAATGATCATTTTGAACGAATAAATATTTTACCCAAATTTAAAAATCTCCGAACCAGGGGGTATTATAAAAATCGTGAAATTCTCAAAGATAAAAATTTCCTCAGATCTTGTTTATTTTTAAAGTTTGTCCTGTTTAATGATATATCCAGCTTGAGAATGCATTCTAACCTGCATATTTTTCCCGAAACTTAAGTTAGAAAGTCTAATGTAGAAAAGTTAAATTCGTATGTTTTATGCAGCAAACAACAAAATGACCCAGATCACTTAAATATGACGTCAGAAACTCATATCTACACATTTTCTCCGTCGTCTCAAAAAGACGAAGAAAATGATAATTCAAATGATCACTTTGAACGAAAAAATATTTTACCCAAATTTAAAAATCTCGTAACCAGGGGGTATTGTAAAAATCGTGAAATTCTCAAAAATAAAAATTTCCTCAGATCTTGTTTATTTTTAAAGTTTGTCTTGTTTAATAATATATCCAGCCTGAGAATGCATTCTAACCTGCATATTTTACGCGAAACTTAATTTAGAAAGTCTAATACAGAAAAGTTGATTTCCTACTTTTTTGTTGGAAACAACAAAATGAGCCAGATCACTTAAATATGACGTCAGAAACACATATCTACACATTTTCTCAGCCGTCTCAAAAAGACGAACAAAATGATATATCACATGATCATTTTGAACGAAAAAATATTTTACCTAAATGTAAAAATCTCGTAACCAGGGGGTATTGTAAAAGTCGTGAATTCTCAAAAATAAAAATTTACTCAAATCTTGTTTATTTTTAAAGTTTGTCCTGTTTAATGATATATCCAGCTTGAGAATGCATTCTAACCTGCATATTTCACCCGAAACTTAAGTTAGAAAGTCTAATGTAGAAAAGTTAAATTCGTACGTTTAATGTAACAAACTACAAAATGACCCAGATCACTTAAATATGACGTCAGAAACTCATATCTACACATTTTCTCAGTCGTCTCAAAAAGACGAACAAAATGCTAATTCAAATGATCATTTTGAACGAAAAAATATTTTACCTAAATTTAAAAATCTCGTAACCAGGGGGTATTGTAAAAGTCGTGAAATTCTCAAAAATAAAAATTTCCTCAAATCTTGTTTATTTTTAAAGTTTGTCCTGTTTAATGATATATCCAGCTTGAGAATGCATTCTTACCTGCATATTTCACCCGAAACTTAAGTTAGAAAGTCTAATATAGAAAATTTGATTTCCTACTGTTTTGTTGGAAACAACAAAATGACCCAGATCACTTAAATATGTCGTCAGAAACACATATCTACACATGTTCTCAGTCGTCTCAAAAAGACGAACAAAATGATATACCACATGATCATTTTGAACGAAAAAATATTTTACATAAATGTAAAAATCTCGTAACCAGGGGGTATTGTAAAAATCGTGAAATTCTCAAAAATAAAAATTTCCTCAGATCTTGTTTATTTTTAAAGTTTGTCATGTTTAATGATATATCCAGCTTGAGAATGCATTCTAACCTGCATATTTCACCCGAAACTTAAGTTAGAAAGTCTAATGCAGAAAAGTTAAATTCGTACGTTTTATGTAGCAAACAACAAAATGACCCAGATCAGTTAAATATGACGTCAGAAACTCATATCTACACATTTTCTCAGTCGTCTCAAAAAGACGAACAAAATGTTATATCACATGATCATTTTGAACGAAAAAATATTTTACCCAAATTTAAAAATCTCGTAACCAGGGGGTATTGTAAAAATCGTGAAATTCTCAAATATAAAAATTTCCTCAGATCTTGTTTATTTTTAAAGTTTGTCCTGTTTATAGATATATCCAGCTTGAGAATCCATTCTAACCTGCATATTTCACCCGAAACTTAAGTTAGAAAGTCTAATACAGAAAATTTGATTTCCTACTGTTTTGTTGGAAACAACAAAATGACCCAGACCTCTTAAATACGACGTCAGAAACACATATCTACACATGTTCTCAGTCGTCTCAAAAAGACGAACAAAATGATATATCACATGATCATTTTGAACGAAAAAATATTTTACATAAATGTAAAAATCTCGTAACCAGGGGGTATTGTAAAAATCGTGAAATTCTCAAAAATAAAAATTTCCTCAGATCTTGTTTATTTTTAAAGTTTGTCTTGTTTAATAATATATCCAGCCTGAGAATGCATTCTAACCTGCATATTTTACGCGAAACTTAATTTAGAAAGTCTAATACAGAAAAGTTGATTTCCTACTTTTTTGTTGGAAACAACAAAATGAGCCAGATCACTTAAATATGACGTCAGAAACACATATCTACACATTTTCTCAGCCGTCTCAAAAAGACGAACAAAATGATATATCACATGATCATTTTGAACGAAAAAATATTTTACATAAATGTAAAAAATCTCGTAACCAGGGGGTATTGTAAAAATCGTGAAATTCTCAAAAATAAAAATTTCCTCAGATCTTGTTTATTTTTAAAGTTTGTCATGTTTAATGATATATCCAGCTTGAGAATGCATTCTAACCTGCATATTTCACCCGAAACTTAAGTTAGAAAGTCTAATGCAGAAAAGTTAAATTCGTACGTTTTATGTAGCAAACAACAAAATGACCCAGATCAGTTAAATATGACGTCAGAAACTCATATCTACACATTTTCTCAGTCGTCTCAAAAAGACGAACAAAATGTTATATCACATGATCATTTTGAACGAAAAAATATTTTACCCAAATTTAAAAATCTCGTAACCAGGGGGTATTGTAAAAATCGTGAAATTCTCAAATATAAAAATTTCCTCAGATCTTGTTTATTTTTAAAGTTTGTCCTGTTTATAGATATATCCAGCTTGAGAATCCATTCTAACCTACATATTTCACCCGAAACTTAAGTTAGAAAGTCTAATGTAGAAAAGTTAAATTCGTATGTTTTATGCAGCAAACAACAAAATGACCCAGATCACTTAAATATGACGTCAGAAACTCATATCTACACATTTTCTCCGTCGTCTCAAAAAGACGAAGAAAATGATAATTCAAATGATCACTTTGAACGAAAAAATATTTTACCCAAATTTAAAAATCTCGTAACCAGGGGGTATTGTAAAAATCGTGAAATTCTCAAAAATAAAAATTTCCTCAGATCTTGTTTATTTTTAAAGTTTGTCTTGTTTAATAATATATCCAGCCTGAGAATGCATTCTAACCTGCATATTTTACGCGAAACTTAATTTAGAAAGTCTAATACAGAAAAGTTGATTTCCTACTTTTTTGTTGGAAACAACAAAATGAGCCAGATCACTTAAATATGACGTCAGAAACACATATCTACACATTTTCTCAGCCGTCTCAAAAAGACGAACAAAATGATATATCACATGATCATTTTGAACGAAAAAATATTTTACCTAAATGTAAAAATCTCGTAACCAGGGGGTATTGTAAAAGTCGTGAATTCTCAAAAATAAAAATTTACTCAAATCTTGTTTATTTTTAAAGTTTGTCCTGTTTAATGATATATCCAGCTTGAGAATGCATTCTAACCTGCATATTTCACCCGAAACTTAAGTTAGAAAGTCTAATGTAGAAAAGTTAAATTCGTACGTTTAATGTAACAAACTACAAAATGACCCAGATCACTTAAATATGACGTCAGAAACTCATATCTACACATTTTCTCAGTCGTCTCAAAAAGACGAACAAAATGCTAATTCAAATGATCATTTTGAACGAAAAAATATTTTACCTAAATTTAAAAATCTCGTAACCAGGGGGTATTGTAAAAGTCGTGAAATTCTCAAAAATAAAAATTTCCTCAAATCTTGTTTATTTTTAAAGTTTGTCCTGTTTAATGATATATCCAGCTTGAGAATGCATTCTTACCTGCATATTTCACCCGAAACTTAAGTTAGAAAGTCTAATATAGAAAATTTGATTTCCTACTGTTTTGTTGGAAACAACAAAATGACCCAGATCACTTAATTATGTCGTCAGAAACACATATCTACACATGTTCTCAGTCGTCTCAAAAAGACGAACAAAAAATTATATACCACATGATCATTTTGAACGAAAAAATATTTTACATAAATGTAAAAATCTCGTAACCAGGGGGTATTGTAAAAATCGTGAAATTCTCAAAAATAAAAATTTCCTCAGATCTTGTTTATTTTTAAAGTTTGTCATGTTTAATGATATATCCAGCTTGAGATTGCATTCTAACCTGCATATTTCACCCGAAACTTAAGTTAGAAAGTCTAATGCAGAAAAGTTAAATTCGTACGTTTTATGTAGCAAACAACAAAATGACCCAGATCAGTTAAATATGACGTCAGAAACTCATATCTACACATTTTCTCAGTCGTCTCAAAAAGACGAACAAAATGTTATATCACATGATCATTTTGAACGAAAAAATATTTTACCCAAATTTAAAAATCTCGTAACCAGGGGGTATTGTAAAAATCGTGAAATTCTCAAATATAAAAATTTCCTCAGATCTTGTTTATTTTTAAAGTTTGTCCTGTTTATAGATATATCCAGCTTGAGAATCCATTCTAACCTGCATATTTCACCCGAAACTTAAGTTAGAAAGTCTAATACAGAAAATTTGATTTCCTACTGTTTTGTTGGAAACAACAAAATGACCCAGACCTCTTAAATACGACGTCAGAAACACATATCTACACATGTTCTCAGTCGTCTCAAAAAGACGAACAAAATGATATATCACATGATCATTTTGAACGAAAAAATATTTTACATAAATGTAAAAATCTCGTAACCAGGGGGTATTGTAAAAATCGTGAAATTCTCAAAAATAAAAATTTCCTCAGATCTTGTTTATTTTTAAAGTTTGTCTTGTTTAATAATATATCCAGCCTGAGAATGCATTCTAACCTGCATATTTTACGCGAAACTTAATTTAGAAAGTCTAATACAGAAAAGTTGATTTCCTACTTTTTTGTTGGAAACAACAAAATGAGCCAGATCACTTAAATATGACGTCAGAAACACATATCTACACATTTTCTCAGCCGTCTCAAAAAGACGAACAAAATGATATATCACATGATCATTTTGAACGAAAAAATATTTTACATAAATGTAAAAAATCTCGTAACCAGGGGGTATTGTAAAAATCGTGAAATTCTCAAAAATAAAAATTTCCTCAGATCTTGTTTATTTTTAAAGTTTGTCATGTTTAATGATATATCCAGCTTGAGAATGCATTCTAACCTGCATATTTCACCCGAAACTTAAGTTAGAAAGTCTAATGCAGAAAAGTTAAATTCGTACGTTTTATGTAGCAAACAACAAAATGACCCAGATCAGTTAAATATGACGTCAGAAACTCATATCTACACATTTTCTCAGTCGTCTCAAAAAGACGAACAAAATGTTATATCACATGATCATTTTGAACGAAAAAATATTTTACCCAAATTTAAAAATCTCGTAACCAGGGGGTATTGTAAAAATCGTGAAATTCTCAAATATAAAAATTTCCTCAGATCTTGTTTATTTTTAAAGTTTGTCCTGTTTATAGATATATCCAGCTTGAGAATCCATTCTAACCTACATATTTCACCCGAAACTTAAGTTAGAAAGTCTAATGTAGAAAAGTTAAATTCGTATGTTTTATGCAGCAAACAACAAAATGACCCAGATCACTTAAATATGACGTCAGAAACTCATATCTACACATTTTCTCCGTCGTCTCAAAAAGACGAAGAAAATGATAATTCAAATGATCACTTTGAACGAAAAAATATTTTACCCAAATTTAAAAATCTCGTAACCAGGGGGTATTGTAAAAATCGTGAAATTCTCAAAAATAAAAATTTCCTCAGATCTTGTTTATTTTTAAAGTTTGTCTTGTTTAATAATATATCCAGCCTGAGAATGCATTCTAACCTGCATATTTTACGCGAAACTTAATTTAGAAAGTCTAATACAGAAAAGTTGATTTCCTACTTTTTTGTTGGAAACAACAAAATGAGCCAGATCACTTAAATATGACGTCAGAAACACATATCTACACATTTTCTCAGCCGTCTCAAAAAGACGAACAAAATGATATATCACATGATCATTTTGAACGAAAAAATATTTTACCTAAATGTAAAAATCTCGTAACCAGGGGGTATTGTAAAAGTCGTGAATTCTCAAAAATAAAAATTTACTCAAATCTTCTTTATTTTTAAAGTTTGTCCTGTTTAATGATATATCCAGCTTGAGAATGCATTCTAACCTGCATATTTCACCCGAAACTTAAGTTAGAAAGTCTAATGTAGAAAAGTTAAATTCGTACGTTTAATGTAACAAACTACAAAATGACCCAGATCACTTAAATATGACGTCAGAAACTCATATCTACACATTTTCTCAGTCGTCTCAAAAAGACGAACAAAATGCTAATTCAAATGATCATTTTGAACGAAAAAATATTTTACCTAAATTTAAAAATCTCGTAACCAGGGGGTATTGTAAAAGTCGTGAAATTCTCAAAAATAAAAATTTCCTCAAATCTTGTTTATTTTTAAAGTTTGTCCTGTTTAATGATATATCCAGCTTGAGAATGCATTCTTACCTGCATATTTCACCCGAAACTTAAGTTAGAAAGTCTAATATAGAAAATTTGATTTCCTACTGTTTTGTTGGAAACAACAAAATGACCCAGATCACTTAATTATGTCGTCAGAAACACATATCTACACATGTTCTCAGTCGTCTCAAAAAGACGAACAAAATGATATACCACATGATCATTTTGAACGAAAAAATATTTTACATAAATGTAAAAATCTCGTAACCAGGGGGTATTGTAAAAATCGTGAAATTCTCAAAAATAAAAATTTCCTCAGATCTTGTTTATTTTTAAAGTTTGTCATGTTTAATGATATATCCAGCTTGAGATTGCATTCTAACCTGCATATTTCACCCGAAACTTAAGTTAGAAAGTCTAATGCAGAAAAGTTAAATTCGTACGTTTTATGTAGCAAACAACAAAATGACCCAGATCAGTTAAATATGACGTCAGAAACTCATATCTACACATTTTCTCAGTCGTCTCAAAAAGACGAACAAAATGTTATATCACATGATCATTTTGAACGAAAAAAATATTTTACCCAAATTTAAAAATCTCGTAACCAGGGGGTATTGTAAAAATCGTGAAATTCTCAAATATAAAAATTTCCTCAGATCTTGTTTATTTTTAAAGTTTGTCCTGTTTATAGATATATCCAGCTTGAGAATCCATTCTAACCTGCATATTTCACCCGAAACTTAAGTTAGAAAGTCTAATACAGAAAATTTGATTTCCTACTGTTTTGTTGGAAACAACAAAATGACCCAGACCTCTTAAATACGACGTCAGAAACACATATCTACACATGTTCTCAGTCGTCTCAAAAAGACGAACAAAATGATATATCACATGATCATTTTGAACGAAAAAATATTTTACATAAATGTAAAAATCTCGTAACCAGGGGGTATTGTAAAAATCGTGAAATTCTCAAAAATAAAAATTTCCTCAGATCTTGTTTATTTTTAAAGTTTGTCTTGTTTAATAATATATCCAGCCTGAGAATGCATTCTAACCTGCATAGTTTACGCGAAACTTAATTTAGAAAGTCTAATACAGAAAAGTTGATTTCCTACTTTTTTGTTGGAAACAACAAAATGAGCCAGATCACTTAAATATGACGTCAGAAACACATATCTACACATTTTCTCAGCCGTCTCAAAAAGACGAACAAAATGATATATCACATGATCATTTTGAACGAAAAAATATTTTACATAAATGTAAAAAATCTCGTAACCAGGGGATATTGTAAAAATCGTGAAATTCTCAAAAATAAAAATTTCCTCAGATCTTGTTTATTTTTAAAGATTGTCATGTTTAATGATATATCCAGCTTGAGAATGCATTCTAACCTGCATATTTCACCCGAAACTTAAGTTAGAAAGTCTAATGCAGAAAAGTTAAATTCGTACGTTTTATGTAGCAAACAACAAAATGACCCAGATCAGTTAAATATGACGTCAGAAACTCATATCGACACATTTTCTCAGTCGTCTCAAAAAGACGAACAAAATGTTATATCACATGATCATTTTGAACGAAAAAATATTTTACCCAAATTTAAAAATCTCGTAACCAGGGGGTATTGTAAAAATCGTGAAATTCTCAAATATAAAAATTTCCTCAGATCTTGTTTATTTTTAAAGTTTGTCCTGTTTATAGATATATCCAGCTTGAGAATCCATTCTAACCTGCATATTTCACCCGAAACTTAAGTTAGAAAGTCTAATACAGAAAATTTGATTTCCTACTGTTTTGTTGGAAACAACAAAATGACCCAGACCACTTAAATACGACGTCAGAAACACATATCTACACATGTTCTCAGTCGTCTCAAAAAGACGAACAAAATGATATATCACATGATCATTTTGAACGAAAAAATATTTTACATAAATGTAAAAATCTCGTAACCTGGGGGTATTGTAAAAATCGTGAAATTCTCAAAAATAAAAATTTCCTCAGATCTTGTTTATTTTTAAAGTTTGTCTTGTTTAATAATATATCCAGCCTGAGAATACATTCTAACCTGCATATTTTACGCGAAACTTAATTTAGAAAGTCTAATACAGAAAAGTTTATTTCCTACTTTTTTGTTGGAAACAACAAAATGAGCCAGATCACTTAAATATGACGTCAGATACACATATCTACACATTTTCTCAGCCGTCTCAAAAAGACGAACAAAATGATATTTCAAATGATCATTTTGAACGAATAAATATTTTACCCAAATTTAAAAATCTCCTAACCAGGGGGTATTATAAAAATCGTGAAATTCTCAAAGATAAAAATTTCCTCAGATCTTGTTTATTTTTAAAGTTTGTCCTGTTTAATGATATATCCAGCTTGAGAATGCATTCTAACCTGCATATTTTTCCCGAAACTTAAGTTAGAAAGTCTAATGTAGAAAAGTTAAATTCGTACGTTTTATGCAGCAAACAACAAAATGACCCAGATCACTTAAATATGACGTCAGAAACTCATATCTACACATTTTCTCAGCCGTCTCAAAAAGACGAACAAAATGATATATCACATGATCATTTTGAACGAAAAAATATTTTACATAAATGTAAAAAATCTCGTAACCAGGGGGTATTGTAAATATCGTGAAATTCTCAAAAATAAAAATTTCCTCAGATCTTGTTTATTTTTAAAGTTTGTCATGTTTAATGATATATCCAGCTTGAGAATGCATTCTAACCTGCATATTTCACCCGAAACTTAAGTTAGAAAGTCTAATGCAGAAAAGTTAAATTCGTACGTTTTATGTAGCAAACAACAAAATGACCCAGATCAGTTAAATATGACGTCAGAAACTCATATCGACACATTTTCTCAGTCGTCTCAAAAAGACGAACAAAATGTTATATCACATGATCATTTTGAACGAAAAAATATTTTACCCAAATTTAAAAATCTCGTAACCAGGGGGTATTGTAAAAATCGTGAAATTCTCAAATATAAAAATTTCCTCAGATCTTGTTTATTTTTAAAGTTTGTCCTGTTTATAGATATATCCAGCTTGAGAATCCATTCTAACCTGCATATTTCACCCGAAACTTAAGTTAGAAAGTCTAATACAGAAAATTTGATTTCCTACTGTTTTGTTGGAAACAACAAAATGACCCAGACCACTAAAATACGACGTCAGAAACACATATCTACACATGTTCTCAGTCGTCTCAAAAAGACGAACAAAATGATATATCACATGATCATTTTGAACGAAAAAATATTTTACATAAATGTAAAAATCTCGTAACCAGGGGGTATTGTAAAAATCGTGAAATTCTCAAAAATAAAAATTTCCTCAGATCTTGTTTATTTTTAAAGTTTGTCTTGTTTAATAATATATCCAGCCTGAGAATGCATTCTAACCTGCATAGTTTACGCGAAACTTAATTTAGAAAGTCTAATACAGAAAAGTTGATTTCCTACTTTTTTGTTGGAAACAACAAAATGAGCCAGATCACTTAAATATGACGTCAGAAACACATATCTACACATTTTCTCAGCCGTCTCAAAAAGACGAACAAAATGATATATCACATGATCATTTTGAACGAAAAAATATTTTACATAAATGTAAAAAATCTCGTAACCAGGGGATATTGTAAAAATCGTGAAATTCTCAAAAATAAAAATTTCCTCAGATCTTGTTTATTTTTAAAGTTTGTCATGTTTAATGATATATCCAGCTTGAGAATGCATTCTAACCTGCATATTTCACCCGAAACTTAAGTTAGAAAGTCTAATGCAGAAAAGTTAAATTCGTACGTTTTATGTAGCAAACAACAAAATGACCCAGATCAGTTAAATATGACGTCAGAAACTCATATCGACACATTTTCTCAGTCGTCTCAAAAAGACGAACAAAATGTTATATCACATGATCATTTTGAACGAAAAAATATTTTACCCAAATTTAAAAATCTCGTAACCAGGGGGTATTGTAAAAATCGTGAAATTCTCAAATATAAAAATTTCCTCAGATCTTGTTTATTTTTAAAGTTTGTCCTGTTTATAGATATATCCAGCTTGAGAATCCATTCTAACCTGCATATTTCACCCGAAACTTAAGTTAGAAAGTCTAATACAGAAAATTTGATTTCCTACTGTTTTGTTGGAAACAACAAAATGACCCAGACCACTTAAATACGACGTCAGAAACACATATCTACACATGTTCTCAGTCGTCTCAAAAAGACGAACAAAATGATATATCACATGATCATTTTGAACGAAAAAATATTTTACATAAATGTAAAAATCTCGTAACCTGGGGGTATTGTAAAAATCGTGAAATTCTCAAAAATAAAAATTTCCTCAGATCTTGTTTATTTTTAAAGTTTGTCTTGTTTAATAATATATCCAGCCTGAGAATACATTCTAACCTGCATATTTTACGCGAAACTTAATTTAGAAAGTCTAATACAGAAAAGTTTATTTCCTACTTTTTTGTTGGAAACAACAAAATGAGCCAGATCACTTAAATATGACGTCAGATACACATATCTACACATTTTCTCAGCCGTCTCAAAAAGACGAACAAAATGATATTTCAAATGATCATTTTGAACGAATAAATATTTTACCCAAATTTAAAAATCTCCTAACCAGGGGGTATTATAAAAATCGTGAAATTCTCAAAGATAAAAATTTCCTCAGATCTTGTTTATTTTTAAAGTTTGTCCTGTTTAATGATATATCCAGCTTGAGAATGCATTCTAACCTGCATATTTTTCCCGAAACTTAAGTTAGAAAGTCTAATGTAGAAAAGTTAAATTCGTATGTTTTATGCAGCAAACAACAAAATGACCCAGATCACTTAAATATGACGTCAGAAACTCATATCTACACATTTTCTCCGTCGTCTCAAAAAGACGAAGAAAATGATAATTCAAATGATCACTTTGAACGAAAAAATATTTTACCCAAATTTAAAAATCTCGTAACCAGGGGGTATTGTAAAAATCGTGAAATTCTCAAAAATAAAAATTTCCTCAGATCTTGTTTATTTTTAAAGTTTGTCTTGTTTAATAATATATCCAGCCTGAGAATGCATTCTAACCTGCATATTTTACGCGAAACTTAATTTAGAAAGTCTAATACAGAAAAGTTGATTTCCTACTTTTTTGTTGGAAACAACAAAATGAGCCAGATCACTTAAATATGACGTCAGAAACACATATCTACACATTTTCTCAGCCGTCTCAAAAAGACGAACAAAATGATATATCACATGATCATTTTGAACGAAAAAATATTTTACCTAAATGTAAAAATCTCGTAACCAGGGGGTATTGTAAAAGTCGTGAATTCTCAAAAATAAAAATTTACTCAAATCTTGTTTATTTTTAAAGTTTGTCCTGTTTAATGATATATCCAGCTTGAGAATGCATTCTAACCTGCATATTTCACCCGAAACTTAAGTTAGAAAGTCTAATGTAGAAAAGTTAAATTCGTACGTTTAATGTAACAAACTACAAAATGACCCAGATCACTTAAATATGACGTCAGAAACTCATATCTACACATTTTCTCAGTCGTCTCAAAAAGACGAACAAAATGCTAATTCAAATGATCATTTTGAACGAAAAAATATTTTACCTAAATTTAAAAATCTCGTAACCAGGGGGTATTGTAAAAGTCGTGAAATTCTCAAAAATAAAAATTTCCTCAAATCTTGTTTATTTTTAAAGTTTGTCCTGTTTAATGATATATCCAGCTTGAGAATGCATTCTTACCTGCATATTTCACCCGAAACTTAAGTTAGAAAGTCTAATATAGAAAATTTGATTTCCTACTGTTTTGTTGGAAACAACAAAATGACCCAGATCACTTAAATATGTCGTCAGAAACACATATCTACACATGTTCTCAGTCGTCTCAAAAAGACGAACAAAATGATATACCACATGATCATTTTGAACGAAAAAATATTTTACATAAATGTAAAAATCTCGTAACCAGGGGGTATTGTAAAAATCGTGAAATTCTCAAAAATAAAAATTTCCTCAGATCTTGTTTATTTTTAAAGTTTGTCATGTTTAATGATATATCCAGCTTGAGAATGCATTCTAACCTGCATATTTCACCCGAAACTTAAGTTAGAAAGTCTAATGCAGAAAAGTTAAATTCGTACGTTTTATGTAGCAAACAACAAAATGACCCAGATCAGTTAAATATGACGTCAGAAACTCATATCTACACATTTTCTCAGTCGTCTCAAAAAGACGAACAAAATGTTATATCACATGATCATTTTGAACGAAAAAATATTTTACCCAAATTTAAAAATCTCGTAACCAGGGGGTATTGTAAAAATCGTGAAATTCTCAAATATAAAAATTTCCTCAGATCTTGTTTATTTTTAAAGTTTGTCCTGTTTATAGATATATCCAGCTTGAGAATCCATTCTAACCTGCATATTTCACCCGAAACTTAAGTTAGAAAGTCTAATACAGAAAATTTGATTTCCTACTGTTTTGTTGGAAACAACAAAATGACCCAGACCTCTTAAATACGACGTCAGAAACACATATCTACACATGTTCTCAGTCGTCTCAAAAAGACGAACAAAATGATATATCACATGATCATTTTGAACGAAAAAATATTTTACATAAATGTAAAAATCTCGTAACCAGGGGGTATTGTAAAAATCGTGAAATTCTCAAAAATAAAAATTTCCTCAGATCTTGTTTATTTTTAAAGTTTGTCTTGTTTAATAATATATCCAGCCTGAGAATGCATTCTAACCTGCATATTTTACGCGAAACTTAATTTAGAAAGTCTAATACAGAAAAGTTGATTTCCTACTTTTTTGTTGGAAACAACAAAATGAGCCAGATCACTTAAATATGACGTCAGAAACACATATCTACACATTTTCTCAGCCGTCTCAAAAAGACGAACAAAATGATATATCACATGATCATTTTGAACGAAAAAATATTTTACATAAATGTAAAAAATCTCGTAACCAGGGGGTATTGTAAAAATCGTGAAATTCTCAAAAATAAAAATTTCCTCAGATCTTGTTTATTTTTAAAGTTTGTCATGTTTAATGATATATCCAGCTTGAGAATGCATTCTAACCTGCATATTTCACCCGAAACTTAAGTTAGAAAGTCTAATGCAGAAAAGTTAAATTCGTACGTTTTATGTAGCAAACAACAAAATGACCCAGATCAGTTAAATATGACGTCAGAAACTCATATCTACACATTTTCTCAGTCGTCTCAAAAAGACGAACAAAATGTTATATCACATGATCATTTTGAACGAAAAAATATTTTACCCAAATTTAAAAATCTCGTAACCAGGGGGTATTGTAAAAATCGTGAAATTCTCAAATATAAAAATTTCCTCAGATCTTGTTTATTTTTAAAGTTTGTCCTGTTTATAGATATATCCAGCTTGAGAATCCATTCTAACCTACATATTTCACCCGAAACTTAAGTTAGAAAGTCTAATGTAGAAAAGTTAAATTCGTATGTTTTATGCAGCAAACAACAAAATGACCCAGATCACTTAAATATGACGTCAGAAACTCATATCTACACATTTTCTCCGTCGTCTCAAAAAGACGAAGAAAATGATAATTCAAATGATCACTTTGAACGAAAAAATATTTTACCCAAATTTAAAAATCTCGTAACCAGGGGGTATTGTAAAAATCGTGAAATTCTCAAAAATAAAAATTTCCTCAGATCTTGTTTATTTTTAAAGTTTGTCTTGTTTAATAATATATCCAGCCTGAGAATGCATTCTAACCTGCATATTTTACGCGAAACTTAATTTAGAAAGTCTAATACAGAAAAGTTGATTTCCTACTTTTTTGTTGGAAACAACAAAATGAGCCAGATCACTTAAATATGACGTCAGAAACACATATCTACACATTTTCTCAGCCGTCTCAAAAAGACGAACAAAATGATATATCACATGATCATTTTGAACGAAAAAATATTTTACCTAAATGTAAAAATCTCGTAACCAGGGGGTATTGTAAAAGTCGTGAATTCTCAAAAATAAAAATTTACTCAAATCTTGTTTATTTTTAAAGTTTGTCCTGTTTAATGATATATCCAGCTTGAGAATGCATTCTAACCTGCATATTTCACCCGAAACTTAAGTTAGAAAGTCTAATGTAGAAAAGTTAAATTCGTACGTTTAATGTAACAAACTACAAAATGACCCAGATCACTTAAATATGACGTCAGAAACTCATATCTACACATTTTCTCAGTCGTCTCAAAAAGACGAACAAAATGCTAATTCAAATGATCATTTTGAACGAAAAAATATTTTACCTAAATTTAAAAATCTCGTAACCAGGGGGTATTGTAAAAGTCGTGAAATTCTCAAAAATAAAAATTTCCTCAAATCTTGTTTATTTTTAAAGTTTGTCCTGTTTAATGATATATCCAGCTTGAGAATGCATTCTTACCTGCATATTTCACCCGAAACTTAAGTTAGAAAGTCTAATATAGAAAATTTGATTTCCTACTGTTTTGTTGGAAACAACAAAATGACCCAGATCACTTAATTATGTCGTCAGAAACACATATCTACACATGTTCTCAGTCGTCTCAAAAAGACGAACAAAATGATATACCACATGATCATTTTGAACGAAAAAATATTTTACATAAATGTAAAAATCTCGTAACCAGGGGGTATTGTAAAAATCGTGAAATTCTCAAAAATAAAAATTTCCTCAGATCTTGTTTATTTTTAAAGTTTGTCATGTTTAATGATATATCCAGCTTGAGATTGCATTCTAACCTGCATATTTCACCCGAAACTTAAGTTAGAAAGTCTAATGCAGAAAAGTTAAATTCGTACGTTTTATGTAGCAAACAACAAAATGACCCAGATCAGTTAAATATGACGTCAGAAACTCATATCTACACATTTTCTCAGTCGTCTCAAAAAGACGAACAAAATGTTATATCACATGATCATTTTGAACGAAAAAATATTTTACCCAAATTTAAAAATCTCGTAACCAGGGGGTATTGTAAAAATCGTGAAATTCTCAAATATAAAAATTTCCTCAGATCTTGTTTATTTTTAAAGTTTGTCCTGTTTATAGATATATCCAGCTTGAGAATCCATTCTAACCTGCATATTTCACCCGAAACTTAAGTTAGAAAGTCTAATACAGAAAATTTGATTTCCTACTGTTTTGTTGGAAACAACAAAATGACCCAGACCTCTTAAATACGACGTCAGAAACACATATCTACACATGTTCTCAGTCGTCTCAAAAAGACGAACAAAATGATATATCACATGATCATTTTGAACGAAAAAATATTTTACATAAATGTAAAAATCTCGTAACCAGGGGGTATTGTAAAAATCGTGAAATTCTCAAAAATAAAAATTTCCTCAGATCTTGTTTATTTTTAAAGTTTGTCTTGTTTAATAATATATCCAGCCTGAGAATGCATTCTAACCTGCATATTTTACGCGAAACTTAATTTAGAAAGTCTAATACAGAAAAGTTGATTTCCTACTTTTTTGTTGGAAACAACAAAATGAGCCAGATCACTTAAATATGACGTCAGAAACACATATCTACACATTTTCTCAGCCGTCTCAAAAAGACGAACAAAATGATATATCACATGATCATTTTGAACGAAAAAATATTTTACATAAATGTAAAAAATCTCGTAACCAGGGGGTATTGTAAAAATCGTGAAATTCTCAAAAATAAAAATTTCCTCAGATCTTGTTTATTTTTAAAGTTTGTCATGTTTAATGATATATCCAGCTTGAGAATGCATTCTAACCTGCATATTTCACCCGAAACTTAAGTTAGAAAGTCTAATGCAGAAAAGTTAAATTCGTACGTTTTATGTAGCAAACAACAAAATGACCCAGATCAGTTAAATATGACGTCAGAAACTCATATCTACACATTTTCTCAGTCGTCTCAAAAAGACGAACAAAATGTTATATCACATGATCATTTTGAACGAAAAAATATTTTACCCAAATTTAAAAATCTCGTAACCAGGGGGTATTGTAAAAATCGTGAAATTCTCAAATATAAAAATTTCCTCAGATCTTGTTTATTTTTAAAGTTTGTCCTGTTTATAGATATATCCAGCTTGAGAATCCATTCTAACCTGCATATTTCACCCGAAACTTAAGTTAGAAAGTCTAATGTAGAAAAGTTAAATTCGTATGTTTTATGCAGCAAACAACAAAATGACCCAGATCACTTAAATATGACGTCAGAAACTCATATCTACACATTTTCTCCGTCGTCTCAAAAAGACGAAGAAAATGATAATTCAAATGATCACTTTGAACGAAAAAATATTTTACCCAAATTTAAAAATCTCGTAACCAGGGTGTATTGTAAAAATCGTGAAATTCTCAAAAATAAAAATTTCCTCAGATCTTGTTTATTTTTAAAGTTTGTCTTGTTTAATAATATATCCAGCCTGAGAATGCATTCTAACCTGCATATTTTACGCGAAACTTAATTTAGAAAGTCTAATACAGAAAATTTGATTTCCTACTGTTTTGTTGGAAACAACAAAATGACCCAGATCACTTAATTATGTCGTCAGAAACACATATCTACACATGTTCTCAGTCGTCTCAAAAAGACGAACAAAATGATATACCACATGATCATTTTGAACGAAAAAATATTTTACATAAATGTAAAAATCTCGTAACCAGGGGGTATTGTAAAAATCGTGAAATTCTCAAAAATAAAAATTTCCTCAGATCTTGTTTATTTTTAAAGTTTGTCATGTTTAATGATATATCCAGCTTGAGAATGCATTCTAACCTGCATATTTCACCCGAAACTTAAGTTAGAAAGTCTAATGCAGAAAAGTTAAATTCGTACGTTTTATGTAGCAAACAACAAAATGACCCAGATCAGTTAAATATGACGTCAGAAACTCATATCTACACATTTTCTCAGTCGTCTCAAAAAGACGAACAAAATGTTATATCACATGATCATTTTGAACGAAAAAATATTTTACCCAAATTTAAAAATCTCGTAACCAGGGGGGTATTGTAAAAATCGTGAAATTCTCAAATATAAAAATTTCCTCAGATCTTGTTTATTTTTAAAGTTTGTCCTGTTTATAGATATATCCAGCTTGAGAATCCATTCTAACCTGCATATTTCACCCGAAACTTAAGTTAGAAAGTCTAATACAGAAAATTTGATTTCCTACTGTTTTGTTGGAAACAACAAAATGACCCAGACCTCTTAAATACGACGTCAGAAACACATATCTACACATGTTCTCAGTCGTCTCAAAAAGACGAACAAAATGATATATCACATGATCATTTTGAACGAAAAAATATTTTACATAAATGTAAAAATCTCGTAACCAGGGGGTATTGTAAAAATCGTGAAATTCTCAAAAATAAAAATTTCCTCAGATCTTGTTTATTTTTAAAGTTTGTCTTGTTTAATAATATATCCAGCCTGAGAATGCATTCTAACCTGCATATTTTACGCGAAACTTAATTTAGAAAGTCTAATACAGAAAAGTTGATTTCCTACTTTTTTGTTGGAAACAACAAAATGAGCCAGATCACTTAAATATGACGTCAGAAACACATATCTACACATTTTCTCAGCCGTCTCAAAAAGACGAACAAAATGATATATCACATGATCATTTTGAACGAAAAAATATTTTACATAAATGTAAAAAATCTCGTAACCAGGGGGTATTGTAAAAATCGTGAAATTCTCAAAAATAAAAATTTCCTCAGATCTTGTTTATTTTTAAAGTTTGTCATGTTTAATGATATATCCAGCTTGAGAATGCATTCTAACCTGCATATTTCACCCGAAACTTAAGTTAGAAAGTCTAATGCAGAAAAGTTAAATTCTTACGTTTTATGTAGCAAACAACAAAATGACCCAGATCAGTTAAATATGACGTCAGAAACTCATATCTACACATTTTCTCAGTCGTCTCAAAAAGACGAACAAAATGTTATATCACATGATCATTTTGAACGAAAAAATATTTTACCCAAATTTAAAAATCTCGTAACCAGGGGGTATTGTAAAAATCGTGAAATTCTCAAATATAAAAATTTCCTCAGATCTTGTTTATTTTTAAAGTTTGTCCTGTTTATAGATATATCCAGCTTGAGAATCCATTCTAACCTGCATATTTCACCCGAAACTTAAGTTAGAAAGTCTAATACAGAAAATTTGATTTCCTACTGTTTTGTTGGAAACAACAAAATGACCCAGACCACTTAAATACGACGTCAGAAACACATATCTACACATGTTCTCAGTCGTCTCAAAAAGACGAACAAAATGATATATCACATGATCATTTTGAACGAAAAAATATTTTACATAAATGTAAAAATCTCGTAACCAGGGGGTATTGTAAAAATCGTGAAATTCTCAAAAATAAAAATTTCCTCAGATCTTGTTTATTTTTAAAGTTTGTCTTGTTTAATAATATATCCAGCCTGAGAATGCATTCTAACCTGCATAGTTTAGGCGAAACTTAATTTAGAAAGTCTAATACAGAAAAGTTGATTTCCTACTTTTTTGTTGGAAACAACAAAATGAGCCAGATCACTTAAATATGACGTCAGATACACATATCTACACATTTTCTCAGTCGTCTCAAAAAGACGAACAAAATGATAATTCAAATGATCATTTTGAAAGAAAAAATATTTTACCCAAATTTAAAAATCTCGTAACCAGGGGGTATTGTAAAAATCGTGAAATTCTCAAAATTAAAAATTTCCTCAGATCTTGTTTATTTTTAAAGTTTGTCATGTTTAATGATATATCCAGTTTGAGAATGCATTCTAACCTGCATATTTCACCCGAAACTTAAGTTAGAAAGTCTAATGCAGAAAAGTTAAATTCGTACGTTTTATGTAGCAAACAACAAAATGACCCAGATCACTTAAATATGACGTCAGAAACTCATATCTACACATTTTCTCAGCCGTCTCAAAAAGACGAACAAAATGATATATCACATGATCATTTTGAACGAAAAAATATTTTACATAAATGTAAAAATCTCGTAACCAGGGGGTATTGTAAAAATCGTGAAATTCTCAAAAATAAAAATTTCCTCAGATCTTGTTTATTTTTAAAGTTTGTCTTGTTTAATAATATATCCAGCCTGAGAATGCATTCTAACCTGCATATTTTACGCGAAACTTAATATAGAAAGTCTAATACAGAAAAGTTGATTTCCTACTTTTTTGTTGGAAACAACAAAATGAGCCAGATCACTTAAATATGACGTCAGAAACACATATCTACACATTTTCTCAGCCGTCTCAAAAAGACGAACAAAATGATATATCACATGATCATTTTGAACGAAAAAATATTTTACATAAATGTAAAAAATCTCGTAACCAGGGGGTATTGTAAAAATCGTGAAATTCTCAAAAATAAAAATTTCCTCAGATCTTGTTTATTTTTAAAGTTTGTCATGTTTAATGATATATCCAGCTTGAGAATGCATTCTAACCTGCATATTTCACCCGAAACTTAAGTTAGAAAGTCTAATGCAGAAAAGTTAAATTCGTACGTTTTATGTAGCAAACAACAAAATGACCCAGATCAGTTAAATATGACGTCAGAAACTCATATCTACACATTTTCTCAGTCGTCTCAAAAAGACGAACAAAATGTTATATCACATGATCATTTTGAACGAAAAAATATTTTACCCAAATTTAAAAATCTCGTAACCAGGGGGTATTGTAAAAATCGTGAAATTCTCAAATATAAAAATTTCCTCAGATCTTGTTTATTTTTAAAGTTTGTCCTGTTTATAGATACATCCAGCTTGAGAATCCATTCTAACCTGCATATTTCACCCGAAACTTAAGTTAGAAAGTCTAATACAGAAAATTTGATTTCCTACTGTTTTGTTGGAAACAACAAAATGACCCAGACCTCTTAAATACGACGTCAGAAACACATATCTACACATGTTCTCAGTCGTCTCAAAAAGACGAACAAAATGATATATCACATGATCATTTTGAACGAAAAAATATTTTACATAAATGTAAAAATCTCGTAACCAGGGGGTATTGTAAAAATCGTGAAATTCTCAAAAATAAAAATTTCCTCAGATCTTGTTTATTTTTAAAGTTTGTCTTGTTTAATAATATATCCAGCCTGAGAATGCATTCTAACCTGCATATTTTACGCGAAACTTAATTTAGAAAGTCTAATACAGAAAAGTTGATTTCCTACTTTTTTGTTGGAAACAACAAAATGAGCCAGATCACTTAAATATGACGTCAGAAACACATATCTACACATTTTCTCAGCCGTCTCAAAAAGACGAACAAAATGATATATCACATGATCATTTTGAACGAAAAAATATTTTACATAAATGTAAAAAATCTCGTAACCAGGGGGTATTGTAAAAATCGTGAAATTCTCAAAAATAAAAATTTCCTCAGATCTTGTTTATTTTTAAAGTTTGTCATGTTTAATGATATATCCAGCTTGAGAATGCATTCTAACCTGCATATTTCACCCGAAACTTAAGTTAGAAAGTCTAATGCAGAAAAGTTAAATTCGTACGTTTTATGTAGCAAACAACAAAATGACCCAGATCAGTTAAATATGACGTCAGAAACTCATATCTACACATTTTCTCAGTCGTCTCAAAAAGACGAACAAAATGTTATATCACATGATCATTTTGAACGAAAAAATATTTTACCCAAATTTAAAAATCTCGTAACCAGGGGGTATTGTAAAAATCGTGAAATTCTCAAATATAAAAATTTCCTCAGATCTTGTTTATTTTTAAAGTTTGTCCTGTTTATAGATATATCCAGCTTGAGAATCCATTCTAACCTGCATATTTCACCCGAAACTTAAGTTAGAAAGTCTAATGTAGAAAAGTTAAATTCGTATGTTTTATGCAGCAAACAACAAAATGACCCAGATCACTTAAATATGACGTCAGAAACTCATATCTACACATTTTCTCCGTCGTCTCAAAAAGACGAAGAAAATGATAATTCAAATGATCACTTTGAACGAAAAAATATTTTACCCAAATTTAAAAATCTCGTAACCAGGGTGTATTGTAAAAATCGTGAAATTCTCAAAAATAAAAATTTCCTCAGATCTTGTTTATTTTTAAAGTTTGTCTTGTTTAATAATATATCCAGCCTGAGAATGCATTCTAACCTGCATATTTTACGCGAAACTTAATTTAGAAAGTCTAATACAGAAAATTTGATTTCCTACTGTTTTGTTGGAAACAACAAAATGACCCAGATCACTTAATTATGTCGTCAGAAACACATATCTACACATGTTCTCAGTCGTCTCAAAAAGACGAACAAAATGATATACCACATGATCATTTTGAACGAAAAAATATTTTACATAAATGTAAAAATCTCGTAACCAGGGGGTATTGTAAAAATCGTGAAATTCTCAAAAATAAAAATTTCCTCAGATCTTGTTTATTTTTAAAGTTTGTCATGTTTAATGATATATCCAGCTTGAGAATGCATTCTAACCTGCATATTTCACCCGAAACTTAAGTTAGAAAGTCTAATGCAGAAAAGTTAAATTCGTACGTTTTATGTAGCAAACAACAAAATGACCCAGATCAGTTAAATATGACGTCAGAAACTCATATCTACACATTTTCTCAGTCGTCTCAAAAAGACGAACAAAATGTTATATCACATGATCATTTTGAACGAAAAAATATTTTACCCAAATTTAAAAATCTCGTAACCAGGGGGGTATTGTAAAAATCGTGAAATTCTCAAATATAAAAATTTCCTCAGATCTTGTTTATTTTTAAAGTTTGTCCTGTTTATAGATATATCCAGCTTGAGAATCCATTCTAACCTGCATATTTCACCCGAAACTTAAGTTAGAAAGTCTAATACAGAAAATTTGATTTCCTACTGTTTTGTTGGAAACAACAAAATGACCCAGACCTCTTAAATACGACGTCAGAAACACATATCTACACATGTTCTCAGTCGTCTCAAAAAGACGAACAAAATGATATATCACATGATCATTTTGAACGAAAAAATATTTTACATAAATGTAAAAATCTCGTAACCAGGGGGTATTGTAAAAATCGTGAAATTCTCAAAAATAAAAATTTCCTCAGATCTTGTTTATTTTTAAAGTTTGTCTTGTTTAATAATATATCCAGCCTGAGAATGCATTCTAACCTGCATATTTTACGCGAAACTTAATTTAGAAAGTCTAATACAGAAAAGTTGATTTCCTACTTTTTTGTTGGAAACAACAAAATGAGCCAGATCACTTAAATATGACGTCAGAAACACATATCTACACATTTTCTCAGCCGTCTCAAAAAGACGAACAAAATGATATATCACATGATCATTTTGAACGAAAAAATATTTTACATAAATGTAAAAAATCTCGTAACCAGGGGGTATTGTAAAAATCGTGAAATTCTCAAAAATAAAAATTTCCTCAGATCTTGTTTATTTTTAAAGTTTGTCATGTTTAATGATATATCCAGCTTGAGAATGCATTCTAACCTGCATATTTCACCCGAAACTTAAGTTAGAAAGTCTAATGCAGAAAAGTTAAATTCGTACGTTTTATGTAGCAAACAACAAAATGACCCAGATCAGTTAAATATGACGTCAGAAACTCATATCTACACATTTTCTCAGTCGTCTCAAAAAGACGAACAAAATGTTATATCACATGATCATTTTGAACGAAAAAATATTTTACCCAAATTTAAAAATCTCGTAACCAGGGGGTATTGTAAAAATCGTGAAATTCTCAAATATAAAAATTTCCTCAGATCTTGTTTATTTTTAAAGTTTGTCCTGTTTATAGATATATCCAGCTTGAGAATCCATTCTAACCTGCATATTTCACCCGAAACTTAAGTTAGAAAGTCTAATACAGAAAATTTGATTTCCTACTGTTTTGTTGGAAACAACAAAATGACCCAGACCACTTAAATACGACGTCAGAAACACATATCTACACATGTTCTCAGTCGTCTCAAAAAGACGAACAAAATGATATATCACATGATCATTTTGAACGAAAAAATATTTTACATAAATGTAAAAATCTCGTAACCAGGGGGTATTGTAAAAATCGTGAAATTCTCAAAAATAAAAATTTCCTCAGATCTTGTTTATTTTTAAAGTTTGTCTTGTTTAATAATATATCCAGCCTGAGAATGCATTCTAACCTGCATAGTTTAGGCGAAACTTAATTTAGAAAGTCTAATACAGAAAAGTTGATTTCCTACTTTTTTGTTGGAAACAACAAAATGAGCCAGATCACTTAAATATGACGTCAGATACACATATCTACACATTTTCTCAGTCGTCTCAAAAAGACGAACAAAATGATAATTCAAATGATCATTTTGAAAGAAAAAATATTTTACCCAAATTTAAAAATCTCGTAACCAGGGGGTATTGTAAAAATCGTGAAATTCTCAAAATTAAAAATTTCCTCAGATCTTGTTTATTTTTAAAGTTTGTCATGGTTAATGATATATCCAGTTTGAGAATGCATTCTAACCTGCATATTTCACCCGAAACTTAAGTTAGAAAGTCTAATGCAGAAAAGTTAAATTCGTACGTTTTATGTAGCAAACAACAAAATGACCCAGATCACTTAAATATGACGTCAGAAACTCATATCTACACATTTTCTCAGCCGTCTCAAAAAGACGAACAAAATGATATATCACATGATCATTTTGAACGAAAAAATATTTTACATAAATGTAAAAATCTCGTAACCAGGGGGTATTGTAAAAATCGTGAAATTCTCAAAAATAAAAATTTCCTCAGATCTTGTTTATTTTTAAAGTTTGTCTTGTTTAATAATATATCCAGCCTGAGAATGCATTCTAACCTGCATATTTTACGCGAAACTTAATATAGAAAGTCTAATACAGAAAAGATGATTTCCTACTTTTTTGTTGGAAACAACAAAATGACCCAGATCACTTAAATATGACGTCAGAAACACATATCTACACATTTTCTCAGCCGTCTCAAAAAGACGAACAAAATGATATATCACATGATCATTTTGAACGAAAAAATATTTTACATAAATGTAAAAAAACTCGTAACCAGGGGGTATTGTAAAAATCGTGAAATTCTCAAAAATAAAAATTTCCTCAGATCTTGTTTATTTTTAAAGTTTGTCATGTTTAATGATATATCCAGCTTGAGAATGCATTCTAACCTGCATATTTCACCCGAAACTTCAGTTAGAAAGTCTAATGCAGAAAAGTTAAATTCGTACGTTTTATGTAGCAAACAACAAAATGACCCAG
Source organism: Lutraria lutraria (assembly GCA_964023205.1). Classification (NCBI taxonomy): domain Eukaryota; kingdom Metazoa; phylum Mollusca; class Bivalvia; order Venerida; family Mactridae; genus Lutraria; species Lutraria lutraria. The sequence goes on along the minus strand of OZ026839.1, from coordinate 10,393,818 downwards.
ATCAGTTAAATATGACGTCAGAAACTCATATCTACACATTTTCTCAGTCGTCTCAAAAAGACGAACAAAATGTTATATCACATGATCATTTTGAACGAAAAAATATTTTACCCAAATTTAAAAATCTCGTAACCAGGGGGTATTGTAAAAATCGTGAAATTCTCAAATATAAAAATTTCCTCAGATCTTGTTTATTTTTAAAGTTTGTCCTGTTTATAGATACATCCAGCTTGAGAATCCATTCTAACCTGCATATTTCACCCGAAACTTAAGTTAGAAAGTCTAATACAGAAAATTTGATTTCCTACTGTTTTGTTGGAAACAACAAAATGACCCAGACCTCTTAAATACGACGTCAGAAACACATATCTACACATGTTCTCAGTCGTCTCAAAAAGACGAACAAAATGATATATCACATGATCATTTTGAACGAAAAAATATTTTACATAAATGTAAAAATCTCGTAACCAGGGGGTATTGTAAAAATCGTGAAATTCTCAAAAATAAAAATTTCCTCAGATCTTGTTTATTTTTAAAGTTTGTCTTGTTTAATAATATATCCAGCCTGAGAATGCATTCTAACCTGCATATTTTACGCGAAACTTAATTTAGAAAGTCTAATACAGAAAAGTTGATTTCCTACTTTTTTGTTGGAAACAACAAAATGAGCCAGATCACTTAAATATGACGTCAGAAACACATATCTACACATTTTCTCAGCCGTCTCAAAAAGACGAACAAAATGATATATCACATGATCATTTTGAACGAAAAAATATTTTACATAAATGTAAAAAATCTCGTAACCAGGGGGTATTGTAAAAATCGTGAAATTCTCAAAAATAAAAATTTCCTCAGATCTTGTTTATTTTTAAAGTTTGTCATGTTTAATGATATATCCAGCTTGAGAATGCATTCTAACCTGCATATTTCACCCGAAACTTAAGTTAGAAAGTCTAATGCAGAAAAGTTAAATTCGTACGTTTTATGTAGCAAACAACAAAATGACCCAGATCAGTTAAATATGACGTCAGAAACTCATATCTACACATTTTCTCAGTCGTCTCAAAAAGACGAACAAAATGTTATATCACATGATCATTTTGAACGAAAAAATATTTTACCCAAATTTAAAAATCTCGTAACCAGGGGGTATTGTAAAAATCGTGAAATTCTCAAATATAAAAATTTCCTCAGATCTTGTTTATTTTTAAAGTTTGTCCTGTTTATAGATATATCCAGCTTGAGAATCCATTCTAACCTGCATATTTCACCCGAAACTTAAGTTAGAAAGTCTAATGTAGAAAAGTTAAATTCGTATGTTTTATGCAGCAAACAACAAAATGACCCAGATCACTTAAATATGACGTCAGAAACTCATATCTACACATTTTCTCCGTCGTCTCAAAAAGACGAAGAAAATGATAATTCAAATGATCACTTTGAACGAAAAAATATTTTACCCAAATTTAAAAATCTCGTAACCAGGGTGTATTGTAAAAATCGTGAAATTCTCAAAAATAAAAATTTCCTCAGATCTTGTTTATTTTTAAAGTTTGTCTTGTTTAATAATATATCCAGCCTGAGAATGCATTCTAACCTGCATATTTTACGCGAAACTTAATTTAGAAAGTCTAATACAGAAAATTTGATTTCCTACTGTTTTGTTGGAAACAACAAAATGACCCAGATCACTTAATTATGTCGTCAGAAACACATATCTACACATGTTCTCAGTCGTCTCAAAAAGACGAACAAAATGATATACCACATGATCATTTTGAACGAAAAAATATTTTACATAAATGTAAAAATCTCGTAACCAGGGGGTATTGTAAAAATCGTGAAATTCTCAAAAATAAAAATTTCCTCAGATCTTGTTTATTTTTAAAGTTTGTCATGTTTAATGATATATCCAGCTTGAGAATGCATTCTAACCTGCATATTTCACCCGAAACTTAAGTTAGAAAGTCTAATGCAGAAAAGTTAAATTCGTACGTTTTATGTAGCAAACAACAAAATGACCCAGATCAGTTAAATATGACGTCAGAAACTCATATCTACACATTTTCTCAGTCGTCTCAAAAAGACGAACAAAATGTTATATCACATGATCATTTTGAACGAAAAAATATTTTACCCAAATTTAAAAATCTCGTAACCAGGGGGGTATTGTAAAAATCGTGAAATTCTCAAATATAAAAATTTCCTCAGATCTTGTTTATTTTTAAAGTTTGTCCTGTTTATAGATATATCCAGCTTGAGAATCCATTCTAACCTGCATATTTCACCCGAAACTTAAGTTAGAAAGTCTAATACAGAAAATTTGATTTCCTACTGTTTTGTTGGAAACAACAAAATGACCCAGACCTCTTAAATACGACGTCAGAAACACATATCTACACATGTTCTCAGTCGTCTCAAAAAGACGAACAAAATGATATATCACATGATCATTTTGAACGAAAAAATATTTTACATAAATGTAAAAATCTCGTAACCAGGGGGTATTGTAAAAATCGTGAAATTCTCAAAAATAAAAATTTCCTCAGATCTTGTTTATTTTTAAAGTTTGTCTTGTTTAATAATATATCCAGCCTGAGAATGCATTCTAACCTGCATATTTTACGCGAAACTTAATTTAGAAAGTCTAATACAGAAAAGTTGATTTCCTACTTTTTTGTTGGAAACAACAAAATGAGCCAGATCACTTAAATATGACGTCAGAAACACATATCTACACATTTTCTCAGCCGTCTCAAAAAGACGAACAAAATGATATATCACATGATCATTTTGAACGAAAAAATATTTTACATAAATGTAAAAAATCTCGTAACCAGGGGGTATTGTAAAAATCGTGAAATTCTCAAAAATAAAAATTTCCTCAGATCTTGTTTATTTTTAAAGTTTGTCATGTTTAATGATATATCCAGCTTGAGAATGCATTCTAACCTGCATATTTCACCCGAAACTTAAGTTAGAAAGTCTAATGCAGAAAAGTTAAATTCGTACGTTTTATGTAGCAAACAACAAAATGACCCAGATCAGTTAAATATGACGTCAGAAACTCATATCTACACATTTTCTCAGTCGTCTCAAAAAGACGAACAAAATGTTATATCACATGATCATTTTGAACGAAAAAATATTTTACCCAAATTTAAAAATCTCGTAACCAGGGGGTATTGTAAAAATCGTGAAATTCTCAAATATAAAAATTTCCTCAGATCTTGTTTATTTTTAAAGTTTGTCCTGTTTATAGATATATCCAGCTTGAGAATCCATTCTAACCTGCATATTTCACCCGAAACTTAAGTTAGAAAGTCTAATACAGAAAATTTGATTTCCTACTGTTTTGTTGGAAACAACAAAATGACCCAGACCACTTAAATACGACGTCAGAAACACATATCTACACATGTTCTCAGTCGTCTCAAAAAGACGAACAAAATGATATATCACATGATCATTTTGAACGAAAAAATATTTTACATAAATGTAAAAATCTCGTAACCAGGGGGTATTGTAAAAATCGTGAAATTCTCAAAAATAAAAATTTCCTCAGATCTTGTTTATTTTTAAAGTTTGTCTTGTTTAATAATATATCCAGCCTGAGAATGCATTCTAACCTGCATAGTTTAGGCGAAACTTAATTTAGAAAGTCTAATACAGAAAAGTTGATTTCCTACTTTTTTGTTGGAAACAACAAAATGAGCCAGATCACTTAAATATGACGTCAGATACACATATCTACACATTTTCTCAGTCGTCTCAAAAAGACGAACAAAATGATAATTCAAATGATCATTTTGAAAGAAAAAATATTTTACCCAAATTTAAAAATCTCGTAACCAGGGGGTATTGTAAAAATCGTGAAATTCTCAAAATTAAAAATTTCCTCAGATCTTGTTTATTTTTAAAGTTTGTCATGTTTAATGATATATCCAGTTTGAGAATGCATTCTAACCTGCATATTTCACCCGAAACTTAAGTTAGAAAGTCTAATGCAGAAAAGTTAAATTCGTACGTTTTATGTAGCAAACAACAAAATGACCCAGATCACTTAAATATGACGTCAGAAACTCATATCTACACATTTTCTCAGCCGTCTCAAAAAGACGAACAAAATGATATATCACATGATCATTTTGAACGAAAAAATATTTTACATAAATGTAAAAATCTCGTAACCAGGGGGTATTGTAAAAATCGTGAAATTCTCAAAAATAAAAATTTCCTCAGATCTTGTTTATTTTTAAAGTTTGTCTTGTTTAATAATATATCCAGCCTGAGAATGCATTCTAACCTGCATATTTTACGCGAAACTTAATATAGAAAGTCTAATACAGAAAAGATGATTTCCTACTTTTTTGTTGGAAACAACAAAATGACCCAGATCACTTAAATATGACGTCAGAAACACATATCTACACATTTTCTCAGCCGTCTCAAAAAGACGAACAAAATGATATATCACATGATCATTTTGAACGAAAAAATATTTTACATAAATGTAAAAAATCTCGTAACCAGGGGGTATTGTAAAAATCGTGAAATTCTCAAAAATAAAAATTTCCTCAGATCTTGTTTATTTTTAAAGTTTGTCATGTTTAATGATATATCCAGCTTGAGAATGCATTCTAACCTGCATATTTCACCCGAAACTTAAGTTAGAAAGTCTAATGCAGAAAAGTTAAATTCGTACGTTTTATGTAGCAAACAACAAAATGACCCAGATCAGTTAAATATGACGTCAGAAACTCATATCTACACATTTTCTCAGTCGTCTCAAAAAGACGAACAAAATGTTATATCACATGATCATTTTGAACGAAAAAATATTTTACCCAAATTTAAAAATCTCGTAACCAGGGGGTATTGTAAAAATCGTGAAATTCTCAAATATAAAAATTTCCTCAGATCTTGTTTATTTTTAAAGTTTGTCCTGTTTATAGATACATCCAGCTTGAGAATCCATTCTAACCTGCATATTTCACCCGAAACTTAAGTTAGAAAGTCTAATACAGAAAATTTGATTTCCTACTGTTTTGTTGGAAACAACAAAATGACCCAGACCTCTTAAATACGACGTCAGAAACACATATCTACACATGTTCTCAGTCGTCTCAAAAAGACGAACAAAATGATATATCACATGATCATTTTGAACGAAAAAATATTTTACATAAATGTAAAAATCTCGTAACCAGGGGGTATTGTAAAAATCGTGAAATTCTCAAAAATAAAAATTTCCTCAGATCTTGTTTATTTTTAAAGTTTGTCTTGTTTAATAATATATCCAGCCTGAGAATGCATTCTAACCTGCATATTTTACGCGAAACTTAATTTAGAAAGTCTAATACAGAAAAGTTGATTTCCTACTTTTTTGTTGGAAACAACAAAATGAGCCAGATCACTTAAATATGACGTCAGAAACACATATCTACACATTTTCTCAGCCGTCTCAAAAAGACGAACAAAATGATATATCACATGATCATTTTGAACGAAAAAATATTTTACATAAATGTAAAAAATCTCGTAACCAGGGGGTATTGTAAAAATCGTGAAATTCTCAAAAATAAAAATTTCCTCAGATCTTGTTTATTTTTAAAGTTTGTCATGTTTAATGATATATCCAGCTTGAGAATGCATTCTAACCTGCATATTTCACCCGAAACTTAAGTTAGAAAGTCTAATAAAGAAAATTTGATTTCCTACTGTTTTGTTGGAAACAACAAAATGACCCAGATCACTTAAATATGACGTCAGAAACACATATCTACACATGTTCTCAGTCGACTCAAAAAGACGAACAAAATAATATATCACATGATCATTTTGAACGAAAAAATATTTTACCTAAATGTAAAAATCCCGTAACCAGGGGGTATTGTAAAAGTCGTGAATTCTCAAAAATAAAAATTTACTCAAATCTTGTTTATTTTTAAAGTTTGTCCTGTTTAATGATATATCCAGCTTGAGAATGCATTCTAACCTGCATATTTCACCCGAAACTTAAGTTAGAAAGTCTAATGTAGAAAAGTTAAATTCGTACGTTTAATGTAACAAACTACAAAATGACCCAGATCACTTAAATATGACGTCAGAAACTCATATCTACACATTTTCTCAGTCGTCTCAAAAAGACGAACAAAATGCTAATTCAAATGATCATTTTGAACGAAAAAATATTTTACCTAAATTTAAAAATCTCGTAACCAGGGGGTATTGTAAAAGTCGTGAAATTCTCAAAAATAAAAATTTCCTCAAATCTTGTTTATTTTTAAAGTTTGTCCTGTTTAATGATATATCCAGCTTGAGAATGCATTCTAACCTGCATATTTCACCCGAAACTTAAATTAGAAAGTCTAATGGAGAAAAGTTAATTTCGTACGTTTAATGTAGCAAACAACAAAATGACCCAGATCACTTAAATATGACGTCAGAAACACATATCTACACATTTTCTCAGTCGTCTCAAAAAGACGAACAAAATGATATATCACATGATCATTTTGAACGAAAAAATATTTTACATAAATGTAAAAATCTCGTAACCAGGGGGTATTGTAAAAATCGTGAAATTCTCAAAAATAAAAATTTCCTCAGATCTTGTTTATTTTTAAAGTTTGTCCTGTTTAATGATATATCCAGCTTGAGAATGCATTCTAACCTGCATATTTCACCCGAAACTTAAGTTAGAAAGTCTAATACAGAAAATTTGATTTCCTACTGTTTTGTTGGAAACAACAAAATGACCCAGATCACTTAAATATGACGTCAGAAACTCATATCTACACATTTTCTCAGTCGTCTCAAAAAGACGAACAAAATGATAATTCAAATGATCATTTTGAACGAAAAAATATTTTACCCAAATTTAAAAATCTCGTAACCAGGGGGTATTGTAAAAATCGTGAAATTCTCAAAAATAAAAATTTCCTCAGATCTTGTTTATTTTTAAAGTTTGTCTTGTTTAATAATATATCCAGCCTGAGAATGCATTCTAACATGCATATTTTACGCGAAACTTAATTTAGAAAGTCTAATACAGAAAAGTTGATTTCCTACTTTTTTGTTGGAAACAACAAAATGAGCCAGATCACTTAAATATGACGTCAGATACACATATCTACACATTTTCTCAGCCGTCTCAAAAAGACGAACAAAATGATATTTCAAATGATCATTTTGAACGAATAAATATTTTACCCAAATTTAAAAATCTCCTAACCAGGGGGTATTATAAAAATCGTGAAATTCTCAAAGATAAAAATTTCCTCAGATCTTGTTTATTTTTAAAGTTTGTCCTGTTTAATGATATATCCAGCTTGAGAATGCATTCTAACCTGCATATTTTTCCCGAAACTTAAGTTAGAAAGTCTAATGTAGAAAAGTTAAATTCGTACGTTTTATGCAGCAAACAACAAAATGACCCAGATCACTTAAATATGACGTCAGAAACTCATATCTACACATTTTCTCCGTCGTCTCAAAAAGACGAAGAAAATGATAATTCAAATGATCACTTTGAACGAAAAAATATTTTACCCAAATTTAAAAATCTCGTAACCAGGGGGTATTGTAAAAATCGTGAAATTCTCAAAAATAAAAATTTCCTCAGATCTTGTTTATTTTTAAAGTTTGTCATGTTTAATGATATATCCAGCTTGAGAATGCATTCTAACCTGCATATTTCACCCGAAACTTAAGTTAGAAAGTCTAATGCAGAAAAGTTAAATTCGTACGTTTTATGTAGCAAAAAACAAAATGACCCAGATCAGTTAAATATGACGTCAGAAACTCATATCTACACATTTTCTCAGTCGTCTCAAAAAGACGAACAAAATGTTATATCACATGATCATTTTGAACGAAAAAATATTTTACCCAAATTTAAAAATCTCGTAACCAGGGGGTATTGTAAAAATCGTGAAATTCTCAAATATAAAAATTTCCTCAGATCTTGTTTATTTTTAAAGTTTGTCCTGTTTATAGATATATCCAGCTTGAGAATCCATTCTAACCTGCATATTTCACCCGAAACTTAAGTTAGAAAGTCTAATACAGAAAATTTGATTTCCTACTGTTTTGTTGGAAACAACAAAATGACCCAGACCTCTTAAATACGACGTCAGAAACACATATCTACACATGTTCTCAGTCGTCTCAAAAAGACGAACAAAATGATATATCACATGATCATTTTGAACGAAAAAATATTTTACATAAATGTAAAAATCTCGTAACCAGGGGGTATTGTAAAAATCGTGAAATTCTCAAAAATAAAAATTTCCTCAGATCTTGTTTATTTTTAAAGTTTGTCTTGTTTAATAATATATCCAGCCTGAGAATGCATTCTAACCTGCATATTTTACGCGAAACTTAATTTAGAAAGTCTAATACAGAAAAGTTGATTTCCTACTTTTTTGTTGGAAACAACAAAATGAGCCAGATCACTTAAATATGACGTCAGAAACACATATCTACACATTTTCTCAGCCGTCTCAAAAAGACGAACAAAATGATATATCACATGATCATTTTGAACGAAAAAATATTTTACATAAATGTAAAAAATCTCGTAACCAGGGGGTATTGTAAAAATCGTGAAATTCTCAAAAATAAAAATTTCCTCAGATCTTGTTTATTTTTAAAGTTTGTCATGTTTAATGATATATCCAGCTTGAGAATGCATTCTAACCTGCATATTTCACCCGAAACTTAAGTTAGAAAGTCTAATGTAGAAAAGTTAAATTCGTACGTTTTATGCAGCAAACAACAAAATGACCCAGATCACTTAAATATGACGTCAGAAACTCATATCTACACATTTTCTCCGTCGTCTCAAAAAGACGAAGAAAATGATAATTCAAATGATCACTTTGAACGAAAAAATATTTTACCCAAATTTAAAAATCTCGTAACCAGGGGGTATTGTAAAAATCGTGAAATTCTCAAAAATAAAAATTTCCTCAGATCTTGTTTATTTTTAAAGTTTGTCATGTTTAATGATATATCCAGCTTGAGAATGCATTCTAACCTGCATATTTCACCCGAAACTTAAGTTAGAAAGTCTAATGCAGAAAAGTTAAATTCGTACGTTTTATGTAGCAAACAACAAAATGACCCAGATCAGTTAAATATGACGTCAGAAACTCATATCTACACATTTTCTCAGTCGTCTCAAAAAGACGAACAAAATGTTATATCACATGATCATTTTGAACGAAAAAATATTTTACCCAAATTTAAAAATCTCGTAACCAGGGGGTATTGTAAAAATCGTGAAATTCTCAAATATAAAAATTTCCTCAGATCTTGTTTATTTTTAAAGTTTGTCCTGTTTATAGATATATCCAGCTTGAGAATCCATTCTAACCTGCATATTTCACCCGAAACTTAAGTTAGAAAGTCTAATACAGAAAATTTGATTTCCTACTGTTTTGTTGGAAACAACAAAATGACCCAGACCTCTTAAATACGACGTCAGAAACACATATCTACACATGTTCTCAGTCGTCTCAAAAAGACGAACAAAATGATATATCACATGATCATTTTGAACGAAAAAATATTTTACATAAATGTAAAAATCTCGTAACCAGGGGGTATTGTAAAAATCGTGAAATTCTCAAAAATAAAAATTTCCTCAGATCTTGTTTATTTTTAAAGTTTGTCTTGTTTAATAATATATCCAGCCTGAGAATGCATTCTAACCTGCATATTTTACGCGAAACTTAATTTAGAAAGTCTAATACAGAAAAGTTGATTTCCTACTTTTTTGTTGGAAACAACAAAATGAGCCAGATCACTTAAATATGACGTCAGAAACACATATCTACACATGTTCTCAGTCGTCTCAAAAAGACGAACAAAATGATAATTCAAATGATCATTTTGAAAGAAAAAATATTTTACCCAAATTTAAAAATCTCGTAACCAGGGGGTATTGTAAAAATCGTGAAATTCTCAAAATTAAAAATTTCCTCAGATCTTGTTTATTTTTAAAGTTTGTCATGTTTAATGATATATCCAGTTTGAGAATGCATTCTAACCTGCATATTTCACCCGAAACTTAAGTTAGAAAGTCTAATGCAGAAAAGTTAAATTCGTACGTTTTATGTAGCAAACAACAAGATGACCCAGATCACTTAAATATGACGTCAGAAACTCATATCTACACATTTTCTCAGTCGTCTCAAAAAGACGAACAAAATGTTATATCACATGATCATTTTGAACGAAAAAATATTTTACCCAAATTTAAAAATCTCGTAACCAGGGGGTATTGTAAAAATCGTGAAATTCTCAAATATAAAAATTTCCTCAGATCTTGTTTATTTTTAAAGTTTGTCCTGTTTAATGATATATCCAGCTTGAGAATGCATTCTAACCTGCATATTTCACCCGAAACTTAAGTTAGAAAGTCTAATACAGAAAATTTGATTTCCTACTGTTTTGTTGGAAACAACAAAATGACCCAGATCACTTAAATATGACGTCAGAAACACATATCTACACATGTTCTCAGTCAACTCAAAAAGACGAACAAAATAATATATCACATGATCATTTTGAACGAAAAAATATTTTACCTAAATGTAAAAATCCCGTAACCAGGGGGTATTGTAAAAGTCGTGAATTCTCAAAAATAAAAATTTACTCAAATCTTGTTTATTTTTAAAGTTTGTCCTGTTTAATGATATATCCAGCTTGAGAATGCATTCTAACCTGCATATTTCACCCGAAACTTAAGTTAGAAAGTCTAATGTAGAAAAGTTAAATTCGTACGTTTAATGTAACAAACTACAAAATGACCCAGATCACTTAAATATGACGTCAGAAACACATATCTACACATTTTCTCAGTCGTCTCAAAAAGACGAACAAAATGATATATCACATGATCATTTTGAACGAAAAAATATTTTACCCAAATTTAAAAATCTCGTGACCAGGGGGTATTGTGAAAATCGTGAAATTCTCAAAAATAAAAATTTCCTCAGATCTTGTTTATTTATAAAGTTTGTCCTGTTTAATGATATATCCAGCTTGAGAATGCATTCTTACCTGCATATTTCACCCGAAACTTAAGTTAGAAAGTCTAATATAGAAAATTTGATTTCCTACTGTTTTGTTGGAAACAACAAAATGACCCAGATCACTTAAATATGACGTCAGAAACTCATATCTACACATTTTCTCAGTCGTCTCAAAAAGACGAACAAAATGATAATTCAAATGATCATTTTGAACGAAAAAATATTTTACCCAAATTGAAAAATCTCGTAACCAGGGGGTATTGTAAAAATCGTGAAATTCTCAAAAATAAAAATTTCCTCAGATCTTGTTTATTTTTAAAGTTTGTCTTGTTTAATAATATATCCAGCCTGAGAATGCATTCTAACATGCATATTTTACGCGAAACTTAATTTAGAAAGTCTAATACAGAAAAGTTGATTTCCTACTTTTTTGTTGGAAACAACAAAATGAGCCAGATCACTTAAATATGACGTCAGATACACATATCTACACATTTTCTCAGTCGTCTCAAAAAGACGAACAAAATGATATTTCAAATGATCATTTTGAACGAATAAATATTTTACCCAAATTTAAAAATCTCCTAACCAGGGGGTATTATAAAAATCGTGAAATTCTCAAAGATAAAAATTTCCTCAGATCTTGTTTATTTTTAAAGTTTGTCCTGTTTAATGATATATCCAGCTTGAGAATGCATTCTAACCTTCATATTTTTCCCGAAACTTAAGTTAGAAAGTCTAATGTAGAAAAGTTAAATTCGTACGTTTTATGCAGCAAACAACAAAATGACCCAGATCACTTAAATATGACGTCAGAAACTCATATCTACACATTTTCTCCGTCGTCTCAAAAAGACGAAGAAAATGATAATTCAAATGATCACTTTGAACGAAAAAATATTTTACCCAAATTTAAAAATCTCGTAACCAGGGGGTATTGTAAAAATCGTGAAATTCTCAAAAATAAAAATTTCCTCAGATCTTGTTTATTTTTAAAGTTTGTCATGTTTAATGATATATCCAGCTTGAGAATGCATTCTAACCTGCATATTTCACCCGAAACTTAAGTTAGAAAGTCTAATGCAGAAAAGTTAAATTCGTACGTTTTATGTAGCAAACAACAAAATGACCCAGATCAGTTAAATATGACGTCAGAAACTCATATCTACACATTTTCTCAGTCGTCTCAAAAAGACGAACAAAATGTTATATCACATGATCATTTTGAACGAAAAAATATTTTACCCAAATTTAAAAATCTCGTAACCAGGGGGTATTGTAAAAATCGTGAAATTCTCAAATATAAAAATTTCCTCAGATCTTGTTTATTTTTAAAGTTTGTCTTGTTTAATAATATATCCAGCCTGAGAATGCATTCTAACCTGCATATTTTACGCGAAACTTAATTTAGAAAGTCTAATACAGAAAAGTTGATTTCCTACTTTTTTGTTGGAAACAACAAAATGAGCCAGATCACTTAAATATGACGTCAGAAACACATATCTACACATTTTCTCAGCCGTCTCAAAAAGACGAACAAAATGATATATCACATGATCATTTTGAACGAAAAAATATTTTACATAAATGTAAAAAATCTCGTAACCAGGGGGTATTGTAAAAATCGTGAAGTTCTCAAAAATAAAAATTTCCTCAGATCTTGTTTATTTTTAAAGTTTGTCATGTTTAATGATATATCCAGCTTGAGAATGCATTCTAACCTGCATATTTCACCCGAAACTTAAGTTAGAAAGTCTAATGCAGAAAAGTTAAATTCGTACGTTTTATGTAGCAAACAACAAAATGACCCAGATCAGTTAAATATGACGTCAGAAACTCATATCTACACATTTTCTCAGTCGTCTCAAAAAGACGAACAAAATGTTATATCACATGATCATTTTGAACGAAAAAATATTTTACCCAAATTTAAAAATCTCGTAACCAGGGGGTATTGTAAAAATCGTGAAATTCTCAAAAATAAAAATTTCCTCAGATCTTGTTTATTTTTAAAGTTTGTCTTGTTTAATAATATATCCAGCTTGAGAATGCATTCTAACCTGCATATTTTACGCGAAACTTAATTTAGAAAGTCTAATACAGAAAAGTTGATTTCCTACTTTTTTGTTGGAAACAACAAAATGAGCCAGATCACTTAAATATGACGTCAGAAACACATATCTACACATTTTCTCAGTCGTCTCAAAAAGACGAACAAAATGTTATATCACATGATCATTTTGAACGAAAAAATATTTTACCCAAATTTAAAAATCTCGTAACCAGGGGGTATTGTAAAAATCGTGAAATTCTCAAATATAAAAATTTCCTCAGATCTTGTTTATTTTTAAAGTTTGTCCTGTTTATAGATATATCCAGCTTGAGAATCCATTCTAACCTGCATATTTCACCCGAAACTTAAGTTAGAAAGTCTAATACAGAAAATTTGATTTCCTACTGTTTTGTTGGAAACAAGAAAATGACCCAGACCTCTTAAATACGACGTCAGAAGCACATATCTACACATGTTCTCAGTCGTCTCAAAAAGACGAACAAAATGATATATCACATGATCATTTTGAACGAAAAAATATTTTACATAAATGTAAAAATCTCGTAACCAGGGGGTATTGTAAAAATCGTGAAATTCTCAAAAATAAAAATTTCCTCAGATCTTGTTTATTTTTAAAGTTTGTCTTGTTTAATAATATATCCAGCCTGAGAATGCATTCTAACCTGCATAGTTTACGCGAAACTTAATTTAGAAAGTCTAATACAGAAAAGTTGATTTCCTACTTTTTTGTTGGAAACAACAAAATGAGCCAGATCACTTAAATATGACGTCAGAAACACATATCTACACATTTTCTCAGCCGTCTCAAAAAGACGAACAAAATGATATATCACATGATCATTTTGAACGAAAAAATATTTTACATAAATGTAAAAAATCTCGTAACCAGGGGGTATTGTAAAAATCGTGAAATTCTCAAAAATAAAAATTTCCTCAGATCTTGTTTATTTTTAAAGTTTGTCATGTTTAATGATATATCCAGCTTGAGAATGCATTCTAACCTGCATATTTCACCCGAAACTTAAGTTAGAAAGTCTAATGCAGAAAAGTTAAATTCGTACGTTTTATGTAGCAAACAACAAAATGACCCAGATCAGTTAAATATGACGTCAGAAACTCATATCTACACATTTTCTCAGTCGTCTCAAAAAGACGAACAAAATGTTATATCACATGATCATTTTGAACGAAAAAATATTTTACCCAAATTTAAAAATCTCGTAACCAGGGGGTATTGTAAAAATCGTGAAATTCTCAAATATAAAAATTTCCTCAGATCTTGTTTATTTTTAAAATTTGTCCTGTTTATAGATATATCCAGCTTGAGAATCCATTCTAACCTGCATATTTCACCCGAAACTTAAGTTAGAAAGTCTAATACAGAAAATTTGATTTCCTACTGTTTTGTTGGAAACAACAAAATGACCCAGACCACTTAAATACGACGTCAGAAACACATATCTACACATTTTCTCAGTCGTCTCAAAAAGACGAACAAAATGATATATCACATGATCATTTTGAACGAAAAAATATTTTACATAAATGTAAAAATCTCGTAACCAGGGGGTATTGTAAAAATCGTGAAATTCTCAAAAATAAAAATTTCCTCAGATCTTGTTTATTTTTAAAGTTTGTCTTGTTTAATAATATATCCAGCCTGAGAATGCATTCTAACCTGCATAGTTTACGCGAAACTTAATTTAGAAAGTCTAAGACAGAAAAGTTGATTTCCTACTTTTTTGTTGGAAACAACAAAATGAGCCAGATCACTTAAATATGACGTCAGATACACATATCTACACATTTTCTCAGTCGTCTCAAAAAGACGAACAAAATGATAATTCAAATGATCATTTTGAACGAAAAAATATTTTACCCAAATTTAAAAATCTCGTAACCAGGGGGTATTGTAAAAATCGTGAAATTCTCAAAAATAAAAATTTCCTCAGATCTTGTTTATTTTTAAAGTTTGTCATGTTTAATGATATATCCAGTTTGAGAATGCATTCTAACCTGCATATTTCACCCGAAACTTAAGTTAGAAAGTCTAATGCAGAAAAGTTAAATTCGTACGTTTTATGTAGCAAACAACAAAATGACCCAGATCACTTAAATATGACGTCAGAAACTCATATCTACACATTTTCTCAGTCGTCTCAAAAAGACGAACAAAATGTTATATCACATGATCATTTTGAACGAAAAAATATTTTACCCAAATTTAAAAATCTCGTAACCAGGGGGTATTGTAAAAATCGTGAAATTCTCAAATATAAAAATTTCCTCAGATCTTGTTTATTTTTAAAGTTTGTCCTGTTTAATGATATATCCAGCTTGAGAATGCATTCTAACCTGCATATTTCACCCGAAACTTAAGTTAGAAAGTCTAATACAGAAAATTTGATTTCCTACTGTTTTGTTGGAAACAACAAAATGACCCAGATCACTTAAATATGACGTCAGAAACACATATCTACACATGTTCTCAGTCGACTCAAAAAGACGAACAAAATAATATATCACATGATCATTTTGAACGAAAAAATATTTTACCTAAATGTAAAAATCTCGTAACCAGGGGGTATTGTAAAAGTCGTGAATTCTCAAAAATAAAAATTTACTCAAATCTTGTTTATTTTTAAAGTTTGTCCTGTTTAATGATATATCCAGCTTGAGAATGCATTCTAACCTGCATATTTCACCCGAAACTTAAGTTAGAAAGTCTAATGTAGAAAAGTTAAATTCGTACGTTTAATGTAACAAACTACAAAATGACCCAGATCACTTAGATATGACGTCAGAAACTCATATCTACACATTTTCTCAGTCGTCTCAAAAAGACGAACAAAATGCTAATTCAAATGATCATTTTGAACGAAAAAATATTTTACCTAAATTTAAAAATCTCGTAACCAGGGGGTATTGTAAAAGTCGTGAAATTCTCAAAAATAAAAATTTCCTCAAATCTTGTTTATTTTTAAAGTTTGTCCTGTTTAATGATATATCCAGCTTGAGAATGCATTCTAACCTGCATATTTCACCCGAAACTTAAATTAGAAAGTCTAATGGAGAAAAGTTAATTTCGTACGTTTAATGTAGCAAACAACAAAATGACCCAGATCACTTAAATATGACGTCAGAAACACATATCTACACATTTTCTCAGTCGTCTCAAAAAGACGAACAAAATGATATATCACATGATCATTTTGAACGAAAAAATATTTTACCCAAATTTAAAAATCTCGTGACCAGGGGGTATTGTGAAAATCGTGAAATTCTCAAAAATAAAAATTTCCTCAGATCTTGTTTATTTATAAAGTTTGTCCTGTTTAATGATATATCCAGCTTGAGAATGCATTCTTACCTGCATATTTCACCCGAAACTTAAGTTAGAAAGTCTAATATAGAAAATTTTATTTCCTACTGTTTTGTTGGAAACAACAAAATGACCCAGATCACTTAAATATGACGTCAGAAACTCATATCTACACATTTTCTCAGTCGTCTCAAAAAGACGAACAAAATGATAATTCAAATGATCATTTTGAACGAAAAAATATTTTACCCAAATTTAAAAATCTCGTAACCAGGGGGTATTGTAAAAATCGTGAAATTCTCAAAAATAAAAATTTCCTCAGATCTTGTTTATTTTTAAAGTTTGTCATGTTTAATGATATATCCAGCTTGAGAATGCATTCTAACCTGCATATTTCACCCGAAACTTAAGTTAGAAAGTCTAATGCAGAAAAGTTAAATTCGTACGTTATATGTAGCAAACAACAAAATGACCCAGATCAGTTAAATATGACGTCAGAAACTCATATCTACACATTTTCTCAGTCGTCTCAAAAAGACGAACAAAATGTTATATCACATGATCATTTTGAACGAAAAAATATTTTACATAAATGTAAAAATCTCGTAACCAGGGGGTATTGTAAAAATCGTGAAATTCTCAAAAATAAAAATTTCCTCAGATCTTGTTTATTTTTAAAGTTTGTCCTGTTTATAGATATATCCAGCTTGAGAATCCATTCTAACCTGCATATTTCACCCGAAACTTAAGTTAGAAAGTCTAATACAGAAAATTTGATTTCCTACTGTTTTGTTGGAAACAACAAAATGACCCAGATCACTTAAATATGACGTCAGAAACACATATCTACACATGTTCTCAGTCGTCTCAAAAAGACGAACAAAATGATATATCACATGATCATTTTGAACGAAAAAATATTTGACCTAAATTTAAAAATCTCGTAACCAGGGGGTATTGTAAAAGTCGTGAAATTCTCAAAAATAAAAATTTCCTCAAATCTTGTTTATTTTTAAAGTTTGTCCTGTTTAATGATATATCCAGCTTGAGAATCCATTCTAACCTGCATATTTCACCCGAAACTTAAGTTAGAAAGTCTAATACAGAAAATTTGATTTCCTACTGTTTTGTTGGAAACAAGAAAATGACCCAGACCTCTTAAATACGACGTCAGAAGCACATATCTACACATGTTCTCAGTCGTCTCAAAAAGACGAACAAAATGATATATCACATGATCATTTTGAACGAAAAAATATTTTACATAAATGTAAAAATCTCGTAACCAGGGGGTATTGTAAAAATCGTGAAATTCTCAAAAATAAAAATTTCCTCAGATCTTGTTTATTTTTAAAGTTTGTCTTGTTTAATAATATATCCAGCCTGAGAATGCATTCTAACCTGCATAGTTTACGCGAAACTTAATTTAGAAAGTCTAATACAGAAAAGTTGATTTCCTACTTTTTTGTTGGAAACAACAAAATGAGCCAGATCACTTAAATATGACGTCAGAAACACATATCTACACATTTTCTCAGCCGTCTCAAAAAGACGAACAAAATGATATATCACATGATCATTTTGAACGAAAAAATATTTTACATAAATGTAAAAAATCTCGTAACCAGGGGGTATTGTAAAAATCGTGAAATTCTCAAAAATAAAAATTTCCTCAGATCTTGTTTATTTTTAAAGTTTGTCATGTTTAATGATATATCCAGCTTGAGAATGCATTCTAACCTGCATATTTCACCCGAAACTTAAGTTAGAAAGTCTAATGCAGAAAAGTTAAATTCGTACGTTTTATGTAGCAAACAACAAAATGACCCAGATCAGTTAAATATGACGTCAGAAACTCATATCTACACATTTTCTCAGTCGTCTCAAAAAGACGAACAAAATGTTATATCACATGATCATTTTGAACGAAAAAATATTTTACCCAAATTTAAAAATCTCGTAACCAGGGGGTATTGTAAAAATCGTGAAATTCTCAAATATAAAAATTTCCTCAGATCTTGTTTATTTTTAAAATTTGTCCTGTTTATAGATATATCCAGCTTGAGAATCCATTCTAACCTGCATATTTCACCCGAAACTTAAGTTAGAAAGTCTAATACAGAAAATTTGATTTCCTACTGTTTTGTTGGAAACAACAAAATGACCCAGACCACTTAAATACGACGTCAGAAACACATATCTACACATTTTCTCAGTCGTCTCAAAAAGACGAACAAAATGATATATCACATGATCATTTTGAACGAAAAAATATTTTACATAAATGTAAAAATCTCGTAACCAGGGGGTATTGTAAAAATCGTGAAATTCTCAAAAATAAAAATTTCCTCAGATCTTGTTTATTTTTAAAGTTTGTCTTGTTTAATAATATATCCAGCCTGAGAATGCATTCTAACCTGCATAGTTTACGCGAAACTTAATTTAGAAAGTCTAAGACAGAAAAGTTGATTTCCTACTTTTTTGTTGGAAACAACAAAATGAGCCAGATCACTTAAATATGACGTCAGATACACATATCTACACATTTTCTCAGTCGTCTCAAAAAGACGAACAAAATGATAATTCAAATGATCATTTTGAACGAAAAAATATTTTACCCAAATTTAAAAATCTCGTAACCAGGGGGTATTGTAAAAATCGTGAAATTCTCAAAAATAAAAATTTCCTCAGATCTTGTTTATTTTTAAAGTTTGTCATGTTTAATGATATATCCAGTTTGAGAATGCATTCTAACCTGCATATTTCACCCGAAACTTAAGTTAGAAAGTCTAATGCAGAAAAGTTAAATTCGTACGTTTTATGTAGCAAACAACAAAATGACCCAGATCACTTAAATATGACGTCAGAAACTCATATCTACACATTTTCTCAGTCGTCTCAAAAAGACGAACAAAATGTTATATCACATGATCATTTTGAACGAAAAAATATTTTACCCAAATTTAAAAATCTCGTAACCAGGGGGTATTGTAAAAATCGTGAAATTCTCAAATATAAAAATTTCCTCAGATCTTGTTTATTTTTAAAGTTTGTCCTGTTTAATGATATATCCAGCTTGAGAATGCATTCTAACCTGCATATTTCACCCGAAACTTAAGTTAGAAAGTCTAATACAGAAAATTTGATTTCCTACTGTTTTGTTGGAAACAACAAAATGACCCAGATCACTTAAATATGACGTCAGAAACACATATCTACACATGTTCTCAGTCGACTCAAAAAGACGAACAAAATAATATATCACATGATCATTTTGAACGAAAAAATATTTTACCTAAATGTAAAAATCTCGTAACCAGGGGGTATTGTAAAAGTCGTGAATTCTCAAAAATAAAAATTTACTCAAATCTTGTTTATTTTTAAAGTTTGTCCTGTTTAATGATATATCCAGCTTGAGAATGCATTCTAACCTGCATATTTCACCCGAAACTTAAGTTAGAAAGTCTAATGTAGAAAAGTTAAATTCGTACGTTTAATGTAACAAACTACAAAATGACCCAGATCACTTAGATATGACGTCAGAAACTCATATCTACACATTTTCTCAGTCGTCTCAAAAAGACGAACAAAATGCTAATTCAAATGATCATTTTGAACGAAAAAATATTTTACCTAAATTTAAAAATCTCGTAACCAGGGGGTATTGTAAAAGTCGTGAAATTCTCAAAAATAAAAATTTCCTCAAATCTTGTTTATTTTTAAAGTTTGTCCTGTTTAATGATATATCCAGCTTGAGAATGCATTCTAACCTGCATATTTCACCCGAAACTTAAATTAGAAAGTCTAATGGAGAAAAGTTAATTTCGTACGTTTAATGTAGCAAACAACAAAATGACCCAGATCACTTAAATATGACGTCAGAAACACATATCTACACATTTTCTCAGTCGTCTCAAAAAGACGAACAAAATGATATATCACATGATCATTTTGAACGAAAAAATATTTTACCCAAATTTAAAAATCTCGTGACCAGGGGGTATTGTGAAAATCGTGAAATTCTCAAAAATAAAAATTTCCTCAGATCTTGTTTATTTATAAAGTTTGTCCTGTTTAATGATATATCCAGCTTGAGAATGCATTCTTACCTGCATATTTCACCCGAAACTTAAGTTAGAAAGTCTAATATAGAAAATTTTATTTCCTACTGTTTTGTTGGAAACAACAAAATGGCCCAGATCACTTAAATATGACGTCAGAAACTCATATCTACACATTTTCTCAGTCGTCTCAAAAAGACGAACAAAATGATAATTCAAATGATCATTTTGAACGAAAAAATATTTTACCCAAATTTAAAAATCTCGTAACCAGGGGGTATTGTAAAAATCGTGAAATTCTCAAAAATAAAAATTTCCTCAGATCTTGTTTATTTTTAAAGTTTGTCATGTTTAATGATATATCCAGCTTGAGAATGCATTCTAACCTGCATATTTCACCCGAAACTTAAGTTAGAAAGTCTAATGCAGAAAAGTTAAATTCGTACGTTATATGTAGCAAACAACAAAATGACCCAGATCAGTTAAATATGACGTCAGAAACTCATATCTACACATTTTCTCAGTCGTCTCAAAAAGACGAACAAAATGTTATATCACATGATCATTTTGAACGAAAAAATATTTTACATAAATGTAAAAATCTCGTAACCAGGGGGTATTGTAAAAATCGTGAAATTCTCAAAAATAAAAATTTCCTCAGATCTTGTTTATTTTTAAAGTTTGTCCTGTTTATAGATATATCCAGCTTGAGAATCCATTCTAACCTGCATATTTCACCCGAAACTTAAGTTAGAAAGTCTAATACAGAAAATTTGATTTCCTACTGTTTTGTTGGAAACAACAAAATGACCCAGATCACTTAAATATGACGTCAGAAACACATATCTACACATGTTCTCAGTCGTCTCAAAAAGACGAACAAAATGATATATCACATGATCATTTTGAACGAAAAAATATTTGACCTAAATTTAAAAATCTCGTAACCAGGGGGTATTGTAAAAGTCGTGAAATTCTCAAAAATAAAAATTTCCTCAAATCTTGTTTATTTTTAAAGTTTGTCCTGTTTAATGATATATCCAGCTTGAGAATCCATTCTAACCTGCATATTTCACCCGAAACTTAAGTTAGAAAGTCTAATGCAGAAAAGTTAAATTCGTACGTTTTATGTAGCAAACAACAAAATGACCCAGATCACTTAAATATGACGTCAGAAACTCATATCTACACATTTTCTCAATCGTCTCAAAAAGACGAACAAAATGATAATTGAAATGATCATTTTGAACGAAAAAATATTTTACCCAAATTTAAAAATCTCGTAACCAGGGGGTATTGTAAAAATCGTGAAATTCTCAAAAATAAAAATTTCCTCAGATCTTGTTTATTTTTAAAGTTTGTCATGTTTACTGATATATCCAGTTTGAGAATGCATTCTAACCTGCATATTTCACCCGAAACTTAAGTTAGAAAGTCTAATGCAGAAAAGTTAAATTCGTACGTTTTATGTAGCAAACAACAAAATGACCCAGATCACTTAAATATGACGTCAGAAACTCATATCTACACATTTTCTCAGTCGTCTCAAAAAGACGAACAAAATGCTAATTCAAATGATCATTTTGAACGAAAAAATATTTTACCCAAATTTAAAAATCTCGTGACCAGGGGGTATTGTGAAAATCGTGAAATTCTCAAAAATAAAAATTTCCTCAGATCTTGTTTATTTTTAAAGTTTGTCCTGTTTAATAATATATCCAGCCTGAGAATGCATTCTAACCTGCATATTTTAAGCGAAACTTAATTTAGAAAGTCTAATACAGAAAAGTTGATTTCCTACTGTTTTGTTGGAAACAACAAAATGACCCAGATCACTTAAATATGACGTCAGAAACACATATCTACACATTTTCTCAGTCGT
The DNA here is from genome assembly GCA_964023205.1 of Lutraria lutraria. Classification (NCBI taxonomy): domain Eukaryota; kingdom Metazoa; phylum Mollusca; class Bivalvia; order Venerida; family Mactridae; genus Lutraria; species Lutraria lutraria. The sequence continues at coordinate 10,371,425 of OZ026839.1, read as the reverse complement.
CTCAAAAAGACGAACAAAATGATAATTCAAATGATCATTTTGAACGAAAAAATATTTTACCCAAATTTAAAAATCTCGTAACCAGGGGGTATTGTAAAAATCGTGAAATTCTCAAAAATAAAAATTTCCTCAGATCTTGTTTATTTTTAAAGTTTGTCTTGTTTAATAATATATCCAGCCTGAGAATGCATTCTAACCTGTATATTTTACGCGAAACTTAATTTAGAAAGTCTAATACAGAAAAGTTGATTTCCTACTTTTTTGTTGGAAACAACAAAATGAGCCAGATCACTTAAATATGACGTCAGATACACATATCTACACATTTTCTCAGCCGTCTCAAAAAGACGAACAAAATGATATTTCAAATGATCATTTTGAACGAATAAATATTTTACCCCAATTTAAAAATCTCCTAACCAGGGGGTATTATAAAAATCGTGAAATTCTCAAAGATAAAAATTTCCTCAGATCTTGTTTATTTTTAAAGTTTGTCCTGTTTAATGATATATCCAGCTTGAGAATGCATTCTAACCTGCATATTTTTCCCGAAACTTAAGTTAGAAAGTCTAATGTAGAAAAGTTAAATTCGTACGTTTTATGCAGCAAACAACAAAATGACCCAGATCACTTAAATATGACGTCAGAAACTCATATCTACACATTTTCTCCGTCGTCTCAAAAAGACGAAGAAAATGATAATTCAAATGATCACTTTGAACGAAAAAATATTTTACCCAAATTTAAAAATCTCGTAACCAGGGGGTATTGTAAAAATCGTGAAATTCTCAAAAATAAAAATTTCCTCAGATCTTGTTTATTTTTAAAGTTTGTCTTGTTTAATAATATATCCAGCCTGAGAATGCATTCTAACCTGCATATTTTACGCGAAACTTAATTTAGAAAGTCTAATACAGAAAAGTTGATTTCCTACTTTTTTGTTGGAAACAACAAAATGAGCCAGATCACTTAAATATGACGTCAGAAACACATATCTACACATTTTCTCAGCCGTCTCAAAAAGACGAACAAAATGATATATCACATGATCATTTTGAACGAAAAAATATTTTACATAAATGTAAAAAATCTCGTAACCAGGGGGTATTGTAAAAATCGTGAAATGCTCAAAAATAAAAATTTCCTCAGATCTTGTTTATTTTTAAAGTTTTTCATGTTTAATGATATATCCAGCTTGAGAATGCATTCTAACCTGCATATTTCACCCGAAACTTAAGTTAGAAAGTCTAATGCAGAAAAGTTAAATTCGTACGTTTTATGTAGCAAACAACAAAATGACCCAGATCACTTAAATATGACGTCAGAAACTCATATCTACACATTTTCTCCGTCGTCTCAAAAAGACGAAGAAAATGATAATTCAAATGATCACTTTGAACGAAAAAATATTTTACCCAAATTTAAAAATCTCGTAACCAGGGGGTATTGTAAAAATCGTGAAATTCTCAAAAATAAAAATTTCCTCAGATCTTGTTTATTTTTAAAGTTTGTCTTGTTTAATAATATATCCAGCCTGAGAATGCATTCTAACCTGCATATTTTACGCGAAACTTAATTTAGAAAGTCTAATACAGAAAAGTTGATTTCCTACTTTTTTGTTGGAAACAACAAAATGAGCCAGATCACTTAAATATGACGTCAGAAACACATATCTACACATTTTCTCAGCCGTCTCAAAAAGACGAACAAAATGATATATCACATGATCATTTTGAACGAAAAAATATTTTACATAAATGTAAAAAATCTCGTAACCAGGGGGTATTGTAAAAATCGTGAAATGCTCAAAAATAAAAATTTCCTCAGATCTTGTTTATTTTTAAAGTTTTTCATGTTTAATGATATATCCAGCTTGAGAATGCATTCTAACCTGCATATTTCACCCGAAACTTAAGTTAGAAAGTCTAATGCAGAAAAGTTAAATTCGTACGTTTTATGTAGCAAACAACAAAATGACCCAGATCAGTTAAATATGACGTCAGAAACTCATATCTACACATTTTCTCAGTCGTCTCAAAAAGACGAACAAAATGTTATATCACATGATCATTTTGAACGAAAAAATATTTTACCCAAATTTAAAAATCTCGTAACCAGGGGGTATTGTAAAAATCGTGAAATTCTCAAATATAAAAATTTCCTCAGATCTTGTTTATTTTTAAAGTTTGTCCTGTTTATAGATATATCCAGCTTGAGAATCCATTCTAACCTGCATATTTCACCCGAAACTTAAGTTAGAAAGTCTAATACAGAAAATTTGATTTCCTACTGTTTTGTTGGAAACAACAAAATGACCCAGATCACTTAAATATGACGTCAGAAACACATATCTACACATGATCTCAGTCGTCTCAAAAAGACGAACAAAATGATATATCACATGATCATTTTGAACGAAAAAATATTTTACCTAAATTTAAAAATCTCGTAACCAGGGGGTATTGTAAAAGTCGTGAAATTCTCAAAAATAAAAATTTCCTCAAATCTTGTTTATTTTTAAAGTTTGTCCTGTTTAATGATATATCCAGCTTGAGAATGCATTCTAACCTGCATATTTCACCCGAAACTTAAATTAGAAATTCTAATGTAGAAAAGTTAATTTCGTACGTTTAATGTAGCAAACAACAAAATGACCCAGATCACTTAAATATGACGTCAGAAACACATATCTACACATGTTCTCAGTCGTCTCAAAAAGACGAACAAAATGATATATCACATGATCATTTTGAACGAAAAAATATTTTACATAAATGTAAAAATCTCCTAACCAGGGGATATTGTAAAAATCGTGAAATTCTCAAAAATAAAAATTTCCTCAGATCTTGTTTATATTTAAAGTTTGTCATGTTTAATGATATATCCAGCTTGAGAATGCATTCTAACCTGCATATTTCACCCGAAACTTAAGTTAGAAAGTCTAATGCAGAAAAGTTAAATTCGTACGTTTTATGTAGCAAACAACAAAATGACCCAGATCACTTAAATATGACGTCAGAAACTCATATCTACACATTTTCTCAGTCGTCTCAAAAAAACGAACAAAATGTTATATCACATGATCATTTTGAACGAAAAAATATTTTACCCAAATTTAAAAATCTCGTAACCAGGGGGTATTGTAAAAATCGTGAAATTCTCAAATATAAAAATTTCCTCAGATCTTGTTTATTTTTAAAGTTTGTCCTGTTTAATGATATATCCAGCTTGAGAATGCATTCTAACCTGCATATTTCACCCGAAACTTAAGTTAGAAAGTCTAATACAGAAAAGTTGATTTCCTACTTTTTTGTTGGAAACAACAAAATGAGCCAGATCACTTAAATATGACGTCAGAAACACATATCTACACATTTTCTCAGCCGTCTCAAAATGCCGAACAAAATGATATATCAAATGATCATTTTGAACGAATAAATATTTTACCCAAATTTAAAAATCTCGTAACCAGGGGGTATTGTAAAAATCGTGAAATTCTCAAAGATGAAAATTTCCTCAGATCTTGTTTATTTATAAAGTTTGTCCTGTTTAATGACATATCCAGCTTGAGAATGCATTCTAACCTGCATATTTCACCCGAAACTTAAGTTAGAATGTCTAATACAGAAAATTTGATTTCCTACTGTTTTGTTGGAAACAACAAAATGACCCAGATCACTTAAATATGACGTCAGAAACACATATCTACACATGTTCTCAGTCGTCTCAAAAAGACGAACAAAATGATATATCACATGATCATTTTGAACGAAAAAATATTTTACCTAAATGTAAAAATCTCATAACCAGGGGGTATTGTAAAAGTCGTGAATTCTCAAAAATAAAAATTTCCTCAGATCTTGTTTATTTTTAAATTTTGTCGTGTTTAATGATATATCCAGCTTGAGAATGCATTCTAACCTGCATATTTCACCCGAAACTTAAATTAGAAAGTCTAATGTAGAAAAGTTAAATTCGTACGTTTAATGTAGCAAACTACAAAATGACCCAGATCACTTAAATATGACGTCAGAAACTCATATCTACACATTTTCTCAGTCGTCTCAAAAAGACGAACAAAATGCTAATTCAAATGATCATTTTGAACGAAAAAGTATTTTACCCAAATTTAAAAATCTCGTAACCAGGGGGTATTGTAAAAATCGTGAAATTCTCAAAAATAAAAATTTCCTCAGATCTTGTTTATTTTTAAAGTTTGTCATGTTTAATGATATATCCAGCTTGAGAATGCATTCTAACCTGCATATTTTTCCCGAAACTTAAGTTAGAAAGTCTAATGTAGAAAAGTTAAATTCGTACGTTTTATGCAGCAAACAACAAAATGACCCAGATCACTTAAATATGACGTCAGAAACTCATATCTACACATTTTCTCCGTCGTCTCAAAAAGACGAAGAAAATGATAATTCAAATGATCACTTTGAACGAAAAAATATTTTACCCAAATTTAAAAATCTCGTAACCAGGGGTATTGTAAAAATCGTGAAATTCTCAAAAATAAAAATTTCCTCAGATCTTGTTTATTTTTAAAGTTTGTCATGTTTAATGATATATCCAGCTTGAGAATGCATTCTAACCTGCATATTTCTCCCGAAACTTAAGTTAGAAAGTCTAATGTAGAAAAGTTAAATTCGTACGTTTAATGTAGCAAACTACAAAATGACCCAGATCACTTAAATATGACGTCAGAAACTCATATCTACACATTTTCTCAGTCGTCTTAAAAAGACGAACAAAATGCTAATTCAAATGATCATTTTGAACGAAAAAATATTTTACCCAAATTTAAAAATCTCGTAACCAGGGGGTATTGTACAAATCGTGAAATTCTCAAAAATAAAAATTTCCTCAGATCTTGTTTATTTTTAAAGTTTGTCATGTTTAATGATATATCCAGCTTGAGAATGCATTCTAACCTGCATATTTTTCCCGAAACTTAAGTTAGAAAGTCTAATGTAGAAAAGTTAAATCCGTACGTTTTATGCAGCAAACAACAAAATGACCCAGATCACTTAAATATGACGTCAGAAACTCATATCTACACATTTTCTCCGTCGTCTCAAAAAGACGAAGAAAATGATAATTCAAATGATCACTTTGAACGAAAAAATATTTTGCCCAAATTTAAAAATCTCGTAACCAGGGGGTATTGTAAAAATCGTGAAATTCTCAAAAATAAAAATTTCCTCAGATCTTGTTTATTTTTAAAGTTTGTCTTGTTTAATAATATATCCAGCCTGAGAATGCATTCTAACCTGCATATTTTACGCGAAACTTAATTTAGAAAGTCTAATACAGAAAAGTTGATTTCCTACTTTTTTGTTGGAAACAACAAAATGACCCAGATCACTTAAATATGACGTCAGAAACACATATCTACACATGTTCTCAGTCGTCTCAAAAAGACGAACAAAATGATATATCACATGATCATTTTGAACGAAAAAATATTTTACATAAATGTAAAAATCTCCTAACCAGGGGGTATTGTAAAAATCGTGAAATTCTCAAAAATAAAAATTTCCTCAGATCTTGTTTATTTTTAAAGTTTGTCATGTTTAATGATATATCCAGCTTGAGAATGCATTCTAACCTGCATATTTCACCCGAAACTTAAGTTAGAAAGTCTAATGTAGAAAAGTTAAATTCGTACGTTTAATGTAACAAACTACAAAATGACCCAGATCACTTAAATATGACGTCAGAAACTCATATCTACACATTTTCTCAGTCGTCTCAAAAAGACGAACAAAATGCTAATTCAAATGATCATTTTGAACGAAAAAATATTTTACCCAAATTTAAAAATCTCGTAACCAGGGGGTATTGTAAAAATCGTGAAATTCTCAAAAATAAAAATTTCCTCAGATCTTGTTTATTTTTAAAGTTTGTCTTGTTTAATAATATATCCAGCCTGAGAATGCATTCTAACCTGCATATTTTACGCGAAACTTAATTTAGAAAGTCTAATACAGAAAAGTTGATTTCCTACTTTTTTGTTGGAAACAACAAAATGAGCCAGATCACTTAAATATGACGTCAGAAACACATATCTACACATTTTCTCAGCCTTCTCAAAATGCCGAACAAAATGATATATCAAATGATCATTTTGAACGAATAAATATTTTACCCAAATTTAAAAATCTCGTAACCAGGGGGTATTGTAAATATCGTGAAATTCTCAAAGATGAAAATTTCCTCAGATCTTGTTTATTTATAAAGTTTGTCCTGTTTAATGATATATCCAGCTTGAGAATGCATTCTAACCAGCATATTTCACCCGAAACTTAAGTTAGAATGTCTAATACAGAAAATTTGATTTCCTACTGTTTTGTTGGAAACAACAAAATGACCCAGATCACTTAAATATGACGTCAGAAACACATATCTACACATGTTCTCAGTCGTCTCAAAAAGACGAACAAAATGATATATCACATGATCATTTTGAACGAAAAAATATTTTACCTAAATGTAAAAATCTCGTAACCAGGGGGTATTGTAAAAGTCGTGAATTCTCAAAAATAAAAATTTCCTCAGATCTTGTTTATTTATAAAGTTTGTCCTGTTTAATGATATATCCAGCTTGAGAATGCATTCTAACCTGCATATTTCACCCGAAACTTAAATTAGAAAGTCTAATGTAGAAAAGTTAAATTCGTACGTTTAATGTAGCAAACTACAAAATGACCCAGATCACTTAAATATGACGTCAGAAACTCATATCTACACATTTTCTCAGTCGTCTCAAAAAGACGAACAAAATGCTAATTCAAATGATCATTTTGAACGAAAAAATATTTTACCCAAATTTAAAAATCTCGTAACCAGGGGGTATTGTAAAAATCGTGAAATTCTCAAAAATAAAAATTTCCTCAGATCTTGTTTATTTTTAAAGTTTGTCATGTTTAATGATATATCCAGCTTGAGAATGCATTCTAACCTGCATATTGCACCCGAAACTTAAGTTAGAAAGTCTAATGCAGAAAAGTTAAATTCGTACGTTTTATGTAGCAAACAACAAAATGACCCAGATCATTTAAATATGACGTCAGAAACTCATATCTACACATTTTCTCAGTCGTCTCAAAAAGACGAACAAAATGATAATTCAAATGATCATTTTGAACGAAAAAATATTTTACCCAAATTTAAAAATCTCGTAACCAGGGGGTATTGTAAAAATCGTGAAATTCTCAAAAATAAAAATTTCCTCAGATCTTGTTTATTTTTAAAGTTTGTCTTGTTTAATAATATATCCAGCCTGAGAATGCATTCTAACCTGCATATTTTACGCGAAACTTAATTTAGAAAGTCTAATACAGAAAAGTTGATTTCCTACTTTTTTGTTGGAAACAACAAAATGAGCCAGATCACTTAAATATGACGTCAGATACACATATCTACACATTTTCTCAGCCGTCTCAAAAAGACGAACAAAATGATATATCAAATGATCATTTTGAACGAATAAATATTTTACCCAAATTTAAAAATCTCCTAACCAGGGGGTATTATAAAAATCGTGAAATTCTCAAAAATAAAAATTTCCTCAGATCTTGTTTATTTTTAAAGTTTGTCCTGTTTAATGATATATCCATCTTGAGAATGCATTCTAACCTGCATATTTCACCCGAAACTTAAGTTAGAATGTCTAATACAGAAAATTTGATTTCCTACTGTTTTGTTGGAAACAACAAAATGACCCAGATCACTTAAATATGACGTCAGAAACACATATCTACACATGTTCTCAGTCGTCTCGAAAGACGAACAAAATGATATATCACATGATCATTTTGAACGAAAAAATATTTTACCTAAATATAAAAATCTCGTAACCAGGGGGTATTGTAAAAGTCGTGAATTCTCAAAAATAATAATTTCCTCAGATCTTGTTTATTTTTAAAGTTTGTCCTGTTTAATGATATATCCAGCTTGAGAATGCATTCTAACCTGCATATTTCACCCGAAACTTAAGTTAGAAAGTCTAATGTAGAAAAGTTAAATTCGTACGTTTAATGTAACAAACTACAAAATGACCCAGATCACTTAAATATGACGTCAGAAACTCATATCTGCACATTTTCTCAGTCGTCTCAAAAAGACGAACAAAATGCTAATTCAAATGATCATTTTGAACGAAAAAATATTTTACCCAAATTTAAAAATCTCGTAACCAGGGGGTATTGTAAAAATCGTGAAATTCTCAAAAATAAAAATTTTCTCAGATCTTGTTTATTTTTAAAGTTTGTCATGTTTAATGATATATCCAGCTTGAGAATGCATTCTAACCTGCATATTTTTCCCGAAACTTCAGTTAGAAAGTCTAATGTAGAAAAGTTAAATTCGTACGTTTTATGCAGCAAACAACAAAATGACCCAGATCACTTAAATATGACGTCAGAAACTCATATCTACACATTTTCTCCGTCGTCTCAAAAAGACTAAGAAAATGATAATTCAAATGATCACTTTGAACGAAAAAATATTTTACCCAAATTTAAAAATCTCGTAACCAGGGGGTATTGTAAAAATCGTGAAATTCTCAAAAATAAAAATTTCCTCAGATCTTGTTTATTTTTAAAGTTTGTCTTGTTTAATAATATATCCAGCCTGAGAATGCATTCTAACCTGCATATTTTACGCGAAACTTAATTTAGAAAGTCTAATACAGAAAAGTTGATTTCCTACTTTTTTGTTGGAAACAACAAAATGAGCCAGATCACTTAAATATGACGTCAGAAACACATATCTACACATTTTCTCAGCCTTCTCAAAATGCCGAACAAAATGATATATCAAATGATCATTTTGAACGAATAAATATTTTACCCAAATTTAAAAATCTCGTAACCAGGGGGTATTGTAAAAATCGTGAAATTCTCAAAGATGAAAATTTCCTCAGATCTTGTTTATTTATAAAGTTTGTCCTGTTTAATGATATATCCAGCTTGAGAATGCATTCTAACCTGCATATTTCACCCGAAACTTAAGTTAGAATGTCTAATACAGAAAATTTGATTTCCTACTGTTTTGTTGGAAACAACAAAATGACCCAGATCACTTAAATATGACGTCAGAAACACATATCTACACATGTTCTCAGTCGTCTCAAAAAGATGAACAAAATGATATATCACATGATCATTTTGAACGAAAAAATATTTTACCTAAATGTAAAAATCTCGTAACCAGGGGGTATTGTAAAAGTCGTGAATTCTCAAAAATAAAAATTTCCTCAGATCTTGTTTATTTTTAAAGTTTGTCATGTTTAATGATATATCCAGCTTGAGAATGCATTCTAACCTGCATATTTCACCCGAAACTTAAATTAGAAAGTCTAATGTAGAAAAGTTAAATTCGTACGTTTAATGTAGCAAACTACAAAATGACCCAGATCACTTAAATATGACGTCAGAAACTCATATCTACACATTTTCTCCGTCGTCTCAAAAAGACGAAGAAAATGATAATTCAAATGATCACTTTGAACGAAAAAATATTTTACCCAAATTTAAAAATCTCGTAACCAGGGGGTATTGTAAAAATCGTGAAATTCTCAAAAATAAAAATTTCCTCAAATCTTGTTTATTTTTAAAGTTTGTCCTGTTTAATGATATATCCAGCTTGAGAATGCATTCTAACCTGCATATTTCACACGAAACTTAAATTAGAAAGTCTAATGGAGAAAAGTTAATTTCGTACGTTTAATGTAGCAAACAACAAAATGACCCAGATCACTTAAATATGACGTCAGAAACACATATCTACACATTTTCTCAGTCGTCTCAAAAAGACGACCAAAATGATATATCACATGATCATTTTGAACGAAAAAATATTTTACCCAAATTTAAAAATCTCGTGACCCGGGGGTATTGTGAAAATCGTGAAATTCTCAAAAATAAAAATTTCCTCAGATCTTGTTTATTTTTAAAGTTTGTCCTGTTTAATAATATATCCAGCCTGAGAATGCATTCTAACCTGCATATTTTACGCGAAACTTAATTTAGAAAGTCTAATACAGAAAAGTTGATTTCCTACTGTTTTGTTGGAAACAACAAAATGACCCAGATCACTTAAATATGACGTCAGAAACACATATCTACACATGTTCTCAGTCGTCTCAAAAAGACGAACAAAATGATATATCACATGATCATTTTGAACGAAAAAATATTTTACATAAATGTAAAAATCTCGTAACCAGGGGGTATTGTAAAAATCGTGAAATTCTCAAAAATAAAAATTTCCTCAGATCTTGTTTATTTTTAAAGTTTGTCATGTTTAATGATATATCCAGCTTGAGAATGCATTCTAACCTGCATATTGCACCCGAAACTTAAGTTAGAAAGTCTAATGCAGAAAAGTTAAATTCGTACGTTTTATGTAGCAAACAACAAAATGACCCAGATCACTTAAATATGACGTCAGAAACTCATATCTACACATTTTCTCAGTCGTCTCAAAAAGACGAACAAAATGATAATTCAAATGATCATTTTGAACGAAAAAATATTTTACCCAAATTTAAAAATCTCGTAACCAGGGGGTATTGTAAAAATCGTGAAATTCTCAAAAATAAAAATTTCCTCAGATCTTGTTTATTTTTAAAGTTTGTCTTGTTTAATAATATATCCAGCCTGAGAATGCATTCTAACCTGCATGTTTTACGCGAAACTTAATTTAGAAAGTCTAATACAGAAAAGTTGATTTCCTACTTTTTTGTTGGAAACAACAAAATGAGCCAGATCACTTAAATATGACGTCAGATACACATATCTACACATTTTCTCAGCCGTCTCAAAAAGACGAACAAAATGATATATCAAATGATCATTTTGAACGAATAAATATTTTACCCAAATTTAAAAATCTCCTAACCAGGGGGTATTATAAAAATCGTGAAATTCTCAAAGATAAAAATTTCCTCAGATCTTGTTTATTTTTAAAGTTTGTCCTGTTTAATGATATATCCAGCTTGAGAATGCATTCTAACCTGCATATTTCACCCGAAACTTAAGTTAGAATGTCTAATACAGAAAATTTGATTTCATACTGTTTTGTTGGAAACAACAAAATGACCCAGATCACTTAAATATGACGTCAGAAACACATATCTACACATGTTCTCAGTCGTCTCAATAAGACGAACAAAATGATATATCACATGATCATTTTGAACGAAAAAATATTTTACCTAAATTTAAAAATCTCGTAACCAGGGGGTATTGTAAAAGTCGTGAAATTCTCAAAAATAAAAATTTCCTCAAATCTTGTTTATTTTTAAAGTTTGTCCTGTTTAATGATATATCCAGCTTGAGAATGCATTCTAACCTGCATATTTCACCCGAAACTTAAATTAGAAAGTCTAATGGAGAAAAGTTAATTTCGTACGTTTAATGTAGCAAACAACAAAATGACCCAGATCACTTAAATATGACGTCAGAAACACATATCTACACTTTTTCTCAGTCGTCTCAAAAAGTCGAACAAAATGATATATCACATGATCATTTTGAACGAAAAAATATTTTACCCAAATTTAAAAATCTCGTGACCAGGGGGTATTGTGAAAATCGTGAAATTCTCAAAAATAAAAATTTCCTCAGATCTTGTTTATTTTTAAAGTTTGTCCTGTTTAATAATATATCCAGCCTGAGAATGCATTCTAACGTGCATATTTTACGCGAAACTTAATTTAGAAAGTCTAATACAGAAAAGTTGATTTCCTACTTTTTTGTTGGAAACAACAAAATGAGCCAGATCACTTAAATATGACGTCAGAAACTCATATCTACACATTTTCTCAGTCGTCTCAAAAAGACGAAGAAAATGATAATTAAAATGATCACTTTGAACGAAAAAATATTTTACCCAAATTTAAAAATCTCGTAACCAGGGGGTATTGTAAAAATCGTGAAATTCTCAAAAATAGAAATTTCCTTAGATCTTGTTTATTTTTAAAGTTTGTCTTGTTTAATAATATATCCAGCCTGAGAATGCATTCTAACCTGCATATTTTACGCGAAACTTAATTTAGAAAGTCTAATACAGAAAAGTTGATTTCCTACTTTTTTGTTGGAAACAACAAAATGAGCCAGATCACTTAAGGTGGAACCAAACGATTGAAATTACGTCGTTTTCGACGTCAAAACGGTCATTTTTACAGTATTTATAGTGCCTCTCTGAAAATTATTATCGCTCTATCAATAAATGTAGATATTTAATGAAATAAAATTTTAATAGCGGAGAATAAAATTACCTACGCGTAGGTATAAATTTGATGATCATGATTTAATTATAAGTACAAATAAAACGATTTTAAATGTAAAGTTTAGTGTTTTTTTCTTCTCACTTTCAAACTTAAATTAGTTTTATTAAAATTCTGCCCGAGGGAATTTTTTTTATTTTTGTCTAGAATAAAGTTTGTTGTGTCACCTGTTGTTCTTATAAATTCTAAGAAAATCTATCGAGCCGTTTTTATTTTATTAAAGCTTTAAATGATAGCATTACCTTATAATGCGCTCATTCGCTGTCAAGAACGTCGCTTCAAACACATCTATTTTACTTACCTAAAACGATTTGTTGGAATTAATGATACATTGTCTGCCAGTAACCCTAATCACATTGCCATTCTTTTCAGATAACAATAAATATGTTACATTATCATTTAAGCGTGCTTAATTTTGTGTACATATGCGTATATAAATAATGTGACAAAATTGCAAAACTTGATCGCTCTGGGAACTAAAATGGAAGATAATTGTGATTATTATTTCCATTTTTTGTATAAAAAACAAGGTTCCATGATTTACATAATATATAATTATTATGTTATGATTGAGATGTGTTAAAGTTAGATGTGTTGTTTATATGATATGCATTCTATGTATGTTTATTTTTTAGGGTAAATATTAAGATTTACGACCCCGTTGTGATTGCGCATTTATTATATATTATACTACTCAAAATTTGATAAGGATCACTTTTTATTCTGTATGGCATTATCGTCAATTTTGGATTACATACATAAAATAAGATTTTTGGTTATTTTCAAAGATATCTGCATATCATGAGTGCAATATGTAATCCATACATTGAATCATTCGAGCGTAACGAACGTCGAAATGAGGACAGGGTCAAAATTAGACACTTTATGGGTAACTCTGGGGAATATAAACTTTGAGGAAAATGCGCAAAACGTTTGTTTTTAGTATTGAAACTGATGTCCTCGTGCGTCAAAAACAGTCTGACATCGACTCCTCATGCTTCTAATGAGCCGTCCAATCTTAAATTGTGGGATTTGAGCCCGTTCCTCCGGAGGTTCCTCTCTGAGCTGTCTGGTGGATGTTGGCTGGACAGGACGCCCAGATATCGCTCTCTGTAGCATATCCCAGACGTGATCCTTATTAAATTTTGAGTAGTATAGATTCTTAATATAAGCGAAGATGATAACTACAGTATGTGAAAAATACATACATGATTAAAACAAACGAGTCCGTTGTTTCAGATTTGATTGAAATGCGTAAAATGCATGTTGTCATCAGAACGTTCGAATTCAAGTGTAAGCCCGATTCTCACTGCCACAGTGCTGGTCCTGGTGACTCCCGGTGGCAAATAACCGGTATACCGACCTTAAATACCTACCGCGCATGTAGTGCTCACCAATAATCCGGAACCCTAATACCTAGTGTATATCATTGTACAGCCAGGGTACAACAACGGACCTACATCGGTTCTGCCCCGGAATTTCAATGATTAAGCCGGTTCTTAATATTTCCCGGTAACCCCCCGGTTATAGTATGTACTAAACATTTTAACAAATACGGATATGTTCGCCTGATAGGGCCGGATCAACAAGGTCCATCAAGGACTGCCGTGGATGACTACAGTGCCACCAGGGTTGTACTCCTGGGCCGGTATTCAACAAACATCTTAAGTATTTTTTTAACTTAAGTTGTATTTTTCCTTAAATTCGACGTTTTCCTTAACTCTTTTGTACTAATATAAAGGAGGAAATCACAATAATATGACTTTATCTTTGTTCTAAAGATGCCAATTATGAAAATGATAATTAATTTTCACACTTTTGATGATTGGTTTACAAACTTTTACCATGATAAAAAATTACACTTAAGTAAAAAATTCGACTTAAGTTAAAGAAAATCTTAACCGAGAGTCAATCCGTCATTCATTCATTTTAATATGTATTAGTTAAATGTTATTTTGCTTGTTTCCAGAAGGCCGCATTGAAAATGAGTCAAATGTTTTGTATATTTTACTTAATGTGTACACCTTCTATAAATAAAGATATTATTATTATTATAAACGACGTTTTTGAAGGCGAATTAGCGTTTTGTAAGGTGACGCTACATAGTGAAGCTTGGATAAAATAAAAACAGCTCGATAGATTTTCTTAAAATTTATGAGAACAGTAGATGACACATGAATCTTTATTCTAGACAAAACTAAAAAAAATCCCTCGGGCAGATTTTTAATAAAAATAATTTAAGTTTGGAAGTGAGAAGAAAAAACACTAAACTTTTACATTTAAAATCGTTTTATTTGCACTTATAAGTAAGTCATGACCATCAAATTTATACCTACATGTAGATAATTTAATTCTCCGCTATTAAAATTTTATTTCATTAATTTTTTCCATAAACTGATAGAGTGATAAATATTTTCAGAGAGGCACTATAAATACCGTAAAAATGACCGTTTTGACGTCGAAAACGACGTAATTTCAATCGTTTGGTTCCACCTTAAATATGACGTCAGATACACATATCTACACATTTTCTCAGCCGTCTCAAAAAGACGAACAAAATGATATATCAAATGATCATTTTGAACGAATAAATATTTTACCCAAATTTAAAAATCTCCTAACCAGGGGGTATTATAAAAATCGTGAAATTCTCAAAGATAAAAATTTCCTCAGATCTTGTTTATTTTTAAAGTTTGTCCTGTTTAATGATATATCCATCTTGAGAATGCATTCTAACCTGCATATTTCACCCGAAACTTAAGTTAGAATGTCTAATACAGAAAATTTGATTTCCTACTGTTTTGTTGGAAACAACAAAATGACCCAGATCACTTAAATATGACGTCAGAAACACATATCTACACATGTTCTCAGTCGTCTCAAAAAGACGAACAAAATGATATATCACATGATCATTTTGAACGAAAAAATATTTTACCTAAATGTAAAAATCTCGTAACCAGGGGGTATTGTAAAAGTCATGAATTCTCAAAAATAATAATTTCCTCAGATCTTGTTTATTTTTAAAGTTTGTCCTGTTTAATGATATATCCAGCTTGAGAATGCATTCTAACCTGCATATTTCACCCGAAACTTAAGTTAGAAAGTCTAATGTAGAAAAGTTAAATTCGTACGTTTAATGTAGCAAACAACAAAATGACCCAGATCACTTAAATATGACGTCAGAAACTCATATCTACACATTTTCTCCGTCGTCTCAAAAAGACGAAGAAAATGATAATTCAAATGATCACTTTGAACGAAAAAATATTTTACCCAAATTTAAAAATCTCGTAACCAGGGGGTATTGTAAAAATCGTGAAATTCTCAAAAATAAAAATTTACTCAGATCTTGTTTATTTTTAAAGTTTGTCATGTTTAATGATATATCCAGCTTGAGAATGCATTCTAACCTGCATATTTTTCCCGAAACTTAAGTTAGAAAGTCTAATGTAGAAAAGTTAAATTCGTACGTTTTATGCAGCAAACAACAAAATGACCCAGATCACTTAAATATGACGTCAGAAACTCATATCTACACATTTTCTCCGTCGTCTCAAAAAGACGAAGAAAATAATAATTCAAATGATCACTTTGAACGAAAAAATATTTTACCCAAATTTAAAAATCTCGTAACCAGGGGGTATTGTAAAAATCGTGAAATTCTCAAAAATAAAAATTTCCTCAGATCTTGTTTATTTTTAAAGTTTGTCTTGTTTAATAATATATCCAGCCTGAGAATGCATTCTAACCTGCATATTTTACGCGAAACTTAATTTAGAAAGTCTAATACAGAAAAGTTGATTTCCTACTTTTTTGTTGGAAACAAAAAAAGAGCCAGATCACTTAAATATGACGTCAGAAACACATATCTACACATTTTCTCAGCCGTCTCAAAATGCCGAACAAAATGATATATCAAATGATCATTTTGAACGAATAAATATTTTACCCAAATTTAAAAATCTCGTAACCAGGGGGTATTGTAAAAATCGTGAAATTCTCAAAGATGAAAATTTCCTCAGATCTTGTTTATTTATAAAGTTTGTCCTGTTTAATGATATATCCAGCTTGAGAATGCATTCTAACCTGCATATTTCACCCGAAACTTAAGTTAGAATGTCTAATACAGAAAATTTGATTTCCTACTGTTTTGTTGGAAACAACAAAATGACCCAGATCACTTAAATATGACGTCAGAAACACATATCTACACATGTTCTCAGTCGTCTCAAAAAGACGAACAAAATGATATATCACATGATCATTTTGAACGAAAAAATATTTTACCTAAATGTAAAAATCTCGTAACCAGGGGGTATTGTAAAAGTCGTGAATTCTCAAAAATAAAAATTTCCTCAGATCTTGTTTATTTTTAAAGTTTGTCCTGTTTAATGATATATCCAGCTTGAGAATGCATTCTAACCTGCATATTTCACCCGAAACTTAAATTAGAAAGTCTTATGTAGAAAAGTTAAATTCGTACGTTCAATGTAGCAAACTACAAAATGACCCAGATCACTTAAATATGACGTCAGAAACTCATATCTACACATTTTCTCAGTCGTCTCAAAAAGACGAAGAAAATGCTAATTCAAATGATCATTTTGAACGAAAAAATATTTTACCCAAATTTAAAAATCTCGTAACCAGGGGGTATTGTAAAAATCGTGAAATTCTCAAAAATAAAAATTTCCTCAGATCTTGTTTATTTTTAAAGTTTCTCATGTTTAATGATATATCCAGCTTGAGAATGCATTCTAACCTGCATATTTTTCCCGAAACTTAAGTTAGAAAGTCTAATGTAGAAAAGTTAAATTCGTACGTTTTATGCAGCAAACAACAAAATGACCCAGATCACTTAAATATGACGTCAAAAACTCATATCTACACATTTTCTCCGTCGTCTCAAAAAGACGAAGAAAATGATAATTCAAATGATCACTTTGAACGAAAAAATATTTTACCCAAATTTAAAAATCTCGTAACCAGGGGTATTGTAAAAATCGTGAAATTCTCAAAAATAAAAATTTCCTTAGATCTTGTTTATTTTTAAAGTTTGTCATGTTTAATGATATATCCAGCTTGAGAATGCATTTTAACCTGCATATTTTTCCCGAAACTTCAGTTAGAAAGTCTAATGTAGAAAAGTTAAATTCGTACGTTTTATGCAGCAAACAACAAAATGACCCAGATCACTTAAATATGACGTCAGAAACTCATATCTACACATTTTCTCCGTCGTCTCAAAAAGACGAAGAAAATGTTAATTCAAATGATCACTTTGAACGAAAAAATATTTTACCCAAATTTAAAAATCTCGTAACCAGGGGGTATTGTAAAAATCGTGAAATTCTCAAAAATAAAAATTTCCTCAAATCTTGTTTATTTTTAAAGTTTGTCCTGTTTAATGATATATCCAGCTTGAGAATGCATTCTAACCTGCATATTTCACACGAAACTTAAATTAGAAAGTCTAATGGAGAAAAGTTAATTTCGTACGTTTAATGTAGCAAACAACAAAATGACCCAGATCACTTAAATATGACGTCAGAAACACATATCTACACATTTTCTCAGTCGTCTCAAAAAGACGAACAAAATGATATATCACATGATCATTTTGAACGAAAAAATATTTTACCCAAATTTAAAAATCTCGTGACCAGGGGGTATTGTGAAAATCGTGAAATACTCAAAAATAAAAATTTCCTCAGATCTTGTTTATTTTTAAAGTTTGTCCTGTTTAATAATATATCCAGCCTGAGAATGCATTCTAACCTGCATATTTTACGCGAAACTTAATTTAGAAAGTCTAATACAGAAAAGTTGATTTCCTACTGTTTTGTTGGAAACAACAAAATGACCCAGATCACTTAAATATGACGTCAGAAACTCATATCTACACATTTTCTCAGTCGTCTCGAAAAGACGAAGAAAATGATAATTAAAATGATCACTTTGAACGAAAAAATATTTTACCCAAATTTAAAAATCTCGTAACCAGGGGGTATTGTAAAAATCGTGAAATTCTCAAAAATAGAAATTTCCTTAGATCTTGTTTATTTTTAAAGTTTGTCTTGTTTAATAATATATCCAGCCTGAGAATGCATTCTAACCTGCATATTTTACGCGAAACTTAATTTAGAAAGTCTAATACAGAAAAGTTGATTTCCTACTTTTTTGTTGGAAACAACAAAATGAGCCAGATCACTTAAATATGACGTCAGATACACATATCTACACATTTTCTCAACCGTCTCAAAAAGACGAACAAAATGATATATCAAATGATCATTTTGAACGAATAAATATTTTACCCAAATTTAAAAATCTCCTAACCAGGGGGTATTATAAAAATCGTGAAATTCTCAAAGATAAAAATTTCCTCAGATCTTGTTTATTTTTAAAGTTTGTCCTGTTTAATGATATATCCAGCTTGAGAATGTATTCTGACCTGCATATTTCACCCGAAACTTAAGTTAGAATGTCTAATACAGAAAATTTGATTTCCTACTTTTTTGTTGGAAACAACAAAATGACCCAGATCACTTAAATATGACGTCAGAAACACATATCTACACATGTTCTCAGTCGTCTCAAAAAGACGAACAAAATGATATATCACATGATCATTTTGAACGAAAAAATATTTTACCTAAATGTAAAAATCTCGTAACCAGGGGGTATTGTAAAAATCGTGAAATTCTCAAAAATAAAAATTTCCTCAGATCTTGTTTATTTTTAAAGTTTGTCATGTTTAATGATATATCCAGCTTGAGAATGCATTCTAACCTGCATATTGCACCCGAAACTTAAGTTAGAAAGTCTAATGCAGAAAAGTTAAATTCGTACGTTTTATGTAGCAAACAACAAAATGACCCAGATCACTTAAATATGACGTCAGAAACTCATATCTACACATTTTCTCAGTCGTCTCAAAAAGACGAAGAAAATGATAATTAAAATGATCACTTTGAACGAAAAAATATTTTACCCAAATTTAAAAATCTCGTAACCAGGGGGTATTGTAAAAATCGTGAAATTCTCAAAAATAAAAATTTCCTTAGATCTTGTTTATTTTTAAAGTGTGTCTTGTTTAATAATATATCCAGCCTGAGAATGCATTCTAACCTGCATATTTTACGCGAAACTTAATTTAGAAAGTCTAATACAGAAAAGTTGATTTCCTACTTTTTTGTTGGAAACAACAAAATGAGCCAGATCACTTAAATATGACGTCAGATACACATATCTACACATTTTCTCAGCCGTCTCAAAAAGACGAACAAAATGATATATCAAATGATCATTTTGAACGAATAAATATTTTACCCAAATTTAAAAATCTCCTAACCAGGGGGTATTATAAAAATCGTGAAATTCTCAAAGATAAAAATTTCCTCAGATCTTGTTTATTTTTAAAGTTTGTCCTGTTTAATGATATATCCAGCTTGAGAATGCATTCTGACCTGCATATTTCACCCGAAACTTAAGTTAGAAAGTCTAATGTAGAAAAGTTAAATTCGTACGTTTTATGCAGCAAACAACAAAATGACCCAGATCACTTAAATATGACGTCAGAAACTCATATCTACACATTTTCTCCGTCGTCTCAAAAAGACGAAGAAAATGATAATTCAAATGATCACTTTGAACGAAAAAATATTTTACCCAAATTTAAAAATCTCGTAAACAGGGGGTATTGAAAAAATCGTGAAATTCTCAAAAATAGAAATTTCCTCAGATCTTGTTTATTTTTAAAGTTTGTCTTGTTTAATAATATATCCAGCCTGAGAATGCATTCTAACCTGCATATTTTACGCGAAACTTAATTTAGAAAGTCTAATACAGAAAAGTTGATTTCCTACTTTTTTGTTGGAAACAACAAAATGAGCCAGATCACTTAAATATGACGTCAGATACACATATCTACACATTTTCTCAGCCGTCTCAAAAAGACGAACAAAATGATATATCAAATGATCATTTTGAACGAATAAATATTTTACCCAAATTTAAAAATCTCCTAACCAGGGGGTATTATAAAAATCGTGAAATTCTCAAAGATAAAAATTTCCTCAGATCTTGTTTATTTTTAAAGTTTGTCTTGTTTAATAATATATCCAGCCTGAGAATGCATTCTAACCTGCATATTTTACGAGAAACTTAATTTAGAAAGTCTAATACAGAAAAGTTGATTTCCTAATTTTTTGTTGGAAACAACAAAATGAGCCAGATCACTTAAATATGACGTCAGAAACACATATCTACACATTTTCTCAGTCGTCTCAAAAAGACGAAGAAAATGATAATTCAAATGATCACTTTGAACGAAAAAATATTTTACCCAAATTTAAAAATCTCGTAACCAGGGGGTATTGTAAAAATCGTGAAATTCTCAAAGATGAAAATTTCCTCAGATCTTGTTTATTTTTAAAGTTTGTCCTGTTTAATGATATATCCAGCTTGAGAATGCATTCTAACCTGCATATTTCACCCGAAACTTAAGTTAGAATGTCTAATACAGAAAATTTGATTTCCTACTGTTTTGTTGGAAACAACAAAATGACCCAGATCACTTAAATATGACGTCAGAAACACATATCTACACATGTTCTCAGTCGTCTCAAAAAGACGAACAAAATGATATATCACATGATCATTTTGAACGAAAAAATATTTTACCTAAATGTAAAAATCTCTTAACCAGGGGGTATTGTAAAAGTCGTGAATTCTCAAAAATAAAAATTTCCTCAGATCTTGTTTATTTTTAAAGTTTGTCCTGTTTAATGATATATCTAGCTTGAGAATGCATTCTAACCTGCATATTTCACCCGAAACTTAAATTAGAAAGTCTAATGTAGAAAAGTTAAATTCGTACGTTTAATGTAGCAAACTACAAAATGACCCAGATCACTTAAATATGACGTCAGAAACTCATATCTACACATTTTCTCCGTCGTCTCAAAAAGACGAAGAAAATGATAATTCAAATGATCACTTTGAACGAAAAAATATTTTACCCAAATTTAAAAATCTCGTAACCAGGGGGTATTGTAAAAATCGTGAAATTCTCAAAGATGAAAATTTCCTCAGATCTTGTTTATTTTTAAAGTTTGTCCTGTTTAATGATATATCCAGCTTGAGAATGCATTCTAACCTGCATATTTCACCCGAAACTTAAGTTAGAATGTCTAATACAGAAAATTTGATTTCCTACTGTTTTGTTGGAAACAACAAAATGACCCAGATCACTTAAATATGACGTCAGAAACACATATCTACACATGTTCTCAGTCGTCTCAAAAAGACGAACAAAATGATATATCACATGATCATTTTGAACGAAAAAATATTTTACCTAAATGTAAAAATCTCTTAACCAGGGGGTATTGTAAAAGTCGTGAATTCTCAAAAATAAAAATTTCCTCAGATCTTGTTTATTTTTAAAGTTTGTCCTGTTTAATGATATATCTAGCTTGAGAATGCATTCTAACCTGCATATTTCACCCGAAACTTAAATTAGAAAGTCTAATGTAGAAAAGTTAAATTCGTACGTTTAATGTAGCAAACTACAAAATGACCCAGATCACTTAAATATGACGTCAGAAACTCATATCTACACATTTTCTCCGTCGTCTCAAAAAGACGAAGAAAATGATAATTCAAATGATCACTTTGAACGAAAAAATATTTTACCCAAATTTAAAAATCTCGTAACCAGGGGGTATTGTAAAAATCGTGAAATTCTCAAAAATAAAAATTTCCTCAGATCTTGTTTATTTTTAAAGTTTGTCTTGTTTAATAATATATCCAGCCTGAGAATGCATTCTAACCTGCATATTTTACGCGAAACTTAATTTAGAAAGTCTAATACAGAAAAGTTGATTTCCTACTTTTTTGTTGAAAACAACAAAATGAGCCAGATCACTTAAATATGACGTCAGAAACACATATCTACACATTATCTCAGCCGTCTCAAAATGCCGAACAAAATGATATATCAAATGATCATTTTGAACGAATAAATATTTTACCCAAATTTAAAAATCTCGTAACCAGGGGGTATTGTAAAAATCGTGAAATTCTCAAAGATGAAAATTTCCTCAGATCTTGTTTATTTATAAAGTTTGTCCTGTTTAATGATATATCCAGCTTGAGAATGCATTCTAACCTGCATATTTCACCCGAAACTTAAGTTAGAATGTCTAATACAGAAAATTTGATTTCCTACTGTTTTGTTGGAAACAACAAAATGACCCAGATCACTTAAATATGACGTCAGAAACACATATCTACACATTTTCTCCGTCGTCTCAGAAAGACGAAGAAAATGATAATTCAAATGATCACTTTGAACGAAAAAATATTTTACCCAAATTTAAAAATCTCGTAACCAGGGGGTATTGAAAAAATCGTGAAATTCTCAAAAATAGAAATTTCCTCAGATCTTGTTTATTTTTAAAGTTTGTCTTGTTTAATAATATATCCAGCCTGAGAATGCATTCTAACCTGCATATTTTACGCGAAACTTAATTTAGAAAGTCTAATACAGAAAAGTTGATTTCCTACTTTTTTGTTGGAAACAACAAAATGAGCCAGATCACTTAAATATGACGTCAGATACACATATCTACACATTTTCTCAGCCGTCTCAAAAAGACGAACAAAATGATATATCAAATGATCATTTTGAACGAATAAATATTTTACCCAAATTTAAAAATCTCCTAACCAGGGGGTATTATAAAAATCGTGAAATTCTCAAAGATAAAAATTTCCTCAGATCTTGTTTATTTTTAAAGTTTGTCTTGTTTAATAATATATCCAGCCTGAGAATGCATTCTAACCTGCATATTTTACGAGAAACTTAATTTAGAAAGTCTAATACAGAAAAGTTGATTTCCTAATTTTTTGTTGGAAACAACAAAATGAGCCAGATCACTTAAATATGACGTCAGAAACACATATCTACACATTTTCTCAGTCGTCTCAAAAAGACGAAGAAAATGATAATTCAAATGATCACTTTGAACGAAAAAATATTTTACCCAAATTTAAAAATCTCGTAACCAGGGGGTATTGTAAAAATCGTGAAATTCTCAAAGATGAAAATTTCCTCAGATCTTGTTTATTTTTAAAGTTTGTCCTGTTTAATGATATATCCAGCTTGAGAATGCATTCTAACCTGCATATTTCACCCGAAACTTAAGTTAGAATGTCTAATACAGAAAATTTGATTTCCTACTGTTTTGTTGGAAACAACAAAATGACCCAGATCACTTAAATATGACGTCAGAAACACATATCTACACATGTTCTCAGTCGTCTCAAAAAGACGAACAAAATGATATATCACATGATCATTTTGAACGAAAAAATATTTTACCTAAATGTAAAAATCTCTTAACCAGGGGGTATTGTAAAAGTCGTGAATTCTCAAAAATAAAAATTTCCTCAGATCTTGTTTATTTTTAAAGTTTGTCCTGTTTAATGATATATCTAGCTTGAGAATGCATTCTAACCTGCATATTTCACCCGAAACTTAAATTAGAAAGTCTAATGTAGAAAAGTTAAATTCGTACGTTTAATGTAGCAAACTACAAAATGACCCAGATCACTTAAATATGACGTCAGAAACTCATATCTACACATTTTCTCCGTCGTCTCAAAAAGACGAAGAAAATGATAATTCAAATGATCACTTTGAACGAAAAAATATTTTACCCAAATTTAAAAATCTCGTAACCAGGGGGTATTGTAAAAATCGTGAAATTCTCAAAGATGAAAATTTCCTCAGATCTTGTTTATTTTTAAAGTTTGTCCTGTTTAATGATATATCCAGCTTGAGAATGCATTCTAACCTGCATATTTCACCCGAAACTTAAGTTAGAATGTCTAATACAGAAAATTTGATTTCCTACTGTTTTGTTGGAAACAACAAAATGACCCAGATCACTTAAATATGACGTCAGAAACACATATCTACACATGTTCTCAGTCGTCTCAAAAAGACGAACAAAATGATATATCACATGATCATTTTGAACGAAAAAATATTTTACCTAAATGTAAAAATCTCTTAACCAGGGGGTATTGTAAAAGTCGTGAATTCTCAAAAATAAAAATTTCCTCAGATCTTGTTTATTTTTAAAGTTTGTCCTGTTTAATGATATATCTAGCTTGAGAATGCATTCTAACCTGCATATTTCACCCGAAACTTAAATTAGAAAGTCTAATGTAGAAAAGTTAAATTCGTACGTTTAATGTAGCAAACTACAAAATGACCCAGATCACTTAAATATGACGTCAGAAACTCATATCTACACATTTTCTCCGTCGTCTCAAAAAGACGAAGAAAATGATAATTCAAATGATCACTTTGAACGAAAAAATATTTTACCCAAATTTAAAAATCTCGTAACCAGGGGGTATTGTAAAAATCGTGAAATTCTCAAAAATAAAAATTTCCTCAGATCTTGTTTATTTTTAAAGTTTGTCTTGTTTAATAATATATCCAGCCTGAGAATGCATTCTAACCTGCATATTTTACGCGAAACTTAATTTAGAAAGTCTAATACAGAAAAGTTGATTTCCTACTTTTTTGTTGAAAACAACAAAATGAGCCAGATCACTTAAATATGACGTCAGAAACACATATCTACACATTATCTCAGCCGTCTCAAAATGCCGAACAAAATGATATATCAAATGATCATTTTGAACGAATAAATATTTTACCCAAATTTAAAAATCTCGTAACCAGGGGGTATTGTAAAAATCGTGAAATTCTCAAAGATGAAAATTTCCTCAGATCTTGTTTATTTATAAAGTTTGTCCTGTTTAATGATATATCCAGCTTGAGAATGCATTCTAACCTGCATATTTCACCCGAAACTTAAGTTAGAATGTCTAATACAGAAAATTTGATTTCCTACTGTTTTGTTGGAAACAACAAAATGACCCAGATCACTTAAATATGACGTCAGAAACACATATCTACACATTTTCTCCGTCGTCTCAAAAAGACGAAGAAAATGATAATTCAAATGATCACTTTGAACGAAAAAATATTTTACCCAAATTTAAAAATCTCGTAACCAGGGGGTATTGAAAAAATCGTGAAATTCTCAAAAATAGAAATTTCCTCAGATCTTGTTTATTTTTAAAGTTTGTCTTGTTTAATAATATATCCAGCCTGAGAATGCATTCTAACCTGCATATTTTACGCGAAACTTAATTTAGAAAGTCTAATACAGAAAAGTTGATTTCCTACTTTTTTGTTGGAAACAACAAAATGAGCCAGATCACTTAAATATGACGTCAGATACACATATCTACACATTTTCTCAGCCGTCTCAAAAAGACGAACAAAATGATATATCAAATGATCATTTTGAACGAATAAATATTTTACCCAAATTTAAAAATCTCCTAACCAGGGGGTATTATAAAAATCGTGAAATTCTCAAAGATAAAAATTTCCTCAGATCTTGATTATTTTTAAAGTTTGTCTTGTTTAATAATATATCCAGCCTGAGAATGCATTCTAACCTGCATATTTTACGAGAAACTTAATTTAGAAAGTCTAATACAGAAAAGTTGATTTCCTAATTTTTTGTTGGAAACAACAAAATGAGCCAGATCACTTAAATATGACGTCAGAAACACATATCTACACATTTTCTCAGTCGTCTCAAAAAGACGAAGAAAATGATAATTCAAATGATCACTTTGAACGAAAAAATATTTTACCCAAATTTAAAAATCTCGTAACCAGGGGGTATTGTAAAAATCGTGAAATTCTCAAAGATGAAAATTTCCTCAGATCTTGTTTATTTTTAAAGTTTGTCCTGTTTAATGATATATCCAGCTTGAGAATGCATTCTAACCTGCATATTTCACCCGAAACTTAAGTTAGAATGTCTAATACAGAAAATTTGATTTCCTACTGTTTTGTTGGAAACAACAAAATGACCCAGATCACTTAAATATGACGTCAGAAACACATATCTACACATGTTCTCAGTCGTCTCAAAAAGACGAACAAAATGATATATCACATGATCATTTTGAACGAAAAAATATTTTACCTAAATGTAAAAATCTCTTAACCAGGGGGTATTGTAAAAGTCGTGAATTCTCAAAAATAAAAATTTCCTCAGATCTTGTTTATTTTTAAAGTTTGTCCTGTTTAATGATATATCTAGCTTGAGAATGCATTCTAACCTGCATATTTCACCCGAAACTTAAATTAGAAAGTCTAATGTAGAAAAGTTAAATTCGTACGTTTAATGTAGCAAACTACAAAATGACCCAGATCACTTAAATATGACGTCAGAAACTCATATCTACACATTTTCTCCGTCGTCTCAAAAAGACGAAGAAAATGATAATTCAAATGATCACTTTGAACGAAAAAATATTTTACCCAAATTTAAAAATCTCGTAACCAGGGGGTATTGTAAAAATCGTGAAATTCTCAAAAATAAAAATTTCCTCAGATCTTGTTTATTTTTAAAGTTTGTCTTGTTTAATAATATATCCAGCCTGAGAATGCATTCTAACCTGCATATTTTACGCGAAACTTAATTTAGAAAGTCTAATACAGAAAAGTTGATTTCCTACTTTTTTGTTGAAAACAACAAAATGAGCCAGATCACTTAAATATGACGTCAGAAACACATATCTACACATTATCTCAGCCGTCTCAAAATGCCGAACAAAATGATATATCAAATGATCATTTTGAACGAATAAATATTTTACCCAAATTTAAAAATCTCGTAACCAGGGGGTATTGTAAAAATCGTGAAATTCTCAAAGATGAAAATTTCCTCAGATCTTGTTTATTTATAAAGTTTGTCCTGTTTAATGATATATCCATCTTGAGAATGCATTCTAACCTGCATATTTCACCCGAAACTTAAGTTAGAATGTCTAATACAGAAAATTTGATTTCCTACTGTTTTGTTGGAAACAACAAAATGACCCAGATCACTTAAATATGACGTCAGAAACACATATCTACACATGTTCTCAGTCGTCTCAAAAAGACGAACAAAATGATATATCACATGATCATTTTGAACGAAAAAATATTTTACCTAAATGTAAAAATCTCTTAACCAGGGGGTATTGTAAAAGTCGTGAATTCTCAAAAATAAAAATTTCCTCAGATCTTGTTTATTTTTAAAGTTTGTCCTGTTTAATGATATATCCAGCTTGAGAATGCATTCTAACCTGCATGTTTCACCCGAAACTTAAATTAGAAAGTCTAATGTAGAAAAGTTAAATTCGTACGTTTAATGTAGCAAACTACAAAATGACCCAGATCACTTAAATATGACGTCAGATACACATATCTACACATTTTCTCAGCCGTCTCAACAAGACGAACAAAATGATAATTCAAATGATCATTTTGAACGAAAAAATATTTTACCCAAATTTAAAAATCTCGTAACCAGGGGTTATTGTAAAAATCGTGAAATTCTCAAAAATAAAAATTTCCTCAGATCTTGTTTATTTTTAAAGTTTGTCTTGTTTAATAATATATCCAGCTTGAGAATGCATTCTAACCTGCATATTTTTCCCGAAACTTAAGTTAGAAAGTCTAATGTAGAAAAGTTAAATTCGTACGTTTTATGCAGCAAACAACAAAATGACCCAGATCACTTAAATATGACGTCAGAAACTCATATCTACACATTTTCTCCGTCGTCTCAAAAAGACGAAGAAAATGATAATTCAAATGATCACTTTGAACGAAAAAATATTTTACCCAAATTTAAAAATCTCGTAACCAGGGGGTATTGTAAAAATCGTGAAATTCTCAAAGATGAAAATTTCCTCAGATCTTGTTTATTTTTAAAGTTTGTCCTGTTTAATGATATATCCAGCTTGAGAATGCATTCTAACCTGCATATTTCACCCGAAACTTAAGTTAGAATGTCTAATACAGAAAATTTGATTTCCTACTGTTTTGTTGGAAACAACAAAATGACTCAGATCACTTAAATATGACGTCAGAAACACATATCTACACATGTTCTCAGTCGTCTCAAAAAGACGAACAAAATGATATATCACATGATCATTTTGAACGAAAAAATATTTTACCTAAATGTAAAAATCTCTTAACCAGGGGGTATTGTAAAAGTCGTGAATTCTCAAAAATAAAAATTTCCTCAGATCTTGTTTATTTTTAAAGTTTGTCCTGTTTAATGATATATCTAGCTTGAGAATGCATTCTAACCTGCATATTTCACCCGAAACTTAAATTAGAAAGTCTAATGTAGAAAAGTTAAATTCGTACGTTTAATGTAGCAAACTACAAAATGACCCAGATCACTTAAATATGACGTCAGAAACTCATATCTACACATTTTCTCCGTCGTCTCAAAAAGACGAAGAAAATGATAATTCAAATGATCACTTTGAACGAAAAAATATTTTACCCAAATTTAAAAATCTCGTAACCAGGGGGTATTGTAAAAATCGTGAAATTCTCAAAAATAAAAATTTCCTCAGATCTTGTTTATTTTTAAAGTTTGTCTTGTTTAATAATATATCCAGCCTGAGAATGCATTCTAACCTGCATATTTTACGCGAAACTTAATTTAGAAAGTCTAATACAGAAAAGTTGATTTCCTACTTTTTTGTTGAAAACAACAAAATGAGCCAGATCACTTAAATATGACGTCAGAAACACATATCTACACATTATCTCAGCCGTCTCAAAATGCCGAACAAAATGATATATCAAATGATCATTTTGAACGAATAAATATTTTACCCAAATTTAAAAATCTCGTAACCAGGGGGTATTGTAAAAATCGTGAAATTCTCAAAGATGAAAATTTCCTCAGATCTTGTTTATTTATAAAGTTTGTCCTGTTTAATGATATATCCAGCTTGAGAATGCATTCTAACCTGCATATTTCACCCGAAACTTAAGTTAGAATGTCTAATACAGAAAATTTGATTTCCTACTGTTTTGTTGGAAACAACAAAATGACCCAGATCACTTAAATATGACGTCAGAAACACATATCTACACATGTTCTCAGTCGTCTCAAAAAGACGAACAAAATGATATATCACATGATCATTTTGAACGAAAAAATATTTTACCTAAATGTAAAAATCTCTTAACCAGGGGGTATTGTAAAAGTCGTGAATTCTCAAAAATAAAAATTTCCTCAGATCTTGTTTATTTTTAAAGTTTGTCCTGTTTAATGATATATCCAGCTTGAGAATGCATTCTAACCTGCATGTTTCACCCGAAACTTAAATTAGAAAGTCTAATGTAGAAAAGTTAAATTCGTACGTTTAATGTAGCAAACTACAAAATGACCCAGATCACTTAAATATGACGTCAGATACACATATCTACACATTTTCTCAGCCGTCTCAAAAAGACGAACAAAATGATAATTCAAATGATCATTTTGAACGAAAAAATATTTTACCCAAATTTAAAAATCTCGTAACCAGGGGGTATTGTAAAAATCGTGAAATTCTCAAAAATAAAAATTTCCTCAGATCTTGTTTATTTTTAAAGTTTGTCTTGTTTAATAATATATCCAGCCTGAGAATGCATTCTAACCTGCATATTTTACGCGAAACTTAATTTAGAAAGTCTAATACAGAAAAGTTGATTTCCTACTTTTTTGTTGGAAACAACAAAATGAGCCAGATCACTTAAATATGACGTCAGATACACATATCTACACATTTTCTCAGCCGTCTCAAAAAGACGAACAAAATGATATATCAAATGATCATTTTGAACGAATAAATATTTTACCCAAATTTAAAAATCTCGTAACCAGGGGGTATTATAAAAATCGTGAAATTCTCAAAGATAAAAATTTCCTCAGATCTTGTTTATTTTTAAAGTTTGTCCTGTTTAATGATATATCCATCTTGAGAATGCATTCTAACCTGCATATTTCACCCGAAACTTAAGTTAGAATGTCTAATACAGAAAATTTTATTTCCTACTGTTTTGTTGGAAACAACAAAATGACCCAGATCACTTAAATATGACGTCAGAAACACATATCTACACAGGTTCTCAGTCGTCTCAAAAAGACGAACAAAATGATATATCACATGATCATTTTGAACGAAAAAATATTTTACCTAAATGTAAAAATCTCGTAACCAGGGGGTATTGTAAAAGTCGTGAATTCTCAAAAATAATAATTTCCTCAGATCTTGTTTATTTTTAAAGTTTGTCCTGTTTAATGATATATCCAGCTTGAGAATGCATTCTAACCTGCATATTTCACCCGAAACTTAAGTTAGAAAGTCTAATGTAGAAAAGTTAAATTCGTACGTTTAATGTAGCAAACTACAAAATGACCCAGATCACTTAAATATGACGTCAGAAACTCATATCTACACATTTTCTCAGTCGTCTCAAAAAGACGAACAAAATGCTAATTCAAATGATCATTTTGAACGAAAAAATATTTTACCCAAATTTAAAAATCTCGTAACCAGGGGGTATTGTAAAAATCGTGAAATTCTCAAAAATAAAAATTTCCTCAGATCTTGTTTATTTTTAAAGTTTGTCATGTTTAATGATATATCCAGCTTGAGAATGCATTCTAACCTGCATATTTTTCCCGAAACTTAAGTTAGAAAGTCTAATGTAGAAAAGTTAAATTCGTACGTTTTATGCAGCAAACAACAAAATGACCCAGATCACTTAAATATGACGTCAGAAACTCATATCTACACATTTTCTCCGTCGTCTCAAAAAGACGAAGAAAATGATAATTCAAATGATCACTTTGAACGAAAAAATATTTTACCCAAATTTAAAAATCTCGTAACCAGGGGGTATTGTAAAAATCGTGAAATTCTCAAAAATGAAAATTTCCTCAGATCTTGTTTATTTTTAAAGTTTGTCTTGTTTAATAATATATCCAGCCTGAGAATGCATTCTAACCTGCATATTTTACGCGAAACTTAATTTAGAAAGTCTAATACAGAAAAGTTGATTTCCTATTTTTTTGTTGGAAACAACAAAATGAGCCAGATCACTTAAATATGACGTCAGATACACATATCTACACATTTTCTCAGCCGTCTCAAAAAGACGAACAAAATGATATATCAAATGATCATTTTGAACGAATAAATATTTTACCCAAATTTAAAAATCTCGTAAACAGGGGGTATTGTAAAAATCGTGAAATTCTCAAAGATGAAAATTTCCTCAGATCTTGTTTATTTATAAAGATTGTCCTGTTTAATGATATATCCAGCTTGAGAATGCATTCTTACCTGCATATTTCACCCGAAACTTAAGTTAGAAAGTCTAATATAGAAAATTTGATTTCCTACTGTTTTGTTGGAAACAACAAAATGACCCAGATCACTTAAATATGACGTCAGAAACACATATCTACACATGTTCTCAGTCGTCTCAAAAAGACGAACAAAATGATATATCACATGATCATTTTGAACGAAAAAATATTTTACCTAAATGTAAAAATCTCGTAACCAGGGGGTATTGTAAAAGTCGTGAATTCTCAAAAATAAAAATTTCCTCAGATCTTGTTTATTTTTAAAGTTTGTCTTGTTTAATGATATATCCAGCTTGAGAATGCATTCTAACCTGCATATTTCACCCGAAACTTAAATTAGAAAGTCTAATGTAGAAAAGTTAAATTCGTACGTTTAATGTAGCAAACTACAAAATGACCCAGATCACTTAAATATGACGTCAGAAACTCATATCTACACATTTTCTCAGTCGTCTCAAAAAGACGAAGAAAATGATAATTCAAATGATCACTTTGAACGAAAAAATATTTTACCCAAATTTAAAAATCTCGTAACCAGGGGGTATTGTAAAAATCGTGAAATTCTCAAAAATAAAAATTTCCTCAGATCTTGTTTATTTTTAAAGTTTGTCTTGTTTAATGATATATCCAGCCTGAGAATGCATTCTAACCTGCATATTTTACGCGAAACTTAATTTAGAAAGTCTAATACAGAAAAGTTGATTTCCTACTTTTTTGTTGGAAACAACAAAATGAGCCAGATCACTTAAATATGACGTCAGATACACATATCTACACATTTTCTCAGCCGTCTCAAAAAGACGAACAAAATGATATATCAAATGATCATTTTGAACGAATAAATATTTTACCCAAATTTAAAAATCTCCTAACCAGGGGGTATTATAAAAATTGTGAAATTCTCAAAAATAAAAATTTCCTCAGATCTTGTTTATTTTTAAAGTTTGTCTTGTTTAATAATATATCCAGCCTGAGAATGCATTCTAACCTGCATATTTTACGCGAAACTTAATTTAGAAAGTCTAATACAGAAAAGTTGATTTCCTACTGTTTTGTTGGAAACAACAAAATGACCCAGATCACTTAAATATGACGTCAGAAACACATATCTACACATGTTCTCAGTCGTCTCAAAAAGACGAACAAAATGATATAGCACATGATCATTTTGAACGAAAAAATATTTTACATAAATGTAAAAATCTCGTAACCAGGGGGTATTGTAAAAATCGTGAAATTCTCAAAAATAAAAATTTCCTCAGATCTTGTTTATTTTTAAAGTTTGGCCTGTTTAATAATATATCCAGCCTGAGAATGCATTCTAACCTGCATATTTTACGCGAAACTTAATTTAGAAAGTCTAATACAGAAAAGTTGATTTCCTACTTTTTTGTTGGAAACAACAAAATGAGCCAGATCACTTAAATATGACGTCAGAAACTCATATCTACACATTTTCTCAGTCGTCTCAAAAAGACGAACAAAATGATAATTCAAATGATCATTTTGAACGAAAAAATATTTTACCCAAATTTAAAAATCTCGTAACCAGGGGGTATTGTAAAAATCGTGAAATTCTCAAAAATAAAAATTTCCTCAGATCTTGTTTATTTTTAAAGTTTTTCTTGTTTAATAATATATCCAGCCTGAGAATGCATTCTAACCTGCATATTTTACGCGAAACTTAATTTAGAAAGTCTAATACAGAAAAGTTGATTTCCTACTTTTTTGTTGGAAACAACAAAATGAGCCAGATCACTTAAATATGATGTCAGAAACACATATCTACACATTTTCTCAGCCGTCTCAAAAAGCCGAACAAAATGATATATCAAATGATCATTTTGAACGAAAAAATATTTAACATAAATGTAAAAATCTCGTAACCAGGGGGTATTGTAAAAATCGTGAAATTCTCAAAAATAAAAATTTCCTCAGATCTTGTTTATTTTTAAAGTTTGTCATGTTTAATGATATATCCAGCTTGAGAATGCATTCTAACCTGCATATTTCACCCGAAACTTAAGTTAGAAAGTCTAATGCAGAAAAGTTAAATTCGTACGTTTTATGTAGCAAACAACAAAATGACCCAGATCACTTAAATATGACGTCAGAAACTCATATCTACACATTTTCTCAGTCGTCTCAAAAAGACGAACAAAATGATCATTCAAATGATCATTTTGAACGAAAAAATATTTTACCCAAATTTAAAAATCTCGTAACCAGGGGGTATTGTAAAAATCGTGAAATTCTCAAAAATAAAAATTTCCTCAGATCTTGTTTATTTTTAAAGTTTGTCTTGTTTAATAATATATCCAGCCTGAGAATGCATTCTAACCTGCATATTTTACGCGAAACTTAATTTAGAAAGTCTAATACAGAAAAGTTGATTTCCTACTTTTTTGTTGGAAACAACAAAATGAGCCAGATCACTTAAATATGACGTCAGATACACATATCTACACATTTTCTCAGCCGTCTCAAAAGACGAACAAAATGATATTTCAAATGATCATTTTGAACGAATAAATATTTTACCCAAATTTAAAAATCTCCTAACCAGGGGGTATTATAAAAATCGTGAAATTCTCAAAGATAAAAATTTCCTCAGATCTTGTTTATTTTTAAAGTTTGTCCTGTTTAATGATATATCCAGCTTGAGAATGCATTCTAACCTGCATATTTTTCCCGAAACTTAAGTTAGAAAGTCTAATGTAGAAAAGTTAAATTCGTACGTTTTATGCAGCAAACAACAAAATGACCCAGATCACTTAAATATGACGTCAGAAACTCATATCTACACATTTTATCCGTCGTCTCAAAAAGACGAAGAAAATGATAATTCAAATGATCACTTTGAACGAAAAAATATTTTACCCAAATTTAAAAATCTCGTAACCAGGGGGTATTGTAAAAATCGTGAAATTCTCAAAAATGAAAATTTCCTCAGATCTTGTTTATTTTTAAAATTTGTCTTGTTTAATAATATATCCAGCCTGAGAATGCATTCTAACCTGCATATTTTACGCGAAACTTAATTTAGAAAGTCTAATACAGAAAAGTTGATTTCCTACTTTTTTGTTGGAAACAACAAAATGAGCCAGATCACTTAAATATGACGTCAGAAACACATATCTACACATTTTCTCAGCCGTCTCAAAATGCCGAACAAAATGATATATCAAATGATCATTTTGAACGAATAAATATTTTACCCAAATTTAAAAATCTCGTAACCAGGGGGTATTGTAAAAATCGTGAAATTCTCAAAGATGAAAATTTCCTCAGATCTTGTTTATTTTTAAAGTTTGTCCTGTTTAATGATATATCCAGCTTGAGAATGCATTCTAACCTGCATATTTTTCCCGAAACTTAAGTTAGAATGTCTAATACAGAAAATTTGATTTCCTACTGTTTTGTTGGAAACAACAAAATGACCCAGATCACTTAAATATGACGTCAGAAACACATATCTACACAGGTTCTCAGTCGTCTCAAAAAGACGAACAAAATGATATATCACATGATCATTTTGAACGAAAAAATATTTTACCCAAATTTAAAAATCTCGTAACCAGGGGGTATTGTAAAAATCGTGAAATTCTCAAAGATGAAAATTTCCTCAGATCTTGTTTATTTATAAAGTTTGTCCTGTTTAATGATATATCCAGCTTGAGAATGCATTCTAACCTGCATATTTCACCCGAAACTTAAGTTAGAATGTCTAATACAGAAAATTTGATTTCCTACTGTTTTGTTGGAAACAACAAAATGACCCAGATCACTTAAATATGACGTCAGAAACACTATCTACACATGTTCTCAGTCGTCTCAAAAAGACGAACAAAATGATATATCACATGATCATTTTGAACGAAAAAATATTTTACCTAAATGTAAAATCTAGTAACCAGGGGGTATTGTAAAAGTCGTGAATTCTCAAAAATAAAAATTTCCTCAGATCTTGTTTATTTTTAAAGTTTGTCTTGTTTAATGATATATCCAGCTTGAGAATGCATTCTAACCTGCATATTTCACCCGAAACTTAAATTAGAAAGTCTAATGTAGAAAAGTTAAATTCGTACGTTTAATGTAGCAAACTACAAAATGACCCAGATCACTTAAATATGACGTCAGAAACTCATATCTACACATTTTCTCCGTCGTCTCAAAAAGACGAAGAAAATGATAATTCAAATGATCACTTTGAACGAAAAAATATTTTACCCAAATTTAAAAATCTCGTAACCAGGGGTATTGTAAAAATCGTGAAATTCTCAAAAATAAAAATTTCCTCAGATCTTGTTTATTTTTAAAGTTTGTCATGTTTAATGATATATCCAGCTTGAGAATGCATTCTAACCTGCATATTTTTCCCGAAACTTAAGTTAGAAAGTCTAATGTAGAAAAGTTAAATTCGTACGTTTAATGTAGCAAACAACAAAATGACCCAGATCACTTAAATATGACGTCAGAAACTCATATCTACACATTTTCTCCGTCGTCTCAAAAAGACGAAGAAAATGATAATTCAAATGATCACTTTGAACGAAAAAATATTTTACCCAAACTTAAAAATCTCGTAACCAGGGAGTATTGTAAAAATCGTGAAATTCTCAAAAATAAAAATTTCCTCAGATCTTGTTTATTTTTAAAGTTTGTCTTGTTTAATGATATATCCAGCCTGAGAATGCATTCTAACCTGCATATTTTACGCGAAACTTAATTTAGAAAGTCTAATACAGAAAAGTTGATTTCCTACTTTTTTGTTGGAAACAACAAAATGAGCCAGATCACTTAAATATGACGTCAGATACACATATCTACACATTTTCTCAGCCGTCTCAAAAAGACGAACAAAATGATATATCAAATGATCATTTTGAACGAATAAATATTTTACCCAAATGTAAAAATCTCGTAACCAGGGGGTATTGTAAAAATCGTGAAATTCTCAAAAATAAAAATTTCCTCAGATCTTGTTTATTTTTAAAGTTTGTCCTGTTTAATAATATATCCAGCCTGAGAATGCATTCTAACCTGCATATTTTACGCGAAACTTAATTTAGAAAGTCTAATACAGAAAAGTTGATTTCCTACTTTTTTGTTGGAAACAACAAAATGAGCCAGATCACTTAAATATGACGTCAGATACACATATCTACACATTTTCTCAGCCGTCTCAAAAAGACGAACAAAATGATATTTCAAATGATCATTTTGAACGAATAAATATTTTACCCAAATTTAAAAATCTCCTAACCAGGGGGTATTATAAAAATCGTGAAATTCTCAAAGATAAAAATTTCCTCAGATCTTGTTTATTTTTAAAGTTTGTCCTGTTTAATGATATATCCAGCTTGAGAATGCATTCTAACCTGCATATTTTTCCCGAAACTTAAGTTAGAAAGTCTAATGCAGAAAAGTTAAATTCGTACGTTTTAAGCAGCAAACAACAAAATGACCCAGATCACTTAAATATGACGTCAGAAACTCATATCTACACATTTTCTCCGTCGTCTCAAAAAGACGAAGAAAATGATAATTCAAATGATCACTTTGAACGAAAAAATATTTTACCCAAATTTAAAAATCTCGTAACCAGGGGGTATTGTAAAAATCGTGAAATTCTCAAAAATAAAAATTTCCTCAGATCTTGTTTATTTTTAAAATTTGTCTTGTTTAATAATATATCCAGCCTGAGAATGCATTCTAACCTGCATATTTTACGCGAAACTTAATTTAGAAAGTCTAATACAGAAAAGTTGATTTCCTACTTTTTTGTTGGAAACAACAAAATGAGCCAGATCACTTAAATATGACGTCAGATACACATATCTACACATTTTCTCAGCCGTCTCAAAAAGACGAACAAAATGATATATCAAATGATCATTTTGAACGAATAAATATTTTACCCAAATTTAAAAATCTCCTAACCAGGGTGTATTATAAAAATCGTGAAATTCTGAAAGATAAAAATTTCCTCAGATCTTGTTTATTTTTAAAGTTTGTCCTGTTTAATGATATATCCAGCTTGAGAATGCATTCTAACCTGCATATTTCACCCGAAACTTATATTATAAAGTCTAATGGAGAAAAGTTAATTTCGTACGTTTAATGTAGCAAACAACAAAATGACCCAGATCACTTAAATATGACGTCAGAAACACATATCTACACATTTTCTCAGTCGTCTCAAAAAGACGAACAAAATGATATATCACATGATCATTTTGAACGAAAAAATATTTTACCCAAATTTAAAAATCTCGTGACCAGGGGGTATTGTGAAAATCGTGAAATTCTCAAAAATAAAAATTTCCTCAGATCTTGTTTATTTTTAAAGTTTGTCCTGTTTAATAATATATCCAGCCTGAGAATGCATTCTAACCTGCATATTTTACGCGAAACTTAATTTAGAAAGTCTAATACAGAAAAGTTGATTTCCTACTTTTTTGTTGGAAACAACAAAATGAGCCAGATCACTTAAATATGACGTCAGAAACTCATATCTACACATTTTCTCAGTCGTCTCAAAAAGACGAAGAAAATGATAATTCAAATGATCACTTTGAACGAAAAAATATTTTACCCAAATTTAAAAATCTCGTAACCAGGGGGTATTGTAAAAATCGTGAAATTCTCAAAGATAGAAATTTCCTTAGATCTTGTTTATTTTTAAAGTTTGTCTTGTTTAATAATATATCCAGCCTGAGAATGCATTCTAACCTGCATATTTTACGCGAAACTTAATTTAGAAAGTCTAATACAGAAAAGTTGATTTCCTACTTTTTTGTTGGAAACAACAAAATGAGCCAGATCACTTAAATATGACGTCAGATACACATATCTACACATTTTCTCAGCCGTCTCAAAAAGACGGACAAAATGATATATCACATGATCATTTAGAACGAAAAAATATTTTACCTAAATGTAAAAATCTCGTAACCAGGGGGTATTGTAAAAGTCGTGAATTCTCAAAAATAAAAATTTCCTCAGATCTTGTTTATTTTTAAAGTTTGTCCTGTTTAATGATATATCCAGCCTGAGAATGCATTCTAACCTGCATATTTCACCCGAAACTTAAGTTAGAAAGTCTAATGTAGAAAAGTTAAATTCGTACGTTTAATGTAGCAAACTACAAAATGACCCAGATCACTTAAATATGACGTCAGAAACTCATATCTACACATTTTCTCAGTCGTCTCAAAAAGACGAACAAAATGCTAATTCAAATGATCATTTTGAACGAAAAAATATTTTACCCAAATTTAAAAATCTCGTAACCAGGGGGTATTGTAAAAATCGTGAAATTCTCAAAAATAAAAATTTACTCAGATCTTGTTTATTTTTAAAGTTTGTCATGTTTAATGATATATCCAGCTTGAGAATGCATTCTAACCTGCATATTTTTCCCGAAACTTAAGTTAGAAAGTCTAATGTAGAAAAGTTAAATTCGTACGTTTTATGCAGCAAACAACAAAATGACCCAGATCACTTAAATATGACGTCAGAAACTCATATCTACACATTTTCTCCGTCGTCTCAAAAAGACGAAGAAAATGATAATTCAAATGATCACTTTGAACGAAAAAATATTTTACCCAAATTTAAAAATCTCGTAACCAGGGGGTATTGTAAAAATCGTGAAATTCTCAAAAATAAAAATTTCCTCAGATCTTGTTTATTTTTAAAGTTTGTCTTGTTTAATAATATATCCAGCCTGAGAATGCATTCTAACCTGCATATTTTACGCGAAACTTAATTTAGAAAGTCTAATACAGAAAAGTTGATTTCCTACTTTTTTGTTGGAAACAACAAAATGAGCCAGATCACTTAAATATGACGTCAGAAACACATATCTACACATTTTCTCAGCCGTCTCAAAATGCCGAACAAAATGATATATCAAATGATCATTTTGAACGAATAAATATTTTACCCAAATTTAAAAATCTCGTAACCAGGGGGTATTGTAAAAATCGTGAAATTCTCAAAGATGAAAATTTCCTCAGATCTTGTTTATTTATAAAGTTTGTCCTGTTTAATGATATATCCAGCTTGAGAATGCATTCTAACCTGCATATTTCACCCGAAACTTAAGTTAGAATGTCTAATACAGAAAATTTGATTTCCTACTGTTTTGTTGGAAACAACAAAATGACCCAGATCACTTAAATATGACGTCAGAAACACATATCTACACATGTTCTCAGTCGTCTCAAAAAGACGAACAAAATGATATATCACATGATCATTTTGAACGAAAAAATATTTTACCTAAATGTAAAAATCTCGTAACCAGGGGGTATTGTAAAAGTCGTGAATTCTCAAAAATAAAAATTTCCTCAGATCTTGTTTATTTTTAAAGTTTGTCCTGTTTAATGATATATCCAGCTTGAGAATGCATTCTAACCTGCATATTTCACCCGAAACTTAAGTTAGAAAGTCTAATGTAGAAAAGTTAAATTCGTACGTTTAATGTAGCAAACTACAAAATGACCCAGATCACTTAAATATGACGTCAGAAACTCATATCTACACATTTTCTCAGTCGTCTCAAAAAGACGAAGAAAATGCTAATTCAAATGATCATTTTGAACGAAAAAAATATTTTACCTAAATTTAAAAATCTCGTAACCAGGGGGTATTGTAAAAATCGTGAAATTCTCAAAAATAAAAATTTCCTCAGATCTTGTTTATTTTTAAAGTTTGTCATGTTTAATGATATATCCAGCTTGAGAATGCATTCTAACCTGCATATTTTTCCCGAAACTTAAGTTAGAAAGTCTAATGTAGAAAAGTTAAATTCGTACGTTTTATGCAGCAAACAACAAAATGACCCAGATCACTTAAATATGACGTCAGAAACTCATATCTACACATTTTCTCCGTCGTCTCAAAAAGACGAAGAAAATGATAATTCAAATGATCACTTTGAACGAAAAAATATTTTACCCAAATTTAAAAATCTCGTAACCAGGGGGTATTGTAAAAATCGTGAAATTCTCAAAAATAAAAATTTCCTCAGATCTTGTTTATTTTTAAAGTTTGTCTTGTTTAATAATATATCCAGCCTGAGAATGCATTCTAACCTGCATATTTTACGCGAAACTTAATTTAGAAAGTCTAATACAGAAAAGTTGATTTCCTACTTTTTTGTTGGAAACAACAAAATGAGCCAGATCACTTAAATATGACGTCAGAAACACATATCTACACATTTTCTCAGCCGTCTCAAAATGCCGAACAAAATGATATATCAAATGATCATTTTGAACGAATAAATATTTTACCCAAATTTAAAAATCTCGTAACCAGGGGGTATTGTAAAAATCGTGAAATTCTCAAAGATGAAA
This sequence comes from Lutraria lutraria, assembly GCA_964023205.1. Lineage (NCBI taxonomy): Eukaryota > Metazoa > Mollusca > Bivalvia > Venerida > Mactridae > Lutraria > Lutraria lutraria. The sequence continues at coordinate 10,330,425 of OZ026839.1, read as the reverse complement.
ATTTCCTCAGATCTTGTTTATTTATAAAGTTTGTCCTGTTTAATGATATATCCAGCTTGAGAATGCATTCTAACCTGCATATTTCACCCGAAACTTAAGTTAGAATGTCTAATACAGAAAATTTGATTTCCTACTGTTTTGTTGGAAACAACAAAATGACCCAGATCACTTAAATATGACGTCAGAAACACATATCTACACATGTTCTCAGTCGTCTCAAAAAGACGAACAAAATGATATATCACATGATCATTTTGAACGAAAAAATATTTTACCTAAATGTAAAAATCTCGTAACCAGGGGGTATTGTAAAAGTCGTGAATTCTCAAAAATAAAAATTTCCTCAGATCTTGTTTATTTTTAAAGTTTGTCCTGTTTAATGATATATCCAGCTTGAGAATGCATTCTAACCTGCATATTTCACCCGAAACTTAAGTTAGAAAGTCTAATGTAGAAAAGTTAAATTCGTACGTTTAATGTAGCAAACTACAAAATGACCCAGATCACTTAAATATGACGTCAGAAACTCATATCTACACATTTTCTCAGTCGTCTCAAAAAGACGAAGAAAATGCTAATTCAAATGATCATTTTGAACGAAAAAAATATTTTACCTAAATTTAAAAATCTCGTAACCAGGGGGTATTGTAAAAATCGTGAAATTCTCAAAAATAAAAATTTCCTCAGATCTTGTTTATTTTTAAAGTTTGTCATGTTTAATGATATATCCAGCTTGAGAATGCATTCTAACCTGCATATTTTTCCCGAAACTTAAGTTAGAAAGTCTAATGTAGAAAAGTTAAATTCGTACGTTTTATGCAGCAAACAACAAAATGACCCAGATCACTTAAATATGACGTCAGAAACTCATATCTACACATTTTCTCCGTCGTCTCAAAAAGACGAAGAAAATGATAATTCAAATGATCACTTTGAACGAAAAAATATTTTACCCAAATTTAAAAATCTCGTAACCAGGGGGTATTGTAAAAATCGTGAAATTCTCAAAAATAAAAATTTCCTCAGATCTTGTTTATTTTTAAAGTTTGTCTTGTTTAATAATATATCCAGCCTGAGAATGCATTCTAACCTGCATATTTTACGCGAAACTTAATTTAGAAAGTCTAATACAGAAAAGTTGATTTCCTACTTTTTTGTTGGAAACAACAAAATGAGCCAGATCACTTAAATATGACGTCAGAAACACATATCTACACATTTTCTCAGCCGTCTCAAAATGCCGAACAAAATGATATATCAAATGATCATTTTGAACGAATAAATATTTTACCCAAATTTAAAAATCTCGTAACCAGGGGGTATTGTAAAAATCGTGAAATTCTCAAAGATGAAAATTTCCTCAGATCTTGTTTATTTATAAAGTTTGTCCTGTTTAATGATATATCCAGCTTGAGAATGCATTCTAACCTGCATATTTCACCCGAAACTTAAGTTAGAATGTCTAATACAGAAAATTTGATTTCCTACTGTTTTGTTGGAAACAACAAAATGACCCAGATCACTTAAATATGACGTCAGAAACACATATCTACACATGTTCTCAGTCGTCTCAAAAAGACGAACAAAATGATATATCACATGATCATTTTGAACGAAAAAATATTTTACCTAAATGTAAAAATCTCGTAACCAGGGGGTATTGTAAAAGTCGTGAATTCTCAAAAATAAAAATTTCCTCAGATCTTGTTTATTTTTAAAGTTTGTCCTGTTTAATGATATATCCAGCTTGAGAATGCATTCTAACCTGCATATTTCACCCGAAACATAAGTTAGAAAGTCTAATGTAGAAAAGTTAAATTCGTACGTTTAATGTAGCAAACTACAAAATGACCCAGATCACTTAAATATGACGTCAGAAACTCATATCTACACATTTTCTCAGTCGTCTCAAAAAGACGAACAAAATGCTAATTCAAATGATCATTTTGAACGAAAAAATATTTTACCCAAATTTAAAAATCTCGTAACCAGGGGGTATTGTAAAAATCGTGAAATTCTCAAAAATAAAAATTTACTCAGATCTTGTTTATTTTTAAAGTTTGTCATGTTTAATGATATATCCAGCTTGAGAATGCATTCTAACCTGCATATTTTTCCCGAAACTTAAGTTAGAAAGTCTAATGTAGAAAAGTTAAATTCGTACGTTTTATGCAGCAAACAACAAAATGACCCAGATCACTTAAATATGACGTCAGAAACTCATATCTACACATTTTCTCCGTCGTCTCAAAAAGACGAAGAAAATGATAATTCAAATGATCACTTTGAACGAAAAAATATTTTACCCAAATTTAAAAATCTCGTAACCAGGGGGTATTGTAAAAATCGTGAAATTCTCAAAAATAAAAATTTCCTCAGATCTTGTTTATTTTTAAAGTTTGTCTTGTTTAATAATATATCCAGCTTGAGAATGCATTCTAACCTGCATATTTTACGCGAAACTTAATTTAGAAAGTCTAATACAGAAAAGTTGATTTCCTACTTTTTTGTTGGAAACAACAAAATGAGCCAGATCACTTAAATATGACGTCAGATACACATATCTACACATTTTCTCAGCCGTCTCAAAAAGACGAACAAAATGATATATCAAATGATCATTTTGAACGAATAAATATCTTACCCAAATTTAAAAATCTCCTAACCAGGGGGTATTATAAAAATCGCGAAATTCTCAAAAATAAAAATTTCCTCAGATCTTGTTTATTTTTAAAGTTTGTCCTGTTTAATGATATATCCAGCTTGAGAATGCATTCTAACCTGCATATTTCACCCGAAACTTAAGTTAGAAAGTCTAATGTAGAAAAGTTAAATTCGTACGTTTTATGCAGCAAACAACAAAATGACCCAGATCACTTAAATATGACGTCAGAAACTCATATCTACACATTTTCTCAGTCGTCTCAAAAAGACGAAGAAAATGATAATTAAAATGATCACTTTGAACGAAAAAATATTTTACCCAAATATAAAAATCTCGTAACCAGGGGGTATTGTAAAAATCGTGAAATTCTCAAAAATAGAAATTTCCTTAGATCTTGTTTATTTTTAAAGTTTGTCTTGTTTAATAATATATCCAGCCTGAGAATGCATTCTAACCTGCATATTTTACGCGAAACTTAATTTAGAAAGTCTAATACAGAAAAGTTGATTTCCTAATTTTTTGTTGGAAACAACAAAATGAGACAGATCACTTAAATATGACGTCAGATACACATATCTACACATTTTCTCAGCCGTCTCAAAAAGACGAACAAAATGATATATCAAATGATCATTTTGAACGAATAAATATTTTACCCAAATTTAAAATTCTCCTAACCAGGGGGTATTATAAAAATCGCGAAATTCTCAAAGATAAAAATTTCCTCAGATCTTGTTTATTTTTAAAGTTTGTCCTGTTTAATGATATATCCAGCTTGAGAATGCATTCTAACCTGCATATTTTTCCCGAAACTTAAGTTAGAAAGTCTAATGTAGAAAAGTTAAATTCGTACGTTTTATGCAGCAAACAACAAAATGACCCAGATCACTTAAATATGACGTCAGAAACTCATATCTACACATATTCTCCGTCGTCTCAAAAAGACGAAGAAAATGATAATTCAAATGATCACTTTGAACGAAAAAATATTTTACCCAAATTTAAAAATCTCGTAACCAGGGGGTATTGTAAAAATCGTGAAATTCTCAAAAATAAAAATTTCCTCAGATCTTGTTTATTTTTAAAGTTTGTCTTGTTTAATAATATATCCAGCCTGAGAATGCATTCTAACCTGCATATTTTACGCGAAACTTAATTTAGAAAGTTTAATACAGAAAAGTTGATTTCCTACTTTTTTGTTGGAAACAACAAAATGAGCCAGATCACTTAAATATGACGTCAGATACACATATCTACACATTTTCTCAGCCGTCTCAAAAAGACGAACAAAATGATATTTCAAATGATCATTTTGAACGAATAAATATTTTACCCTAATTTAAAAATCTCCTAACCAGGGGGTATTATAAAAATCGTGAAATTCTCAAAGATAAAAATTTCCTCAGATCTTGTTTATTTTTAAAGTTTGTCCTGTTTAATGATATATCCAGCTTGAGAATGCATTCTAACCTGCATATTTTTCCCGAAACTTAAGTTAGAAAGTCTAATGTAGAAAAGTTAAATTCGTACGTTTTATGCAGCAAACAACAAAATGACCCAGATCACTTAAATATGACGTCAGAAACTCATATCTACACATTTTCTCCGTCGTCTCAAAAAGACGAAGAAAATGATAATTCAAATGATCACTTTGAACGAAAAAATATTTTACCCAAATTTAAAAATCTCGTAACCAGGGGGTATTGTAAAAATCGTGAAATTCTCAAAAATAAAAATTTCCTCAGATCTTGTTTATTTTAAAAATTTGTCTTGTTTAATAATATATCCAGCCTGAGAATGCATTCTAACCTGCATATTTTACGCGAAACTTAATTTAGAAAGTCTAATACAGAAAAGTTGATTTCCTACTTTTTTGTTGGAAACAACAAAATGAGCCAGATCACTTAAATATGACGTCAGATACACATATCTACACATTTTCTCAGCCGTCTCAAAAAGACGAACAAAATGATATATCAAATGATCATTTTGAACGAATAAATATTTTACCCAAATTTAAAAATCTCCTAACCAGGGTGTATTATAAAAATCGTGAAATTCTGAAAGATAAAAATTTCCTCAGATCTTGTTTATTTTTAAAGTTTGTCCTGTTTAATGATATATCCAGCTTGAGAATGCATTCTAACCTGCATATTTCACCCGAAACTTATATTAGAAAGTCTAATGGAGAAAAGTTAATTTCGTACGTTTAATGTAGCAAACAACAAAATGACCCAGATCACTTAAATATGACGTCAGAAACACATATCTACACATTTTCTCAGTCGTCTCGAAAAGACGAACAAAATGATATATCACATGATCATTTTGAACGAAAAAATATTTTACCCAAATTTAAAAATCTCGTGACCAGGGGGTATTGTGAAAATCGTGAAATTCTCAAAAATAAAAATTTCCTCAGATCTTGTTTATTTTTAAAGTTTGTCCTGTTTAATAATATATCCAGCCTGAGAATGCATTCTAACCTGCATATTTTACGCGAAACTTAATTTAGAAAGTCTAATACAGAAAAGTTGATTTCCTACTTTTTTGTTGGAAACAACAAAATGAGCCAGATCACTTAAATATGACGTCAGAAACTCATATCTACACATTTTCTCAGTCGTCTCAAAAAGACGAAGAAAATGATAATTAAAATGATCACTTTGAACGAAAAAATATTTTACCCAAATTTAAAAATCTCGTAACCAGGGGGTATTGTAAAAATCGTGAAATTCTCAAAAATAGAAATTTCCTTAGATCTTGTTTATTTTTAAAGTTTGTCTTGTTTAATAATATATCCAGCCTGAGAATGCATTCTAACCTGCATATTTTACGCGAAACTTAATTTAGAAAGTCTAATACAGAAAAGTTGATTTCCTACTTTTTTGTTGGAAACAACAAAATGAGCCAGATCACTTAAATATGACGTCAGATACACATATCTACACATTTTCTCAGCCGTCTCAAAAAGACGGACAAAATGATATATCACATGATCATTTAGAACGAAAAAATATTTTACCTAAATGTAAAAATCTCGTAACCAGGGGGTATTGTAAAAGTCGTGAATTCTCAAAAATAAAAATTTCCTCAGATCTTGTTTATTTTTAAAGTTTGTCCTGTTTAATGATATATCCAGCCTGAGAATGCATTCTAACCTGCATATTTCACCCGAAACTTAAGTTAGAAAGTCTAATGTAGAAAAGTTAAATTCGTACGTTTAATGTAGCAAACTACAAAATGACCCAGATCACTTAAATATGACGTCAGAAACTCATATCTACACATTTTCTCAGTCGTCTCAAAAAGACGAACAAAATGCTAATTCAAATGATCATTTTGAACGAAAAAATATTTTACCCAAATTTAAAAATCTCGTAACCAGGTGGTATTGTAAAAATCGTGAAATTCTCAAAAATAAAAATTTACTCAGATCTTGTTTATTTTTAAAGTTTGTCATGTTTAATGATATATCCAGCTTGAGAATGCATTCTAACCTGCATATTTTTCCCGAAACTTAAGTTAGAAAGTCTAATGTAGAAAAGTTAAATTCGTACGTTTTATGCAGCAAACAACAAAATGACCCAGATCACTTAAATATGACGTCAGAAACTCATATCTACACATTTTCTCCGTCGTCTCAAAAAGACGAAGAAAATGATAATTCAAATGATCACTTTGAACGAAAAAATATTTTACCCAAATTTAAAAATCTCGTAACCAGGGGGTATTGTAAAAATCCTGAAATTCTCAAAAATAAAAATTTCCTCAGATCTTGTTTATTTTTAAAGTTTGTCTTGTTTAATAATATATCCAGCCTGAGAATGCATTCTAACCTGCATATTTTACGCGAAACTTAATTTAGAAAGTCTAATACAGAAAAGTTGATTTCCTACTTTTTTGTTGGAAACAACAAAATGAGCCAGATCACTTAAATATGACGTCAGATACACATATCTACACATTTTCTCAGCCGTCTCAAAAAGACGAACAAAATGATATATCAAATGATCATTTTGAACGAATAAATATTTTACCCAAATTTAAAAATCTCCTAACCAGGGGGTATTATAAAAATCGCGAAATTCTCAAAAATAAAAATTTCCTCAGATCTTGTTTATTTTTAAAGTTTGTCCTGTTTAATGATATATCCAGCTTGAGAATGCATTCTAACCTGCATATTTCACCCGAAACTTAAGTTAGAAAGTCTAATGTAGAAAAGTTAAATTCGTACGTTTTATGCAGCAAACAACAAAATGACCCAGATCACTTAAATATGACGTCAGAAACTCATATCTACACATATTCTCCGTCGTCTCAAAAAGACGAAGAAAATGATAATTCAAATGATCACTTTGAACGAAAAAATATTTTACCCAAATTTAAAAATCTCGTAACCAGGGGGTATTGTAAAAATCGTGAAATTCTCAAAAATAAAAATTTCCTCAGATCTTGTTTATTTTTAAAGTTTGTCTTGTTTAATAATATATCCAGCCTGAGAATGCATTCTAACCTGCATATTTTACGCGAAACTTAATTTAGAAAGTTTAATACAGAAAAGTTGATTTCCTACTTTTTTGTTGGAAACAACAAAATGAGCCAGATCACTTAAATATGACGTCAGATACACATATCTACACATTTTCTCAGCCGTCTCAAAAAGACGAACAAAATGATATTTCAAATGATCATTTTGAACGAATAAATATTTTACCCTAATTTAAAAATCTCCTAACCAGGGGGTATTATAAAAATCGTGAAATTCTCAAAGATAAAAATTTCCTCAGATCTTGTTTATTTTTAAAGTTTGTCCTGTTTAATGATATATCCAGCTTGAGAATGCATTCTAACCTGCATATTTTTCCCGAAACTTAAGTTAGAAAGTCTAATGTAGAAAAGTTAAATTCGTACGTTTTATGCAGCAAACAACAAAATGACCCAGATCACTTAAATATGACGTCAGAAACTCATATCTACACATTTTCTCCGTCGTCTCAAAAAGACGAAGAAAATAATAATTCAAATGATCACTTTGAACGAAAAAATATTTTACCCAAATTTAAAAATCTCGTAACCAGGGGGTATTGTAAAAATCGTGAAATTCTCAAAAATAAAAATTTCCTCAGATCTTGTTTATTTTTAAAATTTGTCTTGTTTAATAATATATCCAGCCTGAGAATGCATTCTAACCTGCATATTTTACGCGAAACTTAATTTAGAAAGTCTAATACAGAAAAGTTGATTTCCTACTTTTTTGTTGGAAACAACAAAATGAGCCAGATCACTTAAATATGACGTCAGAAACACATATCTACAAATTTTCTCAGCCGTCTCAAAATGCCGAACAAAATGATATATCAAATGATCATTTTGAACGAATAAATATTTTACCCAAATTTAAAAATCTCGTAACCAGGGGGTATTATAAAAATCGTGAAATTCTGAAAGATAAAAATTTCCTCAGATCTTGTTTATTTTTAAAGTTTGTCCTGTTTAATGATATATCCATCTTGAGAATGCATTCTAACCTGCATATTTTACGCGAAACTTAATTTAGAAAGTCTAATACAGAAAAGTTGATTTCCTACTTTTTTGTTGGAAACAACAAAATGAGCCAGATCACTTAAATATGACGTCAGAAACTCATATCTACACATTTTCTCAGTCGTCTCAAAAAGACGAAGAAAATGATAATTAAAATGATCACTTTGAACGAAAAAATATTTTACCCAAATTTAAAAATCTCGTAACCAGGGGGTATTGTAAAAATCGTGAAATTCTCAAAAATAGAAATTTCCTTAGATCTTGTTTATTTTTAAAGTTTGTCTTGTTTAATAATATATCCAGCCTGAGAATGCATTCTAACCTGCATATTTTACGCGAAACTTAATTTAGAAAGTCTAATACAGAAAAGTTGATTTCCTACTTTTTTGTTGGAAACAACAAAATGAGCCAGATCACTTAAATATGACGTCAGATACACATATCTACACATTTTCTCAGCCGTCTCAAAAAGACGAACAAAATGATATATCAAATGATCATTTTGAACGAATAAATATTTTACCCAAATTTAAAAATCTCCTAACCAGGGGGTATTATAAAAATCGCGAAATTCTCAAAAATAAAAATTTCCTCAGATCTTGTTTATTTTTAAAGTTTGTCCTGTTTAATGATATATCCAGCTTGAGAATGCATTCTAACCTGCATATTTCACCCGAAACTTAAGTTAGAAAGTCTAATGTAGAAAAGTTAAATTCGTACGTTTTATGCAGCAAACAACAAAATGACCCAGATCACTTAAATATGACGTCAGAAACTCATATCTACACATATTCTCCGTCGTCTCAAAAAGACGAAGAAAATGATAATTCAAATGATCACTTTGAACGAAAAAATATTTTACCCAAATTTAAAAATCTCGTAACCAGGGATTATTGTAAAAATCGTGAAATTCTCAAAAATAAAAATTTCCTCAGATCTTGTTTATTTTTAAAGTTTGTCTTGTTTAATAATATATCCAGCCTGAGAATGCATTCTAACCTGCATATTTTACGCGAAACTTAATTTAGAAAGTTTAATACAGAAAAGTTGATTTCCTACTTTTTTGTTGGAAACAACAAAATGAGCCAGATCACTTAAATATGACGTCAGATACACATATCTACACATTTTCTCAGCCGTCTCAAAAAGACGAACAAAATGATATTTCAAATGATCATTTTGAACGAATAAATATTTTACCCTAATTTAAAAATCTCCTAACCAGGGGGTATTATAAAAATCGTGAAATTCTCAAAGATAAAAATTTCCTCAGATCTTGTTTATTTTTAAAGTTTGTCCTGTTTAATGATATATCCAGCTTGAGAATGCATTCTAACCTGCATATTTTTCCCGAAACTTAAGTTAGAAAGTCTAATGTAGAAAAGTTAAATTCGTACGTTTTATGCAGCAAACAACAAAATGACCCAGATCACTTAAATATGACGTCAGAAACTCATATCTACACATTTTCTCCGTCGTCTCAAAAAGACGAAGAAAATGATAATTCAAATGATCACTTTGAACGAAAAAATATTTTACCCAAATTTAAAAATCTCGTAACCAGGGGGTATTGTAAAAATCGTGAAATTCTCAAAAATAAAAATTTCCTCAGATCTTGTTTATTTTTAAAATTTGTCTTGTTTAATAATATATCCAGCCTGAGAATGCATTCTAACCTGCATATTTTACGCGAAACTTAATTTAGAAAGTCTAATACAGAAAAGTTGATTTCCTACTTTTTTGTTGGAAACAACAAAATGAGCCAGATCACTTAAATATGACGTCAGATACACATATCTACACATTTTCTCAGCCGTCTCAAAAAGACGAACAAAATGATATATCAAATGATCATTTTGAACGAATAAATATTTTACCCAAATTTAAAAATCTCCTAACCAGGGTGTATTATAAAAATCGTGAAATTCTGAAAGATAAAAATTTCCTCAGATCTTGTTTATTTTTAAAGTTTGTCCTGTTTAATGATATATCCAGCTTGAGAATGCATTCTAACCTGCATATTTCACCCGAAACTTATATTAGAAAGTCTAATGGAGAAAAGTTAATTTCGTACGTTTAATGTAGCAAACAACAAAATGACCCAGATCACTTAAATATGACGTCAGAAACACATATCTACACATTTTCTCAGTCGTCTCAAAAAGACGAACAAAATGATATATCACATGATCATTTTGAACGAAAAAATATTTTACCCAAATTTAAAAATCTCGTGACCAGGGGGTATTGTGAAAATCGTGAAATTCTCAAAAATAAAAATTTCCTTAGATCTTGTTTATTTTTAAAGTTTGTCTTGTTTAATAATATATCCAGCCTGAGAATGCATTCTAACCTGCATATTTTACGCGAAACTTAATTTAGAAAGTCTAATACAGAAAAGTTGATTTCCTACTTTTTTGTTGGAAACAACAAAATGAGCCAGATCACTTAAATATGACGTCAGATACACATATCTACACATTTTCTCAGCCGTCTCAAAAAGACGGACAAAATGATATATCACATGATCATTTAGAACGAAAAAATATTTTACCTAAATGTAAAAATCTCGTAACCAGGGGGTATTGTAAAAGTCGTGAATTCTCAAAAATAAAAATTTCCTCAGATCTTGTTTATTTTTAAAGTTTGTCCTGTTTAATGATATATCCAGCCTGAGAATGCATTCTAACCTGCATATTTCACCCGAAACTTAAGTTAGAAAGTCTAATGTAGAAAAGTTAAATTCGTACGTTTAATGTAGCAAACTACAAAATGACCCAGATCACTTAAATATGACGTCAGAAACTCATATCTACACATTTTCTCAGTCGTCTCAAAAAGACGAACAAAATGCTAATCCAAATGATCATTTTGAACGAAAAAATATTTTACCCCAATTGAAAAATCTCGTAACCAGGGGGTATTGTAAAAATCGTGAAATTCTCAAAAATAACAATTTACTCAGATCTTGTTTATTTTTAAAGTTTGTCATGTTTAATGATATATCCAGCTTGAGAATGCATTCTAACCTGCATATTTTTCCCGAAACTTAAGTTAGAAAGTCTAATGTAGAAAAGTTAAATTCGTACGTTTTATGCAGCAAACAACAAAATGACCCAGATCACTTAAATATGACGTCAGAAACTCATATCTACACATTTTCTCCGTCGTCTCAAAAAGACGAAGAAAATGATAATTCAAATGATCACTTTGAACGAAAAAATATTTTACCCAAATTTAAAAATCTCGTAACCAGGGGGTATTGTAAAAATCGTGAAATTCTCAAAAATAAAAATTTCCTCAGATCTTGTTTATTTTTAAAGTTTGTCTTGTTTAATAATATATCCAGCCTGAGAATGCATTCTAACCTGCATATTTTACGCGAAACTTAATTTAGAAAGTCTAATACAGAAAAGTTGATTTCCTACTTTTTTGTTGGAAACAACAAAATGAGCCAGATCACATAAATATGACGTCAGAAACACATATCTACACATTTTCTCAGCCGTCTCAAAATGCCGAACAAAATGATATATCAAATGATCATTTTGAACGAATAAATATTTTACCCAAATTTAAAAATCTCGTAACCAGGGGGTATTGTAAAAATCGTGAAATTCTCAAAGATGAAAATTTCCTCAGATCTTGTTTATTTATAAAGTTTGTCCTGTTTAATGATATATCCAGCTTGAGAATGCATTCTAACCTGCATATTTCACCCGAAACTTAAGTTAGAATGTCTAATACAGAAAATTTGATTTCCTACTGTTTTGTTGGAAACAACAAAATGACCCAGATCACTTAAATATGACGTCAGAAACACATATCTACACATGTTCTCAGTCGTCTCAAAAAGACGAACAAAATGATATATCACATGATCATTTTGAACGAAAAAATATTTTACCTAAATGTAAAAATCTCGTAACCAGGGGGTATTGTAAAAGTCGTGAATTCTCAAAAATAAAAATTTCCTCAGATCTTGTTTATTTTTAAAGTTTGTCCTGTTTAATGATATATCCAGCTTGAGAATGCATTCTAACCTGCATATTTCACCCGAAACTTAAGTTAGAAAGTCTAATGTAGAAAAGTTAAATTCGTACGTTTAATGTAGCAAACTACAAAATGACCCAGATCACTTAAATATGACGTCAGAAACTCATATCTACACATTTTCTCAGTCGTCTCAAAAAGACGAACAAAATGCTAATTCAAATGATCATTTTGAACGAAAAAATATTTTACCCAAATTTAAAAATCTCGTAACCAGGGGGTATTGTAAAAATCGTGAAATTCTCAAAAATAAAAATTTACTCAGATCTTGTTTATTTTTAAAGTTTGTCATGTTTAATGATATATCCAGCTTGAGAATGCATTCTAACTTGCATATTTTTCCCGAAACTTAAGTTAGAAAGTCTAATGTAGAAAAGTTAAATTCGTACGTTTTATGCAGCAAACAACAAAATGACCCAGATCACTTAAATATGACGTCAGAAACTCATATCTACACATTTTCTCCGTCGTCTCAAAAAGACGAAGAAAATGATAATTCAAATGATCACTTTGAACGAAAAAATATTTTACCCAAATTTAAAAATCTCGTAACCAGGGGGTATTGTAAAAATCGTGAAATTCTCAAAAATAAAAATTTCCTCAGATCTTGTTTATTTTTAAAGTTTGTCTTGTTTAATAATATATCCAGCCTGAGAATGCATTCTAACCTGCATATTTTACGCGAAACTTAATTTAGAAAGTCTAATACAGAAAAGTTGATTTCCTACTTTTTTGTTGGAAACAACAAAATGAGCCAGATCACTTAAATATGACGTCAGAAACACATATCTACACATTTTCTCAGCCGTCTCAAAATGCCGAACAAAATGATATATCAAATGATCATTTTGAACGAATAAATATTTTACCCAAATTTAAAAATCTCGTAACCAGGGGGTATTGTAAAAATCGTGAAATTCTCAAAGATGAAAATTTCCTCAGATCTTGTTTATTTATAAAGTTTGTCCTGTTTAATGATATATCCAGCTTGAGAATGCATTCTAACCTGCATATTTCACCCGAAACTTAAGTTAGAATGTCTAATACAGAAAATTTGATTTCCTACTGTTTTGTTGGAAACAACAAAATGACCCAGATCACTTAAATATGACGTCAGAAACACATATCTACACATGTTCTCAGTCGTCTCAAAAAGACGAACAAAATGATATATCACATGATCATTTTGAACGAAAAAATATTTTACCTAAATGTAAAAATCTCGTAACCAGGGGGTATTGTAAAAGTCGTGAATTCTCAAAAATAAAAATTTCCTCAGATCTTGTTTATTTTTAAAGTTTGTCCTGTTTAATGATATATCCAGCTTGAGAATGCATTCTAACCTGCATATTTCACCCGAAACTTAAGTTAGAAAGTCTAATGTAGAAAAGTTAAATTCGTACGTTTAATGTAGCAAACTACAAAATGACCCAGATCACTTAAATATGACGTCAGAAACTCATATCTACACATTTTCTCAGTCGTCTCAAAAAGACGAACAAAATGCTAATTCAAATGATCATTTTGAACGAAAAAATATTTTACCCAAATTTAAAAATCTCGTAACCAGGGGGTATTGTAAAAATCGTGAAATTCTCAAAAATAAAAATTTACTCAGATCTTGTTTATTTTTAAAGTTTGTCATGTTTAATGATATATCCAGCTTGAGAATGCATTCTAACTTGCATATTTTTCCCGAAACTTAAGTTAGAAAGTCTAATGTAGAAAAGTTAAATTCGTACGTTTTATGCAGCAAACAACAAAATGACCCAGATCACTTAAATATGACGTCAGAAACTCATATCTACACATTTTCTCCGTCGTCTCAAAAAGACGAAGAAAATGATAATTCAAATGATCACTTTGAACGAAAAAATATTTTACCCAAATTTAAAAATCTCGTAACCAGGGGGTATTGTAAAAATCGTGAAATTCTCAAAAATAAAAATTTCCTCAGATCTTGTTTATTTTTAAAGTTTGTCTTGTTTAATAATATATCCAGCCTGAGAATGCATTCTAACCTGCATATTTTACGCGAAACTTAATTTAGAAAGTCTAATACAGAAAAGTTGATTTCCTACTTTTTTGTTGGAAACAACAAAATGAGCCAGATCACTTAAATATGACGTCAGAAACACATATCTACACATTTTCTCAGCCGTCTCAAAATGCCGAACAAAATGATATATCAAATGATCATTTTGAACGAATAAATATTTTACCCAAATTTAAAAATCTCGTAACCAGGGGGTATTGTAAAAATCGTGAAATTCTCAAAGATGAAAATTTCCTCAGATCTTGTTTATTTATAAAGTTTGTCCTGTTTAATGATATATCCAGATTGAGAATGCATTCTAACCTGCATATTTCACCCGAAACTTAAGTTAGAATGTCTAATACAGAAAATTTGATTTCCTACTGTTTTGTTGGAAACAACAAAATGACCCAGATCACTTAAATATGACGTCAGAAACACATATCTACACATGTTCTCAGTCGTCTCAAAAAGACGAACAAAATGATATATCACATGATCATTTTGAACGAAAAAATATTTTACCTAAATGTAAAAATCTCGTAACCAGGGGGTATTGTAAAAGTCGTGAATTCTCAAAAATAAAAATTTCCTCAGATCTTGTTTATTTTTAAAGTTTGTCCTGTTTAATGATATATCCAGCTTGAGAATGCATTCTAACCTGCATATTTCACCCGAAACTTAAGTTAGAAAGTCTAATGTAGAAAAGTTAAATTCGTACGTTTAATGTAGCAAACTACAAAATGACCCAGATCACTTAAATATGACGTCAGAAACTCATATCTACACATTTTCTCAGTCGTCTCAAAAAGACGAACAAAATGCTAATTCAAATGATCATTTTGAACGAAAAAATATTTTACCCAAATTTAAAAATCTCGTAACCAGGGGGTATTGTAAAAATCGTGAAATTCTCAAAAATAAAAATTTACTCAGATCTTGTTTATTTTTAAAGTTTGTCATGTTTAATGATATATCCAGCTTGAGAATGCATTCTAACTTGCATATTTTTCCCGAAACTTAAGTTAGAAAGTCTAATGTAGAAAAGTTAAATTCGTACGTTTTATGCAGCAAACAACAAAATGACCCAGATCACTTAAATATGACGTCAGAAACTCATATCTACACATTTTCTCCGTCGTCTCAAAAAGACGAAGAAAATGATAATTCAAATGATCACTTTGAACGAAAAAATATTTTACCCAAATTTAAAAATCTCGTAACCAGGGGGTATTGTAAAAATCGTGAAATTCTCAAAAATAAAAATTTCCTCAGATCTTGTTTATTTTTAAAGTTTGTCTTGTTTAATAATATATCCAGCCTGAGAATGCATTCTAACCTGCATATTTTACGCGAAACTTAATTTAGAAAGTCTAATACAGAAAAGTTGATTTCCTACTTTTTTGTTGGAAACAACAAAATGAGCCAGATCACTTAAATATGACGTCAGAAACACATATCTACACATTTTCTCAGCCGTCTCAAAATGCCGAACAAAATGATATATCAAATGATCATTTTGAACGAATAAATATTTTACCCAAATTTAAAAATCTCGTAACCAGGGGGTATTGTAAAAATCGTGAAATTCTCAAAGATGAAAATTTCCTCAGATCTTGTTTATTTATAAAGTTTGTCCTGTTTAATGATATATCCAGCTTGAGAATGCATTCTAACCTGCATATTTCACCCGAAACTTAAGTTAGAATGTCTAATACAGAAAATTTGATTTCCTACTGTTTTGTTGGAAACAACAAAATGACCCAGATCACTTAAATATGACGTCAGAAACACATATCTACACATGTTCTCAGTCGTCTCAAAAAGACGAACAAAATGATATATCACATGATCATTTTGAACGAAAAAATATTTTACCTAAATGTAAAAATCTCGTAACCAGGGGGTATTGTAAAAGTCGTGAATTCTCAAAAATAAAAATTTCCTCAGATCTTGTTTATTTTTAAAGTTTGTCCTGTTTAATGATATATCCAGCTTGAGAATGCATTCTAACCTGCATATTTCACCCGAAACTTAAGTTAGAAAGTCTAATGTAGAAAAGTTAAATTCGTACGTTTAATGTAGCAAACTACAAAATGACCCAGATCACTTAAATATGACGTCAGAAACTCATATCTACACATTTTCTCAGTCGTCTCAAAAAGACGAACAAAATGCTAATTCAAATGATCATTTTGAACGAAAAAATATTTTACCCAAATTTAAAAATCTCGTAACCAGGGGGTATTGTAAAAATCGTGAAATTCTCAAAAATAAAAATTTACTCAGATCTTGTTTATTTTTAAAGTTTGTCATGTTTAATGATATATCCAGCTTGAGAATGCATTCTAACTTGCATATTTTTCCCGAAACTTAAGTTAGAAAGTCTAATGTAGAAAAGTTAAATTCGTACGTTTTATGCAGCAAACAACAAAATGACCCAGATCACTTAAATATGACGTCAGAAACTCATATCTACACATTTTCTCCGTCGTCTCAAAAAGACGAAGAAAATGATAATTCAAATGATCACTTTGAACGAAAAAATATTTTACCCAAATTTAAAAATCTCGTAACCAGGGGGTATTGTAAAAATCGTGAAATTCTCAAAAATAAAAATTTCCTCAGATCTTGTTTATTTTTAAAGTTTGTCTTGTTTAATAATATATCCAGCCTGAGAATGCATTCTAACCTGCATATTTTACGCGAAACTTAATTTAGAAAGTCTAATACAGAAAAGTTGATTTCCTACTTTTTTGTTGGAAACAACAAAATGAGCCAGATCACTTAAATATGACGTCAGAAACACATATCTACACATTTTCTCAGCCGTCTCAAAATGCCGAACAAAATGATATATCAAATGATCATTTTGAACGAATAAATATTTTACCCAAATTTAAAAATCTCGTAACCAGGGGGTATTGTAAAAATCGTGAAATTCTCAAAGATGAAAATTTCCTCAGATCTTGTTTATTTATAAAGTTTGTCCTGTTTAATGATATATCCAGCTTGAGAATGCATTCTAACCTGCATATTTCACCCGAAACTTAAGTTAGAATGTCTAATACAGAAAATTTGATTTCCTACTGTTTTGTTGGAAACAACAAAATGACCCAGATCACTTAAATATGACGTCAGAAACACATATCTACACATGTTCTCAGTCGTCTCAAAAAGACGAACAAAATGATATATCACATGATCATTTTGAACGAAAAAATATTTTACCTAAATGTAAAAATCTCGTAACCAGGGGGTATTGTAAAAGTCGTGAATTCTCAAAAATAAAAATTTGCTCAGATCTTGTTTATTTTTAAAGTTTGTCTTGTTTAATAATATATCCAGCCTGAGAATGCATTCTAACCTGCATATTTTACGCGAAACTTAATTTAGAAAGTCTAATACAGAAAAGTTGATTTCCTACTTTTTTGTTGGAAACAACAAAATGAGCCAGATCACTTAAATATGACGTCAGAAACACATATCTACACATTTTCTCAGCCGTCTCAAAATGCCGAACAAAATGATATATCAAATGATCATTTTGAACGAATAAATATTTTACCCAAATTTAAAAATCTCGTAACCAGGGGGTATTGTAAAAATCGTGAAATTCTCAAAGATGAAAATTTCCTCAGATCTTGTTTATTTATAAAGTTTGTCCTGTTTAATGATATATCCAGCTTGAGAATGCATTCTAACCTGCATATTTCACCCGAAACTTAAGTTAGAATGTCTAATACAGAAAATTTGATTTCCTACTGTTTTGTTGGAAACAACAAAATGACCCAGATCACTTAAATATGACGTCAGAAACACATATCTACACATGTTCTCAGTCGTCTCAAAAAGACGAACAAAATGATATATCACATGATCATTTTGAACGAAAAAATATTTTACCTAAATGTAAAAATCTCGTAACCAGGGGGTATTGTAAAAGTCGTGAATTCTCAAAAATAAAAATTTCCTCAGATCTTGTTTATTTTTAAAGTTTGTCCTGTTTAATGATATATCCAGCTTGAGAATGCATTCTAACCTGCATATTTCACCCGAAACTTAAGTTAGAAAGTCTAATGTAGAAAAGTTAAATTCGTACGTTTAATGTAGCAAACTACAAAATGACCCAGATCACTTAAATATGACGTCAGAAACTCATATCTACACATTTTCTCAGTCGTCTCAAAAAGACGAACAAAATGCTAATTCAAATGATCATTTTGAACGAAAAAATATTTTACCTAAATTTAAAAATCTCGTAACCAGGGGGTATTGTAAAAATCGTGAAATTCTCAAAAATAAAAATTTACTCAGATCTTGTTTATTTTTAAAGTTTGTCATGTTTAATGATATATCCAGCTTGAGAATGCATTCTAACCTGCATATTTTTCCCGAAACTTAAGTTAGAAAGTCTAATGTAGAAAAGTTAAATTCGTACGTTTTATGCAGTAAACAACATAATGACCCAGATCACTTAAATATGACGTCAGAAACTCATATCTACACATTTTCTCCGTCGTCTCAAAAAGACGAAGAAAATGATAATTCAAATGATCACTTTGAACGAAAAAATATTTTACCCAAATTTAAAAATCTCGTAACCAGGGGGTATTGTAAAAATCGTGAAATTCTCAAAAATAAAAATTTGCTCAGATCTTGTTTATTTTTAAAGTTTGTCTTGTTTAATAATATATCCAGCCTGAGAATGCATTCTAACCTGCATATTTTACGCGAAACTTAATTTAGAAAGTCTAATACAGAAAAGTTGATTTCCTACTTTTTTGTTGGAAACAACAAAATGAGCCAGATCACTTAAATATGACGTCAGAAACACATATCTACACATTTTCTCAGCCGTCTCAAAATGCCGAACTAAATGATATATCAAATGATCATTTTGAACGAATAAATATTTTACCCAAATTTAAAAATCTCGTAACCAGGGGGTATTGTAAAAATCGTGAAATTCTCAAAGATGAAAATTTCCTCAGATCTTGTTTATTTATAAAGTTTGTCCTGTTTAATGATATATCCAGCTTGAGAATGCATTCTAACCTGCATATTTCACCCGAAACTTAAGTTAGAATGTCTAATACAGAAAATTTGATTTCCTACTGTTTTGTTGGAAACAACAAAATCAGCCAGATCACTTAAATATGACGTCAGAAACTCATATCTACACATTTTCTCAGTCGTCTCAAAAAGACGAAGAAAATGATAATTAAAATGATCACTTTGAACGAAAAAATATTTTACCCAAATTTAAAAATCTCGTAACCAGGGGGTATTGGAAAAATCGTGAAATTCTCAAAAATAGAAATTTCCTCAGATCTTGTTTATTTTTAAAGTTTGTCTTGTTTAATAATATATCCAGCCTGAGAATGCATTCTAACCTGCATATTTTACGCGAAACTTAATTTAGAAAGTCTAATACAGAAAAGTTGTTTTCCTACTTTTTTGTTGGAAACAACAAAATGAGCCAGATCACTTAAATATGACGTCAGATACACATATCTACACATTTTCTCAGCCGTCTCAAAAAGACGAACAAAATGATATATCAAATGATCATTTTGAACGAATAAATATTTTACCCAAATTTAAAAATCTCCTAACCAGGGGGTATTATAAAAATCGCGAAATTCTCAAAAATAAAAATTTCCTCAGATCTTGTTTATTTTTAAAGTTTGTCCTGTTTAATGATATATCCAGCTTGAGAATGCATTCTAACCTGCATATTTCACCCGAAACTTAAGTTAGAAAGTCTAATGTAGAAAAGTTAAATTCGTACGTTTTATGCAGCAAACAACAAAATGACCCAGATCACTTAAATATGACGTCAGAAACTCATATCTACACATTTTCTCAGTCGTCTCAAAAAGACGAAGAAAATGATAATTAAAATGATCACTTTGAACGAAAAAATATTTTACCCAAATTTAAAAATCTCGTAACCAGGGGGTATTGTAAAAATCGTGAAATTCTCAAAAATAGAAATTTCCTTAGATCTTGTTTATTTTTAAAGTTTGTCTTGTTTAATAATATATCCAGCCTGAGAATGCATTCTAACCTGCATATTTTACGCGAAACTTAATTTAGAAAGTCTAATACAGAAAAGTTGATTTCCTACTTTTTTGTTGGAAACAACAAAATGAGCCAGATCACTTAAATATGACGTCAGATACACATATCTACACATTTTCTCAGTCGTCTCAAAAAGACGAAGAAAATGATAATTAAAATGATCACTTTGAACGAAAAAATATTTTACCCAAATTTAAAAATCTCGTAACCAGGGGGTATTGTAAAAATCGTGAAATTCTCAAAAATAGAAATTTCCTTAGATCTTGTTTATTTTTAAAATTTGTCCTGTTTAATGATATATCCAGCTTGAGAATGCATTCTAACCTGCATATTTTACGCGAAACTTATATTAGAAAGTCTAATACAGAAAAGTTGATTTCCTACTTTTTTGTTGGAAACAACAAAATGAGCCAGATCACTTAAATATGACGTCAGATACACATATCTACACATTTTCTCAGCCGTCTCAAAAAGACGAAGAAAATGATAATTCAAATGATCACTTTGAACGAAAAAATATTTAACCCAAATTTAAAAATCTCGTAACCAGGGGGTATTGTAAAAATCGTGAAATTCTCAAAAATAAAAATTTCCTCAGATCTTGTTTATTTTTAAAGTTTGTCTTGTTTAATAATATATCCAGCCTGAGAATGCATTCTAACCTGCATATTTTACGCGAAACTTAATTTAGAAAGTCTAATACAGAAAAGTTGATTTCCTACTTTTTTGTTGGAAACAACAAAATGAGCCAGATCACTTAAATATGACGTCAGATACACATATCTACACATTTTCTCAGCCGTCTCAAAAAGACGAACAAAATGATATTTCAAATGATCATTTTGAACGAATAAATATTTTACCCAAATTTAAAAATCTCCTAACCAGGGGGTATTATAAAAATCGTGAAATTCTCAAAGATAAAAATTTCCTCAGATCTTGTTTATTTTTAAAGTTTGTCCTGTTTAATGATATATCCAGCTTGAGAATGCATTCTAACCTGCATATTTTTCCCGAAACTTAAGTTAGAAAGTCTAATGTAGAAAAGTTAAATTCGTACGTTTTATGCAGCAAACAACAAAATGACCCAGATCACTTAAATATGACGTCAGAAACTCATATCTACACATTTTCTCCGTCGTCTCAAAAAGACGAAGAAAATGATAATTCAAATGATCACTTTGAACGAAAAAATATTTTACCCAAATTTAAAAATCTCGTAACCAGGGGGTATTGTAAAAATCGTGAAATTCTCAAAAATAAAAATTTCCTCAGATCTTGTTTATTTTTAAAATTTGTCTTGTTTAATAATATATCCAGCCTGAGAATGCATTCTAACCTGCATATTTTACGCGAAACTTAATTTAGAAAGTCTAATACAGAAAAGTTGATTTCCTACTTTTTTGTTGGAAACAACAAAATGAGCCAGATCACTTAAATATGACGTCAGATACACATATCTACACATTTTCTCAGCCGTCTCAAAAAGACGAACAAAATGATATATCAAATGATCATTTTGAACGAATAAATATTTTACCCAAATTTAAAAATCTCCTAACCAGGGGGTATTATAAAAATCGCGAAATTCTCAAAGATAAAAATTTCCTCAGATCTTGTTTATTTTTAAAGTTTGTCCTGTTTAATGATATATCCAGCTTGAGAATGCATTCTAACCTGCATATTTCACCCGAAACTTAAGTTAGAAAGTCTAATGTAGAAAAGTTAAATTCGTACGTTTTATGCAGCAAACAACAAAATGACCCAGATCACTTTAATATGACGTCAGAAACTCATATCTACACATTTTCTCCGTCGTCTCAAAAAGACGAAGAAAATGATAATTCAAATGATCACTTTGAACGAAAAAATATTTTACCCAAAGGACTAAGTTCACTTAGGCATGAAATCGGCCCAAAAATGCAGTAATTTACGAAATTTAAGTTTTGTAAGAAAAATGTATGTTTTTTGTAAGGACACCCTTAGCTTATTAATAAACATGATAGACATTCGAGATAGTCTGTTTTTTAAGTGGGAAACCTGGGCCAGAAGTAAGTACTAAAAGCCGGTTTTGCCACATTTTCGTCCATATTTTGACATAAAATTTAAAAATTCGATAAGGGCACAGGCCTCGACCAAAAAATAAAATGTATAATTCGAATCTTAAATGTATTTCTCGTAAAATGTTACAATTATTATTTTGGTCGAGGCCTGTGCCCTATGTGAAAATTTAAGTTTTCCTTCCACTGTTGACACCCCCAATATCACGTTCAGCGCACAGAAAATCGGAGATTACAGTTAGTTCTTGCTCGTGTTCGATTGAATTCTTATTTTGGAATACAGGTATTGAATGAAATAAACATATTTACTACACAATATTGATTGTTGTCTTGATTCTGTTTTCTGTTGATTAAAATTATAAAGATTACCGGTCGATAACGACAACAACAACAGTTTGTTATTATTTACACTCTACCTAGCAACACTGACAGAGTTAAAAACCACATCGTACGTACGTCACGGTTTATAAAATTTTACAAAACTACGATACAGTTTATCCTAAGCAGCTTGATATTGTCTACTAATGCTTGAGAGAATTACAATGATGTAATTGATATCAACCGTCCATAAAAAACAACTTTCCATCAAGTAAGTACCAATATAACATAAAAAATCTTATCAAAACAGGACATTTCGTCTGCTATGATCGCAACTTAAATATTGTCGTATTTATGAAGAATAACTCAATGTTTTGCTTTATTTACGGGTGTGAAGTTTTCGTTTTTCCAAATGGACTTGTAATTTATTTGAGTTCAGTGAACTAAAACGATATATTGTGTATTTTGGCAACTTAAGTTTCTACGATGCCCCGCCCACATTGGAATCAATTTGCGTGTCTAAATATAGACCATGCAGTACTTAGCGTATTTGGTATATACATGTATATAATTTTCACCAATCAAATTATGGAGTCAACGTAGCGTAGTGGTTAGTTACACTAACTCAGACGCGAAAGGACCCTGGTTCAAATCCTGCCAGTCACACTTTTTTTTTTAAGAATTAGTGCTTTACACTATAAAGTTGATGAAATTATATATATAAATACAAAATTAGCACGTTTTTCTTTTTTATTTTATCTTTGCTGATCATTAACAATTAATTACATATAATTATAACAATGAAACATTTAACAAGAAAGCATGAAAAAACTGCAAAAGTTAATGAACTAACACATTTAAACATACTCATATTTAGAACATTATAATCAGATAATTAACAATATAACATAACAATTAATAATCACTTTTTCTTAATTTTCAGGATGCCTGGGTCAAGTCCAAAGTTTTATTTGTGTTCAGTGTGCAAAAAAAGAACTAAACCAAAAGAAAGAAGGACTATCAATAAAGCGATAAGAAAATATATGCAAAAGCGTTTGTTTGTGGAAACAAAAGAAAATGATATAATATGTAACAAATGTAGGCATAAATATTATGCTGCTGAAACCTCAACTTGTAAGAATACAGATAAAGATCAGTCAGATCCTGATTATAATCCATCAACATCACAGTCAACAAGTACAACTACTCCAATTAGTCCTCCTTCTATTACTTTAAACTTGAAGACAACAAGTAAAACACATTCACGATGTTTAGTGTGCAAAAGACCAGGACCAAAGTTGGTAGTCTTGTCTCCTGAGGCCCGGTTCAATGCATTCATTGAAGAAAATGTCCTTATACCTGCCGGATCAAGGTGTTGTCCAGGACACATGAATGATACTTTTCTATCATCTGATTCACTTAAGGACGTTTCAATCATGGAAACAGCATTTCTTAATAGGACATCTGTCCTTAAGCTTATTAATTACCTGAGAGGAATATGCTGTTGCAAGCAGAACAAATTGGATTTTGATTTATTGAATGATTCTGACTATGAAAGTTTAACAGGTCTACAGCACACACAGTTTGATGATGTCTTCCGTCATGTCGCAGACAAACTACAGAACACACAGGCAAGGTCAGCTAAAACATCTCTAGGAATATTTCTACTGAAAATGAAATCAGGCCTGTCCAATAAGTTACTGTCCACCTTATTTGGTATTAGCAAGTCAAGTATACGAAGGGCTATTGCTGCCACAAGGCATGCTCTGATGAGAGGGTTTGTGCCATTATACATTGGTTTAGAGAGCTTGACAAGAGAAAACATCATCAACAACCATACACGACCTTTAGCAAAGTCTTTGTTTAATGCGAATGATGGACAGATAATTTTAGTGCTAGATGGAACATACATTTACATTCAGAAAAGTAACAATTTCAGCTTTCAAAGACGCTCATATTCGGTCCACAAAGGTCGTCCACTAGTGAAGCCTATGGTTATTGTCACCACAACAGGTTACTTTGTAACGATAATGGGACCATACTATGCTGACTCAAAAAACAATGACGCAGCAATTCTAAATCACATGTTGAAGACGAACACTGAAGAAATAAAAAACTTTGTACAAGAAGATGATATATTTGTGGTAGACAGGGGATTCCGCGACTCTTTAGACCTTCTTAAAGATTTAGGTATCAGGGTTGAAATGCCATCATTCCTCAACAGGGGTCAAAAACAAATGACTTGTGAAGATGCAAATAACAGCAGATTTGTCACTAAGGTAATATTTTCAATCTGAGTATACTTAATAACAATAAGGCCATCCTTAAAAAACATTTGTTTGCGGAAACCTTATGCAGAGAATTTTAAGTGGGTAGATCTAATAATTTATTATTATAGGATTATTTTCTTCTTTTTTTATGTTGAATTCAAAATATATGTCAACTTACTGTCTAGAGATACAGAACATTACTCAAAAGGCAAAACATGTTGGGTAGGGCTGATTTTGGTAAGTTGGTAGTGGGACCACAAACAAAATAATTTTTAAGGATAGCCTTAGAGTTATACTCACTGTAAGACAGAATAAAAACATGTAATGAAATGTACAAATAAAATATGTGTCAATGAAAATGAAGTTTAAATATAAGTCTGAATGATGTTGAAGAGTCATTTATTAATGTCAAATGCCAATGGTATTACATAGGCCATAGCTGTTTGCCTTTGACTGTATGTCCACTTATGATTTAGCATTTGGTAGTCAACATGGTTCACAAAGCAAATCACTAGCACATAACACTCATTTAAATACTTTCATTTTTGCATATCTCATTGTTTTTCCTTTTCGATTTACAGATTAGATGGGTTGTAGAATCGGCAAATGCCCGAATTAAAAGCTGGAAGTACTTCAATTGTGTCCTTCCAACCAACCAAATCCCATGCATTGGAGACTTTCTAAGAATAATATGTGCCATATCAAACAGATATCTTCAGCCTCTCTGCATCCCAGATAAAGACCATGACACACATTTAGCTGCAAAGATGCATGCTTTATCTTCTAGGCCAAATTCTTTGAAGTCTTATGTTGAAGACAACCATCTTGAACGAAGAGCTACACTTTGGAAATCTGTAAATGATGTATCGCTCGACTGCTTTCCTATATTTAATGAGGAACAATTGAGATCGTTAACATGTGGAGTGTATCAGCTAAAGATGTCACCAAGCTACATACAGGAACACTTAGATGGTAACTGTGACATACAAATTCACAAGGACGAAAGTGATCTGCTCCGTGTTCGTATTCAAAGTAGACACACCTCATCGAGAAAGTACCACTTGTGGATACGATTCTCTACAGCAGACATAGAAGAGTGGTATTGTAAATGCCGTGCTGGTGAACGAATGGTGGGCATGTGCTCACATATTGCCTCTGTGGTATGGTACTTAAGCTTTGCTAGGCATCAGCATAGTCCGAAATATGGGATTCAAAACTGGGGTGAACATCTAACAGATGCTGGCCAAGTACCACTACTAGAGACAATAGATGAGTCCGACTCAGACACCGACGCCATAGAAGAATAAATTTAACTGTGCTGATGCTGTCAAAATGTGTCACTTGAACTTCCACTGTTGACATTCTGCATACATTCTGCCTTTAGAATACAAGCATTGTAGAACAACTACCATATTGATCTGTATTTTTCCCTCAATGATAGAACACTGAAAATGCAATGAATTATATTCTATTCAACAATTTACGGACCAACATTTTAATAGAACATTCAATGATAGAAAATATTGATTACGCTTAATATGCAATAATGAGCCACAATAAACAAGGTCGAAACTACTTGAGGACGAAACAATAAATATTATATCGGTAAATAACTGTAAATTGGTGACATAGAATAAGGTTTTATACGTAACAGATTAAAAGATATGCCATTTGAAGATGAAAAAAACAGTGTTTACCTTTTTCTGGCGATTACAATGTCATGAAATTCTAACATAATCGGCCCACGCTTACCGTTGACACCGCGGGCTTGGATTACACAATAAGTTACCAGAATGGTCATAATTAGCGAAAGGTTAATTCTCGAAACGAGAATGTTGACTTGGAGGTTCCGATGCACCATACTTAATTGATTTAAAAACTACAATACTAATGTAAGTTTACAAAAGTATTTATTAATATACGAGCATGTTTCGTCATTCTTACGTTTGTTATAACTAACAGACCACATCTTAACTACACTTTGATGTTAAAATATATTGGTACCATTTAAAATTAAGTATGTATAGGTCTAAGCAAAGCTTTGAGATATATTTTAAAATTATTTATAACAAATAGACATTTCAAAATGATCACTATATATCAATTCACGCATCATGTTTGATAGTGCGTGTGAAAACAACGTTACGACGTCGCAAAATGACATCAAAATAGTCATTAGGGTGGGGTCATTAAAGAGCTCAAAAAATGGACAAATATAACAAAATGATTATTAAAAAATATGTAGAACTACTCAGGACATATGTCAGTTTGATTTACCAAATTATTTTAAATATTGAAGATTGGGCCGATTTTGGCTATTTCTGAACCTACTCCTTTAAAAATCTCGTAACCAGGGGGTATTGTAAAAATCGTGAAATTCTCAAAAATAAAAATTTCCTCAGATCTTGTTTATTTTTAAAGTTTGTCTTGTTTAATAATATATCCAGCCTGAGAATGCATTCTAACCTGCATATTTTACGCGAAACTTAATTTAGAAAGTCTAATACAGAAAAGTTGATTTCCTACTTTTTTGTTGGAAACAACAAAATGAGCCAGATCACTTAAATATGACGTCAGAAACACATATCTACACATTTTCTCAGCCGTCTCAAAATGCCGAACAAAATGATATATCAAATGATCATTTTGAACGAATAAATATTTTACCCAAATTTAAAAATCTCGTAACCAGGGGGTATTGTAAAAATCGTGAAATTCTCAAAGATGAAAATTTCCTCAGATCTTGTTTATTTATAAAGTTTGTCCTGTTTAATGATATATCCAGCTTGAGAATTTATTCTAACCTGCATATTTCACCCGAAACTTAAGTTAGAATGTCTAATACAGAAAATTTGATTTCCTACTGTTTTGTTGGAAACAACAAAATGACCCAGATCACTTAAATATGACGTCAGAAACACATATCTACACATGTTCTCAGTCGTCTCAAAAAGACGAACAAAATGATATATCACATGATCATTTTGAACGAAAAAATATTTTACCTAAATGTAAAAATCTCGTAACCAGGGGGTATTGTAAAAGTCGTGAATTCTCAAAAATAAAAATTTCCTCAGATCTTGTTTATTTTTAAAGTTTGTCCTGTTTAATGATATATCCAGCTTGAGAATGCATTCTAACCTGCATATTTCACCCGAAACTTAAGTTAGAAAGTCTAATGTAGAAAAGTTAAATTCGTACGTTTAATGTAGCAAACAACAAAATGACCCAGATCACTTAAATATGACGTCAGAAACTCATATCTACACATTTTCTCCGTCGTCTCAAAAAGACGAAGAAAATGATAATTCAAATGATCACTTTGTTCGAAAAAATATTTTACCCAAATTTAAAAATCTCGTAACCAGGGGGTATTGTAAAAATCGTGAAATTCTCAAAAATAAAAATTTCCTCAGATCTTGTTTATTTTTAAAATTTGTCTTGTTTAATAATATATCCAGCCTGAGAATGCATTCTAACCTGCATATTTTACGCGAAACTTAATTTAGAAAGTCTAATACAGAAAAGTTGATTTCCTACTTTTTTGTTGGAAACAACAAAATGAGCCAGATCACTTAAATATGACGTCAGATACACATATCTACACATTTTCTCAGCCGTCTCAAAAAGACGAACAAAATGATATATCAAATGATCATTTTGAACGAATAAATATTTTACCCAAATTTAAAAATCTCCTAACCAGGGGGTATTATAAAAATCGCGAAATTCTCAAAGATAAAAATTTCCTCAGATCTTGTTTATTTTTAAAGTTTGTCCTGTTTAATGATATATCCAGCTTGAGAATGCATTCTAACCTGCATATTTCACCCGAAACTTAAGTTAGAAAGTCTAATGTAGAAAAGTTAAATTCGTACGTTTTATGCAGCAAACAACAAAATGACCCAGATCACTTTAATATGACGTCAGAAACTCATATCTACACATTTTCTCCGTCGTCTCAAAAAGACGAAGAAAATGATAATTCAAATGATCACTTTGAACGAAAAAATATTTTACCCAAATTTAAAAATCTCGTAACCAGGGGGTATTGTAAAAATCGTGAAATTCTCAAAAATAAAAATTTCCTCAGATCTTGTTTATTTTTAAAGTTTGTCTTGTTTAATAATATATCCAGCCTGAGAATGCATTCTAACCTGCATATTTTACGCGAAACTTAATTTAGAAAGTCTAATACAGAAAAGTTGATTTCCTACTTTTTTGTTGGAAACAACAAAATGAGCCAGATCACTTAAATATGACGTCAGAAACACATATCTACACATTTTCTCAGCCGTCTCAAAATGCCGAACAAAATGATATATCAAATGATCATTTTGAACGAATAAATATTTTACCCAAATTTAAAAATCTCCTAACCAGGGGGTATTATAAAAATCGTGAAATTCTCAAAGATAAAAATTTCCTCAGATCTTGTTTATTTTTAAAGTTTGTCCTGTTTAATGATATATCCAGCTTGAGAATGCATTCTAACCTGCATATTTCACCCGAAACTTAAGTTAGAAAGTCTAATGTAGAAAAGTTAAATTCGTACGTTTAATGTACCAAACTACAAAATGACCCAGATCACTTAAATATGACGTCAGAAACTCATATCTACACATTTTCTCAGTCGTCTCAAAAAGACGAACAAAATGATATATCAAATGATCATTTTGAACGAATAAATATTTTACCCAAATTTAAAAATCTCCTAACCAGGGGGTATTATAAAAATCGTGAAATTCTCAAAGATAAAAATTTCCTCAGATCTTGTTTATTTTTAAAGTTTGTCCTGTTTAATGATATATCCATCTTGAGAATGCATTCTAACCTGCATATTTCACCCGAAACTTAAGTTAGAATGTCTAATACAGAAAATGTGATTTCCTACTGTTTTGTTGGAAACAACAAAATGACCCAGATCACTTAAATATGACGTCAGAAACACATATCTACACATGTTCTCAGTCGTCTCAAAAAGACGAACAAAATGATATATCACATGATCATTTTGAACGAAAAAATATTTTACCTAAATGTAAAAATCTCGTAACCAGGGGGTATTGTAAAAGTCGTGAATTCTCAAAAATAAAAATTTCCTCAGATCTTGTTTATTTTTAAAGTTTGTCCTGTTTAATGATATATCCAGCTTGAGAATGCATTCTAACCTGCATATTTTTCCCGAAACTTAAGTTAGAAAGTCTAATGTAGAAAAGTTAAATTCGTACGTTTTATGCAGCAAACAACAAAATGACCCAGATCACTTAAATATGACGTCAGAAACTCATATCTACACATTTTCTCCGTCGTCTCAAAAAGACGAAGAAAATGATAATTCAAATGATCACTTTGAACGAAAAAATATTTTACCCAAATTTAAAAATCTCGTAACCAGGGGGTATTGTAAAAATCGTGAAATTCTCAAAAATAAAAATTTCCTCAGATCTTGTTTATTTTTAAAGTTTGTCTTGTTTAATAATATATCCAGCCTGAGAATGCATTCTAACCTGCATATTTTACGCGAAACTTAATTTAGAAAGTCTAATACAGAAAAGTTGATTTCCTACTTTTTTGTTGGAAACAACAAAATGAGCCAGATCACTTAAATATGACGTCAGAAACACATATCTACACATTTTCTCAGCCGTCTCAAAATGCCGAACAAAATGATATATCAAATGATCATTTTGAACGAATAAATATTTTACCCAAATTTAAAAATCTCCTAACCAGGGGGTATTACAAAAATCGTGAAATTCTGAAAGATAAAAATTTCCTCAGATCTTGTTTATTTTTAAAGTTTGTCCTGTTTAATGATATATCCATCTTGAGAATGCATTCTAACCTGCATATTTTACGCGAAACTTAATTTAGAAAGTCTAATACAGAAAAGTTGATTTCCTACTTTTTTGTTGGAAACAACAAAATGAGCCAGATCACTTAAATATGACGTCAGAAACTCATATCTACACATTTTCTCAGTCGTCTCAAAAAGACGAAGAAAATGATAATTAAAATGATCACTTTGAACGAAAAAATATTTTACCCAAATTTAAAAATCTCGTAACCAGGGGGTATTGTAAAAATCGTGAAATTCTCAAAAATAGAAATTTCCTTAGATCTTGTTTATTTTTAAAGTTTGTCTTGTTTAATAATATATCCAGCCTGAGAATGCATTCTAACCTGCATATTTTACGCGAAACTTAATTTAGAAAGTCTAATACAGAAAAGTTGATTTCCTACTTTTTTGTTGGAAACAACAAAATGAGCCAGATCACTTAAATATGACGTCAGATACACATATCTACACATTTTCTCAGCCGTCTCAAAAAGACGAACAAAATGATATATCAAATGATCATTTTGAACGAATAAATATTTTACCCAAATTTAAAAATCTCCTAACCAGGGGGTATTATAAAAATCGCGAAATTCTCAAAGATAAAAATTTCCTCAGATCTTGTTTATTTTTAAAGTTTGTCCTGTTTAATGATATATCCAGCTTGAGAATGCATTCTAACCTGCATATTTCACCCGAAACTTAAGTTAGAAAGTCTAATGTAGAAAAGTTAAATTCGTACGTTTTATGCAGCAAACAACAAAATGACCCAGATCACTTTAATATGACGTCAGAAACTCATATCTACACATTTTCTCCGTCGTCTCAAAAAGACGAAGAAAATGATAATTCAAATGATCACTTTGAACGAAAAAATATTTTACCCAAATTTAAAAATCTCGTAACCAGGGGGTATTGTAAAAATCGTGAAATTCTCAAAAATAAAAATTTCCTCAGATCTTGTTTATTTTTAAAGTTTGTCTTGTTTAATAATATATCCAGCCTGAGAATGCATTCTAACCTGCATATTTTACGCGAAACTTAATTTAGAAAGTCTAATACAGAAAAGTTGATTTCCTACTTTTTTGTTGGAAACAACAAAATGAGCCAGATCACTTAAATATGACGTCAGAAACACATATCTACACATTTTCTCAGCCGTCTCAAAATGCCGAACAAAATGATATATCAAATGATCATTTTGAACGAATAAATATTTTACCCAAATTTAAAAATCTCCTAACCAGGGGGTATTATAAAAATCGTGAAATTCTCAAAGATAAAAATTTCCTCAGATCTTGTTTATTTTTAAAGTTTGTCCTGTTTAATGATATATCCAGCTTGAGAATGCATTCTAACCTGCATATTTCACCCGAAACTTAAGTTAGAAAGTCTAATGTAGAAAAGTTAAATTCGTACGTTTAATGTACCAAACTACAAAATGACCCAGATCACTTAAATATGACGTCAGAAACTCATATCTACACATTTTCTCAGTCGTCTCAAAAAGACGAACAAAATGATATATCAAATGATCATTTTGAACGAATAAATATTTTACCCAAATTTAAAAATCTCCTAACCAGGGGGTATTATAAAAATCGTGAAATTCTCAAAGATAAAAATTTCCTCAGATCTTGTTTATTTTTAAAGTTTGTCCTGTTTAATGATATATCCATCTTGAGAATGCATTCTAACCTGCATATTTCACCCGAAACTTAAGTTAGAATGTCTAATACAGAAAATGTGATTTCCTACTGTTTTGTTGGAAACAACAAAATGACCCAGATCACTTAAATATGACGTCAGAAACACATATCTACACATGTTCTCAGTCGTCTCAAAAAGACGAACAAAATGATATATCACATGATCATTTTGAACGAAAAAATATTTTACCTAAATGTAAAAATCTCGTAACCAGGGGGTATTGTAAAAGTCGTGAATTCTCAAAAATAAAAATTTCCTCAGATCTTGTTTATTTTTAAAGTTTGTCCTGTTTAATGATATATCCAGCTTGAGAATGCATTCTAACCTGCATATTTTTCCCGAAACTTAAGTTAGAAAGTCTAATGTAGAAAAGTTAAATTCGTACGTTTTATGCAGCAAACAACAAAATGACCCAGATCACTTAAATATGACGTCAGAAACTCATATCTACACATTTTCTCCGTCGTCTCAAAAAGACGAAGAAAATGATAATTCAAATGATCACTTTGAACGAAAAAATATTTTACCCAAATTTAAAAATCTCGTAACCAGGGGGTATTGTAAAAATCGTGAAATTCTCAAAAATAAAAATTTCCTCAGATCTTGTTTATTTTTAAAGTTTGTCTTGTTTAATAATATATCCAGCCTGAGAATGCATTCTAACCTGCATATTTTACGCGAAACTTAATTTAGAAAGTCTAATACAGAAAAGTTGATTTCCTACTTTTTTGTTGGAAACAACAAAATGAGCCAGATCACTTAAATATGACGTCAGAAACACATATCTACACATTTTCTCAGCCGTCTCAAAATGCCGAACAAAATGATATATCAAATGATCATTTTGAACGAATAAATATTTTACCCAAATTTAAAAATCTCCTAACCAGGGGGTATTACAAAAATCGTGAAATTCTGAAAGATAAAAATTTCCTCAGATCTTGTTTATTTTTAAAGTTTGTCCTGTTTAATGATATATCCATCTTGAGAATGCATTCTAACCTGCATATTTTACGCGAAACTTAATTTAGAAAGTCTAATACAGAAAAGTTGATTTCCTACTTTTTTGTTGGAAACAACAAAATGAGCCAGATCACTTAAATATGACGTCAGAAACTCATATCTACACATTTTCTCAGTCGTCTCAAAAAGACGAAGAAAATGATAATTAAAATGATCACTTTGAACGAAAAAATATTTTACCCAAATTTAAAAATCTCGTAACCAGGGGGTATTGTAAAAATCGTGAAATTCTCAAAAATAGAAATTTCCTTAGATCTTGTTTATTTTTAAAGTTTGTCTTGTTTAATAATATATCCAGCCTGAGAATGCATTCTAACCTGCATATTTTACGCGAAACTTAATTTAGAAAGTCTAATACAGAAAAGTTGATTTCCTACTTTTTTGTTGGAAACAACAAAATGAGCCAGATCACTTAAATATGACGTCAGATACACATATCTACACATTTTCTCAGCCGTCTCAAAAAGACGAACAAAATGATATATCAAATGATCATTTTGAACGAATAAATATTTTACCCAAATTTAAAAATCTCCTAACCAGGGGGTATTATAAAAATCGCGAAATTCTCAAAAATAAAAATTTCCTCAGATCTTGTTTATTTTTAAAGTTTGTCCTGTTTAATGATATATCCAGCTTGAGAATGCATTCTAACCTGCATATTTCACCCGAAACTTAAGTTAGAAAGTCTAATGTAGAAAAGTTAAATTCGTACGTTTTATGCAGCAAACAACAAAATGACCCAGATCACTTAAATATGACGTCAGAAACTCATATCTACACATATTCTCCGTCGTCTCAAAAAGACGAAGAAAATGATAATTCAAATGATCACTTTGAACGAAAAAATATTTTACCCAAATTTAAAAATCTCGTAACCAGGGGGTATTGTAAAAATCGTGAAATTCTCAAAAATAAAAATTTCCTCAGATCTTGTTTATTTTTAAAGTTTGTCTTGTTTAATAATATATCCAGCCTGAGAATGCATTCTAACCTGCATATTTTACGCGAAACTTAATTTAGAAAGTTTAATACAGAAAAGTTGATTTCCTACTTTTTTGTTGGAAACAACAAAATGAGCCAGATCACTTAAATATGACGTCAGATACACATATCTACACATTTTCTCAGCCGTCTCAAAAAGACGAACAAAATGATATTTCAAATGATCATTTTGAACGAATAAATATTTTACCCTAATTTAAAAATCTCCTAACCAGGGGGTATTATAAAAATCGTGAAATTCTCAAAGATAAAAATTTCCTCAGATCTTGTTTATTTTTAAAGTTTGTCCTGTTTAATGATATATCCAGCTTGAGAATGCATTCTAACCTGCATATTTTTCCCGAAACTTAAGTTAGAAAGTCTAATGTAGAAAAGTTAAATTCGTACGTTTTATGCAGCAAACAACAAAATGACCCAGATCACTTAAATATGACGTCAGAAACTCATATCTACACATTTTCTCCGTCGTCTCAAAAAGACGAAGAAAATGATAATTCAAATGATCACTTTGAACGAAAAAATATTTTACCCAAATTTAAAAATCTCGTAACCAGGGGGTATTGTAAAAATCGTGAAATTCTCAAAAATAAAAATTTCCTCAGATCTTGTTTATTTTTAAAGTTTGTCTTGTTTAATAATATATCCAGCCTGAGAATGCATTCTAACCTGCATATTTTACGCGAAACTTAATTTAGAAAGTCTAATACAGAAAAGTTGATTTCCTACTTTTTTGTTGGAAACAACAAAATGAGCCAGATCACTTAAATATGACGTCAGAAACACATATCTACACATTTTCTCAGCCGTCTCAAAATGCCGAACAAAATGATATATCAAATGATCATTTTGAACGAATAAATATTTTACCCAAATTTAAAAATCTCCTAACCAGGGGGTATTATAAAAATCGTGAAATTCTGAAAGATAAAAATTTCCTCAGATCTTGTTTATTTTTAAAGTTTGTCCTGTTTAATGATATATCCATCTTGAGAATGCATTCTAACCTGCATATTTTACGCGAAACTTAAGTTAGAAAGTCTAATGTAGAAAAGTTGATTTCCTACTTTTTTGTTGGAAACAACAAAATGAGCCAGATCACTTAAATATGACGTCAGAAACTCATATCTACACATTTTCTCAGCCGTCTCAAAAAGACGAACAAAATGATATATCAAATGATCATTTTGAACGAATAAATATTTTACCCAAATTTAAAAATCTCCTAACCAGGGGGTATTATAAAAATCGCGAAATTCTCAAAGATAAAAATTTCCTCAGATCTTGTTTATTTTTAAAGTTTATCCTGTTTAATGATATATCCAGCTTGAGAATGCATTCTAACCTGCATATTTCACCCGAAACTTAAGTTATAAAGTCTAATGTAGAAAAGTTAAATTCGTACGTTTTATGCAGCAAACAACAAAATGACCCAGATCACTTAAATATGACGTCAGAAACTCATATCTACACATTTTCTCCGTCGTCTCAAAAAGACGAAGAAAATGATAATTCAAATGATCACTTTGAACGAAAAAATATTTTACCCAAATTTAAAAATCTCGTAACCAGGGGGTATTGTAAAAATCGTGAAATTCTCAAAAATAGAAATTTCCTCAGATCTTGTTTATTTTTAAAGTTTGTCTTGTTTAATAATATATCCAGCCTGAGAATGCATTCTAACCTGCATA
The DNA here is from genome assembly GCA_964023205.1 of Lutraria lutraria. Classification (NCBI taxonomy): domain Eukaryota; kingdom Metazoa; phylum Mollusca; class Bivalvia; order Venerida; family Mactridae; genus Lutraria; species Lutraria lutraria. The sequence goes on along the minus strand of OZ026839.1, from coordinate 10,294,122 downwards.
TTTTACGCGAAACTTAATTTAGAAAGTCTAATACAGAAAAGTTGATTTCCTACTTTTTTGTTGGAAACAACAAAATGAGCCAGATCACTTAAATATGACGTCAGATACACATATCTACACATTTTCTCAGTCGTCTCAAAAAGACGAACAAAATGATATATCAAATGATCATTTTGAACGAATAAATATTTTACCCAAATTTAAAAATCTCCTAACCAGGGGGTATTATAAAAATCGTGAAATTCTCAAAGATAAAAATTTCCTCAGATCTTGTTTATTTTTAAAGTTTGTCCTGTTTAATGATATATCCATCTTGAGAATGCATTCTAACCTGCATATTTCACCCGAAACTTAAGTTAGAATGTCTAATACAGAAAATTTAATTTCCTACTGTTTTGTTGGAAACAACAAAATGAGCCAGATCACTTAAATATGACGTCAGAAACACATATCTACACATTTTCTCAGCCGTCTCAAAATGCCGAACAAAATGATATATCAAATGATCATTTTGAACGAAAAAATATTTTACCCAAATTTAAAAATCTCGTGACCAGGGGGTATTGTGAAAATCGTGAAATTCTCAAAAATAAAAATTTCCTCAGATCTTGTTTATTTTTAAAGTTTGTCCTGTTTAATAATATATCCAGCCTGAGAATGCATTCTAACCTGCATATTTTACGCGAAACTTAATTGAGAAAGTCTAATACAGAAAAGTTGATTTCCTACTGTTTTGTTGGAAACAACAAAATGACCCAGATCACTTAAATATGACGTCAGAAACACATATCTACACATGTTCTCAGTCGTCTCAAAAAGACGAACAAAATGATATATCACATGATCATTTTGAACGAAAAAATATTTTACCTAAATGTAAAAATCTCGTAACCAGGGGGTATTGTAAAAGTCGTGAATTCTCAAAAATAAAAATTTCCTCAGATCTTGTTTATTTTTAAAGTTTGTCCTGTTTAATGATATATCCAGCTTGAGAATGCATTCTAACCTGCATATTTCACCCGAAACTTAAGTTAGAAAGTCTAATGTAGAAAAGTTAAATTCGTACGTTTAATGTAGCAAACAACAAAATGACCCAGATCACTTAAATATGACGTCAGAAACTCATATCTACACATTTTCTCCGTCGTCTCAAAAAGACGAAGAAAATGATAATTCAAATGATCACTTTGAACGAAAAAATATTTTACCCAAATTTAAAAATCTCGTAACCAGGGGGTATTGTAAAAATCGTGAAATTCTCAAAAATAAAAATTTCCTCAGATCTTGTTTATTTTTAAAATTTGTCTTGTTTAATAATATATCCAGCCTGAGAATGCATTCTAACCTGCATATTTTACGCGAAACTTAATTTAGAAAGTCTAATACAGAAAAGTTGATTTCCTACTTTTTTGTTGGAAACAACAAAATGAGCCAGATCACTTAAATATGACGTCAGATACACATATCTACACATTTTCTCAGCCGTCTCAAAAAGACGAACAAAATGATATATCAAATGATCATTTTGAACGAATAAATATTTTACCCAAATTTAAAAATCTCCTAACCAGGGGGTATTATAAAAATCGCGAAATTCTCAAAGATAAAAATTTCCTCAGATCTTGTTTATTTTTAAAGTTTGTCCTGTTTAATGATATATCCAGCTTGAGAATGCATTCTAACCTGCATATTTCACCCGAAACTTAAGTTAGAAAGTCTAATGTAGAAAAGTTAAATTCGTACGTTTTATGCAGCAAACAACAAAATGACCCAGATCACTTTAATATGACGTCAGAAACTCATATCTACACATGTTCTCAGTCGTCTCAAAAAGACGAACAAAATGATATATCACATGATCATTTTGAACGAAAAAATATTTTACCTAAATGTAAAAATCTCGTAACCAGGGGGTATTGTAAAAGTCGTGAATTCTCAAAAATAAAAATTTCCTCAGATCTTGTTTATTTTTAAAGTTTGTCCTGTTTAATGATATATCCAGCTTGAGAATGCATTCTAACCTGCATATTTCACCCGAAACTTAAGTTAGAAAGTCTAATGTAGAAAAGTTAAATTCGTACGTTTAATGTAGCAAACAACAAAATGACCCAGATCACTTAAATATGACGTCAGAAACTCATATCTACACATTTTCTCCGTCGTCTCAAAAAGACGAAGAAAATGATAATTCAAATGATCACTTTGAACGAAAAAATATTTTACCCAAATTTAAAAATCTCGTAACCAGGGGGTATTGTAAAAATCGTGAAATTCTCAAAAATAAAAATTTCCTCAGATCTTGTTTATTTTTAAAATTTGTCTTGTTTAATAATATATCCAGCCTGAGAATGCATTCTAACCTGCATATTTTACGCGAAACTTAATTTAGAAAGTCTAATACAGAAAAGTTGATTTCCTACTTTTTTGTTGGAAACAACAAAATGAGCCAGATCACTTAAATATGACGTCAGATACACATATCTACACATTTTCTCAGCCGTCTCAAAAAGACGAACAAAATGATATATCAAATGATCATTTTGAACGAATAAATATTTTACCCAAATTTAAAAATCTCCTAACCAGGGGGTATTATAAAAATCGCGAAATTCTCAAAGATAAAAATTTCCTCAGATCTTGTTTATTTTTAAAGTTTGTCCTGTTTAATGATATATCCAGCTTGAGAATGCATTCTAACCTGCATATTTCACCCGAAACTTAAGTTAGAAAGTCTAATGTAGAAAAGTTAAATTCGTACGTTTTATGCAGCAAACAACAAAATGACCCAGATCACTTTAATATGACGTCAGAAACTCATATCTACACATTTTCTCCGTCGTCTCAAAAAGACGAAGAAAATGATAATTCAAATGATCACTTTGAACGAAAAAATATTTTACCCAAATTTAAAAATCTCGTAACCAGGGGGTATTGTAAAAATCGTGAAATTCTCAAAAATAAAAATTTCCTCAGATCTTGTTTATTTTTAAAGTTTGTCTTGTTTAATAATATATCCAGCCTGAGAATGCATTCTAACCTGCATATTTTACGCGAAACTTAATTTAGAAAGTCTAATACAGAAAAGTTGATTTCCTACTTTTTTGTTGGAAACAACAAAATGAGCCAGATCACTTAAATATGACGTCAGAAACACATATCTACACATTTTCTCAGCCGTCTCAAAATGCCGAACAAAATGATATATCAAATGATCATTTTGAACGAATAAATATTTTACCCAAATTTAAAAATCTCCTAACCAGGGGGTATTATAAAAATCGTGAAATTCTCAAAGATAAAAATTTCCTCAGATCTTGTTTATTTTTAAAGTTTGTCCTGTTTAATGATATATCCAGCTTGAGAATGCATTCTAACCTGCATATTTCACCCGAAACTTAAGTTAGAAAGTCTAATGTAGAAAAGTTAAATTCGTACGTTTAATGTACCAAACTACAAAATGACCCAGATCACTTAAATATGACGTCAGAAACTCATATCTACACATTTTCTCAGTCGTCTCAAAAAGACGAACAAAATGATATATCAAATGATCATTTTGAACGAATAAATATTTTACCCAAATTTAAAAATCTCCTAACCAGGGGGTATTATAAAAATCGTGAAATTCTCAAAGATAAAAATTTCCTCAGATCTTGTTTATTTTTAAAGTTTGTCCTGTTTAATGATATATCCATCTTGAGAATGCATTCTAACCTGCATATTTTACGCGAAACTTAATTTAGAAAGTCTAATACAGAAAAGTTGATTTCCTACTTTTTTGTTGGAAACAACAAAATGAGCCAGATCACTTAAATATGACGTCAGAAACTCATATCTACACATTTTCTCAGTCGTCTCAAAAAGACGAAGAAAATGATAATTAAAATGATCACTTTGAACGAAAAAATATTTTACCCAAATTTAAAAATCTCGTAACCAGGGGGTATTGTAAAAATCGTGAAATTCTCAAAAATAGAAATTTCCTTAGATCTTGTTTATTTTTAAAGTTTGTCTTGTTTAATAATATATCCAGCCTGAGAATGCATTCTAACCTGCATATTTTACGCGAAACTTAATTTAGAAAGTCTAATACAGAAAAGTTGATTTCCTACTTTTTTGTTGGAAACAACAAAATGAGCCAGATCACTTAAATATGACGTCAGAAACACATATCTACACATTTTCTCAGCCGTCTCAAAATGCCGAACAAAATGATATATCAAATGATCATTTTGAACGAATAAATATTTTACCCAAATTTAAAAATCTCCTAACCAGGGGGTATTACAAAAATCGTGAAATTCTGAAAGATAAAAATTTCCTCAGATCTTGTTTATTTTTAAAGTTTGTCCTGTTTAATGATATATCCATCTTGAGAATGCATTCTAACCTGCATATTTTACGCGAAACTTAATTTAGAAAGTCTAATACAGAAAAGTTGATTTCCTACTTTTTTGTTGGAAACAACAAAATGAGCCAGATCACTTAAATATGACGTCAGAAACTCATATCTACACATTTTCTCAGTCGTCTCAAAAAGACGAAGAAAATGATAATTAAAATGATCACTTTGAACGAAAAAATATTTTACCCAAATTTAAAAATCTCGTAACCAGGGGGTATTGTAAAAATCGTGAAATTCTCAAAAATAGAAATTTCCTTAGATCTTGTTTATTTTTAAAGTTTGTCTTGTTTAATAATATATCCAGCCTGAGAATGCATTCTAACCTGCATATTTTACGCGAAACTTAATTTAGAAAGTCTAATACAGAAAAGTTGATTTCCTACTTTTTTGTTGGAAACAACAAAATGAGCCAGATCACTTAAATATGACGTCAGATACACATATCTACACATTTTCTCAGCCGTCTCAAAAAGACGAACAAAATGATATATCAAATGATCATTTTGAACGAATAAATATTTTACCCAAATTTAAAAATCTCCTAACCAGGGGGTATTATAAAAATCGCGAAATTCTCAAAAATAAAAATTTCCTCAGATCTTGTTTATTTTTAAAGTTTGTCCTGTTTAATGATATATCCAGCTTGAGAATGCATTCTAACCTGCATATTTCACCCGAAACTTAAGTTAGAAAGTCTAATGTAGAAAAGTTAAATTCGTACGTTTTATGCAGCAAACAACAAAATGACCCAGATCACTTAAATATGACGTCAGAAACTCATATCTACACATATTCTCCGTCGTCTCAAAAAGACGAAGAAAATGATAATTCAAATGATCACTTTGAACGAAAAAATATTTTACCCAAATTTAAAAATCTCGTAACCAGGGGGTATTGTAAAAATCGTGAAATTCTCAAAAATAAAAATTTCCTCAGATCTTGTTTATTTTTAAAGTTTGTCTTGTTTAATAATATATCCAGCCTGAGAATGCATTCTAACCTGCATATTTTACGCGAAACTTAATTTAGAAAGTTTAATACAGAAAAGTTGATTTCCTACTTTTTTGTTGGAAACAACAAAATGAGCCAGATCACTTAAATATGACGTCAGATACACATATCTACACATTTTCTCAGCCGTCTCAAAAAGACGAACAAAATGATATTTCAAATGATCATTTTGAACGAATAAATATTTTACCCTAATTTAAAAATCTCCTAACCAGGGGGTATTATAAAAATCGTGAAATTCTCAAAGATAAAAATTTCCTCAGATCTTGTTTATTTTTAAAGTTTGTCCTGTTTAATGATATATCCAGCTTGAGAATGCATTCTAACCTGCATATTTTTCCCGAAACTTAAGTTAGAAAGTCTAATGTAGAAAAGTTAAATTCGTACGTTTTATGCAGCAAACAACAAAATGACCCAGATCACTTAAATATGACGTCAGAAACTCATATCTACACATTTTCTCCGTCGTCTCAAAAAGACGAAGAAAATGATAATTCAAATGATCACTTTGAACGAAAAAATATTTTACCCAAATTTAAAAATCTCGTAACCAGGGGGTATTGTAAAAATCGTGAAATTCTCAAAAATAAAAATTTCCTCAGATCTTGTTTATTTTTAAAGTTTGTCTTGTTTAATAATATATCCAGCCTGAGAATGCATTCTAACCTGCATATTTTACGCGAAACTTAATTTAGAAAGTCTAATACAGAAAAGTTGATTTCCTACTTTTTTGTTGGAAACAACAAAATGAGCCAGATCACTTAAATATGACGTCAGAAACACATATCTACACATTTTCTCAGCCGTCTCAAAATGCCGAACAAAATGATATATCAAATGATCATTTTGAACGAATAAATATTTTACCCAAATTTAAAAATCTCCTAACCAGGGGGTATTATAAAAATCGTGAAATTCTGAAAGATAAAAATTTCCTCAGATCTTGTTTATTTTTAAAGTTTGTCCTGTTTAATGATATATCCATCTTGAGAATGCATTCTAACCTGCATATTTTACGCGAAACTTAAGTTAGAAAGTCTAATGTAGAAAAGTTGATTTCCTACTTTTTTGTTGGAAACAACAAAATGAGCCAGATCACTTAAATATGACGTCAGAAACTCATATCTACACATTTTCTCAGCCGTCTCAAAAAGACGAACAAAATGATATATCAAATGATCATTTTGAACGAATAAATATTTTACCCAAATTTAAAAATCTCCTAACCAGGGGGTATTATAAAAATCGCGAAATTCTCAAAGATAAAAATTTCCTCAGATCTTGTTTATTTTTAAAGTTTATCCTGTTTAATGATATATCCAGCTTGAGAATGCATTCTAACCTGCATATTTCACCCGAAACTTAAGTTATAAAGTCTAATGTAGAAAAGTTAAATTCGTACGTTTTATGCAGCAAACAACAAAATGACCCAGATCACTTAAATATGACGTCAGAAACTCATATCTACACATTTTCTCCGTCGTCTCAAAAAGACGAAGAAAATGATAATTCAAATGATCACTTTGAACGAAAAAATATTTTACCCAAATTTAAAAATCTCGTAACCAGGGGGTATTGTAAAAATCGTGAAATTCTCAAAAATAGAAATTTCCTCAGATCTTGTTTATTTTTAAAGTTTGTCTTGTTTAATAATATATCCAGCCTGAGAATGCATTCTAACCTGCATATTTTACGCGAAACTTAATTTAGAAAGTCTAATACAGAAAAGTTGATTTCCTACTTTTTTGTTGGAAACAACAAAATGAGCCAGATCACTTAAATATGACGTCAGATACACATATCTACACATTTTCTCAGTCGTCTCAAAAAGACGAACAAAATGATATATCAAATGATCATTTTGAACGAATAAATATTTTACCCAAATTTAAAAATCTCCTAACCAGGGGGTATTATAAAAATCGTGAAATTCTCAAAGATAAAAATTTCCTCAGATCTTGTTTATTTTTAAAGTTTGTCCTGTTTAATGATATATCCATCTTGAGAATGCATTCTAACCTGCATATTTCACCCGAAACTTAAGTTAGAATGTCTAATACAGAAAATTTAATTTCCTACTGTTTTGTTGGAAACAACAAAATGAGCCAGATCACTTAAATATGACGTCAGAAACACATATCTACACATTTTCTCAGCCGTCTCAAAATGCCGAACAAAATGATATATCAAATGATCATTTTGAACGAAAAAATATTTTACCCAAATTTAAAAATCTCGTGACCAGGGGGTATTGTGAAAATCGTGAAATTCTCAAAAATAAAAATTTCCTCAGATCTTGTTTATTTTTAAAGTTTGTCCTGTTTAATAATATATCCAGCCTGAGAATGCATTCTAACCTGCATATTTTACGCGAAACTTAATTGAGAAAGTCTAATACAGAAAAGTTGATTTCCTACTGTTTTGTTGGAAACAACAAAATGACCCAGATCACTTAAATATGACGTCAGAAACACATATCTACACATGTTCTCAGTCGTCTCAAAAAGACGAACAAAATGATATATCACATGATCATTTTGAACGAAAAAATATTTTACCTAAATGTAAAAATCTCGTAACCAGGGGGTATTGTAAAAGTCGTGAATTCTCAAAAATAAAAATTTCCTCAGATCTTGTTTATTTTTAAAGTTTGTCCTGTTTAATGATATATCCAGCTTGAGAATGCATTCTAACCTGCATATTTCACCCGAAACTTAAGTTAGAAAGTCTAATGTAGAAAAGTTAAATTCGTACGTTTAATGTAGCAAACAACAAAATGACCCAGATCACTTAAATATGACGTCAGAAACTCATATCTACACATTTTCTCCGTCGTCTCAAAAAGACGAAGAAAATGATAATTCAAATGATCACTTTGAACGAAAAAATATTTTACCCAAATTTAAAAATCTCGTAACCAGGGGGTATTGTAAAAATCGTGAAATTCTCAAAAATAAAAATTTCCTCAGATCTTGTTTATTTTTAAAATTTGTCTTGTTTAATAATATATCCAGCCTGAGAATGCATTCTAACCTGCATATTTTACGCGAAACTTAATTTAGAAAGTCTAATACAGAAAAGTTGATTTCCTACTTTTTTGTTGGAAACAACAAAATGAGCCAGATCACTTAAATATGACGTCAGATACACATATCTACACATTTTCTCAGCCGTCTCAAAAAGACGAACAAAATGATATATCAAATGATCATTTTGAACGAATAAATATTTTACCCAAATTTAAAAATCTCCTAACCAGGGGGTATTATAAAAATCGCGAAATTCTCAAAGATAAAAATTTCCTCAGATCTTGTTTATTTTTAAAGTTTGTCCTGTTTAATGATATATCCAGCTTGAGAATGCATTCTAACCTGCATATTTCACCCGAAACTTAAGTTAGAAAGTCTAATGTAGAAAAGTTAAATTCGTACGTTTTATGCAGCAAACAACAAAATGACCCAGATCACTTTAATATGACGTCAGAAACTCATATCTACACATGTTCTCAGTCGTCTCAAAAAGACGAACAAAATGATATATCACATGATCATTTTGAACGAAAAAATATTTTACCTAAATGTAAAAATCTCGTAACCAGGGGGTATTGTAAAAGTCGTGAATTCTCAAAAATAAAAATTTCCTCAGATCTTGTTTATTTTTAAAGTTTGTCCTGTTTAATGATATATCCAGCTTGAGAATGCATTCTAACCTGCATATTTCACCCGAAACTTAAGTTAGAAAGTCTAATGTAGAAAAGTTAAATTCGTACGTTTAATGTAGCAAACAACAAAATGACCCAGATCACTTAAATATGACGTCAGAAACTCATATCTACACATTTTCTCCGTCGTCTCAAAAAGACGAAGAAAATGATAATTCAAATGATCACTTTGAACGAAAAAATATTTTACCCAAATTTAAAAATCTCGTAACCAGGGGGTATTGTAAAAATCGGGAAATTCTCAAAAATAAAAATTTCCTCAGATCTTGTTTATTTTTAAAATTTGTCTTGTTTAATAATATATCCAGCCTGAGAATGCATTCTAACCTGCATATTTTACGCGAAACTTAATTTAGAAAGTCTAATACAGAAAAGTTGATTTCCTACTTTTTTGTTGGAAACAACAAAATGAGCCAGATCACTTAAATATGACGTCAGATACACATATCTACACATTTTCTCAGCCGTCTCAAAAAGACGAACAAAATGATATATCAAATGATCATTTTGAACGAATAAATATTTTACCCAAATTTAAAAATCTCCTAACCAGGGGGTATTATAAAAATCGCGAAATTCTCAAAGATAAAAATTTCCTCAGATCTTGTTTATTTTTAAAGTTTGTCCTGTTTAATGATATATCCAGCTTGAGAATGCATTCTAACCTGCATATTTCACCCGAAACTTAAGTTAGAAAGTCTAATGTAGAAAAGTTAAATTCGTACGTTTTATGCAGCAAACAACAAAATGACCCAGATCACTTTAATATGACGTCAGAAACTCATATCTACACATTTTCTCCGTCGTCTCAAAAAGACGAAGAAAATGATAATTCAAATGATCACTTTGAACGAAAAAATATTTTACCCAAATTTAAAAATCTCGTAACCAGGGGGTATTGTAAAAATCGTGAAATTCTCAAAAATAAAAATTTCCTCAGATCTTGTTTATTTTTAAAGTTTGTCTTGTTTAATAATATATCCAGCCTGAGAATGCATTCTAACCTGCATATTTTACGCGAAACTTAATTTAGAAAGTCTAATACAGAAAAGTTGATTTCCTACTTTTTTGTTGGAAACAACAAAATGAGCCAGATCACTTAAATATGACGTCAGAAACACATATCTACACATTTTCTCAGCCGTCTCAAAATGCCGAACAAAATGATATATCAAATGATCATTTTGAACGAATAAATATTTTACCCAAATTTAAAAATCTCCTAACCAGGGGGTATTATAAAAATCGTGAAATTCTCAAAGATAAAAATTTCCTCAGATCTTGTTTATTTTTAAAGTTTGTCCTGTTTAATGATATATCCAGCTTGAGAATGCATTCTAACCTGCATATTTCACCCGAAACTTAAGTTAGAAAGTCTAATGTAGAAAAGTTAAATTCGTACGTTTAATGTACCAAACTACAAAATGACCCAGATCACTTAAATATGACGTCAGAAACTCATATCTACACATTTTCTCAGTCGTCTCAAAAAGACGAACAAAATGATATATCAAATGATCATTTTGAACGAATAAATATTTTACCCAAATTTAAAAATCTCCTAACCAGGGGGTATTATAAAAATCGTGAAATTCTCAAAGATAAAAATTTCCTCAGATCTTGTTTATTTTTAAAGTTTGTCCTGTTTAATGATATATCCATCTTGAGAATGCATTCTAACCTGCATATTTTACGCGAAACTTAATTTAGAAAGTCTAATACAGAAAAGTTGATTTCCTACTTTTTTGTTGGAAACAACAAAATGAGCCAGATCACTTAAATATGACGTCAGAAACTCATATCTACACATTTTCTCAGTCGTCTCAAAAAGACGAAGAAAATGATAATTAAAATGATCACTTTGAACGAAAAAATATTTTACCCAAATTTAAAAATCTCGTAACCAGGGGGTATTGTAAAAATCGTGAAATTCTCAAAAATAGAAATTTCCTTAGATCTTGTTTATTTTTAAAGTTTGTCTTGTTTAATAATATATCCAGCCTGAGAATGCATTCTAACCTGCATATTTTACGCGAAACTTAATTTAGAAAGTCTAATACAGAAAAGTTGATTTCCTACTTTTTTGTTGGAAACAACAAAATGAGCCAGATCACTTAAATATGACGTCAGATACACATATCTACACATTTTCTCAGCCGTCTCAAAAAGACGAACAAAATGATATATCAAATGATCATTTTGAACGAATAAATATTTTACCCAAATTTAAAAATCTCCTAACCAGGGGGTATTATAAAAATCGCGAAATTCTCAAAAATAAAAATTTCCTCAGATCTTGTTTATTTTTAAAGTTTGTCCTGTTTAATGATATATCCAGCTTGAGAATGCATTCTAACCTGCATATTTCACCCGAAACTTAAGTTAGAAAGTCTAATGTAGAAAAGTTAAATTCGTACGTTTTATGCAGCAAACAACAAAATGACCCAGATCACTTAAATATGACGTCAGAAACTCATATCTACACATATTCTCCGTCGTCTCAAAAAGACGAAGAAAATGATAATTCAAATGATCACTTTGAACGAAAAAATATTTTACCCAAATTTAAAAATCTCGTAACCAGGGGGTATTGTAAAAATCGTGAAATTCTCAAAAATAAAAATTTCCTCAGATCTTGTTTATTTTTAAAGTTTGTCTTGTTTAATAATATATCCAGCCTGAGAATGCATTCTAACCTGCATATTTTACGCGAAACTTAATTTAGAAAGTTTAATACAGAAAAGTTGATTTCCTACTTTTTTGTTGGAAACAACAAAATGAGCCAGATCACTTAAATATGACGTCAGATACACATATCTACACATTTTCTCAGCCGTCTCAAAAAGACGAACAAAATGATATTTCAAATGATCATTTTGAACGAATAAATATTTTACCCTAATTTAAAAATCTCCTAACCAGGGGGTATTATAAAAATCGTGAAATTCTCAAAGATAAAAATTTCCTCAGATCTTGTTTATTTTTAAAGTTTGTCCTGTTTAATGATATATCCAGCTTGAGAATGCATTCTAACCTGCATATTTTTCCCGAAACTTAAGTTAGAAAGTCTAATGTAGAAAAGTTAAATTCGTACGTTTTATGCAGCAAACAACAAAATGACCCAGATCACTTAAATATGACGTCAGAAACTCATATCTACACATTTTCTCCGTCGTCTCAAAAAGACGAAGAAAATGATAATTCAAATGATCACTTTGAACGAAAAAATATTTTACCCAAATTTAAAAATCTCGTAACCAGGGGGTATTGTAAAAATCGTGAAATTCTCAAAAATAAAAATTTCCTCAGATCTTGTTTATTTTTAAAGTTTGTCTTGTTTAATAATATATCCAGCCTGAGAATGCATTCTAACCTGCATATTTTACGCGAAACTTAATTTAGAAAGTCTAATACAGAAAAGTTGATTTCCTACTTTTTTGTTGGAAACAACAAAATGAGCCAGATCACTTAAATATGACGTCAGAAACACATATCTACACATTTTCTCAGCCGTCTCAAAATGCCGAACAAAATGATATATCAAATGATCATTTTGAACGAATAAATATTTTACCCAAATTTAAAAATCTCCTAACCAGGGGGTATTATAAAAATCGTGAAATTCTGAAAGATAAAAATTTCCTCAGATCTTGTTTATTTTTAAAGTTTGTCCTGTTTAATGATATATCCATCTTGAGAATGCATTCTAACCTGCATATTTTACGCGAAACTTAAGTTAGAAAGTCTAATGTAGAAAAGTTGATTTCCTACTTTTTTGTTGGAAACAACAAAATGAGCCAGATCACTTAAATATGACGTCAGAAACTCATATCTACACATTTTCTCAGCCGTCTCAAAAAGACGAACAAAATGATATATCAAATGATCATTTTGAACGAATAAATATTTTACCCAAATTTAAAAATCTCCTAACCAGGGGGTATTATAAAAATCGCGAAATTCTCAAAGATAAAAATTTCCTCAGATCTTGTTTATTTTTAAAGTTTATCCTGTTTAATGATATATCCAGCTTGAGAATGCATTCTAACCTGCATATTTCACCCGAAACTTAAGTTATAAAGTCTAATGTAGAAAAGTTAAATTCGTACGTTTTATGCAGCAAACAACAAAATGACCCAGATCACTTAAATATGACGTCAGAAACTCATATCTACACATTTTCTCCGTCGTCTCAAAAAGACGAAGAAAATGATAATTCAAATGATCACTTTGAACGAAAAAATATTTTACCCAAATTTAAAAATCTCGTAACCAGGGGGTATTGTAAAAATCGTGAAATTCTCAAAAATAGAAATTTCCTCAGATCTTGTTTATTTTTAAAGTTTGTCTTGTTTAATAATATATCCAGCCTGAGAATGCATTCTAACCTGCATATTTTACGCGAAACTTAATTTAGAAAGTCTAATACAGAAAAGTTGATTTCCTACTTTTTTGTTGGAAACAACAAAATGAGCCAGATCACTTAAATATGACGTCAGATACACATATCTACACATTTTCTCAGTCGTCTCAAAAAGACGAACAAAATGATATATCAAATGATCATTTTGAACGAATAAATATTTTACCCAAATTTAAAAATCTCCTAACCAGGGGGTATTATAAAAATCGTGAAATTCTCAAAGATAAAAATTTCCTCAGATCTTGTTTATTTTTAAAGTTTGTCCTGTTTAATGATATATCCATCTTGAGAATGCATTCTAACCTGCATATTTCACCCGAAACTTAAGTTAGAATGTCTAATACAGAAAAGTTGATTTCCTACTTTTTTGTTGGAAACAACAAAATGAGCCAGATCACTTAAATATGACGTCAGATACACATATCTACACATTTTCTCAGCCGTCTCAAAAAGACGAACAAAATGATATATCAAATGATCATTTTGAACGAATAAATATTTTACCCAAATTTAAAAATCTCCTAACCAGGGGGTATTATAAAAATCGCGAAATTCTCAAAAATAAAAATTTCCTCAGATCTTGTTTATTTTTAAAGTTTGTCCTGTTTAATGATATATCCAGCTTGAGAATGCATTCTAACCTGCATATTTCACCCGAAACTTAAGTTAGAAAGTCTAATGTAGAAAAGTTAAATTCGTACGTTTTATGCAGCAAACAACAAAATGACCCAGATCACTTAAATATGACGTCAGAAACTCATATCTACACATATTCTCCGTCGTCTCAAAAAGACGAAGAAAATGATAATTCAAATGATCACTTTGAACGAAAAAATATTTTACCCAAATTTAAAAATCTCGTAACCAGGGGGTATTGTAAAAATCGTGAAATTCTCAAAAATAAAAATTTCCTCAGATCTTGTTTATTTTTAAAGTTTGTCTTGTTTAATAATATATCCAGCCTGAGAATGCATTCTAACCTGCATATTTTACGCGAAACTTAATTTAGAAAGTTTAATACAGAAAAGTTGATTTCCTACTTTTTTGTTGGAAACAACAAAATGAGCCAGATCACTTAAATATGACGTCAGATACACATATCTACACATTTTCTCAGCCGTCTCAAAAAGACGAACAAAATGATATTTCAAATGATCATTTTGAACGAATAAATATTTTACCCTAATTTAAAAATCTCCTAACCAGGGGGTATTATAAAAATCGTGAAATTCTCAAAGATAAAAATTTCCTCAGATCTTGTTTATTTTTAAAGTTTGTCCTGTTTAATGATATATCCAGCTTGAGAATGCATTCTAACCTGCATATTTTTCCCGAAACTTAAGTTAGAAAGTCTAATGTAGAAAAGTTAAATTCGTACGTTTTATGCAGCAAACAACAAAATGACCCAGATCACTTAAATATGACGTCAGAAACTCATATCTACACATTTTCTCCGTCGTCTCAAAAAGACGAAGAAAATGATAATTCAAATGATCACTTTGAACGAAAAAATATTTTACCCAAATTTAAAAATCTCGTAACCAGGGGGTATTGTAAAAATCGTGAAATTCTCAAAAATAAAAATTTCCTCAGATCTTGTTTATTTTTAAAGTTTGTCTTGTTTAATAATATATCCAGCCTGAGAATGCATTCTAACCTGCATATTTTACGCGAAACTTAATTTAGAAAGTCTAATACAGAAAAGTTGATTTCCTACTTTTTTGTTGGAAACAACAAAATGAGCCAGATCACTTAAATATGACGTCAGAAACACATATCTACACATTTTCTCAGCCGTCTCAAAATGCCGAACAAAATGATATATCAAATGATCATTTTGAACGAATAAATATTTTACCCAAATTTAAAAATCTCCTAACCAGGGGGTATTATAAAAATCGTGAAATTCTGAAAGATAAAAATTTCCTCAGATCTTGTTTATTTTTAAAGTTTGTCCTGTTTAATGATATATCCATCTTGAGAATGCATTCTAACCTGCATATTTTACGCGAAACTTAAGTTAGAAAGTCTAATGTAGAAAAGTTGATTTCCTACTTTTTTGTTGGAAACAACAAAATGAGCCAGATCACTTAAATATGACGTCAGAAACTCATATCTACACATTTTCTCAGCCGTCTCAAAAAGACGAACAAAATGATATATCAAATGATCATTTTGAACGAATAAATATTTTACCCAAATTTAAAAATCTCCTAACCAGGGGGTATTATAAAAATCGCGAAATTCTCAAAGATAAAAATTTCCTCAGATCTTGTTTATTTTTAAAGTTTATCCTGTTTAATGATATATCCAGCTTGAGAATGCATTCTAACCTGCATATTTCACCCGAAACTTAAGTTATAAAGTCTAATGTAGAAAAGTTAAATTCGTACGTTTTATGCAGCAAACAACAAAATGACCCAGATCACTTAAATATGACGTCAGAAACTCATATCTACACATTTTCTCCGTCGTCTCAAAAAGACGAAGAAAATGATAATTCAAATGATCACTTTGAACGAAAAAATATTTTACCCAAATTTAAAAATCTCGTAACCAGGGGGTATTGTAAAAATCGTGAAATTCTCAAAAATAGAAATTTCCTCAGATCTTGTTTATTTTTAAAGTTTGTCTTGTTTAATAATATATCCAGCCTGAGAATGCATTCTAACCTGCATATTTTACGCGAAACTTAATTTAGAAAGTCTAATACAGAAAAGTTGATTTCCTACTTTTTTGTTGGAAACAACAAAATGAGCCAGATCACTTAAATATGACGTCAGATACACATATCTACACATTTTCTCAGTCGTCTCAAAAAGACGAACAAAATGATATATCAAATGATCATTTTGAACGAATAAATATTTTACCCAAATTTAAAAATCTCCTAACCAGGGGGTATTATAAAAATCGTGAAATTCTCAAAGATAAAAATTTCCTCAGATCTTGTTTATTTTTAAAGTTTGTCCTGTTTAATGATATATCCATCTTGAGAATGCATTCTAACCTGCATATTTCACCCGAAACTTAAGTTAGAATGTCTAATACAGAAAATTTAATTTCCTACTGTTTTGTTGGAAACAACAAAATGAGCCAGATCACTTAAATATGACGTCAGAAACACATATCTACACATTTTCTCAGCCGTCTCAAAATGCCGAACAAAATGATATATCAAATGATCATTTTGAACGAAAAAATATTTTACCCAAATTTAAAAATCTCGTGACCAGGGGGTATTGTGAAAATCGTGAAATTCTCAAAAATAAAAATTTCCTCAGATCTTGTTTATTTTTAAAGTTTGTCCTGTTTAATAATATATCCAGCCTGAGAATGCATTCTAACCTGCATATTTTACGCGAAACTTAATTGAGAAAGTCTAATACAGAAAAGTTGATTTCCTACTGTTTTGTTGGAAACAACAAAATGACCCAGATCACTTAAATATGACGTCAGAAACACATATCTACACATGTTCTCAGTCGTCTCAAAAAGACGAACAAAATGCTAATTCAAATGATCATTTTGAACGAAAAAATATTTTACCCAAATTTAAAAATCTCGTAACCAGGGGGTATTGTAAAAATCGTGAAATTCTCAAAAATAAAAATTTACTCAGATCTTGTTTATTTTTAAAGTTTGTCATGTTTAATGATATATCCAGCTTGAGAATGCATTCTAACCTGCATATTTTTCCCGAAACTTAAGTTAGAAAGTCTAATGTAGAAAAGTTAAATTCGTACGTTTTATGCAGCAAACAACAAAATGACCCAGATCACTTAAATATGACGTCAGAAACTCATATCTACACATTTTCTCCGTCGTCTCAAAAAGACGAAGAAAATGATAATTCAAATGATCACTTTGAACGAAAAAATATTTTACCCAAATTTAAAAATCTCGTAACCAGGGGGTATTGTAAAAATCGTGAAATTCTCAAAAATAAAAATTTCCTCAGATCTTGTTTATTTTTAAAGTTTGTCTTGTTTAATAATATATCCAGCCTGAGAATGCATTCTAACCTGCATATTTTACGCGAAACTTAATTTAGAAAGTCTAATACAGAAAAGTTGATTTCCTACTTTTTTGTTGGAAACAACAAAATGAGCCAGATCACTTAAATATGACGTCAGAAACACATATCTACACATTTTCTCAGCCGTCTCAAAATGCCGAACAAAATGATATATCAAATGATCATTTTGAACGAATAAATATTTTACCCAAATTTAAAAATCTCCTAACCAGGGGGTATTATAAAAATCGTGAAATTCTGAAAGATAAAAATTTCCTCAGATCTTGTTTATTTTTAAAGTTTGTCCTGTTTAATGATATATCCATCTTGAGAATGCATTCTAACCTGCATATTTCACCCGAAACTTAAGTTAGAATGTCTAATACAGAAAATTTGATTTCCTACTGTTTTGTTGGAAACAACAAAATGACCCAGATCACTTAAATATGACGTCAGAAACACATATCTACACATGTTCTCAGTCGTCTCAAAAAGACGAACAAAATGATATATCACATGATCATTTTGAACGAAAAAATATTTTACCTAAATGTAAAAATCTCGTAACCAGGGGGTATTGTAAAAGTCGTGAATTCTCAAAAATAAAAATTTCCTCAGATCTTGTTTATTTTTAAAGTTTGTCCTGTTTAATGATATATCCAGCTTGAGAATGCATTCTAACCTGCATATTTCACCCGAAACTTAAGTTAGAAAGTCTAATGTAGAAAAGTTAAATTCGTACGTTTAATGTAGCAAACTACAAAATGAGCCAGATCACTTAAATATGACGTCAGAAACTCATATCTACACATTTTCTCAGTCGTCTCAAAAAGACGAAGAAAATGATAATTAAAATGATCACTTTGAACGAAAAAATATTTTACCCAAATTTAAAAATCTCGTAACCAGGGGGTATTGTAAAAATCGTGAAATTCTCAAAAATAGAAATTTCCTTAGATCTTGTTTATTTTTAAAGTTTGTCTTGTTTAATAATATATCCAGCCTGAGAATGCATTCTAACCTGCATATTTTACGCGCAACTTAATTTAGAAAGTCTAATACAGAAAAGTTGATTTCCTACTTTTTTGTTGGAAACAACAAAATGAGCCAGATCACTTAAATATGACGTCAGATACACATATCTACACATTTTCTCAGCCGTCTCAAAAAGACGAACAAAATGATATATCAAATGATCATTTTGAACGAATAAATATTTTACCTAAATGTAAAAATCTCGTAACCAGGGGGTATTGTAAAAGTCGTGAATTCTCAAAAATAAAAATTTCCTCAGATCTTGTTTATTTTTAAAGTTTGTCCTGTTTAATGATATATCCAGCTTGAGAATGCATTCTAACCTGCATATTTCACCCGAAACTTAAGTTAGAAAGTCTAATGTAGAAAAGTTAAATTCGTACGTTTAATGTAGCAAACTACAAAATGACCCAGATCACTTAAATATGACGTCAGAAACTCATATCTACACATTTTCTCAGTCGTCTCAAAAAGACGAACACAATGATATATCAAATGATCATTTTGAACGAATAAATATTTTACCCAAATTTAAAAATCTCCTAACCAGGGGGTATTATAAAAATCGTGAAATTCTCAAAGATAAAAATTTCCTCAGATCTTGTTTATTTTTAAAGTTTGTCCTGTTTAATGATATATCCATCTTGAGAATGCATTCTAACCTGCATATTTCACCCGAAACTTAAGTTAGAATGTCTAATGTAGAAAAGTTAAATTCGTACGTTTTATGCAGCAAACAACAAAATGAGCCAGATCACTTAAATATGACGTCAGAAACTCATATCTACACATATTCTCCGTCGTCTCAAAAAGACGAAGAAAATGATAATTCAAATGATCACTTTGAACGAAAAAATATTTTACCCAAATTTAAAAATCTCGTAACCAGGGGGTATTGTAAAAATCGTGAAATTCTCAAAAATAAAAATTTCCTCAGATCTTGTTTATTTTTAAAGTTTGTCTTGTTTAATAATATATCCAGCCTGAGAATGCATTCTAACCTGCATATTTTACGCGAAACTTAATTTAGAAAGTTTAATACAGAAAAGTTGATTTCCTACTTTTTTGTTGGAAACAACAAAATGAGCCAGATCACTTAAATATGACGTCAGATACACATATCTACACATTTTCTCAGCCGTCTCAAAAAGACGAACAAAATGATATTTCAAATGATCATTTTGAACGAATAAATATTTTACCCTAATTTAAAAATCTCCTAACCAGGGGGTATTATAAAAATCGTGAAATTCTCAAAGATAAAAATTTCCTCAGATCTTGTTTATTTTTAAAGTTTGTCCTGTTTAATGATATATCCAGCTTGAGAATGCATTCTAACCTGCATATTTTTCCCGAAACTTAAGTTAGAAAGTCTAATGTAGAAAAGTTAAATTCGTACGTTTTATGCAGCAAACAACAAAATGACCAAGATCACTTAAATATGACGTCAGAAACTCATATCTACACATTTTCTCCGTCGTCTCAAAAAGACGAAGAAAATGATAATTCAAATGATCACTTTGAACGAAAAAATATTTTACCCAAATTTAAAAATCTCGTAACCAGGGGGTATTGTAAAAATCGTGAAATTCTCAAAAATAAAAATTTCCTCAGATCTTGTTTATTTTTAAAGTTTGTCTTGTTTAATAATATGTCCAGCCTGAGAATGCATTCTAACCTGCATATTTTACGCGAAACTTAATTTAGAAAGTTTAATACAGAAAAGTTGATTTCCTACTTTTTTGTTGGAAACAACAAAATGAGCCAGATCACTTAAATATGACGTCAGATACACATATCTACACATTTTCTCAGCCGTCTAAAAAAGACGAACAAAATGATATTTCAAATGATCATTTTGAACGAATAAATATTTTACCCTAATTTAAAAATCTCCTAACCAGGGGGTATTATAAAAATCGTGAAATTCTCAAAGATAAAAATTTCCTCAGATCTTGTTTATTTTTAAAGTTTGTCCTGTTTAATGATATATCCATCTTGAGAATGCATTATAACCTGCATATTTTACGCGAAACTTAATTTAGAAAGTCTAATACAGAAAAGTTGATTTCCTACTTTTTTGTTGGAAACAACAAAATGAGCCAGATCACTTAAATATGACGTCAGAAACTCATATCTACACATTTTCTCAGTCGTCTCAAAAAGACGAAGAAAATGATAATTAAAATGATCACTTTGAACGAAAAAATATTTTACCCAAATTTAAAAATCTCGTAACCAGGGGGTATTGTAAAAATCGTGAAATTATCAAAAATAGAAATTTCCTTAGATCTTGTTTATTTTTAAAGTTTGTCTTGTTTAATAATATATCCAGCCTGAGAATGCATTCTAACCTGCATATTTTACGCGAAACTTAATTTAGAAAGTCTAATACAGAAAAGTTGATTTCCTACTTTTTTGTTGGAAACAACAAAATGAGCCAGATCACTTAAATATGACGTCAGATACACATATCTACACATTTTCTCAGCCGTCTCAAAAAGATGAACAAAATGATATATCAAATGATCATTTTGAACGAATAAATATTTTACCCAAATTTAAAAATCTCCTAACCAGGGGGTATTATAAAAATCGCGAAATTCTCAAAGATAAAAATTTCCTCAGATCTTGTTTATTTTTAAAGTTTGTCCTGTTTAATGATATATCCAGCTTGAGAATGCATTCTAACCTGCATATTTCACCCGAAACTTAAGTTAGAAAGTCTAATGTAGAAAAGTTAAATTCGTACGTTTTATGCAGCAAACAACAAAATGACCCAGATCACTTAAATATGACGTCAGAAACTCATATCTACACATTTTCTCCGTCGTCTCAAAAAGACGAAGAAAATGATAATTCAAATGATCACTTTGAACGAAAAAATAGTTTACCCAAATTTAAAAATCTCGTAACCAGGGGGTATTGTAAAAATCGTGAAATTCTCAAAAATAAAAATTTCCTCAGATCTTGTTTATTTTTAAAGTTTGTCTTGTTTAATAATATATCCAGCCTGAGAATGCATTCTAACCTGCATATTTTACGCGAAACTTAATTTAGAAAGTCTAATACAGAAAAGTTGATTTCCTACTGTTTTGTTGGAAACAACAAAATGACCCAGATCACTTAAATATGACGTCAGAAACACATATCTACACATGTTCTCAGTCGTCTCAAAAAGACGAACAAAATGATATATCACATGATCATTTTGAACGAAAAAATATTTTACCTAAATGTAAAAATCTCGTAACCAGGGGGTATTGTAAAAGTCGTGAATTCTCAAAAATAAAAATTTCCTCAGATCTTGTTTATTTTTAAAGTTTGTCCTGTTTAATGATATATCCAGCTTGAGAATGCATTCTAACCTGCATATTTCACCCGAAACTTAAGTTAGAAAGTCTAATGTAGAAAAGTTAAATTCGTACGTTTAATGTAGCAAACTACAAAATGACCCAGATCACTTAAATATGACGTCAGAAACTCATATCTACACATTTTCTCAGTCGTCTCAAAAAGACGAACAAAATGCTAATGCAAATGATCATTTTGAACGAAAAAATATTTTACCCTAATTTAAAAATCTCGTAACCAGGGGGTATTATAAAAATCGTGAAATTCTCAAAGATAAAAATTTCCTCAGATCTTGTTTATTTTTAAAGTTTGTCCTGTTTAATGATATATCCAGCTTGAGAATGCATTCTAACCTGCATTTTTCACCCGAAACTTATAGTAGAAAGTCTAATGGAGAAAAGTTAATTTCGTACGTTTAATGTAGCAAACAACAAAATGACCCAGATCACTTAAATATGACGTCAGAAACACATATCTACACATTTTCTCAGTCGTCTCAAAAAGACGAACAAAATGATATATCACATGATCATTTTGAACGAAAAAATATTTTACCCAAATTTAAAAATCTCGTGACCAGGGGGTATTGTGAAAATCGTGAAATTCTCAAAAATAAAAATTTCCTCAGATCTTGTTTATTTTTAAAGTTTGTCCTGTTTAATAATATATCCAGCCTGAGAATGCATTCTAACCTGCATATTTTACGCGAAACTTAATTTAGAAAGTCTAATACAGAAAAGTTGATTTCCTACTTTTTTGTTGGAAACAACAAAATGAGCCAGATCACTTAAATATGACGTCAGAAACTCATATCTACACATTTTCTCAGTCGTCTCAAAAAGACGAAGAAAATGATAATTAAAATGATCACTTTGAACGAAAAAATATTTTACCCAAATTTAAAAATCTCGTAACCAGGGGGTATTGTAAAAATCGTGAAATTCTCAAAAATAGAAATTTCCTTAGATCTTGTTTATTTTTAAAGTTTGTCTTGTTTAATAATATATCCAGCCTGAGAATGCATTCTAACCTGCATATTTTACGCGAAACTTAATTTAGAAAGTCTAATACAGAAAAGTTGATTTCCTACTTTTTTGTTGGAAACAACAAAATGAGCCAGATCACTTAAATATGACGTCAGATACACATATCTACACATTTTCTCAGCCGTCTCAAAAAGACGAACAAAATGATATATCAAATGATCATTTTGAACGAATAAATATTTTACCTAAATGTAAAAATCTCGTAACCAGGGGGTATTGTAAAAGTCGTGAATTCTCAAAAATAAAAATTTCCTCAGATCTTGTTTATTTTTAAAGTTTGTCCTGTTTAATGATATATCCAGCTTGAGAATGCATTCTAACCTGCATATTTCACCCGAAACTTAAGTTAGAAAGTCTAATGTAGAAAAGTTAAATTCGTACGTTTAATGTAGCAAACTACAAAATGACCCAGATCACTTAAATATGACGTCAGAAACTCATATCTACACATTTTCTCAGTCGTCTCAAAAAGACGAACACAATGATATATCAAATGATCATTTTGAACGAATAAATATTTTACCCAAATTTAAAAATCTCCTAACCAGGGGGTATTATAAAAATCGTGAAATTCTCAAAGATAAAAATTTCCTCAGATCTTGTTTATTTTTAAAGTTTGTCCTGTTTAATGATATATCCATCTTGAGAATGCATTCTAACCTGCATATTTCACCCGAAACTTAAGTTAGAATGTCTAATACAGAAAATTTGATTTCCTACTGTTTTGTTGGAAACAACAAAATGAGCCAGATCACTTAAATATGACGTCAGAAACACATATCTACACATTTTCTCAGCCGTCTCAAAATGCCGAACAAAATGATATATCAAATGATCATTTTGAACGAATAAATATTTTACCCAAATTTAAAAATCTCTTAACCAGGGGGTATTATAAAAATCGTGAAATTCTGAAAGATAAAAATTTCCTCAGATCTTGTTTATTTTTAAAGTTTGTCCTGTTTAATGATATATCCATCTTGAGAATGCATTATAACCTGCATATTTTACGCGAAACTTAATTTAGAAAGTCTAATACAGAAAAGTTGATTTCCTACTTTTTTGTTGGAAACAACAAAATGAGCCAGATCACTTAAATATGACGTCAGAAACTCATATCTACACATTTTCTCAGTCGTCTCAAAAAGACGAAGAAAATGATAATTATAATGATCACTTTGAACGAAAAAATATTTTACCCAAATTTAAAAATCTCGTAACCAGGGGGTATTGTAAAAATCGTGAAATTATCAAAAATAGAAATTTCCTTAGATCTTGTTTATTTTTAAAGTTTGTCTTGTTTAATAATATATCCAGCCTGAGAATGCATTCTAACCTGCATATTTTACGCGAAACTTAATTTAGAAAGTCTAATACAGAAAAGTTGATTTCCTACTTTTTTGTTGGAAACAACAAAATGAGCCAGATCACTTAAATATGACGTCAGATACACATATCTACACATTTTCTCAGCCGTCTCAAAAAGACGAACAAAATGATATATCAAATGATCATTTTGAACGAATAAATATTTTACCCAAATTTAAAAATCTCCTAACCAGGGGGTATTATAAAAATCGCGAAATTCTCAAAGATAAAAATTTCCTCAGATCTTGTTTATTTTTAAAGTTTGTCCTGTTTAATGATATATCCAGCTTGAGAATGCATTCTAACCTGCATATTTCACCCGAAACTTAAGTTAGAAAGTCTAATGTAGAAAAGTTAAATTCGTACGTTTTATGCAGCAAACAACAAAATGACCCAGATCACTTTAATATGACGTCAGAAACTCATATCTACACATGTTCTCAGTCGTCTCAAAAAGACGAACAAAATGATATATCACATGATCATTTTGAACGAAAAAATATTTTACCTAAATGTAAAAATCTCGTAACCAGGGGGTATTGTAAAAGTCGTGAATTCTCAAAAATAAAAATTTCCTCAGATCTTGTTTATTTTTAAAGTTTGTCCTGTTTAATGATATATCCAGCTTGAGAATGCATTCTAACCTGCATATTTCACCCGAAACTTAAGTTAGAAAGTCTAATGTAGAAAAGTTAAATTCGTACGTTTAATGTAGCAAACAACAAAATGACCCAGATCACTTAAATATGACGTCAGAAACTCATATCTACACATTTTCTCCGTCGTCTCAAAAAGACGAAGAAAATGATAATTCAAATGATCACTTTGAACGAAAAAATATTTTACCCAAATTTAAAAATCTCGTAACCAGGGGGTATTGTAAAAATCGTGAAATTCTCAAAAATAAAAATTTCCTCAGATCTTGTTTATTTTTAAAATTTGTCTTGTTTAATAATATATCCAGCCTGAGAATGCATTCTAACCTGCATATTTTACGCGAAACTTAATTTAGAAAGTCTAATACAGAAAAGTTGATTTCCTACTTTTTTGTTGGAAACAACAAAATGAGCCAGATCACTTAAATATGACGTCAGATACACATATCTACACATTTTCTCAGCCGTCTCAAAAAGACGAACAAAATGATATATCAAATGATCATTTTGAACGAATAAATATTTTACCCAAATTTAAAAATCTCCTAACCAGGGGGTATTATAAAAATCGCGAAATTCTCAAAGATAAAAATTTCCTCAGATCTTGTTTATTTTTAAAGTTTGTCCTGTTTAATGATATATCCAGCTTGAGAATGCATTCTAACCTGCATATTTCACCCGAAACTTAAGTTAGAAAGTCTAATGTAGAAAAGTTAAATTCGTACGTTTTATGCAGCAAACAACAAAATGACCCAGATCACTTTAATATGACGTCAGAAACTCATATCTACACATTTTCTCCGTCGTCTCAAAAAGACGAAGAAAATGATAATTCAAATGATCACTTTGAACGAAAAAATATTTTACCCAAATTTAAAAATCTCGTAACCAGGGGGTATTGTAAAAATCGTGAAATTCTCAAAAATAAAAATTTCCTCAGATCTTGTTTATTTTTAAAGTTTGTCTTGTTTAATAATATATCCAGCCTGAGAATGCATTCTAACCTGCATATTTTACGCGAAACTTAATTTAGAAAGTCTAATACAGAAAAGTTGATTTCCTACTTTTTTGTTGGAAACAACAAAATGAGCCAGATCACTTAAATATGACGTCAGAAACACATATCTACACATTTTCTCAGCCGTCTCAAAATGCCGAACAAAATGATATATCAAATGATCATTTTGAACGAATAAATATTTTACCCAAATTTAAAAATCTCCTAACCAGGGGGTATTATAAAAATCGTGAAATTCTCAAAGATAAAAATTTCCTCAGATCTTGTTTATTTTTAAAGTTTGTCCTGTTTAATGATATATCCAGCTTGAGAATGCATTCTAACCTGCATATTTTTCCCGAAACTTAAGTTAGAAAGTCTAATGTAGAAAAGTTAAATTCGTACGTTTTATGCAGCAAACAACAAAATGACCCAGATCACTTAAATATGACGTCAGAAACTCATATCTACACATTTTCTCCGTCGTCTCAAAAAGACGAAGAAAATGATAATTCAAATGATCACTTTGAACGAAAAAATATTTTACCCAAATTTAAAAATCTCGTAACCAGGGGGTATTGTAAAAATCGTGAAATTCTCAAAAATAAAAATTTCCTCAGATCTTGTTTATTTTTAAAGTTTGTCTTGTTTAATAATATATCCAGCCTGAGAATGCATTCTAACCTGCATATTTTACGCGAAACTTAATTTAGAAAGTCTAATACAGAAAAGTTGATTTCCTACTTTTTTGTTGGAAACAACAAAATGAGCCAGATCACTTAAATATGACGTCAGAAACACATATCTACACATTTTCTCAGCCGTCTCAAAATGCCGAACAAAATGATATATCAAATGATCATTTTGAACGAATAAATATTTTACCCAAATTTAAAAATCTCCTAACCAGGGGGTATTATAAAAATCGTGAAATTCTGAAAGATAAAAATTTCCTCAGATCTTGTTTATTTTTAAAGTTTGTCCTGTTTAATGATATATCCATCTTGAGAATGCATTCTAACCTGCATATTTTACGCGAAACTTAAGTTAGAAAGTCTAATGTAGAAAAGTTGATTTCCTACTTTTTTGTTGGAAACAACAAAATGAGCCAGATCACTTAAATATGACGTCAGAAACTCATATCTACACATTTTCTCAGCCGTCTCAAAAAGACGAACAAAATGATATATCAAATGATCATTTTGAACGAATAAATATTTTACCCAAATTTAAAAATCTCCTAACCAGGGGGTATTATAAAAATCGCGAAATTCTCAAAGATAAAAATTTCCTCAGATCTTGTTTATTTTTAAAGTTTATCCTGTTTAATGATATATCCAGCTTGAGAATGCATTCTAACCTGCATATTTCACCCGAAACTTAAGTTATAAAGTCTAATGTAGAAAAGTTAAATTCGTACGTTTTATGCAGCAAACAACAAAATGACCCAGATCACTTAAATATGACGTCAGAAACTCATATCTACACATTTTCTCCGTCGTCTCAAAAAGACGAAGAAAATGATAATTCAAATGATCACTTTGAACGAAAAAATATTTTACCCAAATTTAAAAATCTCGTAACCAGGGGGTATTGTAAAAATCGTGAAATTCTCAAAAATAGAAATTTCCTCAGATCTTGTTTATTTTTAAAGTTTGTCTTGTTTAATAATATATCCAGCCTGAGAATGCATTCTAACCTGCATATTTTACGCGAAACTTAATTTAGAAAGTCTAATACAGAAAAGTTGATTTCCTACTTTTTTGTTGGAAACAACAAAATGAGCCAGATCACTTAAATATGACGTCAGATACACATATCTACACATTTTCTCAGTCGTCTCAAAAAGACGAACAAAATGATATATCAAATGATCATTTTGAACGAATAAATATTTTACCCAAATTTAAAAATCTCCTAACCAGGGGGTATTATAAAAATCGTGAAATTCTCAAAGATAAAAATTTCCTCAGATCTTGTTTATTTTTAAAGTTTGTCCTGTTTAATGATATATCCATCTTGAGAATGCATTCTAACCTGCATATTTCACCCGAAACTTAAGTTAGAATGTCTAATACAGAAAAGTTGATTTCCTACTTTTTTGTTGGAAACAACAAAATGAGCCAGATCACTTAAATATGACGTCAGATACACATATCTACACATTTTCTCAGCCGTCTCAAAAAGACGAACAAAATGATATATCAAATGATCATTTTGAACGAATAAATATTTTACCCAAATTTAAAAATCTCCTAACCAGGGGGTATTATAAAAATCGCGAAATTCTCAAAAATAAAAATTTCCTCAGATCTTGTTTATTTTTAAAGTTTGTCCTGTTTAATGATATATCCAGCTTGAGAATGCATTCTAACCTGCATATTTCACCCGAAACTTAAGTTAGAAAGTCTAATGTAGAAAAGTTAAATTCGTACGTTTTATGCAGCAAACAACAAAATGACCCAGATCACTTAAATATGACGTCAGAAACTCATATCTACACATATTCTCCGTCGTCTCAAAAAGACGAAGAAAATGATAATTCAAATGATCACTTTGAACGAAAAAATATTTTACCCAAATTTAAAAATCTCGTAACCAGGGGGTATTGTAAAAATCGTGAAATTCTCAAAAATAAAAATTTCCTCAGATCTTGTTTATTTTTAAAGTTTGTCTTGTTTAATAATATATCCAGCCTGAGAATGCATTCTAACCTGCATATTTTACGCGAAACTTAATTTAGAAAGTTTAATACAGAAAAGTTGATTTCCTACTTTTTTGTTGGAAACAACAAAATGAGCCAGATCACTTAAATATGACGTCAGATACACATATCTACACATTTTCTCAGCCGTCTCAAAAAGACGAACAAAATGATATTTCAAATGATCATTTTGAACGAATAAATATTTTACCCTAATTTAAAAATCTCCTAACCAGGGGGTATTATAAAAATCGTGAAATTCTCAAAGATAAAAATTTCCTCAGATCTTGTTTATTTTTAAAGTTTGTCCTGTTTAATGATATATCCAGCTTGAGAATGCATTCTAACCTGCATATTTTTCCCGAAACTTAAGTTAGAAAGTCTAATGTAGAAAAGTTAAATTCGTACGTTTTATGCAGCAAACAACAAAATGACCCAGATCACTTAAATATGACGTCAGAAACTCATATCTACACATTTTCTCCGTCGTCTCAAAAAGACGAAGAAAATGATAATTCAAATGATCACTTTGAACGAAAAAATATTTTACCCAAATTTAAAAATCTCGTAACCAGGGGGTATTGTAAAAATCGTGAAATTCTCAAAAATAAAAATTTCCTCAGATCTTGTTTATTTTTAAAGTTTGTCTTGTTTAATAATATATCCAGCCTGAGAATGCATTCTAACCTGCATATTTTACGCGAAACTTAATTTAGAAAGTCTAATACAGAAAAGTTGATTTCCTACTTTTTTGTTGGAAACAACAAAATGAGCCAGATCACTTAAATATGACGTCAGAAACACATATCTACACATTTTCTCAGCCGTCTCAAAATGCCGAACAAAATGATATATCAAATGATCATTTTGAACGAATAAATATTTTACCCAAATTTAAAAATCTCCTAACCAGGGGGTATTATAAAAATCGTGAAATTCTGAAAGATAAAAATTTCCTCAGATCTTGTTTATTTTTAAAGTTTGTCCTGTTTAATGATATATCCATCTTGAGAATGCATTCTAACCTGCATATTTTACGCGAAACTTAAGTTAGAAAGTCTAATGTAGAAAAGTTGATTTCCTACTTTTTTGTTGGAAACAACAAAATGAGCCAGATCACTTAAATATGACGTCAGAAACTCATATCTACACATTTTCTCAGCCGTCTCAAAAAGACGAACAAAATGATATATCAAATGATCATTTTGAACGAATAAATATTTTACCCAAATTTAAAAATCTCCTAACCAGGGGGTATTATAAAAATCGCGAAATTCTCAAAGATAAAAATTTCCTCAGATCTTGTTTATTTTTAAAGTTTATCCTGTTTAATGATATATCCAGCTTGAGAATGCATTCTAACCTGCATATTTCACCCGAATCTTAAGTTATAAAGTCTAATGTAGAAAAGTTAAATTCGTACGTTTTATGCAGCAAACAACAAAATGACCCAGATCACTTAAATATGACGTCAGAAACTCATATCTACACATTTTCTCCGTCGTCTCAAAAAGACGAAGAAAATGATAATTCAAATGATCACTTTGAACGAAAAAATATTTTACCCAAATTTAAAAATCTCGTAACCAGGGGGTATTGTAAAAATCGTGAAATTCTCAAAAATAGAAATTTCCTCAGATCTTGTTTATTTTTAAAGTTTGTCTTGTTTAATAATATATCCAGCCTGAGAATGCATTCTAACCTGCATATTTTACGCGAAACTTAATTTAGAAAGTCTAATACAGAAAAGTTGATTTCCTACTTTTTTGTTGGAAACAACAAAATGAGCCAGATCACTTAAATATGACGTCAGATACACATATCTACACATTTTCTCAGTCGTCTCAAAAAGACGAACAAAATGATATATCAAATGATCATTTTGAACGAATAAATATTTTACCCAAATTTAAAAATCTCCTAACCAGGGGGTATTATAAAAATCGTGAAATTCTCAAAGATAAAAATTTCCTC
Source organism: Lutraria lutraria (assembly GCA_964023205.1). Taxonomy (NCBI): domain Eukaryota; kingdom Metazoa; phylum Mollusca; class Bivalvia; order Venerida; family Mactridae; genus Lutraria; species Lutraria lutraria. The sequence continues at coordinate 10,263,410 of OZ026839.1, read as the reverse complement.
AGATCTTGTTTATTTTTAAAGTTTGTCCTGTTTAATGATATATCCATCTTGAGAATGCATTCTAACCTGCATATTTCACCCGAAACTTAAGTTAGAATGTCTAATACAGAAAATTTAATTTCCTACTGTTTTGTTGGAAACAACAAAATGAGCCAGATCACTTAAATATGACGTCAGAAACACATATCTACACATTTTCTCAGCCGTCTCAAAATGCCGAACAAAATGATATATCAAATGATCATTTTGAACGAAAAAATATTTTACCCAAATTTAAAAATCTCGTGACCAGGGGGTATTGTGAAAATCGTGAAATTCTCAAAAATAAAAATTTCCTCAGATCTTGTTTATTTTTAAAGTTTGTCCTGTTTAATAATATATCCAGCCTGAGAATGCATTCTAACCTGCATATTTTACGCGAAACTTAATTGAGAAAGTCTAATACAGAAAAGTTGATTTCCTACTGTTTTGTTGGAAACAACAAAATGACCCAGATCACTTAAATATGACGTCAGAAACACATATCTACACATGTTCTCAGTCGTCTCAAAAAGACGAACAAAATGCTAATTCAAATGATCATTTTGAACGAAAAAATATTTTACCCAAATTTAAAAATCTCGTAACCAGGGGGTATTGTAAAAATCGTGAAATTCTCAAAAATAAAAATTTACTCAGATCTTGTTTATTTTTAAAGTTTGTCATGTTTAATGATATATCCAGCTTGAGAATGCATTCTAACCTGCATATTTTTCCCGAAACTTAAGTTAGAAAGTCTAATGTAGAAAAGTTAAATTCGTACGTTTTATGCAGCAAACAACAAAATGACCCAGATCACTTAAATATGACGTCAGAAACTCATATCTACACATTTTCTCCGTCGTCTCAAAAAGACGAAGAAAATGATAATTCAAATGATCACTTTGAACGAAAAAATATTTTACCCAAATTTAAAAATCTCGTAACCAGGGGGTATTGTAAAAATCGTGAAATTCTCAAAAATAAAAATTTCCTCAGATCTTGTTTATTTTTAAAGTTTGTCTTGTTTAATAATATATCCAGCCTGAGAATGCATTCTAACCTGCATATTTTACGCGAAACTTAATTTAGAAAGTCTAATACAGAAAAGTTGATTTCCTACTTTTTTGTTGGAAACAACAAAATGAGCCAGATCACTTAAATATGACGTCAGAAACACATATCTACACATTTTCTCAGCCGTCTCAAAATGCCGAACAAAATGATATATCAAATGATCATTTTGAACGAATAAATATTTTACCCAAATTTAAAAATCTCCTAACCAGGGGGTATTATAAAAATCGTGAAATTCTGAAAGATAAAAATTTCCTCAGATCTTGTTTATTTTTAAAGTTTGTCCTGTTTAATGATATATCCATCTTGAGAATGCATTCTAACCTGCATATTTCACCCGAAACTTAAGTTAGAATGTCTAATACAGAAAATTTGATTTCCTACTGTTTTGTTGGAAACAACAAAATGACCCAGATCACTTAAATATGACGTCAGAAACACATATCTACACATGTTCTCAGTCGTCTCAAAAAGACGAACAAAATGATATATCACATGATCATTTTGAACGAAAAAATATTTTACCTAAATGTAAAAATCTCGTAACCAGGGGGTATTGTAAAAGTCGTGAATTCTCAAAAATAAAAATTTCCTCAGATCTTGTTTATTTTTAAAGTTTGTCCTGTTTAATGATATATCCAGCTTGAGAATGCATTCTAACCTGCATATTTCACCCGAAACTTAAGTTAGAAAGTCTAATGTAGAAAAGTTAAATTCGTACGTTTAATGTAGCAAACTACAAAATGAGCCAGATCACTTAAATATGACGTCAGAAACTCATATCTACACATTTTCTCAGTCGTCTCAAAAAGACGAAGAAAATGATAATTAAAATGATCACTTTGAACGAAAAAATATTTTACCCAAATTTAAAAATCTCGTAACCAGGGGGTATTGTAAAAATCGTGAAATTCTCAAAAATAGAAATTTCCTTAGATCTTGTTTATTTTTAAAGTTTGTCTTGTTTAATAATATATCCAGCCTGAGAATGCATTCTAACCTGCATATTTTACGCGCAACTTAATTTAGAAAGTCTAATACAGAAAAGTTGATTTCCTACTTTTTTGTTGGAAACAACAAAATGAGCCAGATCACTTAAATATGACGTCAGATACACATATCTACACATTTTCTCAGCCGTCTCAAAAAGACGAACAAAATGATATATCAAATGATCATTTTGAACGAATAAATATTTTACCTAAATGTAAAAATCTCGTAACCAGGGGGTATTGTAAAAGTCGTGAATTCTCAAAAATAAAAATTTCCTCAGATCTTGTTTATTTTTAAAGTTTGTCCTGTTTAATGATATATCCAGCTTGAGAATGCATTCTAACCTGCATATTTCACCCGAAACTTAAGTTAGAAAGTCTAATGTAGAAAAGTTAAATTCGTACGTTTAATGTAGCAAACTACAAAATGACCCAGATCACTTAAATATGACGTCAGAAACTCATATCTACACATTTTCTCAGTCGTCTCAAAAAGACGAACACAATGATATATCAAATGATCATTTTGAACGAATAAATATTTTACCCAAATTTAAAAATCTCCTAACCAGGGGGTATTATAAAAATCGTGAAATTCTCAAAGATAAAAATTTCCTCAGATCTTGTTTATTTTTAAAGTTTGTCCTGTTTAATGATATATCCATCTTGAGAATGCATTCTAACCTGCATATTTCACCCGAAACTTAAGTTAGAATGTCTAATGTAGAAAAGTTAAATTCGTACGTTTTATGCAGCAAACAACAAAATGAGCCAGATCACTTAAATATGACGTCAGAAACTCATATCTACACATATTCTCCGTCGTCTCAAAAAGACGAAGAAAATGATAATTCAAATGATCACTTTGAACGAAAAAATATTTTACCCAAATTTAAAAATCTCGTAACCAGGGGGTATTGTAAAAATCGTGAAATTCTCAAAAATAAAAATTTCCTCAGATCTTGTTTATTTTTAAAGTTTGTCTTGTTTAATAATATATCCAGCCTGAGAATGCATTCTAACCTGCATATTTTACGCGAAACTTAATTTAGAAAGTTTAATACAGAAAAGTTGATTTCCTACTTTTTTGTTGGAAACAACAAAATGAGCCAGATCACTTAAATATGACGTCAGATACACATATCTACACATTTTCTCAGCCGTCTCAAAAAGACGAACAAAATGATATTTCAAATGATCATTTTGAACGAATAAATATTTTACCCTAATTTAAAAATCTCCTAACCAGGGGGTATTATAAAAATCGTGAAATTCTCAAAGATAAAAATTTCCTCAGATCTTGTTTATTTTTAAAGTTTGTCCTGTTTAATGATATATCCAGCTTGAGAATGCATTCTAACCTGCATATTTTTCCCGAAACTTAAGTTAGAAAGTCTAATGTAGAAAAGTTAAATTCGTACGTTTTATGCAGCAAACAACAAAATGACCAAGATCACTTAAATATGACGTCAGAAACTCATATCTACACATTTTCTCCGTCGTCTCAAAAAGACGAAGAAAATGATAATTCAAATGATCACTTTGAACGAAAAAATATTTTACCCAAATTTAAAAATCTCGTAACCAGGGGGTATTGTAAAAATCGTGAAATTCTCAAAAATAAAAATTTCCTCAGATCTTGTTTATTTTTAAAGTTTGTCTTGTTTAATAATATGTCCAGCCTGAGAATGCATTCTAACCTGCATATTTTACGCGAAACTTAATTTAGAAAGTTTAATACAGAAAAGTTGATTTCCTACTTTTTTGTTGGAAACAACAAAATGAGCCAGATCACTTAAATATGACGTCAGATACACATATCTACACATTTTCTCAGCCGTCTAAAAAAGACGAACAAAATGATATTTCAAATGATCATTTTGAACGAATAAATATTTTACCCTAATTTAAAAATCTCCTAACCAGGGGGTATTATAAAAATCGTGAAATTCTCAAAGATAAAAATTTCCTCAGATCTTGTTTATTTTTAAAGTTTGTCCTGTTTAATGATATATCCATCTTGAGAATGCATTATAACCTGCATATTTTACGCGAAACTTAATTTAGAAAGTCTAATACAGAAAAGTTGATTTCCTACTTTTTTGTTGGAAACAACAAAATGAGCCAGATCACTTAAATATGACGTCAGATACACATATCTACACATTTTCTCAGCCGTCTCAAAAAGATGAACAAAATGATATATCAAATGATCATTTTGAACGAATAAATATTTTACCCAAATTTAAAAATCTCCTAACCAGGGGGTATTATAAAAATCGCGAAATTCTCAAAGATAAAAATTTCCTCAGATCTTGTTTATTTTTAAAGTTTGTCCTGTTTAATGATATATCCAGCTTGAGAATGCATTCTAACCTGCATATTTCACCCGAAACTTAAGTTAGAAAGTCTAATGTAGAAAAGTTAAATTCGTACGTTTTATGCAGCAAACAACAAAATGACCCAGATCACTTAAATATGACGTCAGAAACTCATATCTACACATTTTCTCCGTCGTCTCAAAAAGACGAAGAAAATGATAATTCAAATGATCACTTTGAACGAAAAAATAGTTTACCCAAATTTAAAAATCTCGTAACCAGGGGGTATTGTAAAAATCGTGAAATTCTCAAAAATAAAAATTTCCTCAGATCTTGTTTATTTTTAAAGTTTGTCTTGTTTAATAATATATCCAGCCTGAGAATGCATTCTAACCTGCATATTTTACGCGAAACTTAATTTAGAAAGTCTAATACAGAAAAGTTGATTTCCTACTGTTTTGTTGGAAACAACAAAATGACCCAGATCACTTAAATATGACGTCAGAAACACATATCTACACATGTTCTCAGTCGTCTCAAAAAGACGAACAAAATGATATATCACATGATCATTTTGAACGAAAAAATATTTTACCTAAATGTAAAAATCTCGTAACCAGGGGGTATTGTAAAAGTCGTGAATTCTCAAAAATAAAAATTTCCTCAGATCTTGTTTATTTTTAAAGTTTGTCCTGTTTAATGATATATCCAGCTTGAGAATGCATTCTAACCTGCATATTTCACCCGAAACTTAAGTTAGAAAGTCTAATGTAGAAAAGTTAAATTCGTACGTTTAATGTAGCAAACTACAAAATGACCCAGATCACTTAAATATGACGTCAGAAACTCATATCTACACATTTTCTCAGTCGTCTCAAAAAGACGAACAAAATGCTAATGCAAATGATCATTTTGAACGAAAAAATATTTTACCCTAATTTAAAAATCTCGTAACCAGGGGGTATTATAAAAATCGTGAAATTCTCAAAGATAAAAATTTCCTCAGATCTTGTTTATTTTTAAAGTTTGTCCTGTTTAATGATATATCCAGCTTGAGAATGCATTCTAACCTGCATTTTTCACCCGAAACTTATAGTAGAAAGTCTAATGGAGAAAAGTTAATTTCGTACGTTTAATGTAGCAAACAACAAAATGACCCAGATCACTTAAATATGACGTCAGAAACACATATCTACACATTTTCTCAGTCGTCTCAAAAAGACGAACAAAATGATATATCACATGATCATTTTGAACGAAAAAATATTTTACCCAAATTTAAAAATCTCGTGACCAGGGGGTATTGTGAAAATCGTGAAATTCTCAAAAATAAAAATTTCCTCAGATCTTGTTTATTTTTAAAGTTTGTCCTGTTTAATAATATATCCAGCCTGAGAATGCATTCTAACCTGCATATTTTACGCGAAACTTAATTTAGAAAGTCTAATACAGAAAAGTTGATTTCCTACTTTTTTGTTGGAAACAACAAAATGAGCCAGATCACTTAAATATGACGTCAGAAACTCATATCTACACATTTTCTCAGTCGTCTCAAAAAGACGAAGAAAATGATAATTAAAATGATCACTTTGAACGAAAAAATATTTTACCCAAATTTAAAAATCTCGTAACCAGGGGGTATTGTAAAAATCGTGAAATTCTCAAAAATAGAAATTTCCTTAGATCTTGTTTATTTTTAAAGTTTGTCTTGTTTAATAATATATCCAGCCTGAGAATGCATTCTAACCTGCATATTTTACGCGAAACTTAATTTAGAAAGTCTAATACAGAAAAGTTGATTTCCTACTTTTTTGTTGGAAACAACAAAATGAGCCAGATCACTTAAATATGACGTCAGATACACATATCTACACATTTTCTCAGCCGTCTCAAAAAGACGAACAAAATGATATATCAAATGATCATTTTGAACGAATAAATATTTTACCTAAATGTAAAAATCTCGTAACCAGGGGGTATTGTAAAAGTCGTGAATTCTCAAAAATAAAAATTTCCTCAGATCTTGTTTATTTTTAAAGTTTGTCCTGTTTAATGATATATCCAGCTTGAGAATGCATTCTAACCTGCATATTTCACCCGAAACTTAAGTTAGAAAGTCTAATGTAGAAAAGTTAAATTCGTACGTTTAATGTAGCAAACTACAAAATGACCCAGATCACTTAAATATGACGTCAGAAACTCATATCTACACATTTTCTCAGTCGTCTCAAAAAGACGAACACAATGATATATCAAATGATCATTTTGAACGAATAAATATTTTACCCAAATTTAAAAATCTCCTAACCAGGGGGTATTATAAAAATCGTGAAATTCTCAAAGATAAAAATTTCCTCAGATCTTGTTTATTTTTAAAGTTTGTCCTGTTTAATGATATATCCATCTTGAGAATGCATTCTAACCTGCATATTTCACCCGAAACTTAAGTTAGAATGTCTAATACAGAAAATTTGATTTCCTACTGTTTTGTTGGAAACAACAAAATGAGCCAGATCACTTAAATATGACGTCAGAAACACATATCTACACATTTTCTCAGCCGTCTCAAAATGCCGAACAAAATGATATATCAAATGATCATTTTGAACGAATAAATATTTTACCCAAATTTAAAAATCTCTTAACCAGGGGGTATTATAAAAATCGTGAAATTCTGAAAGATAAAAATTTCCTCAGATCTTGTTTATTTTTAAAGTTTGTCCTGTTTAATGATATATCCATCTTGAGAATGCATTATAACCTGCATATTTTACGCGAAACTTAATTTAGAAAGTCTAATACAGAAAAGTTGATTTCCTACTTTTTTGTTGGAAACAACAAAATGAGCCAGATCACTTAAATATGACGTCAGAAACTCATATCTACACATTTTCTCAGTCGTCTCAAAAAGACGAAGAAAATGATAATTATAATGATCACTTTGAACGAAAAAATATTTTACCCAAATTTAAAAATCTCGTAACCAGGGGGTATTGTAAAAATCGTGAAATTATCAAAAATAGAAATTTCCTTAGATCTTGTTTATTTTTAAAGTTTGTCTTGTTTAATAATATATCCAGCCTGAGAATGCATTCTAACCTGCATATTTTACGCGAAACTTAATTTAGAAAGTCTAATACAGAAAAGTTGATTTCCTACTTTTTTGTTGGAAACAACAAAATGAGCCAGATCACTTAAATATGACGTCAGATACAAATATCTACACATTTTCTCAGCCGTCTCAAAAAGATGAACAAAATGATATATCAAATGATCATTTTGAACGAATAAATATTTTACCCAAATTTAAAAATCTCCTAACCAGGGGGTATTATAAAAATCGCGAAATTCTCAAAGATAAAAATTTCCTCAGATCTTGTTTATTTTTAAAGTTTGTCCTGTTTAATGATATATCCAGCTTGAGAATGCATTCTAACCTGCATATTTCACCCGAAACTTAAGTTAGAAAGTCTAATGTAGAAAAGTTAAATTCGTACGTTTTATGCAGCAAACAACAAAATGACCCAGATCACTTAAATATGACGTCAGAAACTCATATCTACACATTTTCTCCGTCGTCTCAAAAAGACGAAGAAAATGATAATTCAAATGATCACTTTGAACGAAAAAATATTTTACCCAAATTTAAAAATCTCGTAACCAGGGGGTATTGTAAAAATCGTGAAATTCTCAAAAATAGAAATTTCCTCAGATCTTGTTTATTTTTAAAGTTTGTCTTGTTTAATAATATATCCAGCCTGAGAATGCATTCTAACCTGCATATTTTACGCGAAACTTAATTTAGAAAGTCTAATACAGAAAAGTTGATTTCCTACTGTTTTGTTGGAAACAACAAAATGACCCAGATCACTTAAATATGACGTCAGAAACACATATCTACACATGTTCTCAGTCGTCTCAAAAAGACGAACAAAATGATATATCACATGATCATTTTGAACGAAAAAATATTTTACCTAAATGTAAAAATCTCGTAACCAGGGGGTATTGTAAAAGTCGTGAATTCTCAAAAATAAAAATTTCCTCAGATCTTGTTTATTTTTAAAGTTTGTCCTGTTTAATGATATATCCAGCTTGAGAATGCATTCTAACCTGCATATTTCACCCGAAACTTAAGTTAGAAAGTCTAATGTAGAAAAGTTAAATTCGTACGTTTAATGTAGCAAACTACAAAATGACCCAGATCACTTAAATATGACGTCAGAAACTCATATCTACACATTTTCTCAGTCGTCTCAAAAAGACGAACAAAATGCTAATTCAAATGATCATTTTGAACGAAAAAATATTTTACCTAAATTTAAAAATCTCGTAACCAGGGGGTATTGTAAAAATCGTGAAATTCTCAAAAATAAAAATTTCCTCAGATCTTGTTTATTTTTAAAGTTTGTCATGTTTAATGATATATCCAGCTTGAGAATGCATTCTAACCTGCATATTTTTCCCGAAACTTAAGTTAGAAAGTCTAATGTAGAAAAGTTAAATTCGTACGTTTTATGCAGCAAACAACAAAATGACCCAGATCACTTAAATATGACGTCAGAAACTCATATCTACACATTTTCTCCGTCGTCTCAAAAAGACGAAGAAAATGATAATTCAAATGATCACTTTGAACGAAAAAATATTTTACCCAAATTTAAAAATCTCGTAACCAGGGGGTATTGTAAAAATCGTGAAATTCTCAAAAATAAAAATTTCCTCAGATCTTGTTTATTTTTAAAGTTTGTCTTGTTTAATAATATATCCAGCCTGAGAATGCATTCTAACCTGCATATTTTACGCGAAACTTAATTTAGAAAGTCTAATACAGAAAAGTTGATTTCCTACTTTTTTGTTGGAAACAACAAAATGAGCCAGATCACTTAAATATGACGTCCGAAACACATATCTACACATTTTCTCAGCCGTCTCAAAATGCCGAACAAAATGATATATCAAATGATCATTTTGAACGAATAAATATTTTACCCAAATTTAAAAATCTCGTAACCAGGGGGTATTGTAAAAATCGTGAAATTCTCAAAGATGAAAATTTCCTCAGATCTTGTTTATTTATAAAGTTTGTCCTGTTTAATGATATATCCAGCTTGAGAATGCATTCTAACCTGCATATTTCACCCGAAACTTAAGTTAGAATGTCTAATACAGAAAATTTGATTTCCTACTGTTTTGTTGGAAACAACAAAATGACCCAGATCACTTAAATATGACGTCAGAAACACATATCTACACATGTTCTCAGTCGTCTCAAAAAGACGAACAAAATGATATATCACATGATCATTTTGAACGAAAAAATATTTTACCTAAATGTAAAAATCTCGTAACCAGGGGGTATTGTAAAAGTCGTGAATTCTCAAAAATAAAAATTTCCTCAGATCTTGTTTATTTTTAAAGTTTGTCCTGTTTAATGATATATCCAGCTTGAGAATGCATTCTAACCTGCATATTTCACCCGAAACTTAAGTTAGAAAGTCTAATGTAGAAAAGTTAAATTCGTACGTTTAATGTAGCAAACTACAAAATGACCCAGATCACTTAAATATGACGTCAGAAACTCATATCTACACATTTTCTCAGTCGTCTCAAAAAGACGAACAAAATGATATATCAAATGATCATTTTGAACGAATAAATATTTTACCCAAATTTAAAAATCTCGTAACCAGGGGGTATTATAAAAATCGTGAAATTCTCAAAGATAAAAATTTCCTCAGATCTTGTTTATTTTTAAAGTTTGTCCTGTTTAATGATATATCCATCTTGAGAATGCATTCTAACCTGCATATTTCACCCGAAACTTAAGTTAGAATGTCTAATACAGAAAATTTGATTTCCTACTGTTTTGTTGGAAACAACAAAATGACCCAGATCACTTAAATATGACGTCAGAAACACATATCTACACATGTTCTCAGTCGTCTCAAAAAGACGAACAAAATGATATATCACATGATCATTTTGAACGAAAAAATATTTTACCTAAATGTAAAAATCTCGTAACCAGGGGGTATTGTAAAAGTCGTGAATTCTCAAAAATAAAAATTTCCTCAGATCTTGTTTATTTTTAAAGTTTGTCCTGTTTAATGATATATCCAGCTTGAGAATGCATTCTAACCTGCATATTTCACCCGAAACTTAAGTTAGAAAGTCTAATGTAGAAAAGTTAAATTCGTACGTTTAATGTAGCAAACTACAAAATGACCCAGATCACTTAAATATGACGTCAGAAACTCATATCTACACATTTTCTCAGTCGTCTCAAAAAGACGAACAAAATGCTAATTCAAATGATCATTTTGAACGAATAAATATTTTACCCAAATTTAAAAATCTCCTAACCAGGGGGTATTATAAAAATCGTGAAATTCTGAAAGATAAAAATTTCCTCAGATCTTGTTTATTTTTAACGTTTGTCCTGTTTAATGATATATCCATCTTGAGAATGCATTCTAACCTGCATATTTCACCCGAAACTTAAGTTAGAATGTCTAATACAGAAAATTTGATTTCCTACTTTTTTTGTTGGAAACCACAAAACGACCCGGATCACTTAAATATGAAATGAGAAACTCATATCTACACATTTTCTCAGTCGTCTCAAAAAGACGAAGAAAATGATATATCAAATGAACATTTTGAACGAAAAAATATTTTACCCAAATTTAAAAATCTCGTAACCAGGGGGTATTGTAAAAATCGTGAAATTCTCAAAAATAAAAATTTCCTCAAATCTTGTTTCTATTTTAAAGTTTGTCATGTTTAATGATATATCCAGCTTGAGAATGCATTCTAACCTGCATATTTCACCTGAAACTTAAGTTAGAATGTCTAATACAGAAAATTTGATTTCCTACTGTTTTGTTGGAAACAACAAAATGACCCAGATCACTTAAATATGACGTCAGAAACACATATCTACACATGTTCTCATTCGTCTCAAAAAGACGAACAAAATGATATATCACATGATCATTTTGAACGAAAAAATATTTAACCTAAATGTAAAAATCTCGTAACCAGGGGGTATTGTAAAAGTCGTGAATTCTCAAAAATAAAAATTTACTCAGATCTTGTTTATTTTTAAAGTTTGTCATGTTTAATGATATATCCAGCCTGAGAATGCATTCTAACCTGCATATTTTTCCCGAAACTTAAGTTAGAAAGTCTAATGTAGAAAAGTTAAATTCGTACGTTTTATGCAGCAAACAACAAAATGACCAAGATCACTTAAATATGACGTCAGAAACACATATCTACACATGTTCTCAGTCGTCTCAAAAAGACGAAGAAAAGGATAATTCAAATGATCATTTTGAACGAAAAAATATTTTACCCAAATTTAAAAATCTCGTAACCAGGGGGTATTGTAAAAATCGTGAAATTCTCAAAAATAAAAATTTCCTCAGATCTTGTTTATTTTTAAAGTTTGTCTTGTTTAATAATATATCCAGCCTGAGAATGCATTCTAACCTGCATATTTTACGCGAAACTTAATTTAGAAAGTCTAATACAGAAAAGTTAATTTCCTACTTTTTTGTTGGAAAAAACAATTGAGCCAGATCACTTAAATATGACGTCAGAAACATATATCTACACATTTTCTCAGCCGTCTCAAAAAGACGAACAAAATGATACATCACATGATCATTTTGAACGAAAAAATATTTTACCCAAATTTAAAAATCTCGTAACCAGGGGGTATTGTAAAAATCGTGAAATTCTCAAAAATAAAAATTTCCTCAGATCTTGTTTATTTTTAAAGTTTGTCTTGTTTAATAATATATCCAGCCTGAGAATGCATTCTAACCTGAATATTTTACGCGAAACTTAATTTAGAAAGTCTAATACAGAAAAGTTGATTTCCTACTTTTTTGTTGGAAAAAACAAAATGAGCCAGATCACTTAAATATGACGTCAGAAACACATATCTACACATTTTCTCAGCCGTCTCAAAATGCCGAACAAAATGATATATAAATGATCATTTTGAACGAATAAATATTTTACCCAAATTTAAAAATCTCGTAACCAGGGGGTATTGTAAAAATCGTGAAATTCTCAAAGATGAAAATTTCCTCAGATCTTGTTTATTTATAAAGTTTGTCCTGTTTAATGATATATCCATCTTGAGAATGCATTCTAACCTGCATATTTCACCCGAAACTTAAGTTAGAATGTCTAATACAGAAAATTTGATTTCCTACTGTTTTGTTGGAAACAACAAAATGACCCAGATCACTTAAATATGACGTCAGAAACACATACCTACACATGTTCTCAGTCGTCTCAAAAAGACGAACAAAATGATATATCACATGATCATTTTGAACGAAAAAATATTTTACCTAAATGTAAAAATCTCGTAACCAGGGGGTATTGTAAAAGTCGTGAATTCTCAAAAATAAAAATTTCCTCAGATCTTGTTTATTTTTAAAGTTTGTCCTGTTTAATGATATATCCAGCTTGAGAATGCATTCTAACCTGCATATTTCACCCGAAACTTAAGTTAGAAAGTCTAATGTAGAAAAGTTAAATTCGTACGTTTAATGTAGCAAACTACAAAATGACCCAGATCACTTAAATATGACGTCAGAAACTCATATCTACACATTTTCTCAGTCGTCTCAAAAAGACGAACAAAATGCTAATTCAAATGATCATTTTGAACGAAAAAATATTTTACCCAAATTTAAATATCTCGTAACCAGGGGGTATTGTAAAAATCGTGAAATTCTCAAAAATAAAAATTTACTCAGATCTTGTTTATTTTTAAAGTTTGTCATGTTTAATGATATATCCAGCTTGAGAATGCATTCTAACCTGCATATTTTTCCCGAAACTTAAGTTAGAAAGTCTAATGTAGAAAAGTTAAATTCGTACGTTTTATGCAGCAAACAACAAAATGACCCAGATCTCTTAAATATGACGTCAGAAACTCATATCTACACATTTTCTCAGTCGTCTCAAAAAGACGAACAAAATGATATGTCACATGATCATTTTGAACGAAAAAATATTTTACCCAAATTTAAAAATCTCGTAACCAGGGGGTATTGTAAAAATCGTGAAATTCTCAAAGATAAAAATTTCCTCAGATCTTGTTTATTTTTAAAGTTTGTCCTGTTTAATGATATATCCATCTTGAGAATGCATTCTAACCTGCATATTTCACCCGAAACTTAAGTTAGAATGTCTAATACAGAAAATTTGATTTCCTACTGTTTTGTTGGAAACAACAAAATGAGCCAGATCACTTAAATATGACGTCAGAAACACATATCTACACATTTTCTCAGCCGTCTCAAAATGCCGAACAAAATGATATATCAAATGATCATTTTGAACGAATAAATATTTTACCCAAATTTAAAAATCTCTTAACCAGGGGGTATTATAAAAATCGTGAAATTCTGAAAGATAAAAATTTCCTCAGATCTTGTTTATTTTTAAAGTTTGTCCTGTTTAATGATATATCCATCTTGAGAATGCATTATAACCTGCATATTTTACGCGAAACTTAATTTAAAAAGTCTAATACAGAAAAGTTGATTTCCTACTTTTTTGTTGGAAACAACAAAATGAGCCAGATCACTTAAATATGACGTCAGAAACTCATATCTACACATTTTCTCAGTCGTCTCAAAAAGACGAAGAAAATGATAATTAAAATGATCACTTTGAACGAAAAAATATTTTACCCAAATTTAAAAATCTCGTAACCAGGGGGTATTGTAAAAATCGTGAAATTATCAAAAATAGAAATTTCCTTAGATCTTGTTTATTTTTAAAGTTTGTCTTGTTTAATAATATATCCAGCCTGAGAATGCATTCTAACCTGCATATTTTACGCGAAACTTAATTTAGAAAGTCTAATACAGAAAAGTTGATTTCCTACTTTTTTGTTGGAAACAACAAAATGAGCCAGATCACTTAAATATGACGTCAGATACACATATCTACACATTTTCTCAGCCGTCTCAAAAAGATGAACAAAATGATATATCAAATGATCATTTTGAACGAATAAATATTTTACCCAAATTTAAAAATCTCCTAACCAGGGGGTATTATAAAAATCGCGAAATTCTCAAAGATAAAAATTTCCTCAGATCTTGTTTATTTTTAAAGTTTGTCCTGTTTAATGATATATCCAGCTTGAGAATGCATTCTAACCTGCATATTTCACCCGAAACTTAAGTTAGAAAGTCTAATGTAGAAAAGTTAAATTCGTACGTTTTATGCAGCAAACAACAAAATGACCCAGATCACTTAAATATGACGTCAGAAACTCATATCTACACATTTTCTCCGTCGTCTCAAAAAGACGAAGAAAATGATAATTCAAATGATCACTTTGAACGAAAAAATATTTTACCCAAATTTAAAAATCTCGTAACCAGGGGGTATTGTAAAAATCGTGAAATTCTCAAAAATAGAAATTTCCTCAGATCTTGTTTATTTTTAAAGTTTGTCTTGTTTAATAATATATCCAGCCTGAGAATGCATTCTAACCTGCATATTTTACGCGAAACTTAATTTAGAAAGTCTAATACAGAAAAGTTGATTTCCTACTGTTTTGTTGGAAACAACAAAATGACCCAGATCACTTAAATATGACGTCAGAAACACATATCTACACATGTTCTCAGTCGTCTCAAAAAGACGAACAAAATGATATATCACATGATCATTTTGAACGAAAAAATATTTTACCTAAATGTAAAAATCTCGTAACCAGGGGGTATTGTAAAAGTCGTGAATTCTCAAAAATAAAAATTTCCTCAGATCTTGTTTATTTTTAAAGTTTGTCCTGTTTAATGATATATCCAGCTTGAGAATGCATTCTAACCTGCATATTTCACCCGAAACTTAAGTTAGAAAGTCTAATGTAGAAAAGTTAAATTCGTACGTTTAATGTAGCAAACTACAAAATGACCCAGATCACTTAAATATGACGTCAGAAACTCATATCTACACATTTTCTCAGTCGTCTCAAAAAGACGAACAAAATGCTAATGCAAATGATCATTTTGAACGAAAAAATATTTTACCCTAATTTAAAAATCTCGTAACCAGGGGGTATTATAAAAATCGTGAAATTCTCAAAGATAAAAATTTCCTCAGATCTTGTTTATTTTTAAAGTTTGTCCTGTTTAATGATATATCCAGCTTGAGAATGCATTCTAACCTGCATATTTCACCCGAAACTTATATTAGAAAGTCTAATGGAGAAAAGTTAATTTCGTACGTTTAATGTAGCAAACAACAAAATGACCCAGATCACTTAAATATGACGTCAGAAACACATATCTACACATTTTCTCAGTCGTCTCAAAAAGACGAACAAAATGATATATCACATGATCATTTTGAACGAAAAAATATTTTACCCAAATTTAAAAATCTCGTGACCAGGGGGTATTGTAAAAATCGTGAAATTCTCAAAAATAAAAATTTCCTCAGATCTTGTTTATTTTTAAAGTTTGTCCTGTTTAATAATATATCCAGCCTGAGAATGCATTCTAACCTGCATATTTTACGCGAAACTTAATTTAGAAAGTCTAATACAGAAAAGTTGATTTCCTACTTTTTTGTTGGAAAAAACAAAATGAGCCAGATCACTTAAATATGACGTCAGAAACTCATATCTACACATTTTCTCAGTCGTCTCAAAAAGACGAAGAAAATGATAATTAAAATGATCACTTTGAACGAAAAAATATTTTACCCAAATTTAAAAATCTCGTAACCAGGGGGTATTGTAAAAATCGTGAAATTCTCAAAAATAGAAATTTCCTTAGATCTTGTTTATTTTTAAAGTTTGTCTTGTTTAATAATATATCCAGCCTGAGAATGCATTCTAACCTGCATATTTTACGCGAAACTTAATTTAGAAAGTCTAATACAGAAAAGTTGATTTCCTACTTTTTTGTTGGAAACAACAAAATGAGCCAGATCACTTAAATATGACGTCAGATACACATATCTACACATTTTCTCAGCCGTCTCAAAAAGACGAACAAAATGATATATCAAATGATCATTTTGAACGAATAAATATTTTACCTAAATGTAAAAATCTCGTAACCAGGGGGTATTGTAAAAGTCGTGAATTCTCAAAAATAAAAATTTCCTCAGATCTTGTTTATTTTTAAAGTTTGTCCTGTTTAATGATATATCCAGCTTGAGAATGCATTCTAACCTGCATATTTCACCCGAAACTTAAGTTAGAAAGTCTAATGTAGAAAAGTTAAATTCGTACGTTTAATGTAGCAAACTACAAAATGACCCAGATCACTTAAATATGACGTCAGAAACTCATATCTACACATTTTCTCAGTCGTCTCAAAAAGACGAACAAAATGCTAATTCAAATGATCATTTTGAACGAAAAAATATTTTACCTAAATTTAAAAATCTCGTAACCAGGGGGTATTGTAAAAATCGTGAAATTCTCAAAAATAAAAATTTCCTCAGATCTTGTTTATTTTTAAAGTTTGTCATGTTTAATGATATATCCAGCTTGAGAATGCATTCTAACCTGCATATTTTTCCCGAAACTTAAGTTAGAAAGTCTAATGTAGAAAAGTTAAATTCGTACGTTTTATGCAGCAAACAACAAAATGACCCAGATCACTTAAATATGACGTCAGAAACTCATATCTACACATTTTCTCCGTCGTCTCAAAAAGACGAAGAAAATGATAATTCAAATGATCACTTTGAACGAAAAAATATTTTACCCAAATTTAAAAATCTCGTAACCAGGGGGTATTGTAAAAATCGTGAAATTCTCAAAAATAAAAATTTCCTCAGATCTTGTTTATTTTTAAAGTTTGTCTTGTTTAATAATATATCCAGCCTGAGAATGCATTCTAACCTGCATATTTTACGCGAAACTTAATTTAGAAAGTCTAATACAGAAAAGTTGATTTCCTACTTTTTTGTTGGAAACAACAAAATGAGCCAGATCACTTAAATATGACGTCAGAAACACATATCTACACATTTTCTCAGCCGTCTCAAAATTCCGAACAAAATGATATATCAAATGATCATTTTGAACGAATAAATATTTTACCCAAATTTAAAAATCTCGTAACCAGGGGGTATTGTAAAAATCGTGAAATTCTCAAAGATGAAAATTTCCTCAGATCTTGTTTATTTATAAAGTTTGTCCTGTTTAATGATATATCCAGCTTGAGAATGCATTCTAACCTGCATATTTCACCCGAAACTTAAGTTAGAATGTCTAATACAGAAAATTTGATTTCCTACTGTTTTGTTGGAAACAACAAAATGACCCAGATCACTTAAATATGACGTCAGAAACACATATCTACACATGTTCTCAGTCGTCTCAAAAAGACGAACAAAATGATATATCACATGATCATTTTGAACGAAAAAATATTTTACCTAAATGTAAAAATCTCGTAACCAGGGGGTATTGTAAAAGTCGTGAATTCTCAAAAATAAAAATTTCCTCAGATCTTGTTTATTTTTAAAGTTTGTCCTGTTTAATGATATATCCAGCTTGAGAATGCATTCTAACCTGCATATTTCACCCGAAACTTAAGTTAGAAAGTCTAATGTAGAAAAGTTAAATTCGTACGTTTAATGTAGCAAACTACAAAATGACCCAGATCACTTAAATATGACGTCAGAAACTCATATCTACACATTTTCTCAGTCGTCTCAAAAAGACGAACAAAATGATATATCAAATGATCATTTTGAACGAATAAATATTTTACCCAAATTTAAAAATCTCGTAACCAGGGGGTATTATAAAAATCGTGAAATTCTCAAAGATAAAAATTTCCTCAGATCTTGTTTATTTTTAAAGTTTGTCCTGTTTAATGATATATCCATCTTGAGAATGCATTCTAACCTGCATATTTCACCCGAAACTTAAGTTAGAATGTCTAATACAGAAAATTTGATTTCCTACTGTTTTGTTGGAAACAACAAAATGACCCAGATCACTTAAATATGACGTCAGAAACACATATCTACACATGTTCTCAGTCGTCTCAAAAAGACGAACAAAATGATATATCACATGATCATTTTGAACGAAAAAATATTTTACCTAAATGTAAAAATCTCGTAACCAGGGGGTATTGTAAAAGTCGTGAATTCTCAAAAATAAAAATTTCCTCAGATCTTGTTTATTTTTAAAGTTTGTCCTGTTTAATGATATATCCAGCTTGAGAATGCATTCTAACCTGCATATTTCACCCGAAACTTAAGTTAGAAAGTCTAATGTAGAAAAGTTAAATTCGTACGTTTAATGTAGCAAACTACAAAATGACCCAGATCACTTAAATATGACGTCAGAAACTCATATCTACACATTTTCTCAGTCGTCTCAAAAAGACGAACAAAATGCTAATTCAAATGATCATTTTGAACGAATAAATATTTTACCCAAATTTAAAAATCTCCTAACCAGGGGGTATTATAAAAATCGTGAAATTCTGAAAGATAAAAATTTCCTCAGATCTTGTTTATTTTTAACGTTTGTCCTGTTTAATGATATATCCATCTTGAGAATGCATTCTAACCTGCATATTTCACCCGAAACTTAAGTTAGAATGTCTAATACAGAAAATTTGATTTCCTACTTTTTTTGTTGGAAACCACAAAACGACCCGGATCACTTAAATATGAAATGAGAAACTCATATCTACACATTTTCTCAGTCGTCTCAAAAAGACGAAGAAAATGATATATCAAATGAACATTTTGAACGAAAAAATATTTTACCCAAATTTAAAAATCTCGTAACCAGGGGGTATTGTAAAAATCGTGAAATTCTCAAAAATAAAAATTTCCTCAAATCTTGTTTCTATTTTAAAGTTTGTCATGTTTAATGATATATCCAGCTTGAGAATGCATTCTAACCTGCATATTTCACCTGAAACTTAAGTTAGAATGTCTAATATAGAAAATTTGATTTCCTACTGTTTTGTTGGAAACAACAAAATGACCCAGATCACTTAAATATGACGTCAGAAACACATATCTACACATGTTCTCAGTCGTCTCAAAAAGTCGAACAAAATGATATATCACATGATCATTTTGAACGAAAAAATATTTAACCTAAATGTAAAAATCTCGTAACCAGGGGGTATTGTAAAAGTCGTGAATTCTCAAAAATAAAAATTTACTCAGATCTCGTTTATTTTTAAAGTTTGTCATGTTTAATGATATATCCAGCCTGAGAATGCATTCTAACCTGCATATTTTTCCCGAAACTTAAGTTAGAAAGTCTAATGTAGAAAAGTTAAATTCGTACGTTTTATGCAGCAAACAACAAAATGACCAAGATCACTTAAATATGACGTCAGAAACACATATCTACACATGTTCTCAGTCGTCTCAAAAAGACGAAGAAAAGGATAATTCAAATGATCATTTTGAACGAAAAAATATTTTACCCAAATTTAAAAATCTCGTAACCAGGGGGTATTGTAAAAATCCTGAAATTCTCAAAAATAAAAATTTCCTCAGATCTTGTTTATTTTTAAAGTTTGTCTTGTTTAATAATATATCCAGCCTGAGAATGCATTCTAACCTGCATATTTTACGCGAAACTTAATTTAGAAAGTCTAATACAGAAAAGTTAATTTCCTACTTTTTTGTTGGAAAAAACAATTGAGCCAGATCACTTAAATATGACGTCAGAAACATATATCTACACATTTTCTCAGCCGTCTCAAAAAGACGAACAAAATGATACATCACATGATCATTTTGAACGAAAAAATATTTTACCCAAATTTAAAAATCTCGTAACCAGGGGGTATTGTAAAAATCGTGAAATTCTCAAAAATAAAAATTTCCTCAGATCTTGTTTATTTTTAAAGTTTGTCTTGTTTAATAATATATCCAGCCTGAGAATGCATTCTAACCTGAATATTTTACGCGAAACTTAATTTAGAAAGTCTAATACAGAAAAGTTGATTTCCTACTTTTTTGTTGGAAAAAACAAAATGAGCCAGATCACTTAAATATGACGTCAGAAACACATATCTACACATTTTCTCAGCCGTCTCAAAATGCCGAACAAAATGATATATAAATGATCATTTTGAACGAATAAATATTTTACCCAAATTTAAAAATCTCGTAACCAGGGGGTATTGTAAAAATCGTGAAATTCTCAAAGATGAAAATTTCCTCAGATCTTGTTTATTTATAAAGTTTGTCCTGTTTAATGATATATCCATCTTGAGAATGCATTCTAACCTGCATATTTCACCCGAAACTTAAGTTAGAATGTCTAATACAGAAAATTTGATTTCCTACTGTTTTGTTGGAAACAACAAAATGACCCAGATCACTTAAATATGACGTCAGAAACACATACCTACACATGTTCTCAGTCGTCTCAAAAAGACGAACAAAATGATATATCACATGATCATTTTGAACGAATAAATATTTTACCTAAATGTAAAAATCTCGTAACCAGGGGGTATTGTAAAAGTCGTGAATTCTCAAAAATAAAAATTTCCTCAGATCTTGTTTATTTTTAAAGTTTGTCCTGTTTAATGATATATCCAGCTTGAGAATGCATTCTAACCTGCATATTTCACCCGAAACTTAAGTTAGAAAGTCTAATGTAGAAAAGTTAAATTCGTACGTTTAATGTAGCAAACTACAAAATGACCCAGATCACTTAAATATGACGTCAGAAACTCATATCTACACATTTTCTCAGTCGTCTCAAAAAGACGAACAAAATGCTAATTCAAATGATCATTTTGAACGAAAAAATATTTTACCCAAATTTAAATATCTCGTAACCAGGGGGTATTGTAAAAATCGTGAAATTCTCAAAAATAAAAATTTACTCAGATCTTGTTTATTTTTAAAGTTTGTCATGTTTAATGATATATCCAGCTTGAGAATGCATTCTAACCTGCATATTTCACCTGAAACTTAAGTTAGAATGTCTAATATAGAAAATTTGATTTCCTACTGTTTTGTTGGAAACAACAAAATGACCCAGATCACTTAAATATGACGTCAGAAACACATATCTACACATGTTCTCAGTCGTCTCAAAAAGTCGAACAAAATGATATATCACATGATCATTTTGAACGAAAAAATATTTAACCTAAATGTAAAAATCTCGTAACCAGGGGGTATTGTAAAAGTCGTGAATTCTCAAAAATAAAAATTTACTCAGATCTCGTTTATTTTTAAAGTTTGTCATGTTTAATGATATATCCAGCCTGAGAATGCATTCTAACCTGCATATTTTTCCCGAAACTTAAGTTAGAAAGTCTAATGTAGAAAAGTTAAATTCGTACGTTTTATGCAGCAAACAACAAAATGACCAAGATCACTTAAATATGACGTCAGAAACACATATCTACACATGTTCTCAGTCGTCTCAAAAAGACGAAGAAAAGGATAATTCAAATGATCATTTTGAACGAAAAAATATTTTACCCAAATTTAAAAATCTCGTAACCAGGGGGTATTGTAAAAATCCTGAAATTCTCAAAAATAAAAATTTCCTCAGATCTTGTTTATTTTTAAAGTTTGTCTTGTTTAATAATATATCCAGCCTGAGAATGCATTCTAACCTGCATATTTTACGCGAAACTTAATTTAGAAAGTCTAATACAGAAAAGTTAATTTCCTACTTTTTTGTTGGAAAAAACAATTGAGCCAGATCACTTAAATATGACGTCAGAAACATATATCTACACATTTTCTCAGCCGTCTCAAAAAGACGAACAAAATGATACATCACATGATCATTTTGAACGAAAAAATATTTTACCCAAATTTAAAAATCTCGTAACCAGGGGGTATTGTAAAAATCGTGAAATTCTCAAAAATAAAAATTTCCTCAGATCTTGTTTATTTTTAAAGTTTGTCTTGTTTAATAATATATCCAGCCTGAGAATGCATTCTAACCTGAATATTTTACGCGAAACTTAATTTAGAAAGTCTAATACAGAAAAGTTGATTTCCTACTTTTTTGTTGGAAAAAACAAAATGAGCCAGATCACTTAAATATGACGTCAGAAACACATATCTACACATTTTCTCAGCCGTCTCAAAATGCCGAACAAAATGATATATAAATGATCATTTTGAACGAATAAATATTTTACCCAAATTTAAAAATCTCGTAACCAGGGGGTATTGTAAAAATCGTGAAATTCTCAAAGATGAAAATTTCCTCAGATCTTGTTTATTTATAAAGTTTGTCCTGTTTAATGATATATCCATCTTGAGAATGCATTCTAACCTGCATATTTCACCCGAAACTTAAGTTAGAATGTCTAATACAGAAAATTTGATTTCCTACTGTTTTGTTGGAAACAACAAAATGACCCAGATCACTTAAATATGACGTCAGAAACACATACCTACACATGTTCTCAGTCGTCTCAAAAAGACGAACAAAATGATATATCACATGATCATTTTGAACGAATAAATATTTTACCTAAATGTAAAAATCTCGTAACCAGGGGGTATTGTAAAAGTCGTGAATTCTCAAAAATAAAAATTTCCTCAGATCTTGTTTATTTTTAAAGTTTGTCCTGTTTAATGATATATCCAGCTTGAGAATGCATTCTAACCTGCATATTTCACCCGAAACTTAAGTTAGAATGTCTAATACAGAAAATTTGATTTCCTACTGTTTTGTTGGAAACAACAAAATGACCCAGATCACTTAAATATGACGTCAGAAACACATATCTACACATGTTCTCAGTCGTCTCAAAAAGACGAACAAAATGATATATCACATGATCATTTTGAACGAAAAAATATTTTACCTAAATGTAAAAATCTCGTAACCAGGGGGTATTGTAAAAGTCGTGAATTCTCAAAAATAAAAATTTCCTCAGATCTTGTTTATTTTTAAAGTTTGTCCTGTTTAATGATATATCCAGCTTGAGAATGCATTCTAACCTGCATATTTCACCCGAAACTTAAGTTAGAAAGTCTAATGTAGAAAAGTTAAATTCGTACGTTTAATGTAGCAAACTACAAAATGACCCAGATCACTTAAATATGACGTCAGAAACTCATATCTACACATTTTCTCCGTCGTCTCAAAAAGACGAAGAAAATGATAATTCAAATGATCACTTTGAACGAAAAAATATTTTACCCAAATTTAAAAATCTCGTAACCAGGGGGTATTGTAAAAATCGTGAAATTCTCAAAAATAAAAATTTCCTCAGATCTTGTTTATTTTTAAAGTTTGTCTTGTTTAATAATATATCCAGCCTGAGAATGCATTCTAACCTGCATATTTTACGCGAAACTTAATTTAGAAAGTCTAATACAGAAAAGTTGATTTCCTACTTTTTTGTTGGAAAAAACAAAATGAGCCAGATCACTTAAATATGACGTCAGAAACACATATCTACACATTTTCTCAGCCGTCTCAAAAAGACGAACAAAATGATATATCACATGATCATTTTGAACGAAAAAATATTTTACCCAAATTTAAAAATCTCGTAACCAGGGGGGTATTGTAAAAATCGTGAAATTCTCAAAAATAAAAATTTCCTCAGATCTTGTTTATTTTTAAAGTTTGTCATGTTTAATGATATATCCAGCTTGAGAATGCATTCTAACCTGCATATTTTTCCCGAAACTTAAGTTAGAAAGTCTAATACAGAAAAGTTAAATTCGTACGTTTTATGCAGCAAACAACAAAATGACTAAGATCACTTAAATATAACGTCAGAAACTTATATCTACACATTTTCTCCGTCGTCTCAAAAAGACGAAGAAAATGATAATTCAAATGATCACTTTGAACGAAAAAATATTTTACCCAAATTTAAAAATCTCGTAACCAGGGGGTATTGTAAAAATCGTGAAATTCTCAAAAATAAAAATTTCCTCAGATCTTGTTTATTTTTAAAGTTTGTCTTGTTTAATAATATATCCAGCCTGAGAATGCATTCTAACCTGCATATTTTACGCGAAACTTAATTTAGAAAGTCTAATACAGAAAAGTTGATTTCCTACTTTTTTGTTGGAAACAACAAAATGAGCCAGATCACTTAAATATGACGTCAGAAACACATATCTACACATTTTCTCAGCCGTCTCAAAATGCCGAATAAAATGATATATCAAATGATTATTTTGAACGAATAAATATTTTACCCAAATTTAAAAATCTCGTAACCAGGGATATTGTAAAAATCGTGAAATTCTCAAAGATGAAAATTTCCTCAGATCTTGTTTATTTATAAAGTTTGTCCTGTTTAATGATATATCCAGCTTGAGAATGCATTCTAACCTGCATATTTCACCCGAAACTTAAGTTAGAATGTCTAATACAGAAAATTTGATTTCCTACTGTTTTGTTGGAAACAACAAAATGACCCAGATCACTTAAATATGACGTCAGAAACACATATCTACACATGTTCTCAGTCGTCTCAAAAAGACGAACAAAATGATATATCACATGATCATTTTGAACGAAAAAATATTTTACCTAAATGTAAAAATCTCGTAACCAGGGGGTATTGTAAAAGTCGTGAATTCTCAAAAATAAAAATTTCCTCAGATCTTGTTTATTTTTAAAGTTTGTCCTGTTTAATGATATATCCAGCTTGAGAATGCATTCTAACCTGCATATTTCACCCGAAACTTAAGTTAGAAAGTCTAATGTAGAAAAGTTAAATTCGTACGTTTAATGTAGCAAACTACAAAATGACCCAGATCACTTAAATATGACGTCAGAAACTCATATCTACACATTTTCTCAGTCGTCTCAAAAAGACGAAGAAAATGATAATTCAAATGATCACTTTGAACGAAAAAATATTTTACCCAAATTTAAAAATCTCGTAACCAGGGGTATTGTAAAAATCGTGAAATTCTCAAAAATAAAAATTTCCTCAGATCTTGTTTATTTTTAAAGTTTGTCATGTTTAATGATATATCCAGCTTGAGAATGCATTCTAACCTGCATATTTTTCCCGAAACTTAAGTTAGAAAGTCTAATGTAGAAAAGTTAAATTCGTACGTTTTATGCAGCAAACAACAAAATGACCCAGATCTCTTAAATATGACGTCAGAAACTCATATCTACACATTTTCTCAGTCGTCTCAAAAAGACGAAGAAAATGATAATTCAAATGATCACTTTGAACGAAAAAATATTTTACCCAAATTTAAAAATCTCGTAACCAGGGGGTATTGTAAAAATCGTGAAATTCTCAAAAATAAAAATTTCCTCAGATCTTGTTTATTTTTAAAGTTTGTCTTGTTTAATAATATATCCAGCCTGAGAATGCATTCTAACCTGCATATTTTACGCGAAACTTAATTTAGAAAGTCTAATACAGAAAAGTTGATTTCCTACTTTTTTGTTGGAAACAACAAAATGAGCCAGATCACTTAAATATGACGTCAGAAACACATATCTACACATTTTCTCAGCCGTCTCAAAATGCCGAACAAAATGATATATAAATGATCATTTTGAACGAATAAATATTTTACCCAAATTTAAAAATCTCGTAACCAGGGGGTATTGTAAAAATCGTGAAATTCTCAAAAATAAAAATTTCCTCAGATCTTGTTTATTTTTAAAGTTTGTCCTGTTTAATGATATATCCAGCTTGAGAATGCATTCTAACCTGCATATTTTTCCCGAAACTTAAGTTAAAAAGTCTAATGTAGAAAAGTTAAATTCGTACGTTTTATGCAGCAAACAACAAAATGACCCAGATCACTTAAATATGACGTCAGAAACTCATATCTACACATTTTCTCCGTCGTCTCAAAAAGACGAAGAAAATGATAATTCAAATGATCACTTTGAACGAAAAAATATTTTACCCAAATTTAAAAATCTCGTAACCAGGGGGTATTGTAAAAATCGTGAAATTCTCAAAAATAAAAATTTCCTCAGATCTTGTTTATTTTTAAAGTTTGTCTTGTTTAATAATATATCCAGCCTGAGAATGCATTCTAACCTGCATATTTTACGCGAAACTTAATTTAGAAAGTCTAATACAGAAAAGTTGATTTCCTACTTTTTTGTTGGAAAAAACAAAATGAGCCAGATCACTTAAATATGACGTCAGAAACACATATCTACACATTTTCTCAGCCGTCTCAAAAAGACGAACAAAATGATATATCACATGATCATTTTGAACGAAAAAATATTTTACCCAAATTTAAAAATCTCGTAACCAGGGGGTATTGTAAAAATCGTGAAATTCTCAAAGATGAAAATTTCCTCAGATCTTGTTTATTTATAAAGTTTGTCCTGTTTAATGATATATCCAGCTTGAGAATGCATTCTAACCTGCATATTTCACCCGAAACTTAAGTTAGAATGTCTAATACAGAAAATTTGATTTCCTACTGTTTTGTTGGAAACAACAAAATGACCCAGATCACTTAAATATGACGTCAGAAACACATATCTACACATGTTCTCAGTCGTCTCAAAAAGACGAACAAAATGATATATCACATTATCATTTTGAACGAAAAAATATTTTACCTAAATGTAAAAATCTCGTAACCAGGGGGTATTGTAAAAGTCGTGAATTCTCAAAAATAAAAATTTCCTCAGATCTTGTTTATTTTTAAAGTTTGTCCTGTTTAATGATATATCCAGCTTGAGAATGCATTCTAACCTGCATATTTCACCCGAAACTTAAGTTAGAAAGTCTAATGTAGAAAAGTTAAATTCGTACGTTTAATGTAGCAAACTACAAAATGACCCAGATCACTTAAATATGACGTCAGAAACTCATATCTACACATTTTCTCCGTCGTCTCAAAAAGACGAAGAAAATGATAATTCAAATGATCACTTTGAACGAAAAAATATTTTACCCAAATTTAAAAATCTCGTAACCAGGGGGTATTGTAAAAATCGTGAAATTCTCAAAAATAAAAATTTCCTCAGATCTTGTTTATTTTTAAAGTTTGTCTTGTTTAATAATATATCCAGCCTGAGAATGCGTTCTAACCTGCATATTTTACGCGAAACTTAATTTAGAAAGTCTAATACAGAAAAGTTGATTTCCTACTTTTTTGTTGGAAAAAACAAAATGAGCCAGATCACTTAAATATGACGTCAGAAACACATATCTACACATTTTCTCAGCCGTCTCAAAAAGACGAACAAAATGATATATCACATGATCATTTTGAACGAAAAAATATTTTACCCAAATTTAAAAATCTCGTAACCAGGGGGTATTGTAAAAATCGTGAAATTCTCAAAAATAAAAATTTTCTCAGATCTTGTTTATTTTTAAAGTTTGTCATGTTTAATGATATATCCAGCTTGAGAATGCATTCTAACCTGCATATTTTTCCCGAAACTTAAGTTAGAAAGTCTAATACAGAAAAGTTAAATTCGTACGTTTTATGCAGCAAACAACAAAATGACTAAGATCACTTAAATATGACGTCAGAAACTTATATCTACACATTTTCTCCGTCGTCTCAAAAAGACGAAGAAAATGATAATTCAAATGATCACTTTGAACGAAAAAATATTTTACCCAAATTTAAAAATCTCGTAACCAGGGGGTATTGTAAAAATCGTGAAATTCTCAAAAATAAAAATTTCCTCAGATCTTGTTTATTTTTAAAGTTTGTCTTGTTTAATAATATATCCAGCCTGAGAATGCATTCTAACCTGCATATTTTACGCGAAACTTAATTTAGAAAGTCTAATACAGAAAAGTTGATTTCCTACTTTTTTGTTGGAAACAACAAAATGAGCCAGATCACTTAAATTTGACGTCAGAAACACATATCTACACATTTTCTCAGCCGTCTCAAAATGCCGAACAAAATGATATATCACATGATCATTTTGAACGAAAAAATATTTTACCTAAATGTAAAAATCTCGTAACCAGGGGGTATTGTAAAAGTCGTGAATTCTCAAAAATAAAAATTTCCTCAGATCTTGTTTATTTTTAAAGTTTGTCCTGTTTAATGATATATCCAGCTTGAGAATGCATTCTAACCTGCATATTTCACCCGAAACTTAAGTTAGAAAGTCTAATGTAGAAAAGTTAAATTCGTACGTTTAATGTAGCAAACTACAAAATGACCCAGATCACTTAAATATGACGTCAGAAACTCATATCTACACATTTTCTCCGTCGTCTCAAAAAGACGAAGAAAATGATAATTCAAATGATCACTTTGAACGAAAAAATATTTTACCCAAATTTAAAAATCTCGTAACCAGGGGTATTGTAAAAATCGTGAAATTCTCAAAAATAAAAATTTCCTCAGATCTTGTTTATTTTTAAAGTTTGTCATGTTTAATGATATATCCAGCTTGAGAATGCATTCTAACCTGCATATTTTTCCCGAAACTTAAGTTAGAAAGTCTAATGTAGAAAAGTTAAATTCGTACGTTTTATGCAGCAAACAACAAAATGACCCAGATCACTTAAATATGACGTCAGAAACTCATATCTACACATTTTCTCCGTCGTCTCAAAAAGACGAAGAAAATGATAATTCAAATGATCACTTTGAACGAAAAAATATTTTACCCAAATTTAAAAATCTCGTAACCAGGGGGTATTGTAAAAATCGTGAAATTCTCAAAAATAAAAATTTCCTCAGATCTTGTTTATTTTTAAAGTTTGTCTTGTTTAATAATATATCCAGCCTGAGAATGCATTCTAACCTGCATATTTTACGCGAAACTTAATTTAGAAAGTCTAATACAGAAAAGTTGATTTCCTACTTTTTTGTTGGAAACAACAAAATGAGCCAGATCACTTAAATATGACGTCAGATACACATATCTACACATTTTCTCAGCCGTCTCAAAAAGACGAACAAAATGATATATCAAATGATCATTTTGAACGAATAAATATTTTACCCAAATTTAAAAATCTCCTAACCAGGGGGTATTATAAAAATCGTGAAATTCTCAAAGATAAAAATTTCCTCAGATCTTGTTTATTTTTAAAGTTTGTCCTGTTTAATGATATATCCAGCTTGAGAATGCATTCTAACCTGCATATTTCACCCGAAACTTAAGTTAGAAAGTCTAATACAGAAAATTTGATTTCCTACTGTTTTGTTGGAAACAACAAAATGACCCAGATCACTTAAATATGACGTCAGAAACACATATCTACACATGTTCTCAGTCGTCTCAAAAAGACGAACAAAATGATATATCACATGATCATTTTGAACGAAAAAATATTTTACCTAAATGTAAAAATCTCGTAACCAGGGGGTTTTGTAAAAATCGTGAAATTGTCAAAAATAAAAATTTACTCAGATCTTGTTTATTTTTAAAGTTTGTCATGTTTAATGATATATCCAGCTTGAGAATGCATTCTAACCTGCATATTTTTCCCGAAACTTAAGTTAGAAAGTCTAATACAGAAAAGTTAAATTCGTACGTTTTATGCAGCAAACAACAAAATGACTAAGATCACTTAAATATGACGTCAGAAACTCATATCTACACATTTTCTCCGTCGTCTCAAAAAGACGAAGAAAATGATAATTCAAATGATCACTTTGAACGAAAAAATATTTTACCCAAATTTAAAAATCTCGTAACCAGGGGTATTGTAAAAATCGTGAAATTCTCAAAAATAAAAATTTCCTCAGATCTTGTTTATTTTTAAAGTTTGTCATGTTTAATGATATATCCAGCTTGAGAATGCATTCTAACCTGCATATTTTTCCCGAAACTTAAGTTAGAAAGTCTAATGTAGAAAAGTTAAATTCGTACGTTTTATGCAGCAAACAACAAAATGACCCAGATCACTTAAATATGACGTCAGAAACTCATATCTACACATTTTCTCCGTCGTCTCAAAAAGACGAAGAAAATGATAATTCAAATGATCACTTTGAACGAAAAAATATTTTACCCAAATTTAAAAATCTCGTAACCAGGGGGTATTGTAAAAATCGTGAAATTCTCAAAAATAAAAATTTCCTCAGATCTTGTTTATTTTTAAAGTTTGTCTTGTTTAATAATATATCCAGCCTGAGAATGCATTCTAACCTGCATATTTTACGCGAAACTTAATTTAGAAAGTCTAATACAGAAAAGTTGATTTCCTACTTTTTTGTTGGAAACAACAAAATGAGCCAGATCACTTAAATATGACGTCAGATACACATATCTACACATTTTCTCAGCCGTCTCAAAAAGACGAACAAAATGATATATCAAATGATCATTTTGAACGAATAAATATTTTACCCAAATTTAAAAATCTCCTAACCAGGGGGTATTATAAAAATCGTGAAATTCTCAAAGATAAAAATTTCCTCAGATCTTGTTTATTTTTAAAGTTTGTCCTGTTTAATGATATATCCAGCTTGAGAATGCATTCTAACCTGCATATTTCACCCGAAACTTAAGTTAGAATGTCTAATACAGAAAATTTGATTTCCTACTGTTTTGTTGGAAACAACAAAATGACCCAGATCACTTAAATATGACGTCAGAAACACATATCTACACATGTTCTCAGTCGTCTCAAAAAGACGAACAAAATGATATATCACATGATCATTTTGAACGAAAAAATATTTTACCTAAATGTAAAAATCTCGTAACCAGGGGGTTTTGTAAAAATCGTGAAATTGTCAAAAATAAAAATTTACTCAGATCTTGTTTATTTTTAAAGTTTGTCATGTTTAATGATATATCCAGCTTGAGAATGCATTCTAACCTGCATATTTTTCCCGAAACTTAAGTTAGAAAGTCTAATGTAGAAAAGTTAAATTCGTACGTTTTATGCAGCAAACAACAAAATGACCCAGATCACTTAAATATGACGTCAGAAACTCATATCTACACATTTTCTCCGTCGTCTCAAAAAAGACGAAGAAAATGATAATTCAAATGATCACTTTGAACGAAAAAATATTTTACCCAAATTTAAAAATCTCGTAACCAGGGGGTATTGTAAAAGTCGTGAATTCTCAAAAATAAAAATTTCCTCAGATCTTGTTTATTTTTAAAGTTTGTCCTGTTTAATGATATATCCAGCTTGAGAATGCATTCTAACCTGCATATTTCACCCGAAACTTAAGTTAGAAAGTCTAATGTAGAAAAGTTAAATTCGTACGTTTAATGTAGCAAACTACAAAATGACCCAGATCACTTAAATATGACGTCAGAAACTCATATCTACACATTTTCTCCGTCGTCTCAAAAAGACGAAGAAAATGATAATTCAAATGATCACTTTGAACGAAAAAATATTTTACCCAAATTTAAAAATCTCGTAACCAGGGGTATTGTAAAAATCGTGAAATTCTCAAAAATAAAAATTTCCTCAGATCTTGTTTATTTTTAAAGTTTGTCATGTTTAATGATATATCCAGCTTGAGAATGCATTCTAACCTGCATATTTTTCCCGAAACTTAAGTTAGAAAGTCTAATGTAGAAAAGTTAAATTCGTACGTTTTATGCAGCAAACAACAAAATGACCCAGATCACTTAAATATGACGTCAGAAACTCATATCTACACATTTTCTCCGTCGTCTCAAAAAGACGAAGAAAATGATAATTCAAATGATCACTTTGAACGAAAAAATATTTTACCCAAATTTAAAAATCTCGTAACCAGGGGGTATTGTAAAAATCGTGAAATTCTCAAAAATAAAAATTTCCTCAGATCTTGTTTATTTTTAAAGTTTGTCTTGTTTAATAATATATCCAGCCTGAGAATGCATTCTAACCTGCATATTTTACGCGAAACTTAATTTAGAAAGTCTAATACAGAAAAGTTGATTTCCTACTTTTTTGTTGGAAACAACAAAATGAGCCAGATCACTTAAATATGACGTCAGATACACATATCTACACATTTTCTCAGCCGTCTCAAAAAGACGAACAAAATGATATATCAAATGATCATTTTGAACGAATAAATATTTTACCCAAATTTAAAAATCTCCTAACCAGGGGGTATTATAAAAATCGTGAAATTCTCAAAGATAAAAATTTCCTCAGATCTTGTTTATTTTTAAAGTTTGTCCTGTTTAATGATATATCCAGCTTGAGAATGCATTCTAACCTGCATATTTCACCCGAAACTTAAGTTAGAATGTCTAATACAGAAAATTTGATTTCCTACTGTTTTGTTGGAAACAACAAAATGACCCAGATCACTTAAATATGACGTCAGAAACACATATCTACACATGTTCTCAGTCGTCTCAAAAAGACGAACAAAATGATATATCACATGATCATTTTGAACGAAAAAATATTTTACCTAAATGTAAAAATCTCGTAACCAGGGGGTTTTGTAAAAATCGTGAAATGGTCAAAAATAAAAATTTACTCAGATCTTGTTTATTTTTAAAGTTTGTCATGTTTAATGATATATCCAGCTTGAGAATGCATTCTAACCTGCATATTTTTCCCGAAACTTAAGTTAGAAAGTCTAATACAGAAAAGTTAAATTCGTACGTTTTATGCAGCAAACAACAAAATGACTAAGATCACTTAAATATGACGTCAGAAACTCATATCTACACATTTTCTCCGTCGTCTCAAAAAGACGAAGAAAATGATAATTCAAATGATCACTTTGAACGAAAAAATATTTTACCCAAATTTAAAAATCTCGTAACCAGGGGTATTGTAAAAATCGTGAAATTCTCAAAAATAAAAATTTCCTCAGATCTTGTTTATTTTTAAAGTTTGTCATGTTTAATGATATATCCAGCTTGAGAATGCATTCTAACCTGCATATTTTTCCCGAAACTTAAGTTAGAAAGTCTAATGTAGAAAAGTTAAATTCGTACGTTTTATGCAGCAAACAACAAAATGACCCAGATCACTTAAATATGACGTCAGAAACTCATATCTACACATTTTCTCCGTCGTCTCAAAAAGACGAAGAAAATGATAATTCAAATGATCACTTTGAACGAAAAAATATTTTACCCAAATTTAAAAATCTCGTAACCAGGGGGTATTGTAAAAATCGTGAAATTCTCAAAAATAAAAATTTCCTCAGATCTTGTTTATTTTTAAAGTTTGTCTTGTTTAATAATATATCCAGCCTGAGAATGCATTCTAACCTGCATATTTTACGCGAAACTTAATTTAGAAAGTCTAATACAGAAAAGTTGATTTCCTACTTTTTTGTTGGAAACAACAAAATGAGCCAGATCACTTAAATATGACGTCAGATACACATATCTACACATTTTCTCAGCCGTCTCAAAAAGACGAACAAAATGATATATCAAATGATCATTTTGAACGAATAAATATTTTACCCAAATTTAAAAATCTCGTAACCAGGGGGTTTTGTAAAAATCGTGAAATTGTCAAAAATAAAAATTTACTCAGATTTTGTTTATTTTTAAAGTTTGTCATGTTTAATGATATATCCAGCTTGAGAATGCATTCTAACCTGCATATTTTTCCCGAAACTTAAGTTAGAAAGTCTAATGTAGAAAAGTTAAATTCGTACGTTTTATGCAGCAAACAACAAAATGACCCAGATCACTTAAATATGACGTCAGAAACTCATATCTACACATTTTCTCCGTCGTCTCAAAAAAGACGAAGAAAATGATAATTCAAATGATCACTTTGAACGAAAAAATATTTTACCCAAATTTAAAAATCTCGTAACCAGGGGGTATTGTAAAAATCGTGAAATTCTCAAAAATAAAAATTTCCTCAGATCTTGTTTATTTTTAAAGTTTGTCATGTTTAATGATATATCCAGCTTGAGAATGCATTCTAACCTGCATATTTTTCCCGAAACTTAAGTTAAAAAGTCTAATGTAGAAAAGTTAAATTCGTACGTTTTATGCAGCAAACAACAAAATGACCCAGATCACTTAAATATGACGTCAGAAACTCATATCTACACATTTTCTCCGTCGTCTCAAAAAGACGAAGAAAATGATAATTCAAATGATCACTTTGAACGAAAAAATATTTTACCCAAATTTAAAAATCTCGTAACCAGGGGGTATTGTAAAAATCGTGAAATTCTCAAAAATAAAAATTTCCTCAGATCTTGTTTATTTTTAAAGTTTGTCTTGTTAAATAATATATCCAGCCTGAGAATGCATTCTAACCTGCATATTTTACGCGAAACTTAATTTAGAAAGTCTAATACAGAAAAGTTGATTTCCTACTTTTTTGTTGGAAAAAACAAAATGAGCCAGATCACTTAAATATGACGTCAGAAACACATATCTACACATTTTCTCAGCCGTCTCAAAATGCCGAACAAAATGATATATCAAATGATCATTTTGAACGAAAAAATATTTTACCCAAATGTAAAAATCTCGTAACCTGGGGGTATTGTAAAAATCGTGAAATTCTCAAAGATGAAAATTTCCTCAGATCTTGTTTATTTATAAAGTTTGTCCTGTTTAATGATATATCCAGCTTGAGAATGCATTCTAACCTGCATATTTCACCCGAAACTTAAGTTAGAATGTCTAATACAGAAAATTTGATTTCCTACTGTTTTGTTGGAAACAACAAAATGACCCAGATCACTTAAATATGACGTCAGAAACACATATCTACACATGTTCTCAGTCGTCTCAAAAAGACGAACAAAATGATATATCACATGATCATTTTGAACGAAAAAATATTTTACCTAAATGTAAAAATCTCGTAACCAGGGGGTATTGTAAAAGTCGTGAATTCTCAAAAATAAAAATTTCCTCACATCTTGTTTATTTTTAAAGTTTGTCCTGTTTAATGATATATCCAGCTTGAGAATGCATTCTAACCTGCATATTTCACCCGAAACTTAAATTAGAAAGTCTAATGAAGAAAAGTTAAATTCGTACGTTTAATGTAGCAAACTACAAAATGACCCAGATCACTTAAATATGACGTCAGAAACTCATATCTACACATTTTCTCAGTCGTCTCAAAAAGACGAACAAAATGCTAATTCAAATGATCATTTTGAACGAAAAAATATTTTACCCAAATTTAAAAATCTCGTAACCAGGGGGTATTGTAAAAATCGTGAAATTCTCAAAAATAAAAATTTCCTCAGATCTTGTTTATTTTTAAAGTTTGTCATGTTTAATGATATATCCAGCTTGAGAATGCATTCTAACCTGCATATTTTTCCCGAAACTTAAGTTAGAAAGTCTAATGTAGAAAAGTTAAATTCGTACGTTTTATGCAGCAAACAACAAAATGACCCAGATCACTTAAATATGACGTCAGAAACTCATATCTACACATTTTCTCCGTCGTCTCAAAAAGACGAAGAAAATGATAATTCAAATGATCACTTTGAACGAAAAAATATTTTACCCAAATTTAAAAATCTCGTAACCAGGGGTATTGTAAAAATCGTGAAATTCTCAAAAATAAAAATTTCCTCAGATCTTGTTTATTTTTAAAGTTTGTCATGTTTAATGATATATCCAGCTTGAGAATGCATTCTAACCTGCATATTTTTCCCGAAACTTAAGTTAGAAAGTCTAATGTAGAAAAGTTAAATTCGTACGTTTTATGCAGCAAACAACAAAATGACCCAGATCACTTAAATATGACGTCAGAAACTCATATCTACACATTTTCTCCGTCGTCTCAAAAAGACGAAGAAAATGATAATTCAAATGATCACTTTGAACGAAAAAATATTTTACCCAAATTTAAAAATCTCGTAACCAGGGGGTATTGTAAAAATCGTGAAATTCTCAAAAATAAAAATTTCCTCAGATCTTGTTTATTTTTAAAGTTTGTCTTGTTTAATAATATATCCAGCCTGAGAATGCATTCTAACCTGCATATTTTACGCGAAACTTAATTTAGAAAGTCTAATACAGAAAAGTTGATTTCCTACTTTTTTGTTGGAAACAACAAAATGAGCCAGATCACTTAGATATGACGTCAGATACACATATCTACACATTTTCTCAGCCGTCTCAAAAAGACGAACAAAATGATATATCAAATGATCATTTTGAACGAATAAATATTTTACCCAAATTTAAAAATCTCGTAACCAGGGGGTATTATAAAAATCGTGAAATTCTCAAAGATAAAAATTTCCTCAGATCTTGTTTATTTTTAAAGTTTGTCCTGTTTAATGATATATCCAGCTTGAGAATGCATTCTAACCTGCATATTTCACCCGAAACTTAAGTTAGAATGTCTAATACAGAAAATTTGATTTCCTACTGTTTTGTTGGAAACAACAAAATGACCCAGATCACTTAAATATGACGTCAGAAACACATATCTACACATGTTCTCAGTCGTCTCAAAAAGACGAACAAAATGATATATCACATGATCATTTTGAACGAAAAAATGTTTTACCTAAATGTAAAAATCTCGTAACCAGGGGGTTTTGTAAAAATCGTGAAATTGTCAAAAATAAAAATTTACTCAGATCTTGTTTATTTTTAAAGTTTGTCATGTTTAATGATATATCCAGCTTGAGAATGCATTCTAACCTGCATATTTTTCCCGAAACTTAAGTTAGAAAGTCTAATGTAGAAAAGTTAAATTCGTACGTTTTATGCAGCAAACAACAAAATGACCCAGATCACTTAAATATGACGTCAGAAACTCATATCTACACATTTTCTCCGTCGTCTCAAAAAAGACGAAGAAAATGATAATTCAAATGATCACTTTGAACGAAAAAATATTTTACCCAAATTTAAAAATCTCGTAACCAGGGGGTATTGTAAAAATCGTGAAATTCTCAAAAATAAAAATTTCCTCAGATCTTGTTTATTTTTAAAGTTTGTCATGTTTAATGATATATCCAGCTTGAGAATGCATTCTAACCTGCATATTTTTCCCGAAACTTAAGTTAAAAAGTCTAATGTAGAAAAGTTAAATTCGTACGTTTTATGCAGCAAACAACAAAATGACCCAGATCACTTAAATATGACGTCAGAAACTCATATCTACACATTTTCTCCGTCGTCTCAAAAAGACGAAGAAAATGATAATTCAAATGATCACTTTGAACGAAAAAATATTTTACCCAAATTTAAAAATCTCGTAACCAGGGGGTATTGTAAAAATCGTGAAATTCTCAAAAATAAAAATTTCCTCAGATCTTGTTTATTTTTAAAGTTTGTCTTGTTTAATAATATATCCAGCCTGAGAATGCATTCTAACCTGCATATTTTACGCGAAACTTAATTTAGAAAGTCTAATACAGAAAAGTTGATTTCCTACTTTTTTGTTGGAAAAAACAAAATGAGCCAGATCACTTAAATATGACGTCAGAAACACATATCTACACATTTTCTCAGCCGTCTCAAAATGCCGAACAAAATGATATATCAAATGATCATTTTGAACGAAAAAATATTTTACCCAAATGTAAAAATCTCGTAACCTGGGGGTATTGTAAAAATCGTGAAATTCTCAAAGATGAAAATTTCCTCAGATCTTGTTTATTTATAAAGTTTGTCCTGTTTAATGATATATCCAGCTTGAGAATGCATTCTAACCTGCATATTTCACCCGAAACTTAAGTTAGAATGTCTAATACAGAAAATTTGATTTCCTACTGTTTTGTTGGAAACAACAAAATGACCCAGATCACTTAAATATGACGTCAGAAACACATATCTACACATGTTCTCAGTCGTCTCAAAAAGACGAACAAAATGATATATCACATGATCATTTTGAACGAAAAAATATTTTACCTAAATGTAAAAATCTCGTAACCAGGGGGTATTGTAAAAGTCGTGAATTCTCAAAAATAAAAATTTCCTCACATCTTGTTTATTTTTAAAGTTTGTCCTGTTTAATGATATATCCAGCTTGAGAATGCATTCTAACCTGCATATTTCACCCGAAACTTAAATTAGAAAGTCTAATGTAGAAAAGTTAAATTCGTACGTTTAATGTAGCAAACTACAAAATGACCCAGATCACTTAAATATGACGTCAGAAACTCATATCTACACATTTTCTCAGTCGTCTCAAAAAGACGAAGAAAATGATAATTCAAATGATCACTTTGAACGAAAAAATATTTTACCCAAATTTAAAAATCTCGTAACCAGGGGGTATTGTAAAAATCGTGAAATTCTCAAAAATAAAAATTTCCTCAGATCTTGTTTATTTTTAAAGTTTGTCTTGTTTAATAATATATCCAGCCTGAGAATGCATTCTAACCTGCATATTTTACGCGAAACTTAATTTAGAAAGTCTAATACAGAAAAGTTGATTTCCTACTTTTTGTTGGAAACAACAAAATGAGCCAGATCACTTAAATATGACGCCAGAAACACATATCTACACATTTTCTCAGCCGTCTCAAAATGCCGAACAAAATGATATATCAAATGATCATTTTGAACGATTAAATATTTTACCCAAATTTAAAAATCTCGTAACCAGGGGGTATTGTAAAAATCGTGAAATTCTCAAAAATAAAAATTTCCTCAGATCTTGTTTATTTTTAAAGTTTGTCATGTTTAATGATATATCCAGCTTGAGAATGCATTCTAACCTGCATATTTCAACCGAAACTTAAATTAGAAAGTCTAATGGAGAAAAGTTAATTTCGTACGTTTAATGTAGCAAACAACAAAATGACCCAGATCACTTAAATATGACGTCAGAAACACATATCTACACATTTTCTCAGTCGTCTCAAAAAGACGAACAAAATGATATATCACATGATCATTTTGAACGAAAAAATATTTTACATAAATGTAAAAATCTCGTAACCAGGGGGTATTGTAAAAATCGTGAAATTCTCAAAAATAAAAATTTCCTCAGATCTTGTTTATTTTTAAAGTTTGTCATGTTTAATGATATATCCAGCTTGAGAATGCATGCTAACCTGCATATTTTACCCGAAACTTAAGTTAGAAAGTCTAATACGAAAAGTTGATTTCCTACTTTTTTTGTAGGAAATCACAAAACGACCCGGATCACTTAAATATGACATGAGAAACTTATATCTACACATTTTCTCAGTCGTCTCAAAAAGACGAAGAAAATGATATATCAAATGATCATTTTGAACGAAAAAATATTTTACCCAAATTTAAAAATCTCCTAACCAGGGGGTATTATAAAAATCGTGAAATTCTCAAAGATAAAAATTTCCTCAGATGTTGTTTATTTTTAAAGTTTGTCCTGTTTAATGATATATCCAGCTTGAGAATGCATTCTAACCTGCATATTTCACCCGAAACTTAAGTTAGAATGTCTAATACAGAAAATTTGATTTCCTACTGTTTTGTTGGAAACAACAAAATGACCCAGATCACTTAAATATGACGTCAGAAACACATATCTACACATGTTCTCAGTCGTCTCAAAAAGACGAACAAAATGATATATCACATGATCATTTTGAACGAAAAAATATTTTACCTAAATGTAAAAATCTCGTAACCAGGGGGTTTTGTAAAAATCGTGAAATTGTCAAAAATAAAAATTTACTCAGATCTTGTTTATTTTTAAAGTTTGTCATGTTTAATGATATATCCAGCTTGAGAATGCATTCTAACCTGCATATTTTTCCCGAAACTTAAGTTAAAAAGTCTAATGTAGAAAAGTTAAATTCGTACGTTTTATGCAGCAAACAACAAAATGACCCAGATCACTTAAATATGACGTCAGAAACTCATATCTACACATTTTCTCCGTCGTCTCAAAAAGACGAAGAAAATGATAATTCAAATGATCACTTTGAACGAAAAAATATTTTACCCAAATTTAAAAATCTCGTAACCAGGGGGTATTGTAAAAATCGTGAAATTCTCAAAAATAAAAATTTCCTCAGATCTTGTTTATTTTTAAAGTTTGTCTTGTTTAATAATATATCCAGCCTGAGAATGCATTCTAACCTGCATATTTTACGCGAAACTTAATTTAGAAAGTCTAATACAGAAAAGTTGATTTCCTACTTTTTTGTTGGAAAAAACAAAATGAGCCAGATCACTTAAATATGACGTCAGAAACACATATCTACACATTTTCTCAGCCGTCTCAAAATGCCGAACAAAATGATATATCAAATGATCATTTTGAACGAAAAAATATTTTACCCAAATGTAAAAATCTCGTAACCTGGGGGTATTGTAAAAATCGTGAAATTCTCAAAGATGAAAATTTCCTCAGATCTTGTTTATTTATAAAGTTTGTCCTGTTTAATGATATATCCAGCTTGAGAATGCATTCTAACCTGCATATTTCACCCGAAACTTAAGTTAGAATGTCTAATACAGAAAATTTGATTTCCTACTGTTTTGTTGGAAACAACAAAATGACCCAGATCACTTAAATATGACGTCAGAAACACATATCTACACATGTTCTCAGTCGTCTCAAAAAGACGAACAAAATGATATATCACATGATCATTTTGAACGAAAAAATATTTTACCTAAATGTAAAAATCTCGTAACCAGGGGGTATTGTAAAAGTCGTGAATTCTCAAAAATAAAAATTTCCTCACATCTTGTTTATTTTTAAAGTTTGTCCTGTTTAATGATATATCCAGCTTGAGAATGCATTCTAACCTGCATATTTCACCCGAAACTTAAATTAGAAAGTCTAATGTAGAAAAGTTAAATTCGTACGTTTAATGTAGCAAACTACAAAATGACCCAGATCACTTAAATATGACGTCAGAAACTCATATCTACACATTTTCTCAGTCGTCTCAAAAAGACGAACAAAATGCTAATTCAAATGATCATTTTGAACGAAAAAATATTTTACCCAAATTTAAAAATCTCGTAACCAGGGGGTATTGTAAAAATCGTGAAATTCTCAAAAATAAAAATTTCCTCAGATCTTGTTTATTTTTAAAGTTTGTCATGTTTAATGATATATCCAGCTTGAGAATGCATTCTAACCTGCATATTTTTCCCGAAACTTAAGTTAGAAAGTCTAATGTAGAAAAGTTAAATTCGTACGTTTTATGCAGCAAACAACAAAATGACCCAGATCACTTAAATATGACGTCAGAAACTCATATCTACACATTTTCTCCGTCGTCTCAAAAAGACGAAGAAAATGATAATTCAAATGATCACTTTGAACGAAAAAATATTTTACCCAAATTTAAAAATCTCGTAACCAGGGGTATTGTAAAAATCGTGAAATTCTCAAAAATAAAAATTTCCTCAGATCTTGTTTATTTTTAAAGTTTGTCATGTTTAATGATATATCCAGCTTGAGAATGCATTCTAACCTGCATATTTTTCCCGAAACTTAAGTTAGAAAGTCTAATGTAGAAAAGTTAAATTCGTACGTTTTATGCAGCAAACAACAAAATGACCCAGATCACTTAAATATGACGTCAGAAACTCATATCTACACATTTTCTCCGTCGTCTCAAAAAGACGAAGAAAATGATAATTCAAATGATCACTTTGAACGAAAAAATATTTTACCCAAATTTAAAAATCTCGTAACCA
The DNA here is from genome assembly GCA_964023205.1 of Lutraria lutraria. Lineage (NCBI taxonomy): Eukaryota > Metazoa > Mollusca > Bivalvia > Venerida > Mactridae > Lutraria > Lutraria lutraria. Next base: position 10,221,522 of record OZ026839.1, on the reverse strand, counting down.
GGGGGTATTGTAAAAATCGTGAAATTCTCAAAAATAAAAATTTCCTCAGATCTTGTTTATTTTTAAAGTTTGTCTTGTTTAATAATATATCCAGCCTGAGAATGCATTCTAACCTGCATATTTTACGCGAAACTTGATTTAGAAAGTCTAATGTAGAAAAGTTAAATTCGTACGTTTTATGCAGCAAACAACAAAATGACCCAGATCACTTAAATATGACGTCAGAAACTCATATCTACACATTTTCTCCGTCGTCTCAAAAAGACGAAGAAAATGATAATTCAAATGATCACTTTGAACGAAAAAATATTTTACCCAAATTTAAAAATCTCGTAACCAGGGGGTATTGTAAAAATCGTGAAATTCTCAAAAATAAAAATTTCCTCAGATCTTGTTTATTTTTAAAGTTTGTCTTGTTTAATAATATATCCAGCCTGAGAATGCATTCTAACCTGCATATTTTACGCGAAACTTAATTTAGAAAGTCTAATACAGAAAAGTTGATTTCCTACTTTTTTGTTGGAAACAACAAAATGAGCCAGATCACTTAAATATGACGTCAGATACACATATCTACACATTTTCTCAGTCGTCTCAAAAAGACGAACAAAATGATATATCACATGATCATTTTGAACGAAAAAATATTTTACCTAAATTTAAAAATCTCGTAACCAGGGGGTACTGTAAAAGTCGTGAAATTCTCAAAAATAAAAATTTCCTCAAATCTTGTTTATTTTTAAAGTTTGTCCTGTTTAATGATATATCCAGCTTGAGAATGCATTCTAACCTGCATATTTCACCCGAAACTTAAATTAGAAAGTCAAATGGAGAAAAGTTAATTTCGTACGTTTAATGTAGCAAACAACAAAATGACCCAGATCACTTAAATATGACGTCAGAAACACATATCTACACATTTTCTCAGTCGTCTCAAAAAGACGAACAAAATGATAATTCAAATGATCATTTTGAACGAAAAAATATTTTACCCAAATTTAAAAATCTCGTAACCAGGGGGTATTGTAAAAATCGTGAAATTCTCAAAAATAAAAATTTCCTCAGATCTTGTTTATTTTTAAAGTTTGTCCTGTTTAATGATATATCCAGCTTGAGAATGCATTCTAACCTGCATATTTCACCCGAAACTTAAGTTAGAATGTCTAATACAGAAAATTTGATTTCCTACTGTTTTGTTGGAAACAACAAAATGACCCAGATCACTTAAATATGACGTCAGAAACACATATCTACACATGTTCTCAGTCGTCTCAAAAAGACGAACAAAATGATATATCACATGATCATTTTGAACGAAAAAATATTTTACCTAAATGTAAAAATCTCGTAACCAGGGGGTTTTGTAAAAATCGTGAAATTGTCAAAAATAAAAATTTACTCAGATCTTGTTTATTTTTAAAGTTTGTCATGTTTAATGATATATCCAGCTTGAGAATGCATTCTAACCTGCATATTTTTCCCGAAACTTAAGTTAGAAAGTCTAATGTAGAAAAGTTAAATTCGTACGTTTTATGCAGCAAACAACAAAATGACCCAGATCACTTAAATATGACGTCAGAAACTCATATCTACACATTTTCTCCGTCGTCTCAAAAAAGACGAAGAAAATGATAATTCAAATGATCACTTTGAACGAAAAAATATTTTACCCAAATTTAAAAATCTCGTAACCAGGGGGTATTGTAAAAATCGTGAAATTCTCAAAAATAAAAATTTCCTCAGATCTTGTTTATTTTTAAAGTTTGTCATGTTTAATGATATATCCAGCTTGAGAATGCATTCTAACCTGCATATTTTTCCCGAAACTTAAGTTAAAAAGTCTAATGTAGAAAAGTTAAATTCGTACGTTTTATGCAGCAAACAACAAAATGACCCAGATCACTTAAATATGACGTCAGAAACTCATATCTACACATTTTCTCCGTCGTCTCAAAAAGACGAAGAAAATGATAATTCAAATGATCACTTTGAACGAAAAAATATTTTACCCAAATTTAAAAATCTCGTAACCAGGGGGTATTGTAAAAATCGTGAAATTCTCAAAAATAAAAATTTCCTCAGATCTTGTTTATTTTTAAAGTTTGTCTTGTTTAATAATATATCCAGCCTGAGAATGCATTCTAACCTGCATATTTTACGCGAAACTTAATTTAGAAAGTCTAATACAGAAAAGTTGATTTCCTACTTTTTTGTTGGAAAAAACAAAATGAGCCAGATCACTTAAATATGACGTCAGAAACACATATCTACACATTTTCTCAGCCGTCTCAAAATGCCGAACAAAATGATATATCAAATGATCATTTTGAACGAAAAAATATTTTACCCAAATGTAAAAATCTCGTAACCTGGGGGTATTGTAAAAATCGTGAAATTCTCAAAGATGAAAATTTCCTCAGATCTTGTTTATTTATAAAGTTTGTCCTGTTTAATGATATATCCAGCTTGAGAATGCATTCTAACCTGCATATTTCACCCGAAACTTAAGTTAGAATGTCTAATACAGAAAATTTGATTTCCTACTGTTTTGTTGGAAACAACAAAATGACCCAGATCACTTAAATATGACGTCAGAAACACATATCTACACATGTTCTCAGTCGTCTCAAAAAGACGAACAAAATGATATATCACATGATCATTTTGAACGAAAAAATATTTTACCTAAATGTAAAAATCTCGTAACCAGGGGGTATTGTAAAAGTCGTGAATTCTCAAAAATAAAAATTTCCTCACATCTTGTTTATTTTTAAAGTTTGTCCTGTTTAATGATATATCCAGCTTGAGAATGCATTCTAACCTGCATATTTCACCCGAAACTTAAATTAGAAAGTCTAATGTAGAAAAGTTAAATTCGTACGTTTAATGTAGCAAACTACAAAATGACCCAGATCACTTAAATATGACGTCAGAAACTCATATCTACACATTTTCTCAGTCGTCTCAAAAAGACGAAGAAAATGATAATTCAAATGATCACTTTGAACGAAAAAATATTTTACCCAAATTTAAAAATCTCGTAACCAGGGGGTATTGTAAAAATCGTGAAATTCTCAAAAATAAAAATTTCCTCAGATCTTGTTTATTTTTAAAGTTTGTCTTGTTTAATAATATATCCAGCCTGAGAATGCATTCTAACCTGCATATTTTACGCGAAACTTAATTTAGAAAGTCTAATACAGAAAAGTTGATTTCCTACTTTTTGTTGGAAACAACAAAATGAGCCAGATCACTTAAATATGACGCCAGAAACACATATCTACACATTTTCTCAGCCGTCTCAAAATGCCGAACAAAATGATATATCAAATGATCATTTTGAACGATTAAATATTTTACCCAAATTTAAAAATCTCGTAACCAGGGGGTATTGTAAAAATCGTGAAATTCTCAAAAATAAAAATTTCCTCAGATCTTGTTTATTTTTAAAGTTTGTCATGTTTAATGATATATCCAGCTTGAGAATGCATTCTAACCTGCATATTTCAACCGAAACTTAAATTAGAAAGTCTAATGGAGAAAAGTTAATTTCGTACGTTTAATGTAGCAAACAACAAAATGACCCAGATCACTTAAATATGACGTCAGAAACACATATCTACACATTTTCTCAGTCGTCTCAAAAAGACGAACAAAATGATATATCACATGATCATTTTGAACGAAAAAATATTTTACATAAATGTAAAAATCTCGTAACCAGGGGGTATTGTAAAAATCGTGAAATTCTCAAAAATAAAAATTTCCTCAGATCTTGTTTATTTTTAAAGTTTGTCATGTTTAATGATATATCCAGCTTGAGAATGCATGCTAACCTGCATATTTTACCCGAAACTTAAGTTAGAAAGTCTAATACGAAAAGTTGATTTCCTACTTTTTTTGTAGGAAATCACAAAACGACCCGGATCACTTAAATATGACATGAGAAACTTATATCTACACATTTTCTCAGTCGTCTCAAAAAGACGAAGAAAATGATATATCAAATGATCATTTTGAACGAAAAAATATTTTACCCAAATTTAAAAATCTCCTAACCAGGGGGTATTATAAAAATCGTGAAATTCTCAAAGATAAAAATTTCCTCAGATGTTGTTTATTTTTAAAGTTTGTCCTGTTTAATGATATATCCAGCTTGAGAATGCATTCTAACCTGCATATTTCACCCGAAACTTAAGTTAGAATGTCTAATACAGAAAATTTGATTTCCTACTGTTTTGTTGGAAACAACAAAATGACCCAGATCACTTAAATATGACGTCAGAAACACATATCTACACATGTTCTCAGTCGTCTCAAAAAGACGAACAAAATGATATATCACATGATCATTTTGAACGAAAAAATATTTTACCTAAATGTAAAAATCTCGTAACCAGGGGGTTTTGTAAAAATCGTGAAATTGTCAAAAATAAAAATTTACTCAGATCTTGTTTATTTTTAAAGTTTGTCATGTTTAATGATATATCCAGCTTGAGAATGCATTCTAACCTGCATATTTTTCCCGAAACTTAAGTTAGAAAGTCTAATGTAGAAAAGTTAAATTCGTACGTTTTATGCAGCAAACAACAAAATGACCCAGATCACTTAAATATGACGTCAGAAACTCATATCTACACATTTTCTCCGTCGTCTCAAAAAAGACGAAGAAAATGATAATTCAAATGATCACTTTGAACGAAAAAATATTTTACCCAAATTTAAAAATCTCGTAACCAGGGGGTATTGTAAAAATCGTGAAATTCTCAAAAATAAAAATTTCCTCAGATCTTGTTTATTTTTAAAGTTTGTCATGTTTAATGATATATCCAGCTTGAGAATGCATTCTAACCTGCATATTTTTCCCGAAACTTAAGTTAAAAAGTCTAATGTAGAAAAGTTAAATTCGTACGTTTTATGCAGCAAACAACAAAATGACCCAGATCACTTAAATATGACGTCAGAAACTCATATCTACACATTTTCTCCGTCGTCTCAAAAAGACGAAGAAAATGATAATTCAAATGATCACTTTGAACGAAAAAATATTTTACCCAAATTTAAAAATCTCGTAACCAGGGGGTATTGTAAAAATCGTGAAATTCTCAAAAATAAAAATTTCCTCAGATCTTGTTTATTTTTAAAGTTTGTCTTGTTTAATAATATATCCAGCCTGAGAATGCATTCTAACCTGCATATTTTACGCGAAACTTAATTTAGAAAGTCTAATACAGAAAAGTTGATTTCCTACTTTTTTGTTGGAAAAAACAAAATGAGCCAGATCACTTAAATATGACGTCAGAAACACATATCTACACATTTTCTCAGCCGTCTCAAAATGCCGAACAAAATGATATATCAAATGATCATTTTGAACGAAAAAATATTTTACCCAAATGTAAAAATCTCGTAACCTGGGGGTATTGTAAAAATCGTGAAATTCTCAAAGATGAAAATTTCCTCAGATCTTGTTTATTTATAAAGTTTGTCCTGTTTAATGATATATCCAGCTTGAGAATGCATTCTAACCTGCATATTTCACCCGAAACTTAAGTTAGAATGTCTAATACAGAAAATTTGATTTCCTACTGTTTTGTTGGAAACAACAAAATGACCCAGATCACTTAAATATGACGTCAGAAACACATATCTACACATGTTCTCAGTCGTCTCAAAAAGACGAACAAAATGATATATCACATGATCATTTTGAACGAAAAAATATTTTACCTAAATGTAAAAATCTCGTAACCAGGGGGTATTGTAAAAGTCGTGAATTCTCAAAAATAAAAATTTCCTCACATCTTGTTTATTTTTAAAGTTTGTCCTGTTTAATGATATATCCAGCTTGAGAATGCATTCTAACCTGCATATTTCACCCGAAACTTAAATTAGAAAGTCTAATGTAGAAAAGTTAAATTCGTACGTTTAATGTAGCAAACTACAAAATGACCCAGATCACTTAAATATGACGTCAGAAACTCATATCTACACATTTTCTCAGTCGTCTCAAAAAGACGAACAAAATGCTAATTCAAATGATCATTTTGAACGAAAAAATATTTTACCCAAATTTAAAAATCTCGTAACCAGGGGGTATTGTAAAAATCGTGAAATTCTCAAAAATAAAAATTTCCTCAGATCTTGTTTATTTTTAAAGTTTGTCATGTTTAATGATATATCCAGCTTGAGAATGCATTCTAACCTGCATATTTTTCCCGAAACTTAAGTTAGAAAGTCTAATGTAGAAAAGTTAAATTCGTACGTTTTATGCAGCAAACAACAAAATGACCCAGATCACTTAAATATGACGTCAGAAACTCATATCTACACATTTTCTCCGTCGTCTCAAAAAGACGAAGAAAATGATAATTCAAATGATCACCTTGAACGAAAAAATATTTTACCCAAATTTAAAAATCTCGTAACCAGGGGTATTGTAAAAATCGTGAAATTCTCAAAAATAAAAATTTCCTCAGATCTTGTTTATTTTTAAAGTTTGTCATGTTTAATGATATATCCAGCTTGAGAATGCATTCTAACCTGCATATTTTTCCCGAAACTTAAGTTAGAAAGTCTAATGTAGAAAAGTTAAATTCGTACGTTTTATGCAGCAAACAACAAAATGACCCAGATCACTTAAATATGACGTCAGAAACTCATATCTACACATTTTCTCCGTCGTCTCAAAAAGACGAAGAAAATGATAATTCAAATGATCACTTTGAACGAAAAAATATTTTACCCAAATTTAAAAATCTCGTAACCAGGGGGTATTGTAAAAATCGTGAAATTCTCAAAAATAAAGATTTCCTCAGATCTTGTTTATTTTTAAAGTTTGTCTTGTTTAATAATATATCCAGCCTGAGAATGCATTCTAACCTGCATATTTTACGCGAAACTTAATTTAGAAAGTCTAATACAGAAAAGTTGATTTCCTACTTTTTTGTTGGAAAAAACAAAATGAGCCAGATCACTTAAATATGACGTCAGAAACACATATCTACACATTTTCTCAGCCGTCTCAAAAAGACGAACAAAATGATATATCAAATGATCATTTTGAACGATTAAATATTTTACCCAAATTTAAAAATCTCGTAACCAGGGGGTATTGTAAAAATCGTGAAATTCTCAAAAATAAAAATTTCCTCAGATCTTGTTTATTTTTAAAGTTTGTCATGTTTAATGATATATCCAGCTTGAGAATGCATTCTAACCTGCATATTTCAACCGAAACTTAAATTAGAAAGTCTAATGGAGAAAAGTTAATTTCGTACGTTTAATGTAGCAAACAACAAAATGACCCAGATCACTTAAATATGACGTCAGAAACACATATCTACACATTTTCTCAGTCGTCTCAAAAAGACGAACAAAATGATATATCACATGATCATTTTGAACGAAAAAATATTTTACATAAATGTAAAAATCTCGTAACCAGGGGGTATTGTAAAAATCGTGAAATTCTCAAAAATAAAAATTTCCTCAGATCTTGTTTATTTTTAAAGTTTGTCATGTTTAATGATATATCCAGCTTGAGAATGCATGCTAACCTGCATATTTTACCCGAAACTTAAGTTAGAAAGTCTAATACGAAAAGTTGATTTCCTACTTTTTTTGTAGGAAATCACAAAACGACCCGGATCACTTAAATATGACATGAGAAACTTATATCTACACATTTTCTCAGTCGTCTCAAAAAGACGAAGAAAATGATATATCAAATGATCATTTTGAACGAAAAAATATTTTACCCAAATTTAAAAATCTCCTAACCAGGGGGTATTATAAAAATCGTGAAATTCTCAAAGATAAAAATTTCCTCAGATGTTGTTTATTTTTAAAGTTTGTCCTGTTTAATGATATATCCAGCTTGAGAATGCATTCTAACCTGCATATTTCACCCGAAACTTAAGTTAGAATGTCTAATACAGAAAATTTGATTTCCTACTGTTTTGTTGGAAACAACAAAATGACCCAGATCACTTAAATATGACGTCAGAAACACATATCTACACATGTTCTCAGTCGTCTCAAAAAGACGAACAAAATGATATATCACATGATCATTTTGAACGAAAAAATATTTTACCTAAATGTAAAAATCTCGTAACCAGGGGGTTTTGTAAAAATCGTGAAATTGTCAAAAATAAAAATTTACTCAGATCTTGTTTATTTTTAAAGTTTGTCATGTTTAATGATATATCCAGCTTGAGAATGCATTCTAACCTGCATATTTTTCCCGAAACTTAAGTTAGAAAGTCTAATGTAGAAAAGTTAAATTCGTACGTTTTATGCAGCAAACAACAAAATGACCCAGATCACTTAAATATGACGTCAGAAACTCATATCTACACATTTTCTCCGTCGTCTCAAAAAAGACGAAGAAAATGATAATTCAAATGATCACTTTGAACGAAAAAATATTTTACCCAAATTTAAAAATCTCGTAACCAGGGGGTATTGTAAAAATCGTGAAATTCTCAAAAATAAAAATTTCCTCAGATCTTGTTTATTTTTAAAGTTTGTCATGTTTAATGATATATCCAGCTTGAGAATGCATTCTAACCTGCATATTTTTCCCGAAACTTAAGTTAAAAAGTCTAATGTAGAAAAGTTAAATTCGTACGTTTTATGCAGCAAACAACAAAATGACCCAGATCACTTAAATATGACGTCAGAAACTCATATCTACACATTTTCTCCGTCGTCTCAAAAAGACGAAGAAAATGATAATTCAAATGATCACTTTGAACGAAAAAATATTTTACCCAAATTTAAAAATCTCGTAACCAGGGGGTATTGTAAAAATCGTGAAATTCTCAAAAATAAAAATTTCCTCAGATCTTGTTTATTTTTAAAGTTTGTCTTGTTTAATAATATATCCAGCCTGAGAATGCATTCTAACCTGCATATTTTACGCGAAACTTAATTTAGAAAGTCTAATACAGAAAAGTTGATTTCCTACTTTTTTGTTGGAAAAAACAAAATGAGCCAGATCACTTAAATATGACGTCAGAAACACATATCTACACATTTTCTCAGCCGTCTCAAAATGCCGAACAAAATGATATATCAAATGATCATTTTGAACGAAAAAATATTTTACCCAAATGTAAAAATCTCGTAACCTGGGGGTATTGTAAAAATCGTGAAATTCTCAAAGATGAAAATTTCCTCAGATCTTGTTTATTTATAAAGTTTGTCCTGTTTAATGATATATCCAGCTTGAGAATGCATTCTAACCTGCATATTTCACCCGAAACTTAAGTTAGAATGTCTAATACAGAAAATTTGATTTCCTACTGTTTTGTTGGAAACAACAAAATGACCCAGATCACTTAAATATGACGTCAGAAACACATATCTACACATGTTCTCAGTCGTCTCAAAAAGACGAACAAAATGATATATCACATGATCATTTTGAACGAAAAAATATTTTACCTAAATGTAAAAATCTCGTAACCAGGGGGTATTGTAAAAGTCGTGAATTCTCAAAAATAAAAATTTCCTCACATCTTGTTTATTTTTAAAGTTTGTCCTGTTTAATGATATATCCAGCTTGAGAATGCATTCTAACCTGCATATTTCACCCGAAACTTAAATTAGAAAGTCTAATGTAGAAAAGTTAAATTCGTACGTTTAATGTAGCAAACTACAAAATGACCCAGATCACTTAAATATGACGTCAGAAACTCATATCTACACATTTTCTCAGTCGTCTCAAAAAGACGAACAAAATGCTAATTCAAATGATCATTTTGAACGAAAAAATATTTTACCCAAATTTAAAAATCTCGTAACCAGGGGGTATTGTAAAAATCGTGAAATTCTCAAAAATAAAAATTTCCTCAGATCTTGTTTATTTTTAAAGTTTGTCATGTTTAATGATATATCCAGCTTGAGAATGCATTCTAACCTGCATATTTTTCCCGAAACTTAAGTTAGAAAGTCTAATGTAGAAAAGTTAAATTCGTACGTTTTATGCAGCAAACAACAAAATGACCCAGATCACTTAAATATGACGTCAGAAACTCATATCTACACATTTTCTCCGTCGTCTCAAAAAGACGAAGAAAATGATAATTCAAATGATCACCTTGAACGAAAAAATATTTTACCCAAATTTAAAAATCTCGTAACCAGGGGTATTGTAAAAATCGTGAAATTCTCAAAAATAAAAATTTCCTCAGATCTTGTTTATTTTTAAAGTTTGTCATGTTTAATGATATATCCAGCTTGAGAATGCATTCTAACCTGCATATTTTTCCCGAAACTTAAGTTAGAAAGTCTAATGTAGAAAAGTTAAATTCGTACGTTTTATGCAGCAAACAACAAAATGACCCAGATCACTTAAATATGACGTCAGAAACTCATATCTACACATTTTCTCCGTCGTCTCAAAAAGACGAAGAAAATGATAATTCAAATGATCACTTTGAACGAAAAAATATTTTACCCAAATTTAAAAATCTCGTAACCAGGGGGTATTGTAAAAATCGTGAAATTCTCAAAAATAAAAATTTCCTCAGATCTTGTTTATTTTTAAAGTTTGTCTTGTTTAATAATATATCCAGCCTGAGAATGCATTCTAACCTGCATATTTTACGCGAAACTTAATTTAGAAAGTCTAATACAGAAAAGTTGATTTCCTACTTTTTTGTTGGAAAAAACAAAATGAGCCAGATCACTTAAATATGACGTCAGAAACACATATCTACACATTTTCTCAGCCGTCTCAAAATGCCGAACAAAATGATATATCAAATGATCATTTTGAACGAAAAAATATTTTACCCAAATGTAAAAATCTCGTAACCTGGGGGTATTGTAAAAATCGTGAAATTCTCAAAGATGAAAATTTCCTCAGATCTTGTTTATTTATAAAGTTTGTCCTGTTTAATGATATATCCAGCTTGAGAATGCATTCTAACCTGCATATTTCACCCGAAACTTAAGTTAGAATGTCTAATACAGAAAATTTGATTTCCTACTGTTTTGTTGGAAACAACAAAATGACCCAGATCACTTAAATATGACGTCAGAAACACATATCTACACATGTTCTCAGTCGTCTCAAAAAGACGAACAAAATGATATATCACATGATCATTTTGAACGAAAAAATATTTTACCTAAATGTAAAAATCTCGTAACCAGGGGGTATTGTAAAAGTCGTGAATTCTCAAAAATAAAAATTTCCTCACATCTTGTTTATTTTTAAAGTTTGTCCTGTTTAATGATATATCCAGCTTGAGAATGCATTCTAACCTGCATATTTCACCCGAAACTTAAATTAGAAAGTCTAATGTAGAAAAGTTAAATTCGTACGTTTAATGTAGCAAACTACAAAATGACCCAGATCACTTAAATATGACGTCAGAAACTCATATCTACACATTTTCTCAGTCGTCTCAAAAAGACGAACAAAATGCTAATTCAAATGATCATTTTGAACGAAAAAATATTTTACCCAAATTTAAAAATCTCGTAACCAGGGGGTATTGTAAAAATCGTGAAATTCTCAAAAATAAAAATTTCCTCAGATCTTGTTTATTTTTAAAGTTTGTCATGTTTAATGATATATCCAGCTTGAGAATGCATTCTAACCTGCATATTTTTCCCGAAACTTAAGTTAGAAAGTCTAATGTAGAAAAGTTAAATTCGTACGTTTTATGCAGCAAACAACAAAATGACCCAGATCACTTAAATATGACGTCAGAAACTCATATCTACACATTTTCTCCGTCGTCTCAAAAAGACGAAGAAAATGATAATTCAAATGATCACCTTGAACGAAAAAATATTTTACCCAAATTTAAAAATCTCGTAACCAGGGGTATTGTAAAAATCGTGAAATTCTCAAAAATAAAAATTTCCTCAGATCTTGTTTATTTTTAAAGTTTGTCATGTTTAATGATATATCCAGCTTGAGAATGCATTCTAACCTGCATATTTTTCCCGAAACTTAAGTTAGAAAGTCTAATGTAGAAAAGTTAAATTCGTACGTTTTATGCAGCAAACAACAAAATGACCCAGATCACTTAAATATGACGTCAGAAACTCATATCTACACATTTTCTCCGTCGTCTCAAAAAGACGAAGAAAATGATAATTCAAATGATCACTTTGAACGAAAAAATATTTTACCCAAATTTAAAAATCTCGTAACCAGGGGGTATTGTAAAAATCGTGAAATTCTCAAAAATAAAAATTTCCTCAGATCTTGTTTATTTTTAAAGTTTGTCTTGTTTAATAATATATCCAGCCTGAGAATGCATTCTAACCTGCATATTTTACGCGAAACTTGATTTAGAAAGTCTAATGTAGAAAAGTTAAATTCGTACGTTTTATGCAGCAAACAACAAAATGACCCAGATCACTTAAATATGACGTCAGAAACTCATATCTACACATTTTCTCCGTCGTCTCAAAAAGACGAAGAAAATGATAATTCAAATGATCACTTTGAACGAAAAAATATTTTACCCAAATTTAAAAATCTCGTAACCAGGGGGTATTGTAAAAATCGTGAAATTCTCAAAAATAAAAATTTCCTCAGATCTTGTTTATTTTTAAAGTTTGTCTTGTTTAATAATATATCCAGCCTGAGAATGCATTCTAACCTGCATATTTTACGCGAAACTTAATTTAGAAAGTCTAATACAGAAAAGTTGATTTCCTACTTTTTGTTGGAAACAACAAAATGAGCCAGATCACTTAAATATGACGCCAGAAACACATATCTACACATTTTCTCAGCCGTCTCAAAATGCCGAACAAAATGATATATCAAATGATCATTTTGAACGATTAAATATTTTACCCAAATTTAAAAATCTCGTAACCAGGGGGTATTGTAAAAATCGTGAAATTCTCAAAAATAAAAATTTCCTCAGATCTTGTTTATTTTTAAAGTTTGTCATGTTTAATGATATATCCAGCTTGAGAATGCATTCTAACCTGCATATTTCAACCGAAACTTAAATTAGAAAGTCTAATGGAGAAAAGTTAATTTCGTACGTTTAATGTAGCAAACAACAAAATGACCCAGATCACTTAAATATGACGTCAGAAACTCATATCTACACATTTTCTCAGTCGTCTCAAAAAGACGAAGAAAATGATATATCAAATGATCATTTTGAACGAAAAAATATTTTACCCAAATTTAAAAATCTCGTAACCAGGGGGTATTGTAAAAATCGTGAAATTCTCAAAAATAAAAATTTCCTCAAATCTTGTTTCTTTTTTAAAGTTTGTCATGTTTAATGATATATCCAGCTTGAGAATGCATTCTAACCTGCATATTTCACCTGAAACTTAAGTTAGAATGTCTAATACAGAAAATTTGATTTCCTACTGTTTTGTTGGAAACAACAAAATGACCCAGATCACTTAAATATGACGTCAGAAACACATATCTACACATGTTCTCAGTCGTCTCAAAAAGACGAACAAAATGATATATCACATGATCATTTTGAACGAAAAAATATTTAACCCAAATTTAAAAATCTCGTAACCAGGGGGTATTGTAAAAGTCGTGAATTCTCAAAAATAAAAATTTACTCAGATCTTGTTTATTTTTAAAGTTTGTCATGTTTAATGATATATCCAGCCTGAGAATGCATTCTAACCTGCATATTTTTCCCGAAACTTAAGTTAGAAAGTCTAATGTAGAAAAGTTAAATTCGTACGTTTTATGCAGCAAACAACAAAATGACCAAGATCACTTAAATATGACGTCAGATACACATATCTACACATGTTCTCAGTCGTCTCAAAAAGACGAACAAAATGATATATCACATGATCATTTTGAACGAAAAAATATTTTACATAAATGTAAAAATCTCGTAACCAGGGGGTATTGTAAAAATCGTGAAATTCTCAAAAATAAAAATTTCCTCAGATCTTGTTTATTTTTAAAGTTTGTCATGTTTAATGATATATCCAGCTTGAGAATGCATTCTAACCTGCATATTTCACCCAAAACTTAAGTTAGAAAGTCTAATGCAGAAAAGTTAAATTCGTACGTTTTATGTAGCAAACAACAAAATGACCCAGATCACTTAAATATGACGTCAGAAACTCATATCTACACTTTTTCTCAGTCGTCTCAAAAAGACGAAGAAAATGATAATTCAAATGATCATTTTGAACGAAAAAATATTTTACCCAAATTTAAAAATCTCGTAACCAGGGGGTATGGTAAAAATCGTGAAATTCTCAAAAATAAAAATTTCCTCAGATCTTGTTTATTTTTAAAGTTTGTCTTGTTTAATAATATATCCAGCCTGAGAATGCATTCTTACCTGCATATTTCACCCGAAACTTAAGTTAGAAAGTCTAATACAGAAAATTTGATTTCCTACTGTTTTGTTGGAAACAACAAAATGACCCAGACTACTTAAATATGACGTCAGAAACACATATCTACACATGTTCTCAGTCGTCTCAAAAAGACGAACAAAATGATATATCACATGATCATTTTGAACGAAAAAATATTTTACATAAATGTAAAAATCTCGTAACCAGGGGGTATTGTAAAAATCGTGAAATTCTCAAAAATAAAAATTTCCTCAGATCTTGTTTATTTTTAAATTTTGTCATGTTTAATGATATATCCAGCTTGAGAATGCATTCTAACCTGCATATTTCACCCGAAACTTAAGTTAGAATGTCTAATACAGAAAATTTGATTTCCTACTGTTTTACTGGAAACAACAAAATGACCCAGATCACTTAAATATGACGTCAGATACTTATATCTACACATTTTCTCAGCCGTCTCAAAATGCCGAACAAAATGATATATCAAATGATCATTTTGAACGAATAAATATTTTACCCACATTGAAAAATCTCGTAACCAGGGGGTATTGTAAAAATCGTGAAATTCTCAAAGATGAAAATTTCCTCAGATCTTGTTTATTTATAAAGTTTGTCCTGTTTAATGATATATCCAACTTGAGAATGCATTCTTACCTGCATATTTCACCCGAAACTTAAGTTAGAAAGTCTAATACAGAAAATTTGATTTCCTACTGTTTTGTTGGAAACAACAAAATGACCCAGACCACTTAAATACGACGTCAGAAACACATATCTACACATGTTCTCAGTCGTCTCAAAAAGACGAACAAAATGATATATCACATGATCATTTTGAACGAAAAAATATTTTACCTAAATGTAAAAATCTCGTAACCAGGGGGTATTGTAAAAATCGTGAAATTCTCAAAAATAAAAATTTCCTCAGATCTTGTTTATTTTTAAAGTTTGTCATGTTTAATGATATATCCAGCTTGAGAATGCATTCTAACCTGCATATTTCAACCGAAACTTAAATTAGAAAGTCTAATGGAGAAAAGTTAATTTCGTACGTTTAATGTAGCAAACAACAAAATGACCCAGATCACTTAAATATGACGTCAGGAACACATATCTACACATTTTCTCAGTCGTCTCAAAAAGACGAACAAAATGATATATCACATGATCATTTTGAACGAAAAAATATTTTACCCAAATTTAAAAATCTCGTAACCAGGTGGTATTGTGAAAATCGTGAAATTCTCAAAAATAAAAATTTCCTCAGATCTTGTTTATTTTTAAAGTTTTTCCTGTTTATAGATATATCCAGCTTGAGAATGCATGCTAACCTGCATATTTTACCCGAAACTTAAGTTAGAAAGTCTAATACGAAAAGTTGATTTCCTACTTTTTTTGTTGGAAACCACAAAACGACCCGGATCACTTAAATATGACATGAGAAACTCATATCTACACATTTTCTCAGTCGTCTCAAAAAGACGAAGAAAATGATATATCAAATGATCATTTTGAACGAAAAAATATTTTACCCAAATTTAAAAATCTCGTAACCAGGGGGTATTGTAAAAATCGTGAAATTCTCAAAAATAAAAATTTCCTCAAATCTTGTTTCTTTTTTAAAGTTTGTCATGTTTAATGATATATCCAGCTTGAGAATGCATTCTAACCTGCATATTTCACCTGAAACTTAAGTTAGAATGTCTAATACAGAAAATTTGATTTCCTACTGTTTTGTTGGAAACAACAAAATGACCCAGATCACTTAAATATGACGTCAGAAACACATATCTACACATGTTCTCAGTCGTCTCAAAAAGACGAAGAAAATGATATATCAAATGATCATTTTGAACGAAAAAATATTTTACCCAAATTTAAAAATCTCGTAACCAGGGGGTATTGTAAAAATCGTGAAATTCTCAAAAATAAAAATTTCCTCAGATACTGTTTATTTTTAAATTTTGTCATGTTTAATGATATATCCAGCTTGAGAATGCATTCTAACCTGCATATTTTTCCCGAAACTTAAGTTAGAAAGTCTAATGTAGAAAAGTTAAATTCGTACGTTTTATGCAGCAAACAACAAAATGACCCAGATCACTTAAATATGACGTCAGAAACTCATATCTACACATTTTCTCCGTCGTCTCAAAAAGACGAACAAAATGATAATTCAAATGATCACTTTGAACGAAAAAATATTTTACCCAAATTTAAAAATCCCGTAACCAGGGGGTATTGTAAAAATCGTGAAATTCTCAAAAATAAAAATTTCCTCAGATCTTGTTTATTTTTTAAGTTTGTCATGTTTAATGATATATCCAGCTTGAGAATGCATTCTAACCTGCATATTTTACCCGAAACTTAAGTTAGAAAGTCTAATACGAAAAGTTGATTTCCTACTTTTTTTGTTGGAAACCACAAAACGACCCGGATCACTTAAATATGACATGAGAAACTCTTATCTACACATTTTCTCAGTCGTCTCAAAAAGACGAAGAAAATGATATATCAAATGATCATTTTGAACGAAAAAATATTTTACCCAAATTTAAAAATCTCGTTACCAGGGGGTATTGTAAAAATCGTGAAATTCTCAAAAATAAAAATTTCCTCAAATCTTGTTTATTTTTAAAGTTTGTCTTGTTTAATGACATATCCAGCTTGAGAATGCTTTCTAACCTGCATATTTTACCCGAAACTTAATTTAGAAAGTCTAATGTAGAAAAGTTAAATTCGTACGTTTAATGTAGCAGACAACGAAATGACCCAGATCACTTAAATATGACGTCAGAAACTCATATCTACACATTTTCTTAGTCGTCTCAAAAAGACGAACAAAATGCTAATTCAAATGATCATTTTGAACGAAAAAATATTTTACCCAAATTTAAAAATCTCGTAACCAGGGGGTATTGTAAAAATCGTGAAATTCTCAAAAATAAAAATTTCCTCAGATCTTGTTTATTTTTAAAGTTTGTCTTGTTTAATAATATATCCAGCCTGAGAATGCATTCTAACCTGCATATTTTACGCGAAACTTAATTTAGAAAGTCTAATACAGAAAAGTTGATTTCCTACTTTTTTGTTGGAAACAACAAAATGAGCCAGATCACTTAAATATGACGTCAGAAACACATCTCTACACATTTTCTCAGCCGTCTCAAAATGCCGAACAAAATGATATATCAAATGATCATTTTGAACGAATAAATATTTTACCCAAATTTAAAAATCTCGTAACCAGGGGGTATTGTAAAAATCGTGAAATCCTCAAAGATGAAAATTTCCTCAGATCTTGTTTATTTATAAAGTTTGTCCTGTTTAATGATATATCCAGCTTGAGAATGCATTCTTACCTGCATATTTCACCCGAAACTTAAGTTAGAAAGTCTAATACAGAAAATTTGATTTCCTACTGTTTTGTTGGAAACAACAAAATGACCCAGACAACTTAAATATGACGTCAGAAACACATATCTACACATGTTCTCAGTCGTCTCAAAAAGACGAACAAAATGATATATCACATGATCATTTTGAACGAAAAAATATTTTACCCAAATTTAAAAATCTCGTAACCAGGGGGTATTGTAAAAATCGTGAAATTCTCAAAAATAAAAATTTCCTCTGATCTTGTTTATTTTTAAAGTTTGTCATGTTTAATGATATATCCAGCTTGAGAATGCATTCTAACCTGCATATTTTTCCCGAAACTTAAGTTAGAAAGTCTAATGTAGAAAAGTTAAATTCGTACGTTTTATGCAGCAAACAACAAAATGACCCAGATCACTTAAATATGACGTCTGAAACTCATATCTACACATTTTCTCCGTCGTCTCAAAAAGACGAAGAAAATGATAATTCAAATGATCACTTTGAATAAAAAATATTTTACCCAAATTTAAAAATCTCGTAACCAGGGGGTATTGTAAAAATCGTGAAATTCTCAAAAATAAAAATTTCCTCAGATCTTGTTTATTTTTAAAGTTTGTCTTGTTTAATAATATATCCAGCCTGAGAATGCATTCTAACCTGCATATTTTACGCGAAACTTAATTTAGAAAGTCTAATACAGAAAAGTTGATTTCCTACTTTTTTGTTGGAAACAACAAAATGAGCCAGATCACTTAAATATGACGTCAGAAACACATATCTACACATTTTCTCAGCCGTCTCAAAATGCCGAACAAAATGATATATCAAATGATCATTTTGAACGAATAAATATTTTACCCAAATTTAAAAATCTCGTAACCAGGGGGTATTGTAAAAATCGTGAAATTCTCAAAGATGAAAATTTCCTCAGATCTTGTTTATTTATAAAGTTTGTCCTGTTTAATGATATATCCAGCTTGAGAATGCATTCTTACCTGCATATTTCACCCGAAACTTAAGTTAGAAAGTCTAATACAGAAAATTTGATTTCCTACTGTTTTGTTGGAAACAACAAAATGACCCAGATCACTTAAATATGACGTCAGAAACACATATCTACACATGTTCTCAGTCGTCTCAAAAAGACGAACAAAATGATATATCACATGATCATTTTGAACGAAAAAATATTTTACCCAAATTTAAAAATCTCGTAACCAGGGGGTATTGTGAAAATCGTGAAATTCTCAAAAATAAAAATTTCCTCAGATCTTGTTTATTTATAAAGTTTGTCATGTTTAATGATATATCCAGCTTGAGAATGCATTCTTACCTGCATATTTCACCCGAAACTTAAGTTAGAAATTCTAAGACAGAAAATTTGATTTCCTACTGTTTTGTTGGAAACAACAAAATGAGCCAGATCACTTAAATATGACGTCAGAAACACATATCTACACATGTTCTCAGTCGTCTCAAAAAGACGAACAAAATGATATATCACATGATCATTTTGAACGAAAAAATATTTTACCCAAATTTAAAAATCTCGTAACCAGGGGGTATTGTGAAAATCGTGAAATTCTCAAAAATAAAAATTTCCTCAAATCTTGTTTATTTATAAAGTTTGTCATGTTTAATGATATATCCAGCTTGAGAATGCATTCTTACCTGCATATTTCACCCGAAACTTAAGTTAGAAAGTCTAATACAGAAAATTTGATTTCCTACTGTTTTGTTGGAAACAACAAAATGAGCCAGATCACTTAAATATGACGTCAGAAACACATATCTACACATGTTCTCAGTCGTCTCAAAAAGACGAACAAAATGATATATCACATGATCATTTTGAACGAAAAAATATTTTACATAAATTTAAAAATCTCGTAACCAGGGGGTATTGTAAAAATCCTGAATTTCTCAAAAATAAAAATTTCCTCAGATCTTGATTATTTTTAAAGTTTGTCATGTTTAATGATATATCCAGCCTGAGAATGCATTCTAACCTGCATATTTTACGCGAAACTTAATTTAGAAAGTCTAATACAGAAAAGTTGATTTCCTACTTTTTTGTTGGAAAAAACAAAATGAGCCAGATCACTTAAATATGACGTCAGAAACACATATCTACACATTTTCTCAGCCGTCTCAAAAAGACGAACAAAATGATATATCAAATGATCATTTTGAACGAATAAATATTTTACCCAAATTTAAAAATCTCCTAACCAGGGGGTATTGTAAAAATCGTGAAATTCTCAAAGATAAAAATTTCCTCAGATCTTGTTTATTTTTAAAGTTTGTCCTGTTTAATGATATATCCAGCTTGAGAATGCATTCTAACCTGCATATTTCACCCGAAACTTAAGTTAGAATGTCTAATACAGAAAATTTGATTTCCTACTGTTTTGTTGGAAACAACAAAATGACCCAGATCACTTAAATATGACGTCAGAAACACATATCTACACATGTTCTCAGTCGTCTCAAAAAGACGAACAAAATGATATATCACATGATCATTTTGAACGAAAAAATATTTTACCTAAATGTAAAAATCTCGTAACCAGGGGGTATTGTAAAAGTCGTGAATTCTCAAAAATAAAAATTTCCTCAGATCTTGTTTATTTTTAAAGTTTGTCCTGTTTAATGATATATCCAGCTTGAGAATGCATTCTAACCTGCATATTTCACCCGAAACTTAAGTTAGAAAGTCTAATGTAGAAAAGTTAAATTCGTACGTTTAATGTAGCAAACTACAAAATGACCCAGATCACTTAAATATGACGTCAGAAACTCATATCTACACATTTTCTCAGTCGTCTCAAAAAGACGAACAAAATGTTATATCACATGATCATTTTGAACGAAAAAATATTTTACCCAAATTTAAAAATCTCGTAACCAGGGGGTATTGTAAAAATCGTGAAATTCTCAAAAATAAAAATTTCCTCAGATCTTGTTTATTTTTAAAGTTTGTCCTGCCTAATAATATATCCAGCCTGAGAATGCATTCTAACCTGCATATTTTACGCGAAACTTAATTTAGAAAGTCTAATACAGAAAAGTTGATTTCCTACTTTTTTGTTGGAAAAAACAAAATGAGCCAGATCACTTAAATATGACGTCAGAAACACATATCTACACATTTTCTCAGCCGTCTCAAAATGCCGAACAAAATGATATATCAAATGATCATTTTGAACGAAAAAATATTTTACCCAAATGTAAAAATCTCGTAACCTGGGGGTATTGTAAAAATCGTGAAATTCTCAAAGATGAAAATTTCCTCAGATCTTGTTTATTTATAAAGTTTGTCCTGTTTAATGATATATCCAGCTTGAGAATGCATTCTAACCTGCATATTTCACCCGAAACTTAAGTTAGAATGTCTAATACAGAAAATTTGATTTCCTACTGTTTTGTTGGAAACAACAAAATGACCCAGATCACTTAAATATGACCTCAGAAACACATATCTACACATTTTCTCAGCCGTCTAAAAAGACGAACAAAATGATATATCAAATGATCATTTTGAACGAATAAATATTTTACCCAAATTTAAAAATCTCCTAACCAGGGGGTATTGTAAAAATCGTGAAATTCTCAAAGATAAAAATTTCCTCAGATCTTGTTTATTTTTAAAGTTTGTCCTGTTTAATGATATATCCAGCTTGAGAATGCATTCTAACCTGCATATTTCACCCGAAACTTAAGTTAGAATGTCTAATACAGAAAATTTGATTTCCTACTGTTTTGTTGGAAACAACAAAATGACCCAGATCACTTAAATATGACGTCAGAAACACATATCTACACATGTTCTCAGTCGTCTCAAAAAGACGAACAAAATGATATATCACATGATCATTTTGAACGAAAAAATATTTTACCCAAATGTAAAAATCTCGTAACCTGGGGGTATTGTAAAAATCGTGAAATTCTCAAAGATGAAAATTTCCTCAGATCTTGTTTATTTATAAAGTTTGTCCTGTTTAATGATATATCCAGCTTGAGAATGCATTCTAACC
This sequence comes from Lutraria lutraria, assembly GCA_964023205.1. Taxonomy (NCBI): domain Eukaryota; kingdom Metazoa; phylum Mollusca; class Bivalvia; order Venerida; family Mactridae; genus Lutraria; species Lutraria lutraria. The sequence continues at coordinate 10,199,755 of OZ026839.1, read as the reverse complement.
TGCATATTTCACCCGAAACTTAAGTAAGAAAGTCTAATGTAGAAAAGTTAAATTCGTACGTTTAATGTAGCAAACTACAAAATGACCCAGATCACTTAAATATGACGTCAGAAACTCATATCTACACATTTTCTCAGTCGTCTCAAAAAGACGAACAAAATGCTAATTCAAATGATCATTTTGAACGAAAAAATATTTTACCCAAATTTAAAAATCTCGTAACCAGGGGGTATTGTAAAAATCGTGAAATTCTCAAAAATAAAAATTTCCTCAGATCTTGTTTATTTTTAAAGTTTGTCATGTTTAATGATATATCCAGCTTGAGAATGCATTCTAACCTGCATATTTTTCCCGAAACTTAAGTTAGAAAGTCTAATGTAGAAAAGTTAAATTCGTACGTTTTATGCAGCAAACAACAAAATGACCCAGATCACTTAAATATGACGTCAGAAACTCATATCTACACATTTTCTCCGTCGTCTCAAAAAGACGAAGAAAATGATAATTCAAATGATCACTTTGAACGAAAAAATATTTTACCCAAATTTAAAAATCTCGTAACCAGGGGGTATTGTAAAAATCGTGAAATTCTCAAAAATAAAGATTTCCTCAGATCTTGTTTATTTTTAAAGTTTGTCTTGTTTAATAATATATCCAGCCTGAGAATGCATTCTAACCTGCATATTTTACGCGAAACTTAATTTAGAAAGTCTAATACAGAAAAGTTGATTTCCTACTTTTTTGTTGGAAAAAACAAAATGAGCCAGATCACTTAAATATGACGTCAGAAACACATATCTACACATTTTCTCAGCCGTCTCAAAAAGACGAACAAAATGATATATCAAATGATCATTTTGAACGAATAAATATTTTACCCAAATTTAAAAATCTCCTAACCAGGGGTATTGTAAAAATCGTGAAATTCTCAAAGATAAAAATTTCCTCAGATCTTGTTTATTTTTAAAGTTTGTCCTGTTTAATGATATATCCATCTTGAGAATGCATTCTAACCTGCATATTTCACCCGAAACTTAAGTTAGAATGTCTAATACAGAAAATTTGATTTCCTACTGTTTTGTTGGAAACAACAAAATGACCCAGATCACTTAAATATGACGTCAGAAACACATATCTACACATGTTCTCAGTCGTCTCAAAAAGACGAACAAAATGATATATCACATGATCATTTTGAACGAAAAAATATTTTACCTAAATGTAAAAATCTCGTAACCAGGGGGTATTGTAAAAGTCGTGAATTCTCAAAAATAAAAATTTCCTCAAATCTTGTTTATTTTTAAAGTTTGTCCTGTTTAATGATATATCCAGCTTGAGAATGCATTCTAACCTGCATATTTCACCCGAAACTTAAGTAAGAAAGTCTAATGTAGAAAAGTTAAATTCGTACGTTTAATGTAGCAAACTACAAAATGACCCAGATCACTTAAATATGACGTCAGAAACTCATATCAACACATTTTCTCAGTCGTCTCAAAAAGACGAAGAAAATGATATATCAAATGATCATTTTGAACGAAAAAATATTTTACCCAAATTTAAAATACTCGTAACCAGGGGGTATTGTAAAAATCGTGAAATTCTCAAAGATAAACATTCCCTCAGATCTTGTTTATTTTTAAAGTTTGTCCTGTTTAATAATATATCCAGCCTGAGAATGCATTCTTACCTGCATATCTTACGCGAAACTTAATTTAGAAAGTCTAATACAGAAAAGTTGATTTCCTACTTTTTTGTTGGAAAAAACAAAATGAGCCAGATCACTTAAATATGACGTCAGAAACACATATCTACACATGTTCTCAGTCGTCTTACAAAGACGAACAAAATGATATATCACATGATCATTTTGAACGAAAAAATATTTTACCTAAATGTAAAAATCTCGTAACCAGGGTGTATTGTAAAAGTCGTGAATTCTCAAAAATAAAAATTTCCTCAAATCTTGTTTATTTTTAAAGTTTGTCCTGTTTAATGATATATCCATCTTGAGAATGCATTCTAACCTGCATATTTCACCCGAAACTTAAGTTAGAATGTCTAATACAGAAAAGTTGATTTCCTACTTTTTTGTTGGAAACAACAAAATGAGCCAGATCACTTAAATATGACGTCAGATACACATATCTACACATGTTCTCAGTCGTCTCAAAAAGACGAACAAAATGATATATCACATGATCATTTTGAACGAAAAAATATTTTACCTAAATGTAAAAATCTCGTAACCAGGGGGTATTGTAAAAGTCGTGAATTCTCAAAAATAAAAATTTCCTCAGATCTTGTTTATTTTTAAAGTTTGTCCTGTTTAATGATATATCCAGCTTGAGAATGCATTCTAACCTGCATATTTCACCCGAAACTTAAGTTAGAAAGTCTAATGTAGAAAAGTTAAATTCGTACGTTTAATGTAGCAAACTACAAAATGACCCAGATCACTTAAATATGACGTCAGAAACTCATATCTACACATTTTCTCAGTCGTCTCAAAAAGACGAACAAAATGTTATATCACATGATCATTTTGAACGAAAAAATATTTTACCCAAATTTAAAAATCTCGTAACCAGGGGGTATTGTAAAAATCGTGAAATTCTCAAAAATAAAAATTTCCTCAGATCTTGTTTATTTTTAAAGTTTGTCCTGCCTAATAATATATCCAGCCTGAGAATGCATTCTAACCTGCATATTTTACGCGAAACTTAATTTAGAAAGTCTAATACAGAAAAGTTGATTTCCTACTTTTTTGTTGGAAAAAACAAAATGAGCCAGATCACTTAAATATGACGTCAGAAACACATATCTACACATTTTCTCAGCCGTCTCAAAATGCCGAACAAAATGATATATCAAATGATCATTTTGAACGAAAAAATATTTTACCCAAATGTAAAAATCTCGTAACCTGGGGGTATTGTAAAAATCGTGAAATTCTCAAAGATGAAAATTTCCTCAGATCTTGTTTATTTATAAAGTTTGTCCTGTTTAATGATATATCCAGCTTGAGAATGCATTCTAACCTGCATATTTCACCCGAAACTTAAGTTAGAATGTCTAATACAGAAAATTTGATTTCCTACTGTTTTGTTGGAAACAACAAAATGACCCAGATCACTTAAATATGACCTCAGAAACACATATCTACACATTTTCTCAGCCGTCTAAAAAGACGAACAAAATGATATATCAAATGATCATTTTGAACGAATAAATATTTTACCCAAATTTAAAAATCTCCTAACCAGGGGGTATTGTAAAAATCGTGAAATTCTCAAAGATAAAAATTTCCTCAGATCTTGTTTATTTTTAAAGTTTGTCCTGTTTAATGATATATCCAGCTTGAGAATGCATTCTAACCTGCATATTTCACCCGAAACTTAAGTTAGAATGTCTAATACAGAAAATTTGATTTCCTACTGTTTTGTTGGAAACAACAAAATGACCCAGATCACTTAAATATGACGTCAGAAACACATATCTACACATGTTCTCAGTCGTCTCAAAAAGACGAACAAAATGATATATCACATGATCATTTTGAACGAAAAAATATTTTACCCAAATGTAAAAATCTCGTAACCTGGGGGTATTGTAAAAATCGTGAAATTCTCAAAGATGAAAATTTCCTCAGATCTTGTTTATTTATAAAGTTTGTCCTGTTTAATGATATATCCAGCTTGAGAATGCATTCTAACCTGCATATTTCACCCGAAACTTAAGTAAGAAAGTCTAATGTAGAAAAGTTAAATTCGTACGTTTAATGTAGCAAACTACAAAATGACCCAGATCACTTAAATATGACGTCAGAAACTCATATCTACACATTTTCTCAGTCGTCTCAAAAAGACGAACAAAATGCTAATTCAAATGATCATTTTGAACGAAAAAATATTTTACCCAAATTTAAAAATCTCGTAACCAGGGGGTATTGTAAAAATCGTGAAATTCTCAAAAATAAAAATTTCCTCAGATCTTGTTTATTTTTAAAGTTTGTCATGTTTAATGATATATCCAGCTTGAGAATGCATTCTAACCTGCATATTTTTCCCGAAACTTAAGTTAGAAAGTCTAATGTAGAAAAGTTAAATTCGTACGTTTTATGCAGCAAACAACAAAATGACCCAGATCACTTAAATATGACGTCAGAAACTCATATCTACACATTTTCTCCGTCGTCTCAAAAAGACGAAGAAAATGATAATTCAAATGATCACTTTGAACGAAAAAATATTTTACCCAAATTTAAAAATCTCGTAACCAGGGGGTATTGTAAAAATCGTGAAATTCTCAAAAATAAAGATTTCCTCAGATCTTGTTTATTTTTAAAGTTTGTCTTGTTTAATAATATATCCAGCCTGAGAATGCATTCTAACCTGCATATTTTACGCGAAACTTAATTTAGAAAGTCTAATACAGAAAAGTTGATTTCCTACTTTTTTGTTGGAAAAAACAAAATGAGCCAGATCACTTAAATATGACGTCAGAAACACATATCTACACATTTTCTCAGCCGTCTCAAAAAGACGAACAAAATGATATATCAAATGATCATTTTGAACGAATAAATATTTTACCCAAATTTAAAAATCTCCTAACCAGGGGTATTGTAAAAATCGTGAAATTCTCAAAGATAAAAATTTCCTCAGATCTTGTTTATTTTTAAAGTTTGTCCTGTTTAATGATATATCCATCTTGAGAATGCATTCTAACCTGCATATTTCACCCGAAACTTAAGTTAGAATGTCTAATACAGAAAATTTGATTTCCTACTGTTTTGTTGGAAACAACAAAATGACCCAGATCACTTAAATATGACGTCAGAAACACATATCTACACATGTTCTCAGTCGTCTCAAAAAGACGAACAAAATGATATATCACATGATCATTTTGAACGAAAAAATATTTTACCTAAATGTAAAAATCTCGTAACCAGGGGGTATTGTAAAAGTCGTGAATTCTCAAAAATAAAAATTTCCTCAAATCTTGTTTATTTTTAAAGTTTGTCCTGTTTAATGATATATCCAGCTTGAGAATGCATTCTAACCTGCATATTTCACCCGAAACTTAAGTAAGAAAGTCTAATGTAGAAAAGTTAAATTCGTACGTTTAATGTAGCAAACTACAAAATGACCCAGATCACTTAAATATGACGTCAGAAACTCATATCAACACATTTTCTCAGTCGTCTCAAAAAGACGAAGAAAATGATATATCAAATGATCATTTTGAACGAAAAAATATTTTACCCAAATTTAAAATACTCGTAACCAGGGGGTATTGTAAAAATCGTGAAATTCTCAAAGATAAACATTCCCTCAGATCTTGTTTATTTTTAAAGTTTGTCCTGTTTAATAATATATCCAGCCTGAGAATGCATTCTTACCTGCATATCTTACGCGAAACTTAATTTAGAAAGTCTAATACAGAAAAGTTGATTTCCTACTTTTTTGTTGGAAAAAACAAAATGAGCCAGATCACTTAAATATGACGTCAGAAACACATATCTACACATGTTCTCAGTCGTCTTACAAAGACGAACAAAATGATATATCACATGATCATTTTGAACGAAAAAATATTTTACCTAAATGTAAAAATCTCGTAACCAGGGTGTATTGTAAAAGTCGTGAATTCTCAAAAATAAAAATTTCCTCAAATCTTGTTTATTTTTAAAGTTTGTCCTGTTTAATGATATATCCATCTTGAGAATGCATTCTAACCTGCATATTTCACCCGAAACTTAAGTTAGAATGTCTAATACAGAAAAGTTGATTTCCTACTTTTTTGTTGGAAACAACAAAATGAGCCAGATCACTTAAATATGACGTCAGATACACATATCTACACATTTTCTCAGCCGTCTCAAAAGACGAACAAAATGATATTTCAAATGATCATTTTGAACGAATAAATATTTTACCCAAATTTAAAAATCTCCTAACCAGGGGGTATTATAAAAATCGTGAAATTCTCAAAGATAAAAATTTCCTCAGATCTTGTTTATTTTTAAAGTTTGTCCTGTTTAATGATATATCCAGCTTGAGAATGCATTCTAACCTGCATATTTTTCCCGAAACTTAAGTTAGAAAGTCTAATGTAGAAAAGTTAAATTCGTACGTTTTATGCAGCAAACAACAAAATGACCCAGATCACTTAAATATGACGTCAGAAACTCATATCTACACATTTTATCCGTCGTCTCAAAAAGACGAAGAAAATGATAATTCAAATGATCACTTTGAACGAAAAAATATTTTACCCAAATTTAAAAATCTCGTAACCAGGGGGTATTGTAAAAATCGTGAAATTCTCAAAAATGAAAATTTCCTCAGATCTTGTTTATTTTTAAAATTTGTCTTGTTTAATAATATATCCAGCCTGAGAATGCATTCTAACCTGCATATTTTACGCGAAACTTAATTTAGAAAGTCTAATACAGAAAAGTTGATTTCCTACTTTTTTGTTGGAAACAACAAAATGAGCCAGATCACTTAAATATGACGTCAGAAACACATATCTACACATTTTCTCAGCCGTCTCAAAATGCCGAACAAAATGATATATCAAATGGTCATTTTGAACGAATAAATATTTTACCCAAATTTAAAAATCTCGTAACCAGTGGGTATTGTAAAAATCGTAAATTCTCAAAGATGAAAATTTCCTCAGATCTTGTTTATTTATAAAGTTTGTCCTGTTTAATGACATATCCAGCTTGAGAATGCATTCTTACCTGCATATTTCACCCGAAACTTAAGTTAGAAAGTCTAATACAGAAAATTTGATTTCCTACTTTTTTGTTGGAAAAAACAAAATGACCCAGATCACTTAAATATGACGTCAGAAACACATATCTACACATTTTCTCAGTCGTCTCAAAAAGACGAACAAAATGCTAATTCAAATGATCGTTTTGAACGAAAAAATATTTTACCTAAATTTAAAAATCTCGTAACCAGGGGGTATTGTAAAAGTCGTGAATTCTCAAAAATAAAAATTTCCTCAAATCTTGTTTATTTTTAAAGTTTGTCCTGTTTAATGATATATCCAGCTTGAGAATGCATTCTAACCTGCATATTTCACCCGAAACTTAAGTTAGAAAGTCTAATGTAGAAAAGTTAAATTCGTACGTTTAATGTAGCAAACTACAAAATGACCCAGATCACTTAAATATGACGTCAGAAACACATATCTACACATTTTCTCAGACGTCTCAAAAAGACGAACAAAATGATAATTCAAATGATCATTTTGAACGAAAAAATATTTTACCCAAATTTAAAAATCTCGTAACCAGGGGGTATTGTAAAAATCGTGAAATTCTCAAAAATAAAAATTTCCTCAGATCTTGTTTATTTTTAAAGTTTGTCTTGTTTAATAATATATCCAGCCTGAGAATGCATTCTAACCTGCATATTTTACGCGAAACTTAATTTAGAAAGTCTAATACAGAAAAGTTGATTTCCTACTTTTTTGTTGGAAACAACAAAATGAGCCAGATCACTTAAATATGACGTCAGAAACACATATCTACACATTTTCTCAGCCGTCTCAAAAAGACGAACAAAATGATATATCAAATTATCATTTTGAACGAATAAATATTTTACCCAAATTTAAAAATCTCCTAACCAGGGGGTATTGTAAAAATCGTGAAATTCTCAAAGATAAAAATTTCCTCAGATCTTGTTTATTTTTAAAGTTTGTCCTGTTTAATGATATATCCAGCTTGAGAATGCATTCTAACCTGCATATTTCACCCGAAACTTAAGTTAGAATGTCTAATACAGAAAATTTGATTTCCTACTGTTTTGTTTGAAACAACAAAATGACCCAGATCACTTAAATATGACGTCAGAAACACATATCTACACATGTTCTCAGTCGTCTCAAAAAGACGAACAAAATGATATATCACATGATCATTTTGAACGAAAAAATATTTTACCTAAATGTAAAAATCTCGTAACCAGGGGGTATTGTAAAAATCGTGAAATTCTCAAAAATAAAAATTTCCTCAGATCTTGTATATTTTTAAAGTTTGTCATGTTTAATGATATATCCAGCTTGAGAATGCATTCTAACCTGCATATTTCACCCGAAACTTAAATTAGAAAGTCTAATGGAGAAAAGTTAATTTCGTACGTTTAATGTAGCAAACAACAAAATGACCCAGATCACTTAAATATGACGTCAGAAACACATATCTACACATTTTCTCAGTCGTCTCAAAAAGACGAACAAAATGATATATCAAATGATCATTTTGAACGAAAAAATATTTTACCCAAATTTAAAAATCTCGTAACCAGGGGGTATTGTAAAAATCGTGAAATTCTCAAAAATAAAAATTTCCTCAGATCTTGTTTATTTTTAAAGTTTGTCTTGTTTAATAATATATCCAGCCTGAGAATGCATTCTAACCTGCATATTTTACGCGAAACTTAATTTAGAAAGTCTAATACAGAAAAGTTGATTTCCTACTTTTTTGTTGGAAAAAACAAAATGAGCCAGATCACTTAAATATGACGTCAGAAACACATATCTACACATTTTCTCAGCCGTCTCAAAAAGACGAACAAAATGATATATCAAATGATCATTTTGAACGAATAAATATTTTACCCAAATTTAAAAATCTCCTAACCAGGGGGTATTGTAAAAATCGTGAAATTCTTAAAGATAAAAATTTCCTCAGATCTTGTTTATTTTTAAAGTTTGTCCTGTTTAATGATATATCCAGCTTGAGAATGCATTCTAACCTGCATATTTCACCCGAAACTTAAGTTAGAATTTCTAATACAGAAAATTTGATTTCCTACTGTTTTGTTGGAAACAACAAAATGACCCAGATCACTTAAATATGACGTCAGAAACACATATCTACACATGTTCTCAGTCGTCTCAAAAAGACGAACAAAATGATATATCACATGATCATTTTGAACGAAAAAATATTTTACCTAAATGTAAAAATCTCGTAACCAGGGGGTATTGTAAAAATCGTGAAATTCTCAAAAATAAAAATTTCCTCAGATCTTGTATATTTTTAAAGTTTGTCATGTTTAATGATATATCCAGCTTGAGAATGCATTCTAACCTGCATATTTCACCCGAAACTTAAGTTAGAAAGTCTAATGTAGAAAAGTTAAATTCGTACGTTTTATGTAGCAAACAACAAAATGACCCAGATCACTTAAATATGACGTCAGAAACTCATATCTACACATTTTCTCAGTCGTCTCAAAAAGACGAACAAAATGATAATTCAAATGATCATTTTGAACGAAAAAATATTTTACCCAAATTTAAAAATCTCGTAACCAGGGGGTATTGTAAAAATCGTGAAATTCTCAAAAATAAAAATTTCCTCAGATCTTGTTTATTTTTAAAGTTTGTCTTGTTTAATAATATATCCAGCCTGAGAATGCATTCTAACCTGCATATTTTACGCGAAACTTAATTTAGAAAGTCTAATACAGAAAAGTTGATTTCCTACTTTTTTGTTGGAAAAAACAAAATGAGCCAGATCACTTAAATATGACGTCAGAAACACATATCTACACATTTTCTCAGTCGTCTCAAAAAGACGAACAAAATGCTAATTCAAATGATCGTTTTGAACGAAAAAATATTTTACCTAAATTTTAAAATCTCGTAACCAGGGGGTATTGTAAAAGTCGTGAATTCTCAAAAATAAAAATTTCCTCAAATCTTGTTTATTTTTAAAGTTTGTCCTCTTTAATGATATATCCAGCTTGAGAATGCATTCTAACCTGCATATTTCACCCGAAACTTAAGTTAGAAAGTATAATGTAGGAAAGTTAAATTCGTACGTTTAATGTAGCAAACTACAAAATGACCCAGATCACTTAAATATGACGTCAGAAACTCATATCTACACATTTTCTCAGTCGTCTCAAAAAGACGAACAAAATGCTAATTCAAATGATCATTTTGAACGAAAAAATATTTTACCAAAATTTAAAAATCTCGTAACCAGGGGGTATTGTAAAAATCGTGAAATTCTCAAAAATAAAAATTTCCTCAGATCTTGTTTATTTTTAAAGTTTGTCATGTTTAATGATATATCCAGCTTGAGAATGCATTCTAACCTGCATATTTTTCCCAAAACTTAAGTTAGAAAGTCTAATGTAGAAAAGTTAAATTCGTACGTTTTATGCAGCAAACAACAAAATGACCCAGATCACTTAAATATGACGTCAGAAACTCATATCTACACATTTTCTCAGTCGTCTCAAAAAGACGAAGAAAATGATAATTCAAATGATCACTTTGAACGAAAAAATATTTCACCCAAATTTAAAAATCTCGTAACCAGGGGGTATTGTAAAAATCGTGAAATTCTCAAAGATAAAAATTTCCTCAGATCTTGTTTATTTTTAAAGTTTGTCCTGTTTAATGATATATCCAGCTTGAGAATGCATTCTAACCTGCATATTTCACCAGAAACTTAAGTTAGAATGTCTAATACAGAAAATTTGATTTCCTACTGTTTTGTTGGAAACAACAAAATGACCCAGATCACTTAAATATGACGTCAGAAACACATATCTACACATGTTCTCAGTCGTCTCAAAAAGACGAACAAAATGATATATCACATGATCATTTTGAACGAAAAAATATTTTACCTAAATTTAAAAATCTCGTAACCAGGGGGTACTGTAAAAGTCGTGAAATTCTCAAAAATAAAAATTTCCTCAAATCTTGTTTATTTTTAAAGTTTGTCCTGTTTAATGATATATCCAGCTTGAGAATGCATTCTAACCTGCATATTTCACCCGAAACTTAAATTAGAAAGTCAAATGGAGAAAAGTTAATTTCGTACGTTTAATGTAGCAAACAACAAAATGACCCAGATCACTTAAATATGACGTCAGAAACACATATCTACACATTTTCTCAGTCGTCTCAAAAAGACGAACAAAATGATAATTCAAATGATCATTTTGAACGAAAAAATATTTTACCCAAATTTAAAAATCTCGTAACCAGGGGGTATTGTAAAAATCGTGAAATTCTCAAAAATAAAAATTTCCTCAGATCTTGTTTATTTTTAAAGTTTGTCCTGTTTAATGATATATCCAGCTTGAGAATGCATTCTAACCTGCATATTTCACCCGAAACTTAAGTTAGAATGTCTAATACAGAAAATTTGATTTCCTACTGTTTTGTTGGAAACAACAAAATGACCCAGATCACTTAAATATGACGTCAGAAACACATATCTACACATGTTCTCAGTCGTCTCAAAAAGACGAACAAAATGATATATCAAATGATCATTTTGAACGAATAAATATTTTACCCAAATTTAAAAATCTCGTAACCAGGGGGTATTGTAAAAATCGTGAAATTCTTAAAGATAAAAATTTCCTCAGATCTTGTTTATTTTTAAAGTTTGTCCTGTTTAATGATATATCCAGCTTGAGAATGCATTCTAACCTGCATATTTCACCCGAAACTTAAGTTAGAATGTCTAATACAGAAAATTTGATTTCCTACTGTTTTGTTGGAAACAACAAAATGACCCAGATCACTTAAATATGACGTCAGAAACACATATCTACACATGTTCTCAGTCGTCTCAAAAAGACGAACAAAATGATATATCACATGATCATTTTGAACGAAAAAATATTTTACCTAAATGTAAAAATCTCGTAACCAGGGGGTATTGTAAAAATCGTGAAATTCTCAAAAATAAAAATTTCCTCAGATCTTGTATATTTTTAAAGTTTGTCATGTTTAATGATATATCCAGCTTGAGAATGCATTCTAACCTGCATATTTCACCCGAAACTTAAATTAGAAAGTCTAATGGAGAAAAGTTAATTTCGTACGTTTAATGTAGCAAACAACAAAATGACCCAGATCACTTAAATATGACGTCAGAAACACATATCTACACATTTTCTCAGTCGTCTCAAAAAGACGAACAAAATGCTAATTCAAATGATCGTTTTGAACGAAAAAATATTTTACCTAAATTTAAAAATCTCGTAACCAGGGGGTATTGTAAAAATCCTGAATTTCTCAAAAATAAAGATTTCCTCAGATCTTGTTTATTTTTAAAGTTTGTCCTGTTTAATGATATATCCAGCTTGAGAATGCATTCTAACCTGCATATTTCTCCCGAAACTTAAGTTAGAAAGTCTAATGTAGAAAAGTTAAATTCGTACGTTTTATGTAGCAAACAACAAAATGACCCAGATCACTTAAATATGACGTCAGAAACTCATATCTACACATTTTCTCAGTCGTCTCAAAAAGACGAACAAAATGTTATATCACATGATCATTTTGAACGAAAAAATATTTTACCCAAATTTAAAAATCTCGTAACCAGGGGGTATTGTAAAAATCGTGAAATTCTCAAAGATGAACATTCCCTCAGATCTTGTTTATTTTTAAAGTTTGTTCTGTTTAATAATATATCCAGCCTGAGAATGCATTCTAACCTGCATATCTTACGCGAAACTTAATTTAGAAAGTCTAATACAGAAAAGTTGATTTCCTACTTTTTTGTTGGAAAAAACAAAATGAGCCAGATCACTTAAATATGACGTCAGAAACACATATCTACACATTTTCTCAGTCGTCTTAAAAAGACGAACAAAATGATATATCACATGATCATTTTGAACGAAAAAATATTTTACCTAAATGTAAAAATCTCGTAACCAGGGGGTATTGTAAAAGTCGTGAATTCTCAAAAATAAAAATTTCCTCAAATCTTGTTTATTTTTAAAGTTTGTCCTGTTTAATGATATATCCAGCTTGAGAATGCATTCTAACCTGCATATTTCACCCGAAACTTAAGTTAGAAAGTATAATGTAGAAAAGTTAAATTCGTACGTTTAATGTAGCAAACTACAAAATGACCCAGATCACTTAAATATGACGTCAGAAACTCATATCTACACATTTTCTCAGTCGTCTCAAAAAGACGAACAAAATGCTAATTCAAATGATTATTTTGAACGAAAAAATATTTTACCCAAATTTAAAAATCTCGTAACCAGGGGGTATTGTAAAAATCGTGAAATTCTCAAAGATAAAAATTTCCTCAGATCTTGTTTATTTTTAAAGTTTGTCCTGTTTAATGATATATCCAGCTTGAGAATGCATTCTAACCTGCATATTTCACCAGAAACTTAAGTTAGAATGTCTAATACAGAAAATTTGATTTCCTACTGTTTTGTTGGAAACAACAAAATGACCCAGATCACTTAAATATGACGTCAGAAACTCATATCTACACATTTTCTCAGCCGTCTCAAAAAGACGAACAAAATGCTAATTCAAATGATCATTTTGAACGAATAAATATTTTACCCAAATTTAAAAATCTCGTAACCAGGGGGTATTGTAAAAATCGTGAAATTCTCAAAGATAAAAATTCCCTCAGATCATGTTTATTTTTAAAGTTTGTCCTCTTTATAGATATATCCAGCTTGAGAAAGCATTCTAACCTGCATATTTTTACCCGAAACTTAAGTTAGAAAGTCTAATACGGAAAGTTGATTTCCTACTTTTTTTGTTGGAAATCACAAAACGAGCCGGATCACTTAAATATGACGTCAGAAACACATATCTACACATTTTCTCAGTCGTCTCAAAAAGACGAACAAAATGCTAATTCAAATGATCGTTTTGAACGAAAAATTTTTTACCTAAATTTAAAAATCTCGTAACCAGGGGGTATTGTAAAAATCCTGAATTTCTCAAAAATAAAAATTTCCTCAGATCTTGTTTATTTTTAAAGTTTGTCCTGTTTAATGATATATCCAGCTTGAGAATGCATTCTAACCTGCATATTTCTCCCGAAACTTAAGTTAGAAAGTCTAATGTAGAAAAGTTAAATTCGTACGTTTTATGTAGCAAACAACAAAATGACCCAGATCACTTAAATATGACGTCAGAAACTCATATCTACACATTTTCTCAGTCGTCTCAAAAAGACGAACAAAATGTTATATCACATGATCATTTTGAACGAAAAAATATTTTACCCAAATTTAAAAATCTCGTAACCAGGGGGTATTGTAAAAATCGTGAAATTCTCAAAGATAAACATTCCCTCAGATCTTGTTTATTTTTAAAGTTTGTTCTGTTTAATAATATATCCAGCCTGAGAATGCATTCTAACCTGCATATCTTACGCGAAACTTAATTTAGAAAGTCTAATACAGAAAAGTTGATTTCCTACTTTTTTGTTGGAAGAAACAAAATGAGCCAGATCACTTAAATATGACGTCAGAAACACATATCTACACATTTTCTCAGTCGTCTTAAAAAGACGAACAAAATGATATATCACATAATCATTTTGAACGAAAAAATATTTTACCTAAATGTAAAAATCTCGTAACCAGGGGGTATTGTAAAAGTCGTGAATTCTCAAAAATAAAAATTTCCTCAAATCTTGTATATTTTTAAAGTTTGTCATGTTTAATGATATATCCAGCTTGAGAATGCATTCTAACCTGCATATTTCACCCGAAACTTAAGTTAGAAAGTCTAATGTAGAAAAGTTAAATTCGTACGTTTAATGTAGCAAACAACAAAATGACCCAGATCACTTAAATATGACGTCAGAAACTCCTGTCTACACATTTTCTCAGTCGTCTCAAAAAGACGAACAAAATGCTAATTCAAATGATCATTTTGAACGAAAAAATATTTTACCCAAATTTAAAAATCTCGTAACCAGGGGGTATTGTAAAAATTCTGAATTTCTCAAAAATAAAAATTTCCTCAGATCTTGTTTATTTTTAAAGTTTGTCCTGTTTATAGATATATCCAGCTTGAGAATGCATTCTAACCTGCATATTTCACCAGAAACTTAAGTTAGAAAGTCTAATGGAGAAAAGTTAATTTCGTACGTTTTATGTAGCAAACAACAAAATGACCCAGATCACTTAAATATGACGTCAGAAACTCATATCTACACATTTTCTCAGTCGTCTCAAAAAGACGAACAAAATGTTATATCACATGATCATTTTGAACGAAAAAATATTTTACCCAAATTTAAAAATCTCGTAACCAGGGGATATTGTAAAAATCGTGAAATTCTCAAAGATAAACATTCCATCAGATCTTGTTTATTTTTAAAGTTTGTTCTGTTTAATAATATATCCAGCCTGAGAATGCATTCTAACCTGCATATCTTACGCGAAACTTAATTTAGAAAGTCTAATACAGAAAAGTTGATTTCCTACTTTTTTGTTGGAAAAAACAAAATGAGCCAGATCACTTAAATGTGACGTCAGAAACACATATCTACACATTTTCTCAGTCGTCTTAAAAAGACGAACAAAATGATATATCACATGATCATTTTGAACGAAAAAATATTTTACCTAAATGTAAAAATCTCGTAACCAGGGGGTATTGTAAAAGTCGTGAATTCTCAAAAATAAAAATTTCCTCAAATCTTGTTTATTTTTAAAGTTTGTCATGTTTAATGATATATCCAGCTTGAGAATGCATTCTAACCTGCATATTTCACCAGAAACTTAAGTTAGAATGTCTAATACAGAAAATTTGATTTCCTACTGTTTTGTTGGAAACAACAAAATGACCCAGATCACTTAAATATGACGTCAGAAACACATATCTACACATGTTCTCAGTCGTCTCAAAAAGACGAACAAAATGATATATCACATGATCATTTTGAACGAAAAAATATTTTACCTAAATTTAAAAATCTCGTAACCAGGGGGTACTGTAAAAGTCGTGAAATTCTCAAAAATAAAAATTTCCTCAAATCTTGTTTATTTTTAAAGTTTGTCCTGTTTAATGATATATCCAGCTTGAGAATGCATTCTAACCTGCATATTTCACCCGAAACGTAAATTAGAAAGTCTAATGGAAAAAAGTTAATTTCGTACGTTTAATGTAGCAAACAACAAAATGACCCAGATCACTTAAATATGACGTCAGAAACACATATCTACACATTTTCTCAGTCGTCTCAAAAAGACGAACAAAATGATATATCACATGATCATTTTGAACGAAAAAATATTTTACCCAAATTTAAAAATCTCGGAACCAGGGGGTATTGTGAAAATCGTGAAATTCTCAAAAATAAAAATTTCCTCAGATCTTGTTTATTTTAAAGTTTGTCCTGTTTATAGATATATCCAGCTTGAGAATGCATTCTAACCTGCATATTTTACCCGAAACTTAAGTTAGAAAGTCTAATACGGAAAGTTGATTTCCTACTTTTTTTGTTGGAAACCACAAAACGAGCCGGATCACTTAAATATGACATGAGAAACTCATATCTACACATTTTCTCAGTCGTCTCAAAAAGACGAAAAAAATGATATATCAAATGATCATTTTGAACGAAAAAATATTTTACCCAAATTTAAAAAACTCGTAACCAGGGGGTATTGTAAAAATCGTGAAATTCTCAAAAATAAAAATTTCCTCAAATCTTGTTTATTTTTAAAGTTTGTCCTGTTTAATGATATATCCAGCTTGAGAATGCATTCTAACCTGCATATTTCTCCCGAAACTTAAGTTAGAAAGTCTAATGTAGAAAAGTTAAATACGTACGTTTAATGTAGCAAACAACAAAATGACCCAGATCACTTAAATATGGCGTCAGAAACACATATCTACACATTTTCTCAGTAGTCTCAAAAAGACGAACAAAATGATATATCAAATGATCGTTTTGAACGAAAAAATATTTTACCCAAATTTAAAATCTCGTAACCAGGGGGTATTGTGAAGATCGTGAAATTCTCAAAAATAAAAATTTCCTCAAATCTTGTTTATTTTTAAAGTTTTTATGTTTAATGATATATCCAGCTTGAGAATGCATTCTAACCTGCATATTTCACCCGAAACTTAAGTTAGAAAGTCTAATGTATTAAAGTTAAATTCGTACGTTTAATGTAGCAAACAACAAAATGACCCAGATCACTTAAATATGACGTCAGAAACTCATATCTACACATGTTCTCAGTCGTCTCAAAAAGACGAACAAAATGATATATCACATGATCATTTTGAACGAAAAAATATTTTACCAAAATTTAAAAATCTCGTAACCAGGGGGTATTGTAAAAATCGTGAAATTCTCAAAAATAAAAATTTCCTCAAATCTTGTTTATTTTTAAAGTTTGTCCTGTTTAATGATATATCCAGCTTCAGAATGCATTCGAACATGCATATTTCACCCGAAACTTAAGTTAGAAAGTCTAATGGAGAAAAGTTAATTTCGTACGTTTTATGTAGCAAACAACAAAATGACCCAGATCACTTAAACATGACGTCAGAAACACATATCTACACATGTTCTCAGTCGTCTCAAAAAGAAGAACAAAATGATATATCGCATGATCATTTTGAACGAAAAAATATTTTACCCAAATTTAAAAATCTCGTAACCAGGGGGTATTGTGAAAATCGTGAAATTCTCAAAAATAAAAATTTCCTCAAATCAAATTTATTTTTAAAGTTTGCCTTCTTTAATAATATATCCAGCCTGAGAATGCATTCTAACCTGCATATTTCACCCGAAACTTAAGTTAGAAAGTGTAATGGAGAAAAGTTAATTTCGTACGTTTTATGTAGCAAACAACAAAATGACCCAGATCACTTAAATATGACGTCAGAAACACATATCTACACATTTTCTCAGTCGTCTCAAAAAGACGAACAAAATGATATATCACATGATCATTTTGAACGAAAAAATATTTTACCCAAGTTTAAAAATCTCGTAACCAGGGGGTATTGTAAAAATCGTGAAATTCTCAAAGATAAAAATTTCCTCAAATCTTGTTTATTTTTAAAGTTTGTCATGTTTAATGATATATCCAGCTTGAGAATGCATTCTAACCTGCATATTTCACCCGAAACTTAAGTTAGAAAGTGTAATGGAGAAAAGTTAATTTCGTACGTTTTATGTAGCAAACAACAAAATGACCCAGATCACTTAAATATGGCGTCAGAAACACATATCTACACATTTTCTCAGTCGTCTCAAAAAGACGAACAAAATGATATATCAAATGATCATTTTGAACGAAAAAATATTTTACCCAAATGTAAAAATCTCGTAACCAGGGTGTATTGTAAAAATCGTGAAATTCTCAAAAATAAAAATTTCCTCAGATCTTGTTTATTTTTAAAGTTTGTCATGTTTAATGATATATCCAGCTTGAGAATGCATTCTAACCTGCATATTTCTCCCGAAACTTAAGTTAGAATGTCTAATGGAGAAAAGTTAATTTCGTACGTTTTATGTAGCAAACAACAAAATGACCCAGATCACTTAAATATGACGTCAGAAACACATATCTACACATTTTCTCAGTCGTCTCAAAAAGACGAACAAAATGATATATCACATGATCATTTTGAACGAAAAAATATTTTACCAAAATTTAAAAATCTCGTAACCAGGGGGTATTGTAAAAATCGTGAAATTCTCAAAAATAAAAATTTCCTCAAATCTTGTTTATTTTTAAAGTTTGTCCTGTTTAATGATATATCCAGCTTCAGAATGCATTCTAACCTGCATATTTCACCCGAAACTTAAGTTAGAAAGTCTAATGGAGAAAAGTTAATTTCGTACGTTTTATGTAGCAAACAACAAAATGACCCAGATCACTTAAACATGACGTCAGAAACACATATCTACACATGTTCTCAGTCGTCTCAAAAAGACGAACAAAATGATATATCGCATGATCATTTTGAACGAAAAAATATTTTACCCAAATTTAAAAATCTCGTAACCAGGGGGTATTGTAAAAATCGTGAAATTCTCAAAGATAAAAATTTCCTCAAATCTTGTTTATTTTTAAAGTTTGTCATGTTTAATGATATATCCAGCTTGAGAATGCATTCTAACCTGCATATTTCACCCGAAACTTAAGATAGAAAGTCTAATACAGAAAATTTGATTTCCTACCGTTTAGTTGGAAACAACAAAATGACCCAGATCACTTAAATATGACGTCAGAAACACATATCTACACATGTTCTCAGTCGTCTCAAAAAGACGAAGAAAATGATATATCAAATGATCATTTTGAACGAAAAAATATTTTACCCAAATTTAAAAATCTCGTAACCAGGGGGTATTGTAAAAATCGTGAAATTCTCAAAGATAAAAATTTCCTCAGATCTTGTTTATTTTTAAAGTTTGTCCTGTTTAATGATATATCCAACTTGAGAATGCATTCTAACCTGCATATTTCACCCGAAACTTAAGATAGAAAGTCTAATACAGAAAATTTGATTTCCTACCGTTTAGTTGGAAACAACAAAATGACCCAGATCACTTAAATATGACGTCAGAAACACATATCTACACATGTTCTCAGTCGTCTCAAAAAGACGAACAAAATGATATATCACATGATCATTTTGAACGAAAAAATATTTTACCAAAATTTAAAAATCTCGTAACCAGGGGGTATTGTAAAAATCGTGAAATTCTCAAAAATAAAAATTTCCTCAGATCTTATTTATTTTTAAAGTTTGTCCTGTTTATAGATATATCCAGCTTGAGAATGCATTCTAACCTGCATATTTTACCCGAAATTAAGTTAGAAACTCTAATACGAAAAGTTGATTTCCTACTTTTTTTTGTTGGAAACAACAAAACGACCCGGATCACTTAAATATGACATCAGAAACTCATATCTACACATTTTCTCAGTCGTCTCAAAAAGACGAAGAAAATGATATATCAAATGATCATTATGAACAAAAAAATATTTTACCCAAATTTAAAAATCTCGTAACCAGGGGGTATTGTAAAAATTGTGAAATTCTCAAAAATAAAAATGTCCTCAAATCTTGTTTAAAAATCTCGTAACCAGGGGGTATTCTAAAAATCGTGAAATTCTCAAAAATAAAAATTTCCTCAAATCTTGTTCATTTTTAAAGTTTGTCATGTTTAATGATATATCCAGCTTGAGAATGCATTCTAACCTGCATATTTCACCCGAAACTTAAGTTAGAAAGTGTAATGGAGAAAAGTTAATTTCGTACGTTTTATGTAGCAAACAACAAAATGACCCAGATCACTTAAATATGACGTCAGAAACACATATCTACACATGTTCTCAGTCGTCTCAAAAAGACGAACAAAATAATATATCAAATGATCATTTTGAACGAAAAAATATTTTACCCAAATGTAAAAATCTCGTAACCAGGGGGTATTGTAAAAATCGTGAAATTCTCAAAAAATAAAAATTTCCTCAGATCTTGTTTATTCTTAAAGTTTGTCCTGTTTATAGATATTTCCAGCTTGAGAATGCATTCTAACCTGCATATTTCACCCGAAACTTCGGTTAGAATGTCTAATGGAGAAAAGGTAATTTTGTACGTTTTATGTAGCAAAGAACAAATGACCCAGATCACTTAAATATGACGTCAGAAACAATTATCTACACATTTTCTCAGTCGTCTCAAAAAGACGAACAAAAAGATATATCACATGATCATTTGGAACGAAAATATATTTTGCCCAAATTTAAAAATCTCGTTCCCTGGGGGTATTGTGAAAATCGTGAAATCCTCAAAAATAAAAATTTACTCAGATCTTGTTTATTTTTAAAGTTTGTCATGTTTAATGATATATCCAGCTTGAGAATGCATTGTTACCTGCATATTTTACCCGAAACTTATGTTAGATAGTCTAATACGATAGAAGTCAAGCTACAAAAAACATCTTATTTCATTTTATTAAACATTTTCTTAATGCACACCATAGAAGTCACGCTACAAAAAATGTAATTTCATTTAATTAAACATTCTGTTAACGCACACCATAGAAATCAGGCTAAAAAACTCTTATTTCGTATTATAAAACCTTATCTGTATGGACACCATAGAAGTCACTCGACCAAATCTTCTAATTTCGTTTTATTAAACATTTTCTTAATGCACACCATAGAAGTCACGCTACCAAAAATAAATCTTATTTCATGTAGTAAAACCTTTTATTAATGCACACCATAGAAGTCACGCTACAATAAAATCATATTTCATGTTATAAAACCTTTTCTAAATACACACCATAGAAGTCACACGAATGGAACGTATGCTTCTGGGAAGTTTGACCCTATCTATATGCACACCATAGAAGTCACGCGACCAGAACGTATGCTTTCAGGATGTTTGAACCTATCTATATGCACACCATGGAAGTCACGCGACTAGAACGTATGCTTTCGGGATGTTTGACCCTATCTATATGCAGAGCATAGAGGTCAAGTGACTAAATCGTAAGCTTTCAAGATGTTTGACTCCATCTATATGCAATCCATAGAGGTCACGCGAATAGAATATATACCTTCGGGATGCTTGACAATACTAGTACCTATATGCATACCCTGGGAGTCACGCGACTAGAACGTATGCTTTCGGGATGGTATGACCCTATCTATATGCACAGCATAGAAGTCAAGTGACTAGAAGGTATACTTTCGGAATGTTTGACTCCATCTATATGCACAGCATAGAAGTCAAGTGACTAGAATATATGCTTTCGGTATGCTTGACAATACCTATATGCACACCATAGAAATCACGCGACTAGAAGATATCCTATCGAGATGTTTGACCCCAACTATATGCAAATAATAGAAGTCACGCAACTGGAACGTATGATTTCGGGATGTTTGACCCTATCGATATGCCCACCATAGAAGTCACGCGATTAGAACGTATGCTTTCGGGATGCTTGACAATATCTAGATGCGAACCAAAGAAGTCAGGCGACTAGATGTATGATTTAGGATGCTTGTCAATATCTATCTGCACACCATAGAAGTCACGCGACTAGATCGCATGCTTTCGGGATGCTTGACAATACCTATATGCACACCATAGAAGTCACACGAATTGAACGCATGCTTCCGGGATGTTTGACCCTATCTATATGCACACCAAAGAAGTCACGCGTCTAGAACGTACGCTTTCAGGATGTTTGACCCTATCTATATGTACACTATAGAAGTCACACGAATGGAACGTATGCTTCCGGGAAGTTTGACCCTATCTAAATGCACACCATAGAAGTCACGCGACCAGAACATATACCTTCAGGATGTTTGACCCTATCTACATGCACACCATAGAAGTCACGCGACTATAACGTATGCTTTCAGAATGTTTGAACCTATCTATATGCACACCATATAAGTCACGCGACCAGAACGTATACCTTCAGGATGTTTGACCCTATCTATATGCACACCATAGAAGTCACGCGACTAGAACGCATGCTTTCAGGATGTTTGAACCTATCTATATGCACACCATGGAAGTCATGCGACTAGAACGTATGCTTTCGGGATGTTTGACCCTATCTATATGCAGAGCATAGAAGTCAAGTGACTAGACAATATACCTTCGGGATGCTTGACAATACCTATATGCACACCATAGAAGTCACGCGACTAGAACATATCCTATCGAGATGTTTGACCCCATCTACATGCAAATCATAGAAGTCACGCAAGTAGAACGTATGCTTTCGGGATGTTTGACCCTATCGATATGCACACCATAGAAGTCAGCGATTAGAACGTATCCTATCGAGATGTTTGACCCCATCTATATGCAAATCATAGAAGTCACGCAATTAGAACGTATGCTTTCGGGATGTTTGACCCATTCGATATGCACACCATAGAAGTCAGCGTTTAGAACGTATGCTTTCGGGATGCTTGACAATATCTAGATGCGAACCAAAGAAGTCAGGCGACTAGAAAGTATGATTTGGGATGCTTGTCAATATTTATCTGCACACCATAGAAGTCACGCGACTAGAACGTATGCTTTCGGGATGCTTGACAATACCTATATGAACACCATAGAAGTCACGAGACTAGAACGAATGCGTTTGGGATGCTTGACAATACCTATATGAACACCATAGAAGTCACGCCACTAGATCGAATGCTTTCGGAATTGTTGACAATATCTCTATGCACACCATAGAAGTCAGGCGACTTGAACGTATGCTTTCGGGATGATTGACTATACCTATATGTACACCATAGAAGTCACGCGACTAGAACGTATGACTTCGTGATGCTTGACAATATTTATATGCACACCATAGAAGTCACGCGACTAGAAAGTATCCTTTGTGATGCTTGACATTATCTATCTGCACACCATAGAAGTCACGGGACTAGAACGTATTCATTCGGGATGTATGACCCTATCTATAAGCACATCATAGAAGTCACGTGACTAGAACCTATGCTTTCGTTATGCTTGACAATATCTATATGCACACCATAGAATTCACACGAATGGAACGTATGCTTTCAGGATGTTTGACACTATCTATATGTACACCATGGAAGTCCGACGAATGGAACGTATGATTCCGGGAAGTTTGAACATATCTATATGCACACCATGGAAGTCACGCGACTAGAGCGTATGCTTTCGGGATGTTTGGCCCTGTCTATATGCAATCCATAGAAGTCACGCGACTAGAATATATACTTTCGGGATGCTTGACAATACCTATATGCATACCATGGGAGTCACGCGACTAGAACGTATGCTTTCGGTATATTTGACCCTATCTACATGCACACCATAGAAGTCACGCGGCTAGAACGTTAAACTTTGCTTTCGGGATGCTTGACAATGTCTATATGCACGCCATAGAAATCACGCGACTAGAAAATATGCTTTGTAATGCTTGACAATATATATCTGCACACCATAGAAGTCACGCGACTAGAACGTATGCATTCGGGATGTTTGACCCCATCTATAAGCACACCATAGGAGTCACGTTACTAGAACCTATGCTTTCGGTATGCTTGACAATATCTATATGCACACCATAGAAGTCACACGAATGGAACGTATGCTTCCGAGATGTTTGACCCTATCTATATGCACACCATAGAAGTCACGCGAATAGAATATATACCTTCGGGATGCTTGACAATACTAGTACCTATATGCATACCCTGGGAGTCACGCGACTAGAACGTATGCTTTCGGGATGGTATGACCCTATCTATATGCCCAGCATAGAAGTCAAGTGACTAGAAGGTATACTTTCGGAATGTTTGACTCCATCTATATGCACAGCATAGAAGTCAAGTGACTAGAATATATGCTTTCGGTATGCTTGACAATACCTATATGCACACCATAGAAATCACGCGACTAGAACATATCCTATCGAGATGTTTGACCCCAACTATATGCAAATCATAGAAGTCACGCAACTGGAACGTATGATTTCGGGATGTTTGACCCTATCGATATACCCATCATAGAAGTCACGCGATTAGAACGTATGCTTTCGGGATGCTTGACAATATCTAGATGCGAACCAAAGAAGTCAGGCGACTAGAAAGTATGATTTGGGATGCTTGTCAATATCTATCTGCACACCATAGAAGTCACGAGACTAGAACGAATGCGTTTGGGATGCTTGACAATACCTATATGAACACCATAGAAGTCACGCGACTAGATCGAATGCTTTCGGAATTGTTGACAATATCTCTATGCACACCATAGAAGTCAGGCGACTTGAACGTATGCTTTCGGGATGATTGACTATACCTATATGTACACCATAGAAGTCACGCGACTAAAACGTATGACTTCGTGATGCTTGACAATATTTATATGCACACCATAGAAGTCACGCGACTAGAAAGTATGCTTTGTGATGCTTGACATTATCTATCTGCACACCATAGAAGTCACGGGACTAGAACGTATTCATTCGGGATGTATGACCCTATCTATAAGCACATCATAGAAGTCACGTGACTAGAACCTATGCTTTCGTTATGCTTGACAATATCTATATGCACACCATAGAATTCACACGAATGGAACGTATGCTTTCAGGATGTTTGACACTATCTATATGTACACCATGGAAGTCCGACGAATGGAACGTATGATTCCGGGAAGTTTGAACATATCTATATGCACACCATGGAAGTCACGCGACTAGAGCGTATGCTTTCGGGATGTTTGGCCCT
This sequence comes from Lutraria lutraria, assembly GCA_964023205.1. Lineage (NCBI taxonomy): Eukaryota > Metazoa > Mollusca > Bivalvia > Venerida > Mactridae > Lutraria > Lutraria lutraria. The sequence goes on along the minus strand of OZ026839.1, from coordinate 10,174,673 downwards.
GTCTATATGCAATCCATAGAAGTCACGCGACTAGAATATATACTTTCGGGATGCTTGACAATACCTATATGCATACCATGGGAGTCACGCGACTAGAACGTATGCTTTCGGTATATTTGACCATATCTACATGCACACCATAGAAGTCACGCGGCTAGAACGTTAAACTTTGCTTTCGGGATGCTTGACAATGTCTATATGCACGCCATAGAAATCACGCGACTAGAAAATATGCTTTGTAATGCTTGACAATATATATCTGCACACCATAGAAGTCACGCGACTAGAACGTATGCATTCGGGATGTTTGACCCCATCTATAAGCACACCATAGGAGTCACGTTACTAGAACCTATGCTTTCGGTATGCTTGACAATATCTATATGCACACCATAGAAGTCACACGAATGGAACGTATGCTTCCGGGATGTTTGACCCTATCTATATGCACACCATAGAAGTCACACGACTAGAACGTACGCTTTCAGGATGTTTGACCCTATCTATATGCACACCATAGAAGTCACACGAATGGAACGTATGCTTCTGGGAAGTTTGACCCTATCTATATGCACACCATAGAAGTCACGCGACCAGAACGTATACTTTCAGGATGTTTGACCCTATCTATATGCACACCATAGAAGTCACGCGACTTGAACCTATGCTTTCAGGAGGTTTGAACCTATCTATATGCACACCATGGAAGTCACGCGACTAGAACGTATGCTTTCGGGATGTTTGACCCTATCTATATGCAGAGCATAGAAGTCAAGTGACTAAATCGTAAGCTTTCAAGATGTTTGACTCCATCTATATGAAATCCATAGAGGTCACGCGACTTGAATATATACCTTCGGGATGCTTGACAATACTAGTACCTATATGCACACCATAGAAGTCACGCGACTAGAACATATCCTATCGAGATGTTTGACCCCATCTACATGCAAATCATAGAAGTCACGCAAGTAGAACGTATGCTTTCGGGATGTTTGACCCTATCGATATGCACACCATAGAAGTCAGCGATTAGAACGTATCCTATCGAGATGTTTGACCCCATCTATATGCAAATCATAGAAGTCACGCAATTAGAACGTATGCTTTCGGGATGTTTGACCCATTCGATATGCACACCATAGAAGTCAGCGTTTAGAACGTATGCTTTCGGGATGCTTGACAATATCTAGATGCGAACCAAAGAAGTCAGGCGACTAGAAAGTATGATTTGGGATGCTTGTCAATATTTATCTGCACACCATAGAAGTCACGCGACTAGAACGTATGCTTTCGGGATGCTTGACAATAACTATATGAACACCACAGAAGTCACGAGACTAGAACGAATGCTTTTGGGATGCTTGACAATACCTATATGGACACCATAGAAGTCACGCGACTAGATCGAATGCTTTCGGAATTGTTGACAATATCTCTATGCACACCATAGAAGTCAGGCGACTTGAACGTATGCTTTCGGGATGATTGACTATACCTATAAGTACACCATAGAAGTCACGCGACTAGAACGTATGACTTCGTGATGCTTGACAATATTTATATGCACACCATAGAAGTCACGCGACTAGAAAGTATGCTTTGTGATGCTTGACATTATCTATCTGCACACCATAGAAGTCACGGGACTAGAACGTATTCATTCGGGATGTATAAACCTATCTATAAGCACATCATAGAAGTCACGTGACTAGAACCTATGCTTTCGTTATGCTTGACAATATCTATATGCACACCATAGAATTCACACGAATGGAACGTATGCTTTCAGGATGTTTGACACTATCTATATGTACACCATAGAAGTCCGACGAATGGAACGTATGCTTCCGGGAAGTTTGAACATATCTATATGCACACCATGGAAGTCACGCGACTAGAGCGTATGCTTTCGTGATGTTTGGCGCTGTCTATATGCAATCCATAGAAGTCACGCGACTAGAATATATACTTTCGGGATGCTTGACAATACCTATATGCATACCATGGGAGTCACGCGACTAGAACGTATGCTTTCGGTATATTTGACCCTATCTACATGCACACCATAGAAGTCACGCGACTAGAACGTTAAACTTTGCTTTCGGGATGCTTGACAATGTCTATATGCACGACATAGAAATCACGCGACTAGAAATTATGCTTTGTGATGCTTGACAATATCTATCTGCACACCATAGAAGTCACGGGACTAGAACGTATGCATTCGGGATGTTTGACAATATCTATATGCACACCATAGAAGTCACACGAATGGAACGTATTCTTCCGGGATGTTTGACCCTATCTATATGCACACCATAGAAGTCACACGACTAGAACGTACGCTTTCAGGATGTTTGACCCTATCTATATGCACACCATAGAAGTCACACGAATGGAACGTATGCTTCTGGGAAGTTTGACCCTATCTATATGCACACCATAGAAGTCACGCGACCAGAACGTATACTTTCAGGATGTTTGACCCTATCTATATGCACACCATAGAAGTCACGCGACTTGAACCTATGCTTTCAGGATGTTTGAACCTATATATATGCACACCATGGAAGTCACGCGACTAGAACGTATGCTTTCGGGATGTTTGACCTATCTATATGCAGAGCATAGAAGTCAAGTGACTAAATCGTAAGCTTTCAAGATGTTTGACTCCATCTATATGCAATCCATAGAGGTCACGCGACTTGAATATATACCTTCGGGATGCTTGACAATACTAGTACCTATATGCATACCATGGGAGTCACGCGACTAGAACGTATGCTTTCGGGATGGTTTGACCCTATCTATATGCACAGCATAGAAGTCAAGTGACTAGAACGTATACTTTCGGAATGTTAGACTCCATCTAAATGCACAGCATAGAAGTCAAGTGACTAGAATATATGCTTTCGGGATGCTTAACAATACCTATATGCACAACATAGAAGTCAGGCGACTAGAACATATCCTATCGAGATGTTTGACCCCATCTATATGCAAATCATAGAAGTCACGCAACTGGAACGTATGATTTCTGGATGTTTGACTCTATCGATATGCACACCATAGAAGTCACGCGATTAGAACGTATGCTTTCGGGATGCTTGACAATATCTAGATGCGAACCAAAGAAGTCAGGCGACTAGAAAGCATGCTTTGTGATGCTTGACATTATCTATCTGCACACCATAGAAGTCACGGGACTAGAACGTATTCATTCGGGATGTTTGACCCTATCTATAAGCACACCATAGAAGTCACGTGACTAGAACCTATGCTTTCGTTATGCTTTACAATATCTATATGCACACCATAGAATTCACACGAATGGAACGTATGCTTTCAGGATGTTTGACACTATCTATATGTACACCATAGAAGTCCGACGAATGAAACGTATGCTTCCGGGAAGTTTGAACATATCTATATGCACACCATGGAAGTCACGCGACTAGAACGTATGCTTTCGGGATGTTTGGCCCTGTCTATATGCAATCCATAGAAGTCACGCGACTAGAATATATACTTTCGGGATGCTTGACAATACCTATATGCATACCATGGGAGTCACGCGACTAGAACGTATGCTTTCGGTATTTTTTACCCTATCTACATGCACACCATAGAAGTCACGCGACTAGAACGTTAAACTTTGCTTCCGGGATGCTTGACAATGTCTATATGCACGCCATAGAAATCATGCGACTAGAAAGTATGCTTTGTGATGCTTGACAATATCTATCTGCACACCATAGAAGTCACGCGACTAGAACGTATGCATTCGGGATGTTTGACTCTATCTATAAGCACACCATAGAAGTCACGTGACTAGAACCTATGCTTTCGGTATGCTTGACAATATATATATGCACACCATAGAAGTCACACGAATGGAACGTATGCTTCCGGGATGTTTGACCCTATCTATATGCACACCATAGAAGTCACACGAATGGAACGTATGCTTCTGGGAAGTTTGACCCTATCTATATGCACACCATAGAAGTCACGCGACCAGAACATATACCTTCAGGATGTTTGACCCTATCTACATGCACACCATATAAGTCACGCGACTAGAACGTATGTTTTCAGGATGTTTGAACCTATCTATATGCACACCATAGAAGTCACGCGACTATAACGTATGCTTTCAGGATGTTTGATCCTATCTACATGCACACCATAGAAGTCACGCGACTAAAACGTTAAACTTTGCTTTCGGGATGCTTGACAATGTCTATATGCACGCCATAGAAATCACGCGACTAGAAAGTATGCTTTGTGATGCTTGACATTATCTATCTGCACACCATAGAAGTCACGCGACTAGAACGTATGCATTCGGGATGTTTGACCCCATCTATAAGCACACCATAGAAGTCACGTGACTAGAACCTATGCTTTCGTTATGCTTGACAATATCTATATGCACACCATAGAAGTCACACGAATGGAACGTATGCTTCCGGGATGTTTGACCCTATCTATATGCACACCATAGAAGTCACACGACTAGAACGTACGCTTTCAGGATGTTTGACCCTATCTATATGCACACCATAGAAGTCACACGAATGGAACGTATGCTTCTGGGAAGTTTGACCCTATCTATATGCACACCATAGAAGTCACGCGACCAGAACGTATACTTTCAGGATGTTTGACCGTATCTATATGCACACCATAGAAGTCACGCGACTTGAACCTATGCTTTCAGGATGTTTGAACCTATCTATATGCACACCATGGAAGTCACGCGACTAGAACGTATGCTTTCGGGATGTTTGACCCTATCTATATGCAGAGCATAGAAGTCAAGTGACTAAATCGTAAGCTTTCAAGATGTTTGACTCCATCTATATGCAATCCATAGAGGTCACTCGACTTGAATATATACCTTCGGGATGCTTGACAATACTAGTACCTATATGCATACCATGGGAGTCACGCGACTAGAACGTATGCTTTCGGGATGGTTTGACCCTATCTATATGCACAGCATAGAAGTCAAGTGACTAGAACGTATACTTTCGGAATGTTTGTCTCCATCTAAATGCACAGCATAGAAGTCAAGTGACTAGAATATATGCTTTCGGGATGCTTGACAATACCTATATGCACACCATAGAAGTCACGAGACTAGAACATATCCTATCGAGATGTTTGACCCCATCTATAAGCACACCATAGAAGTCACGTGACTAGAACCTATGCTTTCGGTATGCTTGACAATATATATATGCACACCATAGAAGTCACACGAATGGAACGTATGCTTCCGGGATGTTTGACCCTATCTATATTCACACTATAGAAGTCACACGACTAGAACGTACGCTTTCAGGATGTTTGACCCTATCTATATGCACACCATAGAAGTCACACGAATGGAACGTATGCTTCTGGGAAGTTTGACCCTATCTATATGCACACCATAGAAGTCACGCGACCAGAACGTATACTTTCAGGATGTTTGACCCTATCTATATGCACACCACAGAAGTCACGCGACTTGAACCTATGCTTTCAGGATGTTTGAACCTATCTATATGCACACCATGGAAGTCACGCGACTAGAACGTATGCTTTCGGGATGTTTGACCCTATCTATATGCAGAGCATAGAAGTCAAATGACTAAATCGTAAGCTTTCAAGATGTTTGAATCCATCTATATGCAATCCATAGAGGTCACGCGACTAGAATATATACCTTCGGGATGCTTGACAATACTAGTACCTATATGCATACCATGGGAGTCACGCGACTAGAACGTATGCTTTCGGGATGGTTTGACCCTATCTATATGCACAGCATAGAAGTCAAGTGACTAGAACGTATACTTTCGGAATGTTTGAATCCATCTTTATGCACAGCATAGAAGTCAAGTGACTAGAATACATGTATATGCTTTCGGGATGCTTGACAATACCTATATGCACACCATAGAAGTCACGCGACTAGAACATATCCTATCGAGTTGTTTGACCCCATCTATATGCAAATCATAGAAGTCATGCAACTGGAACGTATGATTTCGGGATGTTTGACCCTATCGATATGCACAACATAGAAGTCACGCGATTAGAACGTATGCTTTCGGGATGCTTGACAATATCTAGATGCGAACCAAAGAAGTCAGGCGAACTGAAAGTATGATTTGGGATGCTTTTCAATATCTATCAACACACCATAGAAGTCACGCGACTAGAACGTATGCTTTCGGGATGCTTGACAATACATATATGAACACCATAGAAGTCGCGCGACTAGAACGTATGCTTTCGGGATGATTGACTATACCTATATGTACACCATAGATGTCACGCGAATAGAACGTATGATTTCGTGATGCTTGACTATATGTATATGCACACCATAGAAGTCACGCGACTAGAAAGTATGCTTTGTGATGCTTGACAATATACTATCTGCACACCATAAAAGTCAAACGACTAGGACGTATGCATTCGGGATGTTTGGCCCTTCTATAAGCACACCATAGAAGTCACGTGACTAGAACCTAAGCTTTCGGTATGCTTGACAATATCTATATGCACACCATAGAATTCACACGAATGGAACGCACGCTTTCGGGATGTTTGACCATATCTATATGCACACCATAGAAGTCAAGCAACGAGAATGTATGCATTCGGAATGTTTGACTCCATCAGCATGCACACCATAGCAGAAACGTGACTAGATCGTTTGCTTTCGGGATGTTTGATCATACATATATGTACACCATTGAAGTCACGCGACTAGAACGTATGCTTTTGGGATGCTTGACAATACCTATATGAACACCATTAAAGTCAAGCGACTAGAACGAATGCTTTCGGGATGCTTGACAATACCTATATGAACACCATAGAAGTCACGCGACTAGAACGAATGCTTTCGGGATTGTTGACAATATCTCCATGCACACCATAGAAGTCAGGCGACTTGAATGTATGCTTTCGGGATGTTTGACCCGATCTTTATGTACATGATAGTTGTCACGTGACTAGAACGTCTGCTTTCGGAATGGTTGACAATATCTTTATCCACACCATAGAAGTCACGCGACTGGAACGTATGCTGTCGGGAAGGTTGACAATATCTCTTTGCCTGCCATAGATGTCACGCAACTAGAACGTATGCTTTCGGGATTGTTGACATTATCTATATGCACACCATTGAAGTCATGCGACTAGAACGTATGCTTTTTGGATGGTTGACAATATCTATCTGCACGCCATAGAAGTCACCCGACAAGAATTTTCGTTTCCCTGATGTATGACAATAATTATATGCACACGATAGAAGTCACGCGCCTAGAATATATGTTTTCGGTATGCTTGACAATACCTATATGCGAACCCAAGAAATTACGCGACTAGTACGAATGCTCTCGCGAAATTTGACCCGATCTATATGCTCGCCATAGATGTCTCGCGATAATAGCATATCCTTACGGGATGGTTGACAATCTCTTTATGCACACCATAGAAGTCACTTGACTAGAACGTTTGCTTTCGGGAAAATTGACAATATCTCTATGCATACCATGGAAGTCACGCGACTAGAATTTATGCTTTTAGGATGTTTGACCCGATCTATATTGACAAAATAGAAGTGTTGCGTTTAGAACTTATGCTTTCAGGATGCTTGACACTATCTATATGCACACCATAGAAGTCACGCGACCAGAACGTTTGCTTTTAGGATATTTGACCCGATCTATATTGACACAATAGAAGTCATGCGACTAGAACTTATGCTTTCGGGATGCTTGACACTATCTATAGGCACACCATAGAAGTCACGCGACAAGAACGTATGCTTTCCGGATGTTTGATCCGATTTATATGCACACCATAAAAGTCAGGGGACTATAATAATGCTTTCGGGATTTTTGATCCTATCAATATGCACACCACAGAGGTCACGCAACTGGAACGTATATGCTTTCGGGATGTTTGACCCTATCTATATGCACCCCATAGAAGTCACGCGACTAGAACATACGCTTTCGGGATGCTTGACAATACCTATATGCACACCATAGAAATCACGAGACTAGAACGTAGGCTTTTTGGATGGTTAACCACACCTCATCATAGAAGTCACGCGACTAAAACGTATGATTTCGTGATGCTTGGCAATATCTATATGCACACCATAGAAGTCACGCAACTAGAAAGTATGCTTTGTGATGCTTAACAATATCTATCTGCACACCGTAGAAGTCAGGAGACTAGAACGTATGCTTTCGGTATGTTTGACCCTATCTATAAGCACACTATAGAAGTCGCGCGATTGGAACGTAAGCCTTTGGGATGTTTGCTACTATCGATATACTCACCATAGAATTCACGCAATTAAAATGTACGCTTTCGGAATGTATGACCCTATCTATATGCACATCATAGAAGTCACGTGACTAGAACGTATGCTTTCGGGATGGTTGACAATATCTATGTGCGCACCATAGAAGTCACGCAACTAGAACGTATGATTTTGGTATGCTTGTCAATATCTATATGCACACCATAGAATTCATGCGACTAGAACGTATGTTTCCGGATGTTTGACAATACCAATATGAACACCTTAGGAGTCTAGCGACTGGAACCTATGCTTTCGGGAAGCTTGACAATACCTATATACACAACATAAAAGTCACACGACAAGAACGTATGATTTGGTGATGCATGACAATATCTATGTGCACACAATAGAAGTCACGCGAATAGAACGTATGCTTTAGGGATGCTTGACAATACCTGTATGCACAACATAGAAGTCATGCGACTAGAACCTATGCTTTCGGGATGCTTGACAATACCTGTATGCACAACATAGAAGTCACGCGACTAGAACGTATGCTTTCGGGATGCTTGACAATACCTGTATGCACATCATAGAATTCGAGCGACTAGAACGTATGCTTTCGGGATGCTTGAAAATATCTATCTGCCCACCATAGAAGTCACGCGACTGGAAAATATGCTTTCGGGATGTATGACTCTATTTATATGCACAACATAGAAGTCACGCGACTAGAACGTATGCTTTTGGGATGTTTGACAATAATTATAATATGCATATCATAGAAGTCACGCGACTAGAACGTATGCTTTCGGGATGCTTGACAATACCTATATGCACACCATAAAAGTCGCGTAAATAGAACGTTTGCTTTTCGGATGCTTGACAATATCTATATGCACACCATAGAAGTCAGGCGACTAGAAGGTATGCTTTCGGGATATTTGTCAATATCTATCGGTACACTATAGACGTCAAGCGACTTGAAAATATGCTTTGGGGATGTTTGAACCTATCTATTTATTAGGAAAATGTTTTATGAAACGAAATAAGAAGATTTGGTCGCGTGACTTCTATTGTGTGCATAAAGATAAATTTTATAATGCGAAATAAGATTTTTTGTGTAGCCTGAATTCTACGGTGTGTATTTAGAAAATGTTTAATAAAATGAAATAAAAAAAATTGTAGCCTGACTTCTATGGTGTGCATTAAGAAAATGTTTAATGACACGAAATAAGAAGATTTGGTCGCGTGAATTCTATGGTGTGCAAAAAGAAAAGGTTTTATAACATGAAATAAGACTTTTTTGTAGCGTGACTTCTATGGTGAGCATTTAGAAAATGTTTAATAAGATGAAATAAAAACTTATGTAGCCTGACTTCTATGGTGTGCATTAAGAAAATGTTTAATGACACGAAATAAGAAGATTTGGTCGCGTGAATTCTATGGTGTGCAAAAAGAAAAGGTTTTATAACATGAAATAAGACTTTTTTGTAGCGTGACTTCTATGGTGTGCATTTAGAAAATGTTTAATAAGATGAAATAAAAACTTATGTAGCCTGACTTCTATGGTGTGCATTAAGAAAATGTTTAATGACACGAAATAAGAAGATTTGGTCGCGTCAATTCTATGGTGTGCAAAAAGAAAAGGTTTTATAACATGAGATAATATTTTTTTTATAACGTGACTTCTATGGTGTGCTTTAAGAAAATATTTAATAAAACAAAATCAGAAGATTTGGTCGCGTGACTTCTGTGGTGTGCATAAAGATAAGGTTTTTTAATACGAAATAAGATTTTCTTTTGTAGCGTGACTTCTATCGTGTGAACTAAGAAAATGTTAAATAATAGGATATAAGAAGATTAGGTCGGTGACTTCTAAGGTGTGCATTAAGAAAATATTTAATATAACGAAATAAGAAGATTTGGTCGCTGTCACCTATGGTGTGCATAAAGATAAAGTTCTATAATGTGAAATAAGTTTTTTTGTGTAGCCTGACTTCTACGGTGTGCAAAAAGAAAAGGTTTTATAACATGAAATAAGAAGATTTGTCGAGTGATTTCTATGGTGTGCAAAAAAAAGGAAAAGGTTTTATAATATGAAATAAGATTTTTTTTGTAGCGAGACTTCTATGGTGTGCATTAACAAAATGTTTAATGAAACGAAATCAGAAGATTTGGTCGCCTGATTTCGATGGTGTGCATAAAGATAAGGTTTTATAACACGAAATAAGATTTTCTTTTGTAGCCTGACTTCTAAGGTGTGCAAAATGAAAAGGTAATTAGAATTTTTTTGGTAGCGTGACTTCAATGGTGTGCAACGAGAAAAGGTTTAATGATACGAAATCAGAAGATCTGGTCGCATGATTTCTATGGTATGCATAAAGAAAATGTATTATAATACGAAATAACATTTTCTTTTGTAGCCTGACTTCTATTGTGTTCATAAATTATATTTTTAATAAAATGAAATAAGATTTTTTTGGAGCCTGACTTCTATGGTGTGCATTAAGAAAATGTTTAATGACACTAAATAAGATGATTTGGTCGCGTGACTTTTAGGGTGTGCAAAAAGAAAAGGTTTTATCACATGAGATAATAATTTTTTTGTAACGTGAATTCTATGGTGTGCATGAAGGAAATATTTAATAAAATGAAATAAGATTTTTTTTGGAGACTGATTTCTATGGTGTGCATTAAGAAAATGCTTAATAAAATGAAATAACAATTTTTTGGAGCCTGACTTCCATGGTGTGCGTTAAGAAAATGTTTAATAAAATGAAATGACAATTTTTTTTGTAGCGTGACTTCTATGGTGTGCATTAAGAAAATGTTTAATAAAACGAAACAAAAGGATTTGGTCGAGTGACTTCTATGGTGAGCAGTAAGACAATGTTTAATAGAACGAAATAAGATTTTCTTTTGTAGTCTGACGTCTATGGAGTGCAAAAAGAAAAGGCTTTAAGACATGAAATAAGATTTTTTTGTAGCGGGACTTCTATGGTGTGCATTAAGAAAATGTTTCATATAACGAAATAAGAAGATTTGGTCGAGTGACTTCTATGGTGTGCATAAAGATAAGGTTTTATAATACGAAATAAGATTTTCTTTTGTAGCGTGACTTCTATCGTGTGAACTAAGAAAATGTTAAATAATAGGATATAAGAAGATTAGGTCGGTGACTTCTATGGTGTGCATTAAGAAAATATTTAATATAACGAAATAAGAAGATTTGGTCGCTGTCACCTATGGTGTGCATAAAGATAAAGTTCTATAATGTGAAATAAGTTTTTTTGTGTAGCCTGACTTCTACGGTGTGCAAAAAGAAAAGGTTTTATAACATGAAATAAGAAGATTTGTCGAGTGATTTCTATGGTGTGCAAAAAAAAAGAAAAGGTTTTATAATATGAAATAAGATTTTTTTTGTAGCGAGACTTCTATGGTGTGCATTAACAAAATGTTTAATGAAACGAAATCAGAAGATTTGGTCGCCTGATTTCGATGGTGTGCATAAAGATAAGGTTTTATAACACGAAATAAGATTTTCTTTTGTAGCCTGACTTCTAAGGTGTGCAAAATGAAAAGGTAATTAGAATTTTTTTGGTAGCGTGACTTCAATGGTGTGCAACGAGAAAAGGTTTAATGATACGAAATCAGAAGATCTGGTCGCATGATTTCTATGGTATGCATAAAGAAAATGTATTATAATACGAAATAACATTTTCTTTTGTAGCCTGACTTTTTTGTGTTCATAAATCATATTTTTAATAAAATGAAATAAGATTTTTTTGGAGCCTGACTTCTATGGTGTGCATTAAGAAAATGTTTAATGACACTAAATAAGATGATTTGGTCGCGTGACTTCTAGGGTGTGCAAAAAGAAAAGGTTTTATCACATGAGATAATAATTTTTTTGTAACGTGAATTCTATGGTGTGCATGAAGGAAATATTTAATAAAATGAAATAAGATTTTTTTTGGAGACTGATTTCTATGGTGTGCATTAAGAAAATGCTAAATAAAATGAAATAACAATTTTTTGGAGCCTGACTTCCATGGTGTGCGTTAAGAAAATGTTTAATAAAATGAAATGACAATTTTTTTTGTAGCGTGACTTCTATGGTGTGCATTAAGAAAATGTTTAATAAAACGAAACAAAAGGATTTGGTCGAGTGACTTCTATGGTGAGCAGTAAGACAATGTTTAATAGAACGAAATAAGATTTTCTTTTGTAGTCTAACGTCTATGGAGTGCAAAAAGAAAAGGCTTTAAGACATGAAATAAGATTTTTTTGTAGCGGGACTTCTATGGTGTGCATTAAGAAAATGTTTTATGCCATGAAGTCGGGTTTTTTGTAGCGTGACTTCTATAGTGTGCATTAAGAAAATGTTTAAGAAAATGAAATAAGAAGATTATGTCGCGTGACTTCTATGGTGTGCAAAAAGAAAAGGTTTTATGCCATGAAGTCGGTTTTTTTGTAGCGTGACTTCTATAGTGTGCATTAAGAAAATGTTTAAGAAAATGAAATAAGAAGATTTGGTCGCGTGACTTCTATGGTGTGCATATAGATAGGGTCAAACATCCTGAAAGTATACGTTCTGGTCGCGTGACTTCTATGGTGTGCATATAGATAGGGTCAAACTTCCCAGAAGCAAACGTTCCATTCGTGTGACTTCTATGGTGTGCATATAGATAGGGTCAAACATCCTGAAAGCGTACGTTCTAGTCGTGTGACTTCTATGGTGTGCATATAGATAGGGTCAAACATCCCGGAAGCATACGTTCCATTCGTGTGACTTCTATGGTGTGCATATAGATATTGTCAAGCATACCGAATGCATACGTTCTAGTCGCGTGACTTCTATGGTGTGCAGATAGATATTGTCAAGCATCACAAAGCATACTTTCTAGTCGCGTGATTTCTATGGCGTGCATATAGACATTGTCAAGCATCCCGAAAGCAAAGTTTAACGTTCTAGTCGCGTGACTTCTATGGTGTGCATGTGGATAGGGTCAAACATACCGAAAGCATACGTTCTAGTCGCGTGACTCCCATGGTATGCATATAGGTATTGTCAAGCATCCCGAAAGTATATATTCTAGTCGCGTGACTTCTATGGATTGGATTGCATATAGATGGAGTCAAACATCTTGAAAGCTTACGATTTAGTCACTTGACTTCTATGCTCTGCATATAGACAGGGCCAAACATCCCGAAAGCATACGTTCTAGTCGCGTGACTTCCATGGTGTGCATATAGATAGGTTCAAACTTCCCGGAAGCATGCGTTACATTCGTGTGACTTCTATGGTGTACATATAGATAGTGTCAAACATCCTGAAAGCATACGTTCCATTCGAGTGAATTCTATTGTGTGCATATAGATATTGTCAAGCATACCGAAAGCATAGGTTCTAGTCACGTGACTTCTATGGTGTGCTTATAGATAGGGTCAAACATCCCGAATGCATACGTTCTAGTCGCGTGACTTCTATGGTGTGCAGATAGATAATGTCAAGCATCACAAAGCATACTTTCTAGTACATATAGATATGGACAAGCATCCCGAAAGTATACGTTTTAGTCGCGTGACTTCTATGGTATGCAATTAGATGTGATCAAACTTCCCCAAAGTTTGTGGTTTTGACACGTGAATTCTGTAGTGAGCATATTGATATGGACAAGCATCCCGAAATTATACGTTTTAGTCGCGTGACTATGGTGTGTATATTGACATGATCAAGCATCTCGAAATAATAGGTTTTAGTCGTCGCGTGGTTTCTGTGGTTTGCATATAGATTATGGTCAATTATCCCGAAATGATACGTTATACGTGTGTGACTTCTATGGTGTTGTATAGATATGCACAACATTTTTGTTGTGCATACACAGTGGAACAATATTATCAGGAATTTAGCTGACGCGATTTATATTTTTAATTTGCTGAAGAGAATCACTAGACAAGTCATAATTCCTTGATTTGCCTTGTGTTGCTAAAAACTTATTTCGTACCTTTGTTATTACAAAAATGTATATGATAATACTTCTACCACATTGTCTATTTGTATTACATATTGACCAGTTACTACATTAGTTTTTGCTATAAGTATGTCTGAATACCCACTTTGAACTTGATAGTATTTACTCAACTTGCTATAGAGTCAGATGGGTGTTTCACAAGTACATGTTTACGTTAACATACGATGACACGTTTGAATTGAATATTTGTGCATGGGCCGGTGGCCTAGATATTTGTATTAGTAAATAAATGAAACTGTATTATAGCTAAACTATGTAACCTGTGATTCTTTCGTTTGAATATTTTATGAATGAATGAAACACTACAAGCCTCGGTCTTGACGTACATAAACTTGATTTATCGACGATGAGTAGGTTAATATTTACGATTTAATTTTACGCTTCTATACGTCGCATGGGAAACTTAATGTACTGATTGTCATTGTGTTTTTTATGTGTTCTTTTTAGTTCGATGTGATATCATGTGAACCTATGCCACAACAATTCTGAAAAAAAAATGGGATTGTTTGTTAGAATACAATTATACGCAGGTTTTTATTTGAAATTTATGTATGAGTTATGTGAGTAAACTTACTAAATGAAACCACACTATTACCTGAACTAAAGGCCGCTTGAGAAAAAGTTACTTGTCCTGGTCAACGTTCGGGATGATTTATAATTAATTGATATATTTTACTACTAATGAAATCTTGAATACTGTTCCGTCATACTAGTATTATCGTAAGGAGTTTGCGATTAAATCAGTTACTTCAGAATATCATACTTCACAAAAACAATACGCGGAGTGTAAAGTATCATTTATTTCAGTTGTATATAACGTCACAGTCTAATTCAGTAACTTAAAATAATATTTTACGTCATAATAAAATGACATTTGTACGAGTTGTTCAGCATATTTATTAACCTATAGAAGTGCTTTTACGAACAAATACACAAGTTGAAGGTCCGCGCTACTCTAGTTTTTTTCAGATACAATTCCTATCAAGTGAAATTAAAAATTACATAAATGGACTATATAAATATTGGTTTGAGAATCTTTAATGTAGAGTGCTAAATGACATAAGGCAATTTCCTTTAAAGAATTAAACTGATGCGAAAAATGCAATGAAGTTAACTCATTAATCTCAATAGGGAGATCGTGAGATCGAAGCTTGGACACGACACCAATCGGAACACCTCGGCGTTTTTCTAAAGAAAAGTGCCTCGGATAGGCAGACCGCCATATTGCAGTTTTTGTTCACGAGCTACTTTCCAGCATGGCTGACCATGGAATCAATCTGTTTATTTATGCCCATATTTTACCAATCGCGAACGATATACACGTTTAAAAGTCTTAATTCTGTTAATGATTCTAGAAAACGAGTGCCTAATTTGATATAAGTAGTGACCGGACATCGCAAAACCAATATTAATTTTGTAGCGTTACAGTTACTGTGTACGCGACGAGGCGTATTTCTCAGTTACGAAAAAAAACGAGGAAATTAGTACATTATATGATGCTGTGTTACGCTGCATTTTGGTTTAAAATGAACCAGGGGTTAAATAAAGATCACATATACGAACCGTTTAAGACTAAATGCTCCATATTACACTAATGTCCAGAACCTACCAGACTCCTTTGAGGATTTCCTTTGAAGACATTTATGTTAAAAACCCTGTATTTCGATTGGTTGAACGGAAAATCTGCCAGAAGAGGCAGAACTAATCCGAACTGTTCGATTGGCCGTCTTCTAATTTTAGAAGTTCTTCTATCTATTCCGCCGGATTAAATATGATGAAAGAGATATTGGTTACATGACCATACAACATGGCAATACGTTTGAAATTGCAGTTTTAAAACTATTTGTTATAATTCTTAATAAAACTAAGGATCTTTTTAAACAAATAAATTGTTTACAATGTCAGAATGCACACTAGTTTATCCACATGGTTTAAAGAATATTTTGAATTCTTACAACCATGACTCTGCTTATGTTCTCTAAGCTCTTCTTGCCGGCGTATTCTCTTCTTCGAACCGTCCTCTGGTTTCGTCACTAAGGATGATCTCGCAGATTTAGAACATGTTCAAAAATTCTATCAGTATGACGTATGTCGGTATTACGCACTTGTTTTGGTGTTTCTATGTTTCCATTGGACAATGTTAATTACTGTCATATCGTTTGTTTAACATGCATGGCTTATTTTCATCAAACCAACAACATAAAGATCCGGGTTCATTTGATGGTATATAAACTTGAGCGATTTATCTTTTCATTCAGTTTTCACATCGTGCAACAAAATGCGTTTTGAAATATTTGTCTTCGTTCTGTCGGCGTACTATCTTTCCTCAGGTATTATTTTATTATTTGCGTATTTCGTAAATTGATTTTGTTTATGATTTTCATTTGTTAAAATGAAGATTTCAAGTTATGTACTGTGATTTTAAAGCAATCCTTATTTCAAATGTATTAAACAATGGTTATCAAACTTGTGTTATGTTAACACATAGGAGGCTAGCACATTGTAAGGCCTACATGATAATGTATAATGGTTATTAAGGCCTACAATGGACCAAAACACATTTATCATAACAATCTAACCACAGACACTTGTTTAGGGTGGGGTATTTAATGGTAAATTTCTTTACATTTCAGTTTATAATCATTGTCGTACGTGACTCAACACAATCATGTTTTTTAACTTGCTTCGATTTGTTTTAGGATACAAACTCAGGCACTATTTTGTGATATTTAGTACAATTAAATATCAATAATAATACAGACCATTTAATTCATTGGCGCACTCTATCGTCTGTTGTTTCCGTTCATCTTTAATGATATTACTTATATACGTTGCACACACAAAATAACAAAATGTTTAACGAGTCCATCATGTCAGTAAATGATTAGTATTGATTGAAAAGGTAAAGAAAGGTTCATGCTTATCCAACTTTTTTTTTTTTTTTTTTTTTTGGATAACTATTTAGTCAATATTTTGACATGTTATACAATTTTACTACATCAGTAAACAAAGTATTGCAGATAAATGGAACTATAGATTGAGTACACACACACCTCTGCTTAAGTTTTAACTACATGTAGTATATACAGTATATAATATTAAATAATATCTTATATACTATTAGACGATACACTTTTAACATTACATTTCGTCACCAGGGCCTATCTGAAAAGTATGAACGATGAGTTGAGAAAGTCACATTATCAAGTTGTTAGAATATCGAGAATATAAAAAGAAATATTAAAAAGCAGTGAATACAAAGAAGTTCTTATGCTGGAATATTTTGTTTTAACTTAATGGTGTTTTACTGTGACAGTGCAACCTCTCCAAAGCAAAACCCTTTGTGAATAGCAAAATTATGTTGTTCTTGAATGGTTGTTGCTTTAGAGAGGTTAAATTAATAGTTTAATCGCGCTGTGGGATAAATCATTCTGTTGTTGGAGGGAGGAAGTTGCTCAAGAGAGAGCTACTCTGGAGAGGTTGCACTGTATTTTTAATTACATGCATTTACGTTTTATATATATTACAGTACAGTCAAGAGCACCGAGGAAGTTCATACCTGAGTTAGTTTGTAAATCCAATGTCATAGGACCGCCATGTTCAAATTCGAAGCTTGGCGAGCCTTGTAAAGAGGGATACACGTGCAGAGCAGGTTTCTGTTGTCGGGATCGAGTCTGTCCAAAAGGATGGATCGGAGAAGAGTCGTGCAATCTTATTCAGGGAGAGAAAAAATGTTCTGATGGTTATCAATGTATTGGTACATTCTGCTGTAGACCCAAAAAAGGTAGGGTATTTTATTTTGTAGTATTCGAACTTTCGTACTTAAAGCAAACTGGGCTTTTTAGTTCGATTACATGTCAACAAAACTGTCAACAAGACGGCATATTATCATTTATTTGACCTAATATGTGTACGTTAATTAAATGCCACTACAACACTTGTCCAGTATTTTTATATACGCAAGTATTGTCGTTCATGTGGTAGGCTGGTAGCTGCAGTGATTCAACAAAATAATGCTTACCCCTACTCGGTTGATTTTGTTAAGTTGTAATGCAAATTTGGTCCACATTTACCTGCCTGTACGTTCTATGTACAATTTTGCCTTTGTTGTTGATTATGTTGACCCAATTATCAAGATATTCCTGAGCGAAAGTAAACAAATACCTTACAGTTTAAAGAATTGTTAAAAAGATAATTATGTCTAAATGGCTACAACTTTAGTAGTAACATTTATTATTTATTGAATGATGTAAAAAGTTTAAAATTACATTTGTAAGACTGTGTCTTTGGTCAATCTCATCTGTTGATAAACTTCCTCAAAATAATAGGAAACAATTTAGCCCCAGATTTTTAAACTGTATCATTTCATTTAAATAGTTATACCACCAAGACGATTGTGTCCAAAAGGTACCACGCCAGTTCCTGGAAGATGTCGCAAATTTCCGTTCCCATACATATCCTTCAGACGTATTCAGCAGTGTCCTGAAGGATCCCATTGCTACAGGGGTAAATGTTGTAAAACTATAACAAATGATGGTAAGGAAGTAAGACAGCAACTATTCATGTGTATACAGTGCAACCTCTCCAAAGTAACACCAGTGGGAGTAACAAATTTATGTTGTTGTTGTTGGGAGGTTGTTGTTCTAGAGAGGTTTAATTAATGGTCAGTCAGTAGGAAAGATCAAGCTGTTGTTGAAGGGATGTTGTTGCTCAGGAGAGGATCGCTCTGGAGAGGTTGTACTGTACTCGCATATTGTTCTTCTAAGATACAATCGTTATTAAATTGAGTATGGCGTAGTTTACACGAGTTAGCGGCCCATTAGCTTTTTGAATTTAATAATACGAAACTATTGATAGAATGAGTGAAATATAAATAATATATTTTATTTGCCCTTCAGCAATATTTATATACAAGTAATGCCTTTCCTTAGCCACATTTCGTCAAAATGCTGCCAGATGCTTTTTGCCTTTGGTAATATCATTGAAAAAATACTGTGCTACATTTCTTTATGTAGCGTTACTTCGTAGTTAAAAAAGAAAATTTCGGAATGTTTTTATGACAAG
Organism: Lutraria lutraria; assembly: GCA_964023205.1. NCBI lineage: Eukaryota > Metazoa > Mollusca > Bivalvia > Venerida > Mactridae > Lutraria > Lutraria lutraria. The sequence goes on along the minus strand of OZ026839.1, from coordinate 10,155,245 downwards.
CAAAAGTAAGACATCTTTTGTACATAAGAAGACCTACTTTAATTTTAACTTCCGAAAAGATTTTGGTGCAAATAGGGCTTTAACTTCCTATGAGGTGAAATATAGGTAATGGTGATATTTCATCTTTCGCGAGATTGTGGTATTTATTCATGGTTTTGATGGTATATACACGAAGTTACGAACACTTGTTTACTAGTCCATAAATGCTAATTAATCATAATCCTAACGTTGCGATGAATAAAATATTAATATGTTTACTGACAAATAATTACGTATATGTCCATGCATTATTTCTAGGTCTATGCCCGGATGTAAAACCTGCAGAGAATTGTCCGGTGTACAAGAAGAACCCGGATGAGTGTCAGACAAATTCCGATTGTTTAATCAAAGGAGTGATTTGTTGTAAGGACTCATGCGCAGTGAGGCGTTGTTTGAAAACCGGACCTATTTATTAACACAATAATGAAAATAACACATACATTGCCGAGTAGAAATAAGGGAAGTAATCGAATTCATCATAGATTGCATAGGAGCCATTCACCTATGCAATTATCTCCCTTTACCGTATGTGATATATTCAAGGTCTTCTCAGCCTGACATATCTTCTTAATGCTACACAAAAAAGTTATTAAAACAAAATTAGTATATCCCAATCACAATATTTCCATGATATAAAGTTACCTTAGCTACTTTAATTTATTTTACGACACATTTAAAAAAGTGTAAGAGTTGTTATAATCTCATAAAATCTCATGGTAAATCGATCATATTCTATCATGAAAAAAATGATAAATGTTTCAAAAATCTGCATTTTGAGAGAATAATTTTGGGCATAAGGCTTGGAATACCTTTTGTACTGTCTTGAGGATTATTACGAACGTGTTGTACAATCAACAATAAATCATGGTTTTATAAATTATTTTTATGCTTTTTTTTCTTTTACTTTGTTTATATTTTATTTATACAATGTAATACTATGTTTTACATATAACTGTATATTTACTATTTTTGGATGTATTGTGATGTGCGTGTATGTTTTTATCTAGTTTGTTCCATTTCGGAAATAAAGTCCCATTTAAACTGATACTTCTTTTTTCGTCTTTTTAACGGATATTGTATGCTACATATAAATCATACAGACATATGTTGATTAAATTCACAAACAAAATACAGTGCAACCTCTCCAGAGAGGCTCTCTCTTAAACAACAACCTCGTTTCAACAACAGCATGATTATTCCCTCTGCATCACTTAACTATTGATATATTATTAACCTGTCTAGAGCAATAACCTCTCAACAACAACCTAATTTTGTAGCTCATAAAGGGTAATAATATTGCTTTGGAGCGGTTGCACTGTAATTTCAAGTAATACAAATCGGCGCGATTTAACAAATGCAGCAATATTACGTCATACAAGTACACTTAGTTAAAACGAACGCAAATTATAGACTTATAAAAAAAAAGCAATGTATTTAAGCCCACGTTCACAATTGTTTTAACATCTACACACGAAATCCGTGGGGACAAATCAGACAAGGTACGGGTGGCTGTACCAAAAAAGTCAACACTGGTGGGGAGGGTTCATTTCAGGATCCGTGGAAACTAACAGCGACCTACGCTCCGTCAAATATTTTACACTGAATAGAAGTGTTGTGAAACACGGAAACCCCCTAAAGGCCAAGTTGATAGTAAGACCTTGACCTTTGACCCATTGAACTTGAAATTAATAGAGGTCATGTTAATGCAATGACCAACCTCCAAACCCAGTCTGAGGATCTAAGACCAAATAGTTCTCTAGTTCTTCGTCGGATAAGGTTTTTGTGCTGTAGGTCACTGTAACCTTGACCTTTGACATACTGACCTCTAAATCAATAGGGTCATCTACATGTGATGACCTGCCTCCCAATCTGAGGAGCTTTGGTCATATTGTTCTCTAGTTATTGGTCGGACAATGTTTGGTTACGGACGGACGGACGGACTGTCCGACCAACATAGCCCCTTTTCTTCAAAAGGTGGTATAATTATCATCTTATGAAGAGGATAGTATGAACAACAGTGAAATGTTTCCTCAAAGATTACGTTTGCTTTATTACTTACATGTATTTCATGTATATACAGTCAAACCTGTGTTTGTGGGTATCTGGGAATGCAGGTTATTCTTTTAAAATCGTCATTGATGATTCAAACCAAAGAACATCCGAATAAAGACCAGCTGTCAATAAAGACCATATTTTGTCTTTCCAACAGGCGGCCTTCGATCACTGGTTTGACTGTAAATGAATTTGTTATTTTGATTATGTTATGTGTTTTCAAACCTCTTTATTTATAAAAAAAATATTGTTTATGTTATGTCTTATATAACTATAAACAAACCACGATTTTGGCATGCTTCAGTGATGTTTGCGTTTCAGCGAAAAACAAACATGTACGACAAGTGTCTCAAACTTAGTTTTAAACAAGTGACTGATTACCTTATCAAACGAAACTTCGCTTTCATGTATCAATGGTAATGAGTTTTGCGAAATTGTGTGACGCATTCATCACGAGGCTCCAGGTACGACGAAGAACGTCGCCCACTCGATTCACATAATGATCGTATCAGTTGCCACAATGAGGCCTCTGATTGATTGGTTAATACGAATGAGAAACAGACAGTACTAAAGTAAATAAAACAACCGGACCTTTCCGTGGAATGAAGCAACCGTTCAGATTTCGGGCTGATACCGAATGAGTATGGATGAATTACGTTTAATTCTCAGAATTCGGTATATACCGATATATTAAGTTTGACTGACTGATATACATGTACACAGACCCACTGTATGTTCAAGGTTTTCACCACTTCCTTTTCCTCATAATTTATAAAATCTTCTTGCCCGACATGATTGGTTTATAAGAGATGTATGCCATATTCACATACAAAATTAATGTACTCCTAATGCACTTTTTAACTAATCAATCTCTCGCTTGAACACTTCAACACGGTAATTGTACGATATACAAGCGTCGCTCCTAATGCACATTAACGTGGTTTATAGACAGCGAATATATTAAATTGCACGATGATATAGTAATATTATGCTTTTTGAAAAGATCGATTGTGTCTTTTGTTAACATTCATTTTGATGTGTACAGTTAACCTTGTGTTAGCGACCACGTCCGAATATTCGTGCGGGCATTTATTACCTGGATGGTGTTCATATTTCATAGGAATTAATTTATGTCTTTTAAATGAAGTGACTAGAAGGTGCAAGTTTACAACAATCGGTGATAGGTGCTGCTGCCATTAATATTTTTAGTATTGTACTATGTATGTACTATTGATCCTGTATTTGGATATGGCAACCAACGCCATCATAACCCGCGCATTGTTGTTGATGGGTTAGTCGTGCACTAGACATCTGTGTTAACGTAATTAATGTTCATTAACTATCGCAGAACGTGATGTGTTGGCACAGGAAAGCAGATGGTACTTTGACCAAATGTGATCTAGCATTGTTCCATTGATACAATGTGACGTCAATGCGATCTTGAAGAAAGGGTACAGCGCATGATACCAATCACTAGTCAATGTATCTCTAGGCTGTAAGACTGTCTTCTTCTGTTGATACCCCTTTGTTTCCTCAGCAGTCTTATTTTGAAAACGATCTCCGAGGTATTTGACGACAATAATGTCTTGTTGACGTGGACACTCTCTGAAATAGGTCAGCACCAGAGCCGTTTGGTTTCTTGATGTATTCTGACGACGAGCATGGAATTGGGAGGGAAACAATGTAATACTGGCGGCAACAACGTGGTTTGACATGTCCGTGATTGTAGGACATATTTTTATAAACAATGATATGTTAACTTCTAGAATATTATATGATATTTAATTTCTCAGTACCCTTCCCCCCCTGGGACAATACCCCCCCCCCCCCCGGGACAATACCCCCCCCCCGGGACAATACCCCCCCCCCGGGACAATACCCCCCCCCCCGGGACAATACCCCCCCCGGGACAATACCCCCCCCCCGGGACACTACCCCCCCCCCCCGGGACACTACCCCCCCCGGACCCTATCCCCCCCCGGACCCTACCCCCTTGGGACCTTCCCCCCAGGGACCCTTCCCCCCATGGGACTCTTCCCCCCATGGGAGGACCCTCCCCCACCCCCTATGGGACCCTTCCCCCCATGGGATCATATCCCCTATGGGAACCCTACACACGAGGCACGCTCCTAAGGGAGGCTCATGCAAGGGAACCTCCCTAACCGCCTGTCTGTCTACTCTTTTATTTACGTACAAATGCAAACGGACAAAGATGTAACTTACAGACTAGCGGGAACAAGAAGAAATCTAAGTGATATCACATAAACAAGGATATTTTTGGAATAAATGTAAAATATGGGCGATAATTCAAAAGTGCAAAGAGGCATTATTATAAAATGATATAAGAACAAACAATAACTATGAAAGCGATGCCAAGAGACAATAATTATTAAGAAGATGCTAACAGACAATAATTATAAAGATTATGCATGCTAACAGGCAATAATTATAATGGAGATGCCAACTGACTGTAAATATAAGGGACATGTTTTACTAGAGTAGACAGACAGGGGAGCTATGAATGACCGTGCGACCACATACACGCATCATCATCGGTTTTCCGTCCCTCGATACCGAGGGACAAAAGAAAAGTAGACGCAATACGTCTTATGATGACGGCCTGTGAAGGCCACACATAATCCATTTTAACAAAATATCCACCTTTTATACGACGGCGATAACACGCGATAAAGTTGATAAAATGTGAATAACAATGAGCTTCCAGCGTATTTACATGTCCAATAATTTCACTGTAACTCCAAATCAATTCTAATTTTCAATGGCGCTTCGCAGTATAATATACAATATGTTGGTGAAGTTTGGTAATATTTGAAACGTCAATTAAAGTAATATTAATGAATATTTGCAACTTTAGGTCTTGTTTTACCTCTACGTAGGCAATACGTGTACCCCCGGGGCATGATATAAATACTCTATACAAATCCAAAGCCTTTATGAAGGTGTTACACACCTCGTGTCGGTCAACGTGTTCATCACATAATGCAAATACACAACATGTCATATAATATATATGTATCTAAAATAAAATTTACTATTTACTACTTTTATTTCTATCATACTCTCAGGAATAAATACAGTTTAACCAGTGCTAACAGACATCCGTGAGCAACAAAAACCTGTCCACAACAGACGAAAAAGGCTCTTTAAATTACGGCATTTATAGCGGACATTCCCCATACCAACCGCGGACAGTAGACACAAATTAACCAAATCGTTTACCGTAATACCGTTTAGACCTTCAAGAATGGATCTAAAACAAGTCAAGTCACTTGAATATTGTAGGAATGGTATTGACGCAAGAATCGTTGGATATATTCTTAGACCGCTTCTCAATTAAAATAATTAATACAATATAATTCAGTTAATTTATTTACATACAAGTTAAAAATCCCTTTCTTAGTACGTCGATGATATTAAAGGCAGAGTGCTTTAAATTATAGAGAAACACACAATTTTACCATAATCCAAATAAAATTATTCAGAATTACGATATCAGAATTAGAATAATTACCTCCCTTGGTTTACTAATAGAGTTACCAGACGGTCTGACGCTTACTGTCGTCTAGTATATGTATGGCTGTTACTATGGAGACCGCCATTTGTAACGAGCAATAATTTAGCTATAACGAACCATATTTAAGTTTGTTCACATTATTTATAGCACTGCCACTTTTTGTTTGCAGTTTTAACTCATAAATAGTCATGCTGTAGAGAAATTCCGCTAACTTTCAGGAAATCCCTCGTATATAGTGTCGTTGTCTAGCTAAGGCACGCCGAGGGCAGTTGCCTCCGCTAAGATTTGCAGAGAAATAGAAAATAATTTGATCAATTAATTTCATCTTACAAACATTCATTCGATTGTGCTATGATGATTAGAACGCATTAAAAACCAATGTTAAACGCTAGTTTTAAACACTGAGTGCCACCCTGGTTCCTCGATCCTATCGCTTATTCTGGACTTCAACAAAGAATGTTCATATGTGAAGAATTGTAATTAATATATAACTTTATTGTTACAAAACTGCCTTACATTAGTATAATGTCCATGATTTCGATAATTTTGGTTTTGAAGGCTCCAAGGAACCTGGGTTTGGAATATATGCGGTAACTCATTTCAGTAAATTGATTTCCCAAGTTTTTATTTCATTTTCTATTTTAGCCGAAACAACATCTACTAAGGGAGATTATTCTTGCCAAACTTTTTGGATTTTTTCACATGTCAAGTTTAAGTACATGTAATGGTAAACATTATATGGCATGATAACATCTGATACAAGTGAAAAAAATAGACAATGTTAATAATGTTATACTAAGTACGTAAGTCTTAATTTTAATTAAGGCAATGTCAAATCTAAATGCAATACGTCGCGAACAAGTTTATTTTTGTATTAATTATTTAAAGGTTCGAAACTTTTATAAGTCTTGCTTTCGCTCGTAGTATAAAATATAAAATAGCATAAAAAATAGTTTGCATTTCTCAAACGGTGACGTTGGATTTCGATGTGTCAAAAAGCACAAAATGCTTAGAAAACTACATTGAAGTGCATTGTGGAATGGTGCATTATATTGCATATAAATTATATGGATCTAGAATGGTCAGACGGACAAAAGCATATCAGGAAATAATACACCAACCCTGGACTACCAACCAGACTCAACTTGTGCTTTCTTCACATTCTATAAATAGCGACTGCGTCATCAAGCTAACATGTGAGTATCACGTGACCTGGGTGAAGACATTGGCTTTCTTCCAGGTGGGCTAAAAGTCAAACGTTGTGAAATATAAAAAGATTTCACCGCGAAAATGATTTTTTTTCTCGGCGTTATTACTTGCAGTTACTTTAATGGATAAAATATAAGAAAATAAGATCTCCAGCTTTAAATCCAGTAAACACTCTGTCAGTATAACGCACGTGTTTAGTGTATATATTGGAAACGTTTTAATTACTGTCATCTCGTTTATTTAACACGCATGGCTTATTTGCATAAAATCAACAGTTTAAATATCCGGGTTCATTTGACGGTATATAAACCCGAGCGACCATACATTCTTATTCAGTTTTCATATCGTGCGGCAAAATGCGTTTTGAAATATTTGTGGTCATTTTATCGGCATACTGTTTCACTTCAGGTATTGTTACTTGCGTACTTCATTTATTCATTTTACTAATTGTCTTTATTTGTTATTAATAACATGAATGTTTCAAATTACGTATTATGATTTTATAGGCCAGCCTTATTTAGAATATATTGTACATTGTTCATCAATATTTTGTTTCGTTATCGTAATTTAGCTATAGGTATTGCGTCTTATGGTAAAGCGCTTTCCAGACTTCTGTACAAAAGGTTCAAATCTCGGCTAGCTTCACCTTTCGATATTTCAGGACACTATTTCATTGTCCCTATCCCAGCTATAGAGCCAAGTACTGTGTGAAGAAAATCACAGGATACGAGTGAGGCGCGTATCGGTGTTTAAAGTCCCATTAGCATTTTTTCTATAAAAAAAATATTTTTAAAAAAAATAATAATAATTGCTGATATTATCCCAAGATATTTTTACCGACGAATCAAGCCCTTTTTCTTCTAGAAACACTAATTTTGCTTTTGTAAACTTGAAATATAAAGATCTCGTGGCGTCACTTTATGCCAAGTGCATAACATGACTGCGGGAAAACACAGATGTACAATAATGGTTTCGGAAACATAAAGTATGCACGGGAGGAAAACGCCCCGGATTCCTCTGTTATAGGACAAATAGAAACTATTACGACCGATAAATGTATATGCTTATGGGACTTTAACACCTGGACCCATAAAAGAACCAGGAAAAAATATTCGAAATAAGAGAAGAGATACCAATTCCACGTTCTCTTGTGTGTATGTTATCTCCCCTCACTCTGTGACGGCTTGGAAATTATCATCAATGTTGAATGGGTGTAAACAAAGTATAAGTTATCTCTACACTTTTATAACCGTTTTAAAGATACCAACTTTATTCTTCATATATTTATCTTTAATCGTACAATTAGAAATCAGTTAACATATGATTATTCAACTAATTAGTAAATTTGATTGATACAGTGCCACTGTTGTTTGTAGTTTCTGATCATTTCTGAGTGATTGTTATTGATGTGTTACACGATGTTAACGAGCGAATAAATAGAAGATTAAGATGAATTTAAGAAAAGTTCATGCATATCCAATTTGTATTTAAAAACATGGTATGTAATCGTTTGCAAATATTTGCCTGTATGGTCACAATATAACGATGGTCTTAACATACAGGTGGACTTAATATAAAGTTGAACTTAATATAAAGAAGGACTTAATATAAGGATGGGCATAATATACCAATGGACTTAATATATAAAGGTGGACTTAATATCCTGGTGGACATAATATAAAGATGGACGCTGTATTAAATGCAGTTTTGCTGTATCTTAAATGCATACATACAATGTCATTTTTAATATTTTACAGTATTGTCAGGAACACCCATGTACATACCTAAATTAATCTGTAAACCTGGGATCCATATTCCGCCTTGCTTAAATATTAATTGTCAGGAACCGTGTAAGAAGGGATACACGTGCAAGGCAGGACACTGTTGTCGGGATTCAGTCTGCCCGAAGGGATATGTCGGTGAAAATAGGTGCAATGTTACACCCGGAGAGCAAAGATGCCCCAACCAATTTGATTGTATCGATGGCTTCTGCTGTACACCAAAAAAAGGTAAACATTTTATGTTGAACAGTTTTTTTTTCTTATCTTATTTTGTGTGGATAAATAAATTCTAATGCAATGTTCATAAAGTAGATTTCTTTATTCTCCATTATGTACAAATTACACTACGCTTGAAAACAGCAATATGTTCAATACAAAAATTTTTTACCTTAACTTGATTGTTAATTGTCATTTAATTCATATCGTTGGTCAATTATAATATTTATATCTATGGGAAAGTTCGTCAAAAAATAGATTGCTAAACCAGTTCCGATAAGTATAAAAAAATCTTTGTTTTAGTGTTTAAAATTTATTGATGTATGTTGGCAATTAAGTGATATAAATTAAGTGTTTGGTTAAAATTGCATATGAATGTTCTTTGTTTGAAAGTGCACCAGTTTATCGTTAAAACATGCTTATCATCTGAGTATAACGCCCTGAACATAATGAAAAGTTAAAAATTAGTACAGGATTTAAACAGTTTTGTTTCATTCATTCAGTTATTCCTCCAAAACCAAAATGCCCAAAGCGTACCACACCAGTTCCTGGGAAGTGCCGCAGATTCCCGTTCCCGTACCGACGTGTATCAAGTCTCACTCGGCGTTGCCCTAAGGGATCTCATTGTTACAGTGGCACCTGTTGCAGAACTTTAACGAATGCAGGTAAGGATGTATCCAATATGTTCTTTATTGTGACCGTATCGAAGATAAAAAAACAGCAACTACTAAGGAATATGCGCACGTGATTGTGTCAAATCATAGCAGCAAATTAAATAAAGTTAAAATCTGCGTAAATGATATATTTCTTCTCTTAACCGTCATTCACGGAATTTTATATTTATTTAGTAGAATATAAATAGTAGTTTGCCTATGCAAGTTATCAATCACTTATCATATAAGAGTTATGAGAAAGGTCTACATTATATTAACTTACGGAACACGCGATCCTCAGTAAACGTGTTTACTTTAATGAGAATTAATTCATTCTTACCCCTATCGTAATAATACTCTGTATATTACTGTTGAATCATTCATTTTCATTGGGGATTTAATTTCGTGGATTTCGTGGGTCGGTTCATCCACGAAACCAAATCCCCACGAATTTGAATGCAGAGATAAGGCATTTCTTTTCAAAAATCAAAATCCACGAATTTATGTCCCCACGAAATAGCCATTTTAGTAAAAACCACGAACATTGAGCCCAACGAAAATAAATGAAAATACAGTGTCTATATTGTAGAAAAAAAAACATAATTTAATTACAAATATATGTTACATTGTAATTTACTGTTTATTTTGTAGAATTGTGCCCGCAGGTGAAACCTCCAAGAGATTGCTCAAAGTACGATCTGGCCCCGGATGAGTGTAAATCAAATGACGGATGTTCTAAAAATAGTCTTTGTTGTAAGGGTCCGTGTGGTGTGAAGTTCTGTTATAAGTTATGACCATTTCATTAACTATTCACAAAAATGACGCTCTGTGTAACAAATGGCTTACATTGCTAAACTACGAATGAAAGGGAAACAATTAGTCAATAAAACACTCTATATCCTATATTAAACTGGTTCCTGTTCCATGTTGCAGTGCATCAAGGGCTTTTTACAGACAGAGTCAAGGGGAACCAGTAATATAATTACCTCCCTCAGTTCATGTGGGATTCATCCACAGACGTGCATAGTATTTTTGATATTTTGTGTGTCTTTTGGTGAATACGGTATTTTATATATACGATTTTAAAGCCCCATGAGCTTTTTGCTATAAAAAATATATGCAAAAAACAAACATTTGCTGATATCATCCCAAGATAATTATTATCGACGAAACAAGCCATTTTTCTTCTAAAAACACTCATTTCGCTGTGAATTTTGCTTTTGTAAACTTGAAATATATAGAGCGCGTGTCGTCATGTAATGCCATTTGCATAATATGACTGCGAGAAAACGCATCTGTTCTATAAATAGTGTTTTTTATTTTTCGATGATATTGGAAAAAATACGATAGTGGTTTTGGAAATATTTTTTTCTTGCTATAAAGAATCCACGAGAGGAAAGCAAACCGGATTCCTCTGTTGTAGAACTAACCTAAACTTTTAGGACCAATAAATGTATATGCTTATGGGACTTTTACTGAAAACTGTTCTGTAATTTTTGTGATATAATGACAATGTTGGTGTTTTGTTTCGGGTTTTGACAAATAAATCAGTTAAAAATATTCTGATCAAGAAAGATCACTCTCACATGTAGACTGGTTACCGTTCACGTGTGTGTACAAAGCCCTTGCATTGCACTATGGAATGGGACCCAGTTTAATTTACAATACATACGAGCTTCTATGTGTTATATTAGATACAGAAATGTCAGTAATACAGATACACTGAACACAAATATTTAGTCTTCAAATAAACTTGCATAATATGATTAAAAATATATACAACACCCTCAACGGAGTTATGAGAATAATAAAAACGATAAATCAAAAATGATGAGAAAAGTAGTACGCAATCAAAATAGCATTACATGAATGTAAGTACTTGATTGTAATACATACAATTTAGTTATAATTACACATGTGCATTAACAAGACATTAAAAGGCTGACTAACATACTAACACGAAAGAGAAAGTGTGCACTTTTATAATCGGCATAACTGTTTTTTATAAAGTTTAAAATTACGGATTGATCAAAATGAGTAAAGAAAATAACACTGCACATTGCACCCACTTCCCCAATAGTTATATACATTGTATGCGCATATATTGAAAATGCCTATGAAATTCACCACAGGCTATTTATAATGCAACTTGTTCACTCTAAAAAATTGCACACTTTCTTTTTCATTTGAGTATACAATTTCGTAAAAGGAAAGCATCAAAACAATATATATACAGTAAAAACCTGTGAACAAAGGCCATCCTTGAGAAAGACAAAATGTGGGTTTTATTGACAGGTGGCCCTTATTCTGAGGTCATTTTGTTCTAAATAATTAATAACATTTTTTAAAACAATTGCACTTATTTACAGGGTGGCCTTATTCGGAGCTGGTCGCTAACAAAGGTTTGACTCTACATGTTGTCATCAAGGGAAACATTGTCTAAAAAGTATTATCAAAGGGAAATTAATATGTAAATACATGTAAAGAAGATAAATTCACAATTACGTCCCTTGTTTACAAACAATCATCAGACGATATTATTATGTACAAAAAAAAAACATTTCTTAGTGAAACTAGAAATTAATTTTGTATCTCTAAATAACCGCTATAACAATAATGTCCTTCATCAATCAACATCAATATTTTGTTATTACATTAACGTCTTAATTTCTAAAAAATTTCGTTTGTACAAGTACAGTTCCTGTGTTCTGTGGGCAAACACGCGGCTCTAATGAAAAATAATACAGGGTGGGGTATCAACTATTGGTTTAACACATTTCTGAATTCTGTTTCATCTTGCTGTAAAACGCATCTGCTTCATATTGGTAGGTTCACTATTTACGTCTTCTTGCTCAGGTGAGCTAATAAAAACATTTTACTGAAGGACAATCAAACATGGAATATCAATCTAGAATGTGACAATTTCGAATTTAAAAAGGTAAATTTATACTTTTTATCAGCTCCTTTGAAATGAATTTATTTCAACAAGATTTTTCTTGAACTATTCTTGCATATTCCATGAATAATTAATGAAGTATGAATAACTATTTGGCATAGTGTTACTTCTATCGAAAGAGCCAGTCAAGTTGGTTTATGTGACACCTATCTTTTGTGTGCACAGTACCTCTCGAATATCTTCTCTTTTTTGCCTGTCGCCTGGCTAAGATTTGCAAGCAGTCACCATTATTTAATAAGCTGACGGCTCACCGACTAATCGCATCAGTTCTTATACAGTCTCTGCTGGGGTTCGAATGTTGAAGGGAAAGATAAAAACAGCAGGATTTCTTTTTCTCCCCCCCCCCCCCCTTAATTTTATTAACTCGTATAAAGTAAAGATATAAATATAAACGACAATGAATAATACAAACATGCAGTTCCACTTACGTCGTTGTCATGACAATCTGCTCTTGTTGACCAGCTGTATCATCTATAAAAAGAATATAAATAAGTTATGACGATAGCCGATAACACCCTATCACAAATCGAAATGCGACTGTCTACATTTAAATACATGTACCTATATAGTGTATGTACTTCTTCATTCCTTTTATAATTTCTTTTTTAGCTTACTTGAGCCTTTGACACAGGATGAGCTTTTAGGATCGATGAATGTCCGGGTTCAGTCGTCGTCCGTCATACTTAGCGTATTGACACTCTAGCATCCACAACTCATCCAATCAACTATGCCACAAAATCTCAAATGAGTTAGATTTTGGGCAAAATTGGATAAGTATTTCTAGAGTTATGGGCCCTTGACTTTGACAATGTGTTATATTTTAGCTTGTTTACACTCTAGTACCTTTATTTCTTCACTATTCCTAACCATTTAAACAGTGAATGTATATGACCTAAAGGTCTTTTGTGAGATTGATTATGTTCGAAATCGGACCAGGACATATAGAGTTATGTGCCATTGGTGTAGAAAAATTACTACATTTCAATGGGTGTATACATTCTAGGACCTTCATTACTAATCGTAATTATATTTATTCAGAATGTACATTTACCTGCACCCAGTATTTATGAAAATTAGTTTTAGTTTTGATCAAAATCAATGTTGAAACGGATCATACGAGATGCCATATTGACCTTCTTTGTTTTCAGACCTGTCGTTTTTGTTTATGCCGAAGCATAGTATGCGAAACAACAATTCTTTAAGCGTCATGGAAATGGCACAGTATACGATATTATTAAATTACATACCTATTTGACATCTGAAGCAACATATCTTTCTGTAGGCAAACACTACGGTCATAATTACAATGACTACCACAATTGATAGACCACCAACAGATCCACTTATCAGGAAAATTAGCTGCAGTTTACAGTCGCATTCAGTCGGAATATTCCCTAAAATTAATCAACTCACAACAGCCAATTGAAAAATTTAACTACAATTAGCTTTATTGTATCATTGGACGGTATATAAATTTCCCCTATTTAGTGTTATATCCTACGAAGTTCGAGTTAATCCATGAAAGATGGATCGCATTCTCGGAAAGTCCACCAAATCATTCAGAAAAGACCGTTTAGAAATATCTGCATGCATTTTACTTTTCATTTATGCACATTCTTGCATTTGATGCATTTCGAAATGAATGTTGATTAAATTTAAGTCACAAACATGTACATACATAGAAATGATTTTTCGACTCAAATGGATAAGAAATTCGTTTTACCAGACTTCGAATCGTAAATTTATAGGAGAGACTACGAACTGTTACTTTTACAAAACGTCTTATAATACACAAAGATCATCAATTACTATGACACTATCATTGATATATAAGAACATGAAGTGTAAGTGTTTATGGATGATTTATAATTATGTCGTTAGTACAAAATGTGTACTAATTGCATTTTCTAAACCTCCATCCCCAGCTCATATATCTTGAGCTTGAAAACATTGACGACATTAAGAAAGAAACATGCAACTCTACATGATATTTATTTCTGTCCTTGCTCCCAAAAGGTCGATGAGCCAGTAGTTTTTCAATATCATTGCTCCCTGGTTTTGGATAAATTCCAAAACACGCAAATTTTAACTCTGCTATTTCTAATCCAAAACATATTCAACGGGGAACAAGGTGTGCTGGAAGCTTCATTAGGAGTAACAGATAGCTATAAGCTTACCAATGAGGTAAATCTCTACTGATCTTTGTTTTGAGCCTTGAAATCCTTTGTCAGCTTTCGGGTAATATGATCGACAGATAAGTGTTCTTCCATGTAACGACATGTCTGCGTTTAGAAAGGTGTACTTTATTGTTACCCTGTTTGTTTCGTCATTTTTCAACACAAAATCGGCATGACTACTGTTGGCCAGTTCATTGTCTGTGGAGACGGTGTCGATGTACCACATGACTGTCTGTCTAGGACTTCCACCTTCAGATGTGCAGGTTACTGTCAGGTTATTGGAAATAGCTCCAAAAATAACTTCAGCACCGCCTTGTATACTGTAAACGTTTTCAATCCTCGGAATGTCTGGCGTAGCTGAAATGGTGGTAATTTGGAATTGGAACTTCAGTGATTTATTACGTAATATGTCTTTCATTTATATCATAGGTAAGAATCATTTTTGAAGGAAGGACTGTAGCTGTTTTAGCATTTAATATATACTAGACATATATATTCTTTGTAAAGAAAAATGGAAAATTTAAAAAACCCTGTAAACATGTTACAATTAAAATAGTTGTGACCGACGGAAATCAGGGTTGTCGGGTTAGAAAGAACTTGTACTTAAATGTTTACTTAGTTTACCTATTAGAATGGTGGCTGACAATGGCGTGGCTTCCGTTAATGTTGTCACTACAACGCTAACGTTTTGATACCCATCCTGCATTGAATTTGATGAGTACCATATACACTTTATATACCCTCTATGTTGTGAACTTCTTACGCATGATGTTTCTCCGTGGACTGCTGATAAGCCTCTCTTAAAATTAAGGTTTATATCCATATAAAATTTCGAATGAAATTAGTGCAGCATTAAAATCACCGAATTCCCGGTTATCCTTTGAACAATTTAACAATCTGCTCATAGCCCATTTTTTGCTCTTTATTTATACTTTATGACCTTTTGAAGTAGGACAATTTCCGTAAATAAAGAAATGAATGCCATATGCTCCATCTTTCCCAGGACACTACAATACCCATAAACAAACGAATGCACCTTTACCAATAACCAAATTACAAACATGTCCTCAAACAAATCATTTCCTTATCCAGTACAAGGACTTATATACATAAGTCCTTGTCCAGTATAACCCCTGAAAACCGGACTCCCTAAAAGTTCTCTGAAAAAATGATTCCCTGAAAATAGACATTTTTTCAAGCTCCATTTTTTTTTGAATTTATCATAATTTCTGAAAACAGGAATTCTCAGAAAACAGGCCCCGAGGTTATAAAACTTGAGAACGATCTCCAAGCTCAAAGCTCAATTTCGTTCTCAAAATGTTACGGTTGAACAGATAGAACTGATTAATGTTTGAATACATATTCAGATCAAGTATGGCGTCAGACTAATGAATCAATAATATCATTATTGTCTGATCACAATTACCTTAGAACCATTGAAAGACAAAATGTGAGATTTGAGCCTGGAGTCCGATCTCAAGTTTTATAACCTCGGGGCCTAGACTTAGTTTGAGTCCGTAAAAGGTCCTTTTTAGGGTTTTACTGGAACAATCTTCATATAACAATAAATGCTAAATTAAACGTGACATATAACTCAAGCCACAAATATAATCTCTTAATACAGAAAGTCTAAGATGTACACTTGAATCGAATCAATGGTGTATGTGACAACGGTACGCGACTCGTGATACTTTTTCTCACATGTAATTTAGACATTTGTATTATCAAACTGAGTACTCTAGTGTTACTTACTTCTGTGGTAAGTGTTACATCCATCTCTCCATTCTCTGGATACAGTTTATCCACTGTTATTTCAAGTTTTTTATCATCTTTTACGACGAAATCTGCAGACGATGCTTTACCTGTGTCAATGTATGCATATAACCAAATAAATGCGATAGATATTAGTATGCAATTTTCTTTACCCGTTTTTAGCTTTTTGTACACAAAAATATATTATGTCAAACTGTTGATGCTATTCTATATCACTTTAAGTACTGTGGTTTGTTCTTATCTAAGACGAAATATGCAGAACATGTTTATTACATTTACTAGTAAATATAACAGGAAAAACAATCAATGTCACTAAACATATCATGAAAATGTTGAATCGATTATGAGAAACCAACGTGAAGAATGATTTGAATCAAGTTGCATATATGTGAGATACTTACATTCAATTGGAACATATGTCCACCCTCTATTTTTATTTTTCGTGTGGCAAGTATAGTATGTTGTGTCAGTGGGAGCGCTTGTGTTGTGTATTATAAGCGTGAGCACATGGTTTTCAACGTACGCTGTATATTTATTAGCTATGTCTACTGTTGAATTGTATGCTCCCAATATTTCAGAACTTCCTCCTATTTTCCATCTCCAAGATGTGTTACCATAATTGGCACATGTAAGTACTGTATCCTCTCCACATTGACCGCCTTTTGATATTCTTGGTTTATATTTCCCACTGTTACCACCTTTAAATGGAATATTATGACTTTAAATAGTATAGTTCATACAAAATTTCAAAAAAAATAAGACGATCAATTCACAGTTCACATATCTACAATATTTACTTTTTTTTAATTGGCGGCCATCTTTGAAGGCAAATACCAGAAAAGTGCTTAAAATGTATTAAACAAAAGATAACTTAATCATGAAGTTGTAAAAAACATAAGCACATCAGGTTTAAGAAAGTGTAGTTGCACTTATATTTGGAATAGTCAAATCAAAAGTATAAATATCTTCTACACGGGATGCTATTTGTATATCCCAGTTTCTACCAATGCTTGTCAAATTTGCTACCAATTCAAAACAAGGGAGGTAAATATTGTACATGTGAGAAACTTATTTTTATAAAAATATACATAATAAATATAACATTGATGGTAGAGACTAGTTCAGTATTCATTAAGAATCAAACCTGTGTTAGCTGCCAACTCCGGACAAAGGCCATGTCATTCTTTTATAAACCTCCATTGATTATTTAGAACAAAATGACCTCGAAATAAAGAGCACCTGTCAATAATGGCCACATTATGTCTTACTTAAATGCGGTCTTCCTCCGCAGGTTCGGCTGCACGTACATTATAAACATATATTCTAGTTTACCCCTAGTTAATATAAACATTTCAAAAATCAACTCATGCATTTATTACTCTAAGATTATTACGACATTATATCCAAAAGTAAACAAGTATACTATTCATGTCAATATTCACATGACAGACGAATGACACGAAAATACGAACT
Source organism: Lutraria lutraria (assembly GCA_964023205.1). Lineage (NCBI taxonomy): Eukaryota > Metazoa > Mollusca > Bivalvia > Venerida > Mactridae > Lutraria > Lutraria lutraria. The sequence goes on along the minus strand of OZ026839.1, from coordinate 10,137,381 downwards.
CAAATCAAATAGAAATAACGATTAATTTCGAAAAACAAACGACAATAATGAATCGATAGTCTATGAATTAAGATGCATGTATATGAGATACTTACATTCAATTCGTAGATATATCCATCCACTGTGTTCACTCCCTAGGTTGCATAGATAGTTGTTGTCGTCTGTCTGAGCGCTTGTGTTGTGTATTATAAGCGTAAGTACATTGTTTTCAACGTATGCCGTATATTTATTCTCTCTGTGTACTTTTTCATTGTTTTCTCCCATTATACGAAACTGCCCACCTATGTTCCATCCCCAATATCCTAAATCACCACCATAAGTAGCGCAGGTAAGCATTGTATCCTCTCCGCATTGTCCGACTTTGGATACTCTTGGTTTATATCCCGAAGTGACACCACCTTAAAGAAAATACTACAACTTGGATTTGTTATTTAATTTATACAGTTACCATAAAATACTAGTACATTATTTTCATACAAATTTACACATTATATAAGTGGAAGTTTTACAAATTTAGTTTAGGTTAGTAATGGTAGTATGAACATTATATATCCGCTAGCGTTTGTTTCAGAATCACTATAGGCATAGAGGCCCATGCGAATATTTATTATCAAATTCGGTCCCGAATTGGATTCTAACTCACAGCGGTTAAGGGCTAGTGATTGCTAATCAGAGCCTATAACCACTCGACAACAGAGTCCCATTGCCAAGCGCTTAATTGACTGGGTCATTACGATAAACCCATACACAAACAGAGCTCTGAAGGCACTGCATGCTGTAGTTCGGAACTACTAAGTCGTCATAAGTTTGATTATTTGCAACATTAGCCTCAAAGATGTGAACACATTATTTTATAACTCCTTAATTTTGACTGAACTTCCGCTGCGTAAAATTGATATTACCAGGTACTCTACATTACATGGGTAATATATATATACCCTTTACTGTTTTCCGGTTTAAATGTTCAATTCATCGATATCAGTATGGATTTACTGATTGTTATTTTGAAAATTCGAGGACATTAAAGCTGATATTGTGATCATTTAAAGTCCCATAAGCATATAATTGCGTCGGTCGTAATAGTTTCTGTGTGTTCTATAACAGAGGAATCCGGTGGGTTTTCCTCCCATGCATACTTTTTAACAAGAAAACATGTTTCCAAAACCACTATCGTATTTTTTTCAATATCATTGTAATAAATACTATTTATAGAACAGCTGTGTTTTCCCATGCGCACAGCGTAAAGTGGCGTCACGCGCTCTACACAAATGCAAAATTCACAGCGTAGTGAGTGTTTTTAGAAGAAAAAAGGCTTGTTTCGTCGGTAATTATTATCTTGGGATAATATCAGCAATTGTTTGTTATTTGCATATATATTTTTATAGCAAAATGCTCATGGGGCTTTAAAGCTTTTGTGGAAAAAACAATCAAGATAAATCACAAAGATAAATCTGTAAATGTATTCAAATTAAATCCTTTTTTATTCATCCGTGTAGTAGACAAGCCAAATCTATTTCTAACGTTCGTGATTCTTACAAATAATCTGTCGTTGATTATGTAATATCATCTGCCCATTTTATGATTTTAAAAAATTTAGACTCATCAATTTCAGCTGTGCATTGTCCATGGCAGTTAATTTTGTCCTTCAGACACATTGTAACTTTTCAACTAATGATGCACCTAAATCTCTAAGATAGAACGAATTAAAAATTGGTCTAATGACCAAGCTCAGTTATTTACTGATAACATCAATATGACACATGTTGCTACTCTTGTAGAACAATCAGATAACGGTGGTATGGACAAATGTTCCATTAACTGTGTTGTTAATGGTTTTGAAGACGTTGAACTTGAAGCAGCTAAGAAAACGTTTGGTGTAGAGTAACATGGGGCAGGACGCGTACATTAAGCTTTTTTCTATGGTGCAGTTACTTACTTATGGCTAATCTAAAGGAAAAGCATATACTTGAAAAGCTTTTAATACAGTCCGTCATAGTTTTGAAATTAATGGAGAAAAATAGTACATAACAAATTTGATATGACATGTCTGCCGTTGTTATACTTATATTATATGCAGATGATTCTGGTCTTCTCGTCTCAGGTAAAAGTAGGTCCAGTAGAGAAAAAGCTCTTGAAGATCCAATCATAACTGATCGGGCATTTCCGTAACTGAGACATAAGTGTAGGATTACAAATTTTGGTTATGTGGTTCCGGTCACTACTTTTCAAATACTAGGTATACCCGATTTCAAGAATTATTCTCAGAATTTCAGACCTTCAAACCTATTTATCGTTCGCTGTGTTAATAAAATAGACATCAGTTCTCATTTAAAGAGAATCAAGTAGTTTCCATCCTTTGATTCCCGAAATGGAAAGTAGCCCGCTAACAACGAAAACAAAATGGCGGCCTACCTATTATGTCCCGCGGAGGCACTTTCGTTGGACAAACGCCGAATTCCGATTGTTGAAGATCTTGTCAGTCAATGGTTAGTAGAAAATAAGTTGTCTCTACATTTAGGTACGAGAAAACCATTGGTGCTAAGCATCAAAGGGTGCCGAAAATAATTTAGTCAACATCACTTAATTCTACGGAAGCCTATAAGGGCCATTTTGTCTTAGGAATTCTGAATTATGCATTTTGTGTTCTGAATTAGGTATTGTGAGTAATGAGTTAGGTCCTATGGCTTAGTTCTTATGTCTTACGCGATAAAAGGGCAAAGCAGCGGCAAGATGGCAAAACAATGGCGGACTAGACCTAATTAAATCACTCTTCAAGTAAACGTGCATAATGTATCTCAGTGACAACACAAATAAATACGTTACACAAACGTGTTTCATTTACTGTTGGACAATCTGACTATCAGTATCATTTGTTGACGTCATTCACCCTGAAAGTACCTTTTGGCTTGACGGGTCACATGTTTAAAATGGGCATGTTACACATCCACCAGACTGTAACAATATCATACATTGACGAATTTTAAAATACTTTGTTAGTTGATCACCACCATGAGTATGTATGTTCCAAACAAGCCGCATGTCCAACGAAGTATTATTATCTATTCACATACGAAATTGCTGGTTAAAAGACACACTCAAAGTACAGACACAACAACATCACGTACCATGAACTCTAGTTGTATTTTTTCAGACTGAATTTGAAAATAAAATGTACAACTTGGACAAATAGTGAGCAATGTGCAAGTACCATGTCCAAATGTCTGAGGTCAAGGACACGTTTGCAATATTTTTGTATTTACACCATGACTCACACACTACGGGCTCGACATGTTGCCCTTGGCTATATTCCTCATATTCTTCAAGGTCAAATAATACTAGCTTGCGTTGTACTGTTTTGTATTATACTTAAGCTATAACCAAAAAAAAACAATGACAGACAGAAGTTATAAGACTTAAGACAATTTATTATACAGAAAACATAATTCATAATACAAATGGCATAATTCCTAATACAAAAGACATAATATAAAGGGCATAATTCATAAAACATATTATATAAGACATAATTCCTAATACAAAAGACATATTATATCTTTGTTTATTTTGTGTAATGCCCGTTTTAAAAAAAAGTATGATATGTATGTCTTTAAACATCATTTCATGCTTTTGGCACCCTTGTGTGGATTGCATCCCTTTTGAGAAGGACGTATCCATGGTCTGTAGAGAAATGACCATTTATTATCAATGAGGTTATACTTGGAACAGAAAAACTGTCTTTACTGAGTGACTCTTCATTCGGCAGCTCTTCACTGACTGGCTTTTTTAAGTTCTCAAGTACAAATAATATTGTGATGAATAGACACCGATAGTTTTCAAATAGTCTTGAAGACAACATTCTTTTCCATCATTACTGCATTTCAATGACTTCTCCATTATAAGAGGACAGTATAACTTTCATGTCTGCTAGCTCACCCATATCATTTTTCCCATCAGGAAAGAAGATTCTCTTGGTATAATTGGTCACTGTTTCGACAGTTTGCTCTTCGTCCCTGTTGAATTGATAGATTATTGTGCCCCCTCCTCTCTGAGCTGTCACTTGTCTGTATTTTCCTCTCGTTTGATGAAGGCATCCAATCTGTAGTTTCAACAGTGGGTGTCTTCCATTACCCCTTGGTCTCTAAATTGATAAGATAGATATATATGAATATAAATTTACAAAACATGTTTCCGGAGGATCGATGTGTTTGAAAACGAAAATTGAAAGAATATTAGCCTTGTAAATGTAGAGCTGCTATTCTAAATTTCAGCCAAATAGTGTTTAACGATGTTCATTTAGTAAATAACGTATGTCAACTGTTAACATTTCAATACTTACCAACAATCTTTATTTTCGTATGAACTCCCGCTCTCCGCGCCAATTTGAAGCAAATATATATACAAGTTATATGTCATAATGCATAATTACTAAGACAAAAGACAAAATACGTTAGTCTTAATTCAGAATTCTTAAGACAAAATGGCCTAATAGGTTTCCGTATATTTCAGTGTCATTACGATTATGCCTGTTCAGTCTGGTATCATTGTCTTTCAATATTTCTTTAAAATTCGTTAAGTTAATGTTACACAGAATAAGCTAATCGGGTTTGTTCTTGACCTTGATCAAAAGTCTCACATTTGTTTAGAACATTTTGTTTGCTTATCTCGCTACCTGTCAATAAACGTGTAGACCAGATTAATATCTGTCGTGTTTTGAAGATGAAGCATGGTTTGGTCCCTGATTATGTGGGAGAACATTTCATCTCTCAGGACTTTGGCCATGCGTTTAACTGAGACAAGGTTAAGTCATATAGGTGCTTTTGCTGTCCCTAAAGGCAGAGGTTTTGGTTCTATAGATGTATTTTTGTTCTATTGGATATTGATTACGGAATAGTTAACCTGGTAGAATCTCTTTGATTGGTAAGTTATTTTTTAGGAATCATTTTCTTGAAAGTTTAAATAATTGCAATAGTACTTTTAATATTCATTCTAAGATTTTTTTCGTTATAGAAAATGATATTTTCCAGCAATGTAGATCAATCATGACGACAATTGCAAGGATTTGGTGCCGCTCGTTGACGATAGAAAACAACGTATGTCCTGTGTGTAGAACGATATTCCAAGAGGAACTAGTCCATGTGCTTACAGAATGCAACAAATATAATAACTTGATGCAAACATTTCTTCGTGATATACAAACAACGTTCAACGAGGAGTTATCAAGTGTATTAAACAATCTCAATTTACATGGACTCTAAAACTGTTAGGCGTACCTTTAGAGCCGCTGCCTAGCAATGAAGATAATACAGACTTCCTTAAACGGTGCTACACATTCAGTGTGAGCTGCATTAAACAGTACTGATTAAATATTTTATCTTCACCGTGAATTCAATTACGATAATCTGTTATAAAATATACACGATATACTAAGATATGTAACTTCTTATATATATTTCTCTTTGTATTTGATTGTATATATGTTCTAATACTTTGTGTTAATATATGCTCAGATATCTCCTGATAATAGGAAGAAATAAAGATATTGAAAGATTGAACTGTAATATTCTCTCTCTCATGTTTTTAGTCTATCTACAGAAATTTCGATTCTTAATTAATGCAATATTTAAATATACAAATGTACATGTATATAAATATTTTTAGCCATAATGTATTTATCAAGTATTAGTAATATTTAGGTGCAATAGTGTTCTGATATTTTAAAATTTCTTTATGTCATGCCACCAACACAAGGACCGCAATGGAAATAAGAGGTATCTCTTTTTTGTGCTATCCTTGGTGTTGGTGTGCATGTCATAAATGATTTATTCTCATGTATGTAATTTTATTTACTGTACATGTATTTTATATTTCTGTGTTATGTACTCTTTACCGAAATAAATCTATATAATATGATCTAATTGTAAAATTGGAAATATTATCACGAAAAAAAATCCTGACTGTCTTTTGAAAATGTTTCTACTTTATTGTTCGTATTGAACTAGAATATGTTTCTTGCAGAACTTCTAAGCGTCTATACGGAATATATACGCATTACGATGTATTTAAATAAGTGCCTACTTACTTGCTCCAAGTGTTTGCCTAAAACTTCCCAAAATAAGAACGACGTAAAGAAAGGTCATATCTGAACAGCATTTCACAGTATGTCACAAAGTGCGTCAAGTGAGCTGTATGTATACTTGTATGTATAAACCTTAACAATGATCAGCGTTTATCAATCATCTAACGCAGGAATTCGAATATTGAAATAAAATGTTATCGTGATATCCATTTCCATCTTTAAGATATTGTCCTGGACGTCCATATATATGACCTATTCAACCAGGTAGTTTCATTGACTACTGATTTGATAAATGTACTACACCAAAGAACAATAGTTGAAATAGACGTTGTCTATTCAACCTTTTATATACAGATACAAGATATACTTAATATTCATTTCTAATCTAAAAGGTTTTACCCTAAAATTTATAGAACGTGTAAGCTGCTCTATAATTGACTACTGGTGATTTATTTCTGTACTGTATAGTATACCATCAAATGCATTGGAAACAGTAAATAGTGTAATTATCTTTTTTTTAAAAAAAGGTTCTACACACATGAAAAACAAAAACATCAAAGACAGTCAAATTATTAAATAATTACCGTACATAGTAGAGAAGATGATTAAAAGAATTAAATGCAATTAAGGTATTGGGACCCTAAGGTGGAACCAAACGTTTTATTTGCACTTGTAATTAAATCATGATCATCAAATTTATACCTACATGTAGGTAATTTTATTCTCCGCTATTAAAATTTTATTTCATTAAATATCTACATGAATTGATAGAGCGATAAATATTTTCAGAGAGGCACTTTAAATACCGTAAAAATGACCGTTTTGACGTCGAAAACGACGTAATTTCAATCGTTTGGTTCCACCTTTATACATTATTTTTGTATCTCTTGGAAACATATTTAGGGTGAAAAGCGTGTTTTCTTTTAATTAGGTGATTTTTGTGGGTATTTATTGGCTAAATAATGCTAGAAATGTGAACATTTTCTGACCCTAGGGTTACTTTAAGCTGTATTGTGCAACAATAAGCCTGCAGAGGTATGTGTTTCTTGCTTTTATTATATGCTTGTTAGACATGAAGGACTAGATTTCTATTTTAAATATAAGTTATGTCAATTAAAAATATTTCAGAGCATGATTTTTCTTGATTTTTTGCAAAAGATGCTCGTAAATAATACGTCTCCGATGAATTGAAAAAATAAGAAATGTGTTTCTTTTTCATATACATATGTAATGCACTAATATAATTATGATACTTTTTGGTATACTTACATACAATTATGTAAAATACACAAACAAATGCAATTTCCTATGCAAATTTATTCTAAATAATGAAATTATGATCATCAGTTATTGATCCATGATACACAGGGTTTAGCCGTATAGAAGGGTATAAACTTTTCTGCCAAATAAAGCATTCTTTTAAAAAATTGCATGGCCAAACTTCTTTATAACCTTGTTATTTATATCTTAAAAAGTTATCAAAGAAAAAAAAATAGATTTGAACACCTTCGGATTTTTGGAGTTAGGATCATAATACCTTAAGGAGAAAACACTGTAAGCACTAGCAAATGTCCTACCTACCATTTCTCCTGGGGGTCAATGTCCGCATGACCAACTTTTCATTGGAGGGGGCAAATATCCGCTGAGGGGGGGGGGGCTAATGTTTTACACTTATTTTGGAAGACACATTGTCAAAGTTGTGCTAGCGGACACCGACTGGTGAAGGCTACCCTGTTAATAACGATCAAAATTGTCATTGATTATTTAGAATAAAATGACCGCCGAATAAAGGCCATCAATCAATGATCATGAAGGTCTCAATTTGTCTTTCCCAAGGGTTGCCTTTGTTCACGCGTTTGATTGTATATAGACAATCCCATTATCCCACCATGAATATATTTATTATCAAGGATTATAGTCTAGATAAGAAAATGTATACTAAAATTGTATTTTCTGTTTCCTAACGAATATATTTTCTCAACAATCATATTCATACAAATATTTCTGTTTTATTTTACAGTAATGTTATTCTAATCAGGTACTCTGTATTGTACAACTATAAATATCGTATAGCATATAGAGTCCCTGCTCATGTCTATCTACAAACTGGGAACAACATACAGACCCAGCTACCAAGCTACCTTACAGCTACATACAATATACAAAAAAAACATACATATTAAAAACTGAACTGTCGCAATAAGAAAGGCTAAATGAAATTCTAATGAAAATGAACAAGTAACAACATTTAGCAAGTTTTGTTCCAGGAACAAGTTAATTATCAATGATTAGTCTCCATTGTAGCTCCATTGCACCAAAGGTTTACACACTCCACAGCAAACTCCTCGTACTGGTTACGTCACGCTTTGCTACTTTAACGTTTCTGTATTGATCAGGGGAAGTAACCGCTGTGTAGAGTTTGGCTCCGCAGAAATATTACAAACGCATGCCGAATAATAAACATTAAAAATGGCAGCCTCCATGCTCACGTGAAAATCAATGTTTACAATATATACGAAGCTCAAATTATTCGGGTTTTGCTTGAATGTAAATACAACTAAAATGAGTACATTTATTTCGAGGATAAATAGAATCACTGGAAGAATGGAATGGGATTTTAGAGAGGATGATTACGATTATAAACAAGAAATTGCAAGGTACATTAATTTTCATCTTATTAATTTCGTTATCTAGCAATTTACGCCTCCTTTACATTAGAGGATTTCTGAATACAATTGATTAGAATAGTGTCCAGGAAAATAATTTTATTGAACAGTCTGCTGTTGAACAATCAATGTAATATCAATGTAAAAGGGCATTAAAGTAAATTCGGGAACGAGAAAAATGTGGACCTCACCAGCGATTGACCATATTCCTACAATCACTACACAGTGTACACTCCTCCCCCTTTTACTTATTAGAGCTCACCAGCTCTTCAGTTTGATACTCCATGCCTTTTGCATGAGTTCGTCAAACACTGCTGCCACCATTGAAGTAAATTCGGGAGCGAGAAAAATCTGGTCCTCACCAGGGATTGAACCCAGGACCGTTTGCACAGTAGGCGGACACTCAACCTCATCGCTAAAGAGTTAACTCTTCAGCAAGGCTGTTGAAAGTGGCCATATTCCTACAATCACTACAGCATCAAAGTTTCAAATCAAGGACTTATATACAAACATGGATTCACAACTTCCGTATTAACAGTTAAAAGTAATCAAATCCGGCGGTAATAACATGCAAATCAACGGGATTTCATGCTCTTGTTTACAAAAGCCAAAATACGAAAATATTCGTGATGATCTGAATGTTAATAACACCGAAAATATCTGTGGTATTCCGAATGTTTAATCTCAGAGATAAAAGGATTATAATAGATGTTCGCCATCTTGGAATTTAAAATGTTCAACTGATGACTTTTTCAATGCTTATACTTAGACTTTGTGGATTATAAATGTATCTCAATATCTTTAAGGAATTTGTTGCATCCTTTACCAATTTCCCGTGCCCACTTGTCAGAGTTTTTTAGTTTAATCAAGTTTGTAAACACCCGATTACAGCTGTCGGACATTGCTGAGTATATAGCAATGCATTGTGGGATCGTCTTAAGATATCGTTTGAGCTTTTTTTAGCAGTTGCGAATCAATATATGTATATAAGTCCTTGTTCAAACCCACTAAAAAGAAACTTCATCATCATCATTTCTAGTAATCGCATCCCTCTAGGTAGAGTATTCTTGCGATATGGATTAAAATACTATCCATGCGCAGCAGTCAGATCAGCTACATACACGTAATCTTGTACTGTTGAACTTGTAAGAATTCTAACTTGATAATCACACAATGCATCAATGTTCTAATAAAAGTTCTATTAATATTAATACCACCGAAAATTTCTATTTAGTGTTAATGAATTCACGATTTTATCAATACATCAGATGGTACTTGGGTCCTTTGAATAAGGAAACTCCCATTGCTCAACACCAAATTTGGGAATTTTATAGACTTAAACTGTAATAAACAATAAAATAGTGCTATTAAATAGTTTTATAAAGTTTTCATTATTTAGTTTGAAAAACATGTTGGCACTTTTTTGTTCTGTAGGTCAGCATATGCAGACATGTTGCATGATACTGAAAGGGTATGTAAACTATTTCTTTTCCTTTTATTTGTATATAATTAGTCATTCATTAATTGTTCTAATTTCACTATGATTCTAAGTCTCTAACTGTGTTAACAAATGAAATTCTCAATTTTTCCATTAAGTTCATTTACATAACTATTGGTAGTAAATACCTTATTCTACTACTGTTCTAGTGGAGAATAAATAGAATAAGTTGAACATTGCAAAAATTGTAGTTTACAGTTATACATTTTTTCCCAATTTTTATTAAAACACTGTGAAAATTCCCAATCCCAAGGGTACGGGTCATATTCCCAAAATACCAGGAAAAAACCTGAAGTTGTTATGTTTGTACAATCTATTTCATTCTGCAGTAACTGTTATAAATTTTTATCATTTTATGAGCATGATGGTATTAAAGATAAAATGCATTTAATGACCTGGATTTTTTAGAATCAACTTTACTACAAAGGGTTAGAAGTTGCCATATCTCGAATGAGAAAGCAAGGTCGTTCTGTTCATGTCCTAGACATTGGAACTGGTACTGGTTTATTATCAATGATGGCAGCACGTCTTGGAGCTGATACAATACACGCTTGTGAGGTGATAGTTGTGTTTATGATGTTTTTACATCCCCTCATCAAATAATGATTTGAAATTACAGTTGAATCTCGTTATGTCAAACTCGCTTATATCAAAATTTCGGTTATGTCAAACTGTTTCTTTGGGTCCCGATTTTTTTGCTCTTTATCTATATGAAATTAATCCGCTTACCTCCAATTCACTTATCTCAAAATTTCGTTTATGTCAAAGTATATTTTTGTCCCCTTAACTCTAATTAACATGTAGTTTGAGTTGTTTATCTCATAGTTGGAGCTGATCGACGAACAATGGACGCTTTCACACCTATTGTGACATTTTGCTAATTGAACTTAATGCTCCGGGAGATTTACAATCATGTGACAAACGGAAACCGTAAGTGTAGTACGATTACTCGCCATCTCTGACAGTGTTGGATTTCAATCTTAGCAAAATGATCATAGCTTGATAAAAATAATTCATTCCGAAAGTATGATCGACTTTGCAAGGAACACGCTCATCTTACTTTGTGTACGGAAAGCGTACATATCCGAAAATATGTGAAGCTAGACTCATCGTGTTTTCGAATTCTTACAACAAATTTCAATATGCGTGATAATTTATTATATTACAGCCCAAAATTCGACCTAACATACTCTTTCTTGTGAAAAATATCTGAAGTTGGGACATTGATTAATATGAATTATTATGAATAGATGCATATTTTGTTTCTTCTCTACGTATGTACGTGATTTATTCAAGCAAAACGAAAGTAACATACAAGCATATTGTAATAAAGGCTATACACAAAAATACTTTAAAAATGTATAATTATACTATATTTGTTTATCTCAAATTTCGCTTATCTCAAACTAATTTCCACGGTCCCTAGGAATTTGAGATAACGAGATTCAACTGTAGCTTAAGAAAAAAAATCTTATAGTGTTCTTGAAATGAAATTATTCTATTGATACATCATAATGGTACATGATACAATGAATGCACCATATTTTGCTTTTTTTCTTCAAATTTTTGTCCTTTTTCTATTTTTCTTTAATACACGAAAAGACAACAGGTATTTTTTAAATTTTATTGTATCCGGACCAACTAGTTTTTACACTAGTCTTTTAAAAAAAAATCTCATTGTGTTCTTGAAATGAAATTATTCTGTTGATACATCATAATGGTACATGTTACAATGAATGCATCATATTTTGAAAAAAAAAAAATCAATTTTTTGTCATTTTTCTATTTTTCTTTTATATACAAAAAGACAACGGGTATTTTTCAATTTTATTGTATCCGGACCAACTAGTTTTGACGCGATTAGTCTTTTTCAGGGATGTTTTTCCTATAGCTAAAATTATTGTCTTACAATTATCTGTTGTATTAAATACAGGCATTTACACCAATGGCTGAATGTGCTTCTAAAATCATACAACAAAATGGTTTTGGTGACAAAATTAAATTGATACCCAAAAGATCAACAGAATTAACTGTTGGAGAAGGTAGGGTCCTTATTCAGGTTCTGTTACATTTTTGCTATATCTTAGTTACTTACTTGTTGATATTTATAATTAAACTGATCATTAATTAGAAGTATGATGATAAGTTCTGTAGTTGCATTAGTTTTTACTTTGACTTTATTATTGTGTTTAGTGTGAAGTTTAACAGTACATCATAAAACTATTTCTGAATGATGGCACTGGTTTCTGTGGCAATAAATATTGTACGTGGAATCATTAATTTTCATTGGGGATTTAATTTTGTGGATTCTGTGGGTCGGCTCATCCACGAAATCAAATCCCCATGAATTTAAATGCAGATATTCAGCATTTTTTCAAAAATCAAAATCCATGAATTAATGTCCCCACGAAATAGCCAGTTTAGTAAAAACCATGAAAATTGAACCCAACGAAAATAAATGAAAATACAGTATTTCTTTATTGTATTATTGTTACAATGTAATTAATTACCACTATTAAGTAAATTATTGAGTGTCAGGTAATAAATTTAGAAATGTAACAGGATAATTTTTTCAAATAAGTATTATTGTATAAGATCAAAATTATGCATAAGTATTCAGGGAAAAAAAACGGTTTTATTGTCTTTCTTTTTGTCAGGTAAAGATCTTCCTAGAAGAGCCAATATTTTAGTTACTGAAGTATTTGACACGGAACTGATTGGAGAAGGGGGTGTAGGCACATACAATCATGCTCATAGAGAGTTACTGGAGGTGAGTGGACTTAAAAAAGATACCTATTTACATATACATGTATATGAGAGCTGAACTTCATCCAAACAATATTTATTATGCCCCCTTTCAAAGAAAAGGGGGTACATTGCTTTGCTCATGTCGGTTGGTACGTCTGTAACCAAACCTTGTCCGGGCAATAACTAAGAAAAATTTGCCCTAAGCTCCTAAGAGCTATTTGGTTGGGATGTTTGTCATCACATGTAGATGAACCCTATTGATTTAAGGTCAGTAGGTCAAAGTCATGCTATCCAGTTGACCTTTAGGGGGCGTCTGTGTTTCACAATGTTTGTCCAGTATTCTAATCTTGCTTTCAGCATAAAAATTGTTCAATTATTGTGTCATTTGAGTTAGTTACCCACAGATCCCAATTAAACCAATATTTCAGTTTTCCAAGAAAATGTGCCCCTTCCCAATTTTTTTTAAAAAGGCCCTGTAAAGTCTAGCTATATTCGTAGAAACATTTTCAGTGATTGAAAATTAAAATTTCTATTCCACCGTATAGATAGATCGGGGGCGTATTGTCATTGGCCTGTCGGTCTGTTTGCTTGAACTAAATCTTTACCTTGCCTATAAAATCAAAATGCTCCTTCCTACTGTCATCAAACTTCATTTGTTGGTTCCTCAGGACAACCTCTACAGGACCTGTGAATTTTTAGGTCAAAGGTCACCGAGCATTGTGTTTTTAAAAATGCATCTTGTTTATTAAATGGCTTTAGTGAAATTCTTGGAAATCAAGCTCAGGTACCAACATTTGTATCCCAGAATATATACCAGTAGTCAAATAAATGTGGTAAATGTATTCTGCTATTTTCCTTGACTTGTCCTTACTTCAAATATTGTGTAATACTGCATGTTGAATGTTGCTTTATATTTTGCAGAAAGACTGTTTAGTGGTTCCCTCTTTTTCCAACATGTATGTTCAACTTGTCTCATCAGATCTTGTAAAACGTTGGAACCAGATACCTGACATTGAAGTAAATGGACAAAGAGTTACTGCCCCTGATGAGATCTTGGCGTGCGGAGGAGCGCCTTCTTTACATGACCTTCAACTTGATCAGTTACCCAGAGATACATTTACTGCTCTCACAGACCCTGTAAAAGTTTTCAGGTACCACTTAACTTGTATCAGAAACCAAGATTTTGTATCAATTTGTACTTTATTTCTGCACTACTTGTTGGCTTTTTTGTATGAATCGTCAGCTGATTTTATTAATACATAGTTCCCACATCTACAATATTTACCTCCCTTGGCAGCCATCTTCGTAAAGAAAGCTATCTAAACTTGATCTGAGGTTATAAAACTTGAGATCGGTCTCTCAGCTCAATTCTCATGTTTTTTGTCATTTTTTTTTTAATTATTAAATGATGATTTAACAAGTTTATGTTAATTACACATCATTATGTCTGCAAAATTGATCTTAATATGTATTTAATCTTTTCAAGCAAAATGCAATGTACTACGAAAATGAATTTTAGATTTGAGCTCTGAGACTGTTCTCAAGTTTTATAACCTCGGAGCCTGGACTATATGGTTAGATTGCATAATTCTTGGTCTTAAAATCTTCACCATCCTAAAACAGAGATTCAGACAACATTAGAATTGACATAATTCTGTAAGTTGGTTGACTCTACAACAGCCTGAGAATTACCAGACTGAATAGCATAATTATATAGAAAATGCTGAAAGCAACCATTTGCCAGTCTTAATCCTTTTTATACATCCAAAGGTAAGGGTGTAATGATACACTCGACCCATGATACGGTACAAATCATGATACAAGGTGAATGGTACAATTCATATCACAATACTCATCTTTTAATAGATGAAAACTTACAGACTGTTTAAACTATTTAAAATTTATTACAAGTTCACAACATGGAATAAATGCAAACTAGAGCATGAACTGTCACTTTTCAAAAGTTATATGTTAAAGCTAAATGTGTTTTTCTGTAAAATGACTCCAGATCTTAGAATTAAATGTCACCGGAGGTGATTTTAGCTCAATTGAAGATGCTGGAATATTCCGTACCATGCCGACCATTCCGGGTTGTGTGATGTATCGTGAAACGAACTGGACCAAACATCTACGATTAACCGTTCAACGGTATATCATTACACCCTTACCCAAAGGGCAGTATTATGATATGATGCCAGCGTCTGTCCTTCCGTTAGCAATTTCGTGACTGCTTTTTAACTATTTAAACCTACGAAGGGTTTGAAGAACTGGCTAGTTTCAGTTGGGACAGGATGATAGACAGGTATTGCATAATTTAAGATAGCAAATAGGTTTGAAAATTCAGTTGTGCTATTACTCTGTAAATGCAGCTGATAATTAATATGATATAATATTATTATGAATATTTAACTTTCAGGTTCGATTTTACTGGTAAAACTCCACTACCATGTGACAACACTTCCATTATAGACTGTAAGATGTTAGAATCTGGTTCAATTGATGGTGTATTCATGTGGTGGGACCTGGAGATGGATCAAAATGCTGATATAATCCTGAGCTGTGGTCCAAGGTGGGCTCATCCCACCCCTAATAACATGCAGGTATTGTGAGATTTTATTAAAATGGCTGTCTGTCAAAGCTGCATAATTTCACGGTAGATTCATGTGTTTACTTTTAGCTGTAGTGGTATTTGATAACTTTCCTTTAAGCTTCGTTATATCAGTTGTCGAACATTCCCCAGTTGTGTATTTCCTCTTTATTCCCCATTTGCATCTTTTGTGTATTCCTTCCCCCTTTTACCAGCCTCCAGCAACTTCCCTTTTTCCAAAAAAAACCCTGATGTACCATATATTTCACTTTTTAAGTTATGTATGCTTCTTTGTTTTAAACAGTGGAGGGATCATTGGATGCAGGCTATATATTATCCTTATAGTCAGGTGACTGTTGCTCGGGGCGATGAGATCAAACTCATAAGTAAACATGATGAGTACAGCCTATGGTTTGATGTGGCTAGACAGTCCATGTGAGTAACATAATTCTATACAGTCAAACCTGTGAACAAAAGCCACTTTTAGGAATGTCATAATGTGACCTTTATTATCATGTGGCCTTTATTTGGAGGTCATTTTGTTTTAAATAATCAATGATGTTTTTTTTTAATAGTATGGCCTCTATTCACAGGGTGACCTCTATTCTGAGGTGGCCCCTAACACAGGTTTGAACACAAATTCATTCTACAAGTAGTTATAAATCAAGAATTTCACTGTATATAGGTGATATTTTTGTGTGGTAAGGATATTTTTTACATAAATTCGACAATGTACAAGTATGTAGTAGTTTTGCTGAAATTCATAATTTTTTTTGTTGATATTTTTTTGAAGAATTAAAAAATAACCGTCATCTCAATATAAAATGTTTCCCTCCTGAAAAATGAAATTGTTTTTGGATACTGAACGATAGCTTTGCTTCAGCTTTGCAAAGCCGTCACTTGCTGTTTAAGTTCACATAAGTTGTAAGTGATCATAGTTCAAATCTTATAGAACATCTAAGATAATTATCAGGTAAGATGAAAATCAATTGTATATGTATTTATTCACCGGAATTTTGTTTAGATTTCACATAAGATAACCTCAAGATGATAAATTTCATTTCCTAGTTATAATTGTTTAATTATCAGTTTATCTTCCAGCAAGGACATATGTCCTGAAGAACGCCCTATTTGTAGATGCATGGCTCATATAACGTATGGAAGGTCACGTATGGCTTTGTTGAGTGACCCAGATAGAAACAATGTCTTTATTAAAGCATTGACTAAGGTAACTATATGATGAGACCTTTAAATTGT
Organism: Lutraria lutraria; assembly: GCA_964023205.1. Taxonomy (NCBI): domain Eukaryota; kingdom Metazoa; phylum Mollusca; class Bivalvia; order Venerida; family Mactridae; genus Lutraria; species Lutraria lutraria. The sequence continues at coordinate 10,120,549 of OZ026839.1, read as the reverse complement.
CTCTGCCATGTTCAGTTACCTGTCATCCCTAGACTTTGTTATTTTTTTAGTTAAGCAGTACTTTAATCAAACTATATTAATGTTATGATAGATTTGAGTAATCATGACATCAGTTGATTTTCTTCCCAATTTTAAATGCATCAATATACAGTGCAACCTCTCTAGTGCAGCCCGATCTTGAGCATCAACCTCCCTTCAACAACAGCATCATTTTTTCCCACTGCACGTTTGAACTATTTATTTAACCTCTCCAGAGCAACGACCTCTCAACAACAACATAATTTTGCTACTCCCAAAGGGTGTTGCTTTGGAGAGGTTGCACTCTACTGTATTTATTGGAGCAACAATGGAGCCTATTCCCATTAGACAGAGGTGAATAATTAACAGACAAGCAGCCCTTTTTAAAGGTTTTCGGGAAGGGTGACGGGGCCTTTTTAAGGGAATTTTGCACACAAAAAAAGTCAAATTGAGGAAAAATAACTAAGTAAACAATCACAGTGTAAAAAGATATTTTGGTTGGGGAATTTCTTTTCAAATTTGGGGAAAAATTCATACTATTCAGCTTGGGGAATGGGGCCGAAAATCGGCCCTAAATATGCCATAAAAAAGGGCTGACAAGTATTCTATTATCATACTGGTTGTTGTTTATATCCTATCTCAGTATGTCCAGATTATCTATCAAGTGTATTTATCTCCATCTTAGAATACTAGAACCAAGACTTCAAACATTTTGTTACCAGGATACAACCAGGCCAGTCTGAACTCCAATGCAGTATGACCTAGCTCTTTACTTTTGGGTGTCCAACTTAAAAGTTATATAAATGTTCATTGTAATATCCCTTTAACCCTTAAATTGATAATGGACTGTTTCAAAAATTTAAGTTTGAACATGTCTATTCAGTAAATCCGACAGGTTAAGGGTTATGTGCATTGTTTGAAAGTTGCTTTATTATATACATTTTGTATTGATATTAATTTTTTTTTTCTTTTGCTATTTGATAGACATTTTTTCTCTCATGCTATTGTGTATGTATGTTGTACAGTGGCATCTTAGTTTATGTCTACCTGTGGATAGAAGCCACCTGTGATATACAGTGAAACCTGTGAACAAAGGTCACCCTAGGGAAAGACAAACTATGGCCTTTATTCATTATTGACAGGTGACCTTTATTTGGGGGTCATTCTGTTCTAAATAATCAGTTACATTTTTTGTATGTTTTTTTAAAGAATGGCCTTTATTCACAGGTTTGAATATAATGTTTGTATACATTTTTTTCAATATGAAGGACCTATAGACCTCTGATTAGATGTCTTTTTTCTGTTTTCAGTCTTGGTTGATCTTCATTCTCATGTTTGAATGTACACGTATATGAAATATTATTTCTTGATTATTTCAGAATATTACAGCGGAAACAGTGTGTTTGTGTATAAGTGACGGGAGTTTGTTGCCGCTAATAGCTGCCCGTCTTGGATGTAAACATGTTTATGCCGTAGAAACAAACCATATGTGTAATAGAACTGTGAAAAATTTTATTAAGTGCAATGGCCTACAGGATAAAATTACAGTACTGGATAAGAATATTGACGAACTAGAAGCTTGTGATATTCCTAATAAGGTACAAATGCACTACATTGTTAACATATTGCATAATGCTAAAAGGGCTAACTAGGAATAAATGTTTAACAATGATTTATTGATCAATTGACAGTGATTTTGTGAAGAATTTTATTATTTCACTTATTTAGCATTTATCATGTTCTGTCTGTAATGTATATAAGAAAGTACTTCAAATATTATTATAATGAAACATCTCTGAATGTTGATTTAGGGCCTCATGAAGAACTTTTTATATGTATTGTCTTATATAGATATACATGTCTTATTCATGAAAGCATTTAAGACGTAAAAATCATATGGTTTATTTAAGATAAAAATTGTTACGTTCTTTTAATTTTGTTCTTGTGTACCAGTAATTGTTTGCTGTTGTTTTTAAATGATTTAAATGTATGTGTTAACCACTGCATAATACATATACTTCTTAACATTTGTCTCAATTTTAACAGCATTTTGACCTAGTGATTGGGGAACCGGTGTTTCATACCTCTGTTTTACCTTGGGACAACATGTGCTACTGGTACCTGGCTCAGCATGTGCTGAATTCTTCATCAGAAAAGACTAAAATTTTACCTGGAAAAATGACTATATATGGCTGTGCTGTAAACTTCAGTGATTTGTGGAAGATCCGAGCTGATGTTGGTGTGTGTGAGGGCTTTAATTTAAAGGAGTTTGATAAAATCATTCAGGTATACAAAGTCTTATATGTTCAAACATGAAAACAAGGCTGTGTTCTAAAAAATCATTTATATTTACTTAGACACTGCATTAATGTTGCAAAGGTTATAGATTTGGATATGTACAAGTAGTTATTCTTGCAGGCTCTATAACCTAAAAAGGGAAGACTTTATAAGGCCAATGGTTTTAGGTAGAGAAATCTTGATAATTTCAATGTATAATTGCTCGAGTTTGGTGTCTTTCAAGTTTGTGTATACACATAGTACTAGATGAAAAATAACAAGTAATACATAACCATATGTTTCATCAAGTATAGTTCATGTGATATAAGGTACAACATTTCAATGCCAATTCTTTAAAAGTATTAATGACTTGTTCTAAAAATCACACTCAAAAAATGAAATAGCCGATGTAACAATTTTGTGTTCCTAAAAACGTTTAGAAAATATTTTAACAAAAAACAGCTTTTTTTTTTAGTTTAATTTGTTAAGCTTTTTTCTCTACTCAAAGAGGTTTGGTTACATTTTGAACAAACAAAGTACAAAGTAATTTCAAAATATTACAAATAATTATCTCTCTTTATATACTAATAATGTAGGGTCAATGAACTCCTGTATAAATAAAATAAACTATTGACACCAATACATTACTTTCTTGACATAACTTGAGTGTTGTTCACCAATTACTAACTTTGTGATAATGATTACTTTTCATAGTTGATATGTGGCCAGTTTTATATACACCTTATCTGTTTTTATAAACTAATTGATAAAAAAATTCACTGCAGCTGTGATCTAGTGGTTAATTTGCTGGAGTTGTAAACACGGCGATCCTGGTTAGGTTCCTAGTTGCTGCAAGTCATGCCCTTTCATGAATATTTGACATATATGTCCATTTTCCTCCACATGTGGAGAAATTGCAGGTTTCTTGTGAAAGTTAAGTTAGTACTTGTTAGAAAACTGGTTTGGTGAATAAGCTGCTGTATATAACTGATAACTGGTTGAATAACAGCGTTTTACAGTCATCAAATTAGTAGGTTGTCCCCTGCCAGAAAGGATTTTTTTCCTTCTTTAAGTCTTTTGGGGGACAACCCAGTTTTAGAAAGTTTCTTTCAAAAAGTATACAATCAGGCAGCCTGTCATAAAAAAATTAATTCAAAGACTGGTTTAACCCAATTAAATGTAAAAAATTCATTAAAGACCTTTGATTTCCCACTTAACAACAGTGTTAGTCTGGATGAATCAGTTCTATTATTAGATATGAGTCCCATGACTTGATAATCATAGTTATATTAAATACACAAGTGTTTTGTCCTTTTATGTTCTTATGATTGAATGGTACTATTCTAAATGTCAGTGCCCTCTATATTATTTTAAATAAACAATGAGACATGTGGACTTATTACCAGACATACTGAAAATAAAAATGAGTTTGTTTGAAGTTTGCATGACAATCATTTTAATTAATCATCAGCTCTATGTAGTTCAATTGATTGTCTGTAATATTGACTAATTCCTTGTCCATTATTAATTTGGGATGATTTGTGGTCTAGTGTTAAAGTGCTGGACTGTTAAACGAAAAGTTTTTGGTACGAATCTTAGCTCTGCCTTCCGATTTTTTCAGGGATGCTTTTTCAGTGTCCCAATCCCAACTACCAAGCCAAGTACTGTGTTTAGAAAATCACACGAAAACTGGCAACACGTGTATGGGTGCTTTACACCGGGCATGATATAGATCTGGGAAAAACTATTAAAAATAAGAGTTAGGATACTTACGCCCTGTTCTCCAGTATCTTCTCTCCCCCCCCCCCCCTTCTCTGTGGCAGCCCTGAATTAACCAGAGCTGTTGAATGGGTCGTTAAACTACAGATAAACTTGTCCAATTTAAATACTGTGGAATCATTTATTTTCGTTGGGTTCAATTTTCGTGGTTTTTAGCTCACATGTCACAAAGTGACAAAGTGAGCTATTAGGATCACTCTCCGTCCGGCGTCGTGCGTCGTCAAACTTTATGTTGTGACCACACTAGGGGCCACATTTTTAGCTCAATTTAGCAAAACTGGGTCAGAACGTTAATATCAACAAAATCTCGGACGAGTTCGATATTGGGCCATTTTGGGTAAAAAACTAGGTCACCAGGGCCAAATAAGGGAAAACCTTGTGAACACTTTAGAAATCACTGTTTTGACTGGATCTTCATGAAACTTTGTCAGAATGTTTATTTTAATAATATGTAGGTCAAGTTTGATAATGGGTCATCTCCGGTGAAAAACTAGGTCACTAGGGCAAATTGCTGGAAAACCTTGTGAACACTCTAGAAGTCACTGTTTTGATTGGATGATCATGAAACCTTGTCAGAATGTTTGTCTTCATAATATCTTGGACGAGTTCGAACATGGGTCATCTTGGGTCAAAAACTAGGTCGCTAGGTCAAATCTTATGAAAAACCATGTTAACACTGTAGATTTCACAGTTATTATTGGATCTTCACCAAACTTTGTCAAATCGTTTGTTTTAATGATATAACGGTCAAGTATAAATATGGGTCATCTGGGGTCAATAACTAGGTCACCAGGTCAAATCTTAGGAAAACTTTGTTAACACTGTAGATGTCACAGTTTTAATTGGATCTTCACCAAACCTTGTCAGAATGTTTGCCTCAATGATATGTGGGTCAAGGTTGAACATGGGTCAGCCAGGGTCAAAAACTGGGTCACCAGGTCAAATCTTAGGTAAAAATCTTGTAAAAGCTCTAAATGTCATGGTTTTAATTGGATCTTGGCCAAACTTTGTCAGATTGTTTGTCTTAATGATATTAAGGACAAGTTCAAATATGGGTCGTCTGGGATCAAAAACTAGGTCACGAGGTCAAACCTTAGGAAAACCTTGTCTATGCTGTAGTTTTCATGGTTTTGATTGGATCTTCACCAAATTTTGTCAGAATGTTTGTCTTATTTATATGTAGGACAAGTTCTAACATGGGTCATCTGGGGTCAAAAACTAGGTCACCGGTTCAAAACAATGTTTTAATGAGTGAACAGTGATTGTCATGTGAGCGATATAGGGCCATCTTGGCCCTCTTGTTACTAAATTGGCTATTTCGTGGGGACATAAATTCGTGGATTTTGATTTTTGAAAAGAAATGCCTTATCTCTGCATTTGAATTCGTGGGGATTTGAATTCGTGGATGAGCCGACCCACGAAATCCACGAAATTAAATCCCCAACGAAAATTAATGATTCCACAGTAGATAAATACATTCGTCATCACTTCTTGTTTCCTAAGGAGAGTTCTGCATAGAATGAAAAATATGTTTTCCTCATTATTGATCTTCATAAAGTGTGATTGTTTGTGTCATATGTTTCTCTTGAAGAATTTTAGTTGTTTAAGTCCTAGGTTTGAAATGTTAGTATTTTGAAGCCTGTGATAAGCTATTTGGTAAAGCAATTTATAGTCTTTGTCAGTTGTCTTTGTGTTGTTGATTAGTGATATATCTGTGTACACATTCCATTCTTCTGAGCTTAATGCTAGTTAATCTGGACCCTGCTGTATAAAATCTATCTAATGGAGAAGAATTCTGACGTCTTATTATTAATAATTACATCAAGGTCATTCGAAAAACTGGTTATATTAGATTTGTGATAAGCAGCATTCAATTGTTGGTTTCAAGTTGATAACTTGATTTACTTGATAGCTTGATTTACATTATAACCTTGATAGAAATGATAACTTGATTTACATGATGACTTGATTTACATGATTACTCGATTTACATGATAAATTTATTTACATGATAACTTACATCACACTTTTTTATCTCCATTCTGTAATTTAAAACACAAGTGGATTGATTTCAATTTTGTCTGTTCCAGTATCTTGGTTAATCCATAAAGATTAAATATACAATTTTTGTATGTTTAAATGTACTTGAAAAATGTTATATTTAACTGTTACCATAGCAACACTTTTATGATTTTATAGATGAGTTCAGAGGAAGTTGATGAGACAATAGAACCACACCCATTATGGGAGTATCCTTGTACAGCATCTGGTGACACTGTACCTTTACTTACTGTAGATTTTACGCAAAATGCTGATCAAACATCATCCGTAGATGAAAAAAGGGTTTTAAATATTATAGGGTAAGTTGTTCGATGCTTTTTATTGACTTGAAATCTCTCCGTCTGTGGAAATAAATAGATACTTTATCTCGTTACATTTTTTTTCAAAAAATATTTATTATTTTCACATCAGACTTTAGTCCATATCTGATATAACCCTTGTACTTCTCCATTTATGATGGTTTGTATTTAACAACTGTCTGTCTTTCCGTCTGTCTGTCTGCCTGTCTGTCTGCCACACCCATCCTTCTATCTATTTTGAGTCATATCTTAATAACCAGTTGATGAAGTTAAAAGTTAATGTGTCATCTTTGAGAGCAGACAAGCATTGCAGTTAAAGCTTATTAGTGCCATCAGATTTTTCTATAATATACAGTCAAACCTGTGTTAGCAGCCATCTCCGAATAAAGGCCACCTGTCAATAAAGGCCATTATTTTAAAAACCATCATGGATTATTTAGAACGAAAAGACTACCAAATAAAGGCCACCTGTCCATAAAGGCCACATTTGTCTTTACCAAGGGTGGCCTATGTTCACAGGTTTGTATAATTGAATTATGATCAAATTGATGGATGGTATAAACAATATTTTACTTAGAATTCAGTCATTATCACCAAGTACAAGCTGTAAATATTCATTAACTATCATTTATTGTATATTATTTAGTACTCAGCAATGTAATGGAGTGGCTTTGTGGGCAGAGTTTGAATTCGATGAAGAACTAATTATTTCCACTGGCCCCAAACAACCAATCAGAACTGGAGAGAAGATAATTTGGGATTATAATTCGAAACAAGGTGTACATCTGTTCTATAACAATCGTAAATTATCGACCACATCAAATGATGCAAAAATCGAGGTCCGTGTTAATTTTATTCCCAATAAAGGTGACCTTGACTTTAGATTTATTCCAAAATGGTGAGAACTAAATATACCCTGATTTTATGGTATTTTACTCCCTTTGATTTGTTATCCATATATTCATCAGTCTGCATATCTATTAGGATCGTTGGATAAGTGGCGATACGATCCAATCCACGATTCAACACTTACGATCCACAAATCGAATCACAAATCATTTGTTATCAAGTATCCCATCTAAAGTTCAACATTGCAGTCCTGAAGACAGCTAAATATAAGTTTCTTTCATGAATAATACAGTAAATCAATATAAATTGTTCTATGGCTTAAATTTATACTTACATGTACTCCCAATAAATGGATTTTTTTTGGTTTGAGCCTGTGACCCAATATTTAAAGATCTGATTGCACCTCTTGGCAAACAAAGTAGTCAATGATGAGACAATATATCGAGGGTTCAATGCAACAGTGTCTAACTCATATTGAAATATGAACAAGTTACGACAGTGTTGCGCTGAGACCGCGATATATTCAGAGAAAAGAGATTTGTTAGAACAACAAATACACTTTATGTTAAAAAACAAGTTCGCGAACCACGATCCTCAGTGATGACGATTATTTGTACCTGATTTTTCAATTTGATTCGTGATTATCCGAGTACTCAGATACTCGCCACAGCCCTAATATCTATACTACTGATATATTTTGTTTGGGTAAAGATCTATATGATAACTGGTATACAGTGCAACCTCTCCATAGCAACACTCTTTTAGAGTAGCAAAATTATGTTGTTGTTGAGAGGTTGTTGCTTTAGAGAGTTTAAATTCATGTAGATAAATTGTGCTGTGGGGAAAATCATGCTGTTGTTGAAGGGAGGTTGTTGCTCAAGAAAGGGCCCCTCTGGAGAGGTTGTACTGTATATATATATATATATTATGTTTACCAGTAAAATTAATCGCTATCGTATTTTTTTAATGGTATGTGTTTTACCAGTATATTTTATTTCCAATATATTTTATTACCTTGGCCAAGAATATGAATACAAATGTTTGCCCTAACATGCAGATCCAAAAAAATGACAATGACCAAAATGATTTTACATAACTTTCCAGAATAAGGACCACAAATTAAAACCATTTTAAACAATATGCTGTCTGTATCTAACTACATGTAGTACCTGTTACATTGTGTTGAATGAAAAAATCTGTTTTCAATTGCATGTATGTTGAATTAGTCTTGGTTCAAAATTATTTTAAAAAATCCCTTGCTACTTCCTTGCCAAAACTTCAAACTTGGGTAGCGTTAGGGCAAATATAGAATTGTTTAATATATGCACAATTTCATTGTAACAAGTTGATTACATACTTATCCACTTTATAATTTACCAGTTTTTATCTTTCATTTTGATATATTGATATGGATATTAAAAAGGAATTTATTTATAAATTATCACCATGTTGTTGTTGTTTTCAGCTGATTATAAGGTTTTTTTTCATTTGACTGAGTTTGAGATCCTTTGAGATTATTCTCACTACTTTTTTAGTGTGTGTAGTTTTGACTGTATTTTTTGTGTAATTAATTCTGTAAATTGATTCACATAGATTTAATATACCACTAAATGTTTAGAAGCTTAAAAAAAACTTCTGTAATACCACATAAAACAATAGTATCCCGCCTCCGTGGTCTAGTGGTTAAGGTTACCAACTTCAAATCATTGTAACCCCTCACTGATAGAGGGTTGTGGGTTCGAGGCCCGCTTTGACCATGTCTCTTCATGTGAGAAAGTAGGCAGTTGCTGACGGAGGATGGGAGTCTAGTACTGGTTCTTCCCAGGAACGATGCTTAGGTGAACTGTCTGTCCCATATGACTCTGACTGTTGAAAAGGGGCGTAAAACTCAGACAAACAATATGCATGGTTACATGACTAGTGGCCTTTTATGTCAGTTTCCTAGAAAGGAATCATTTGCCTTCAGAAAAAATCTTGGACATTCAATGGTACTAGAGCCTTATCGTTTTTATATCACAACCTGTCTGGTTTAGATAATAAAACTCTATTTTTGTGACATAACAAACGAAGGTATACATTATAGTTTTATTTCATTTGTTCATAAAAAAATTAATGTCAAATAAGTGTATGCACATATAGTTATTTGTCTCATGACACAGGTTACCTCCCCTGGCTACACATTATCACATTCTGACTTTATTGCACTACTAAGAGAGAAAATAGCAAGTGAAAATACAAACATGTAACAATCCAATCTATATACATTACATAATCATACAAACTGGTCAATGGAATCTAGTTATAAACTATTTAAGAATGGCTTTCTTAGAATAGGACATCAAAGCTGTCATAGACACATAAAACTTCTCAATACTTAGTCTAAACAATGATTTATGTACATGCCTTATCTTATTTACCAGTTATTTTCAGATGGTTTTAAATTTTGATTGATTTAACATCTCCATATTGTATACAAATTTAGGTCGTGGGTTTCGAACCCCATTACCAACCATGTCTCTTAATGTGAGAAAGTAGGCAGTTGCTTACGGAGGATGAGAGTCTAGTACTGGTTCTTCCCAGGAATGATGGTTAAGTGAACTTCATATGACTGACTGGTGAAAAGGGGCATAAAATCAATATAAACAAACAAACAAAACAAAGTTAGTATATGAAAATGATGTAGCAGTTAGCTCATTTCCCCATCGAATGGAAATCACGAAAACATTACACAAATTAATGAACACTCAATAAAACAAATGTATATACATGTACATAGATACCTTCTATCAGTACATGTTGAACAATAAAGAGGATTACTATTGAACTTGTAAGATTGTGTCTTCTAAATATAGAAAAACAAAAACACTTTCAAGCTACTTATCCAAGTAAAGATTAACTTTTACCATGAGTGGTTAGATATAGTATTCATCCTTAAAAAGTAGTGGCTATAAAATGTCTTCATCTTTATCGGTGAGTGGAATCTAACCAGTTTCCTGGATGCTGTACTAGTTTTAACCCGGTCCTATGCAAGTAACTATCAATTTGACGGACAAAACATTAATATTATTGGATGATTGGCTAAGCTAAAGCGTTGTCAACCAACTTCGTAGAACAATGTCTTTCGTACCAATGATGGTTTAACACACGTTCTACTAATCAATACAGTAATAATTATTATTTCTTAGACTGAAATGTTGGCCTCATATGTGGTGGTGAAATCAACAATATTACATAATTAACATGGACAGAACTTGACTAGAATAGTCTAACAAAAGTTAATATTTTTTGTAAGTTTAAAACATTTTTAGAAAGTCGAATACGAGTATAAGCAATTTCATTGTAGGATATACAGAGCGAAGTGTTATGTACAAGTCTTGGAGTCTCTTTGATATGAGACTTCTCGTTATATAATGTAGAAGATTATTTACACAATTTTTACAATCATAAATACGTATACTCTAATGTACAATAAATAATAAGTGAAAACAATGACATTAGACTTACAGGATTGTGATACAAGTTTTACATTCTATTAAATCATTTTATTTAATGTATGATGCTATGCCAAACCATTGATCAACAGCCACCTATAAAGGTCACTATATGAACAAAAGCTTTTACTGGTTAAATAGCACTTCTTGATACGACCATGAAAAACGACATCTGCGCATAAAGGGCAAATATTTGCAATCTTCAATGTTTGTATTCACCTATTTTACTTTACAAAAATAAGTGTATGTTTATGGATTGTAGATGTAGACAGTAGATGAAAATGTTCGAAGTTCTAAGTGCTTGGCCACACAGACAGATCTAAAATCTATAATTTGTCCAGTTTAAAACCTATGAATTTTTGCAATAAATCACTTCTTCGTCTGTGACAATTATTCAAAAGTGAAAAAACATTTTATTTGCATATAACCTTACCAAATCTTTTAATTCACTAATCCATATTTTTTTGCAAATATCATTAAAAGTGTAAACCCCTTCTATAAAATTTCGGTACAGTATAAACCAACATATTTTTGTTTCATTTTGCCTATCAAAATACTGGACCAATGATAGAAAGACTGTGTCATGATCTACTTGATTGTACTTATAAGTCATTATGTAACAATGATAACAATGTCAAACGTGTTCACAATAAGTTATATATGTACACACATTGCACTTTATTTGTATTGTGGTTGGTCTCAAACAAACACAGCATACTCTCTCCTTCAAACATGTTCATTATTTGCCCGAGGCTACTTGAAACAGAACGTCAATGTTAAAATACAGACAAAAGAGAAATCACTTCTTGTATCATATATGAGAATCCCATTGTGTATCAGTTTAAAACCAAGAAGCTGCATTCACTAAAGCCATTAACCCTGGTGGTAGCTTGACTTAACCTCATTCCGATAGACGGACAAGACAATCGCTTCAAATTTACACATTGCTTGACGCTGTGAGGAGCATGAATGCAGCTATGCACGTTGTATGCATTCCCAAGAAAATCAAATATAGTTCAATTTGATCAAACTTATGGTGAATGAATAGTTGTTTTATTAATTCATATTAGTCAGAAGTGTTTGTGTATGACTGTTGCTTTCTTTGCAATTGGTCTGTCCAATCACCGACTAGCTCCTCGATTCGGTTGCTTTAGCAACAAAAACCAATTCCATTCAATTGGCTGGATTTCCACACAATTCAGCAGATTCTTCTGTAAATAACACATGTTTAGTTTTTGCGGTTTGACTTTTGTATAGTCAAGAAGCAGATGTTCTTCTGCAAAAACAACAACAGCCGAAAATACGTTTAATCATCTTTTTGGCATCCTTCCGGAAGTTAATATTAAAGAAACTGTAAATAATCGGATTTATGGCATTGTTAATGAAGTAGGACTTGACACAGAATTTGAATAGGACTTCCTCTGCGGGCGTAAGATTGTCTTCAAAATCTTTTTTCACACTTCTAATTGTCATAAGAATTAAAAATGGCAAGTAGCTGATGACGTAAGCAACTGTAACAGCGAACAGAACCACAGTGGTACGCGTGACTTTTATGGTTCGTTTTGTTGACGTGGATTTCACACTGGCCGAAGAGATGGCGGAGAACTTCCTGTCTTTAGCGCTCTTCTTTTTAATATATCCATTGTTCATCTGCTCCGAAGAGTTATCGGTACTGATTGGGTCAGATCCATGTTCAACAGGTGTATCGGCTTTGTCCGTCTCATCTCCATCAGTTGTGTGACTGTCTCTTGTAGAGCTATTGCTGAAAGCCCTACTTGATTTAGTAGAATATTCCGAGTCCCTGTTGTGTTTATGCCCAATCTTTGCCTTTTTCTGTCTCCATATCTGAAGTCCAATCTGTATGTATATCACCGAAAAGAAAATGAGGCAACATATGAACAGAAGTCCAAGGAAACCGTAATATAAAGGTGGAAATAAAGTACCATGCATGGAATCGTCTGTTGAACAGTCTACGCCCCAAACATTCGGTTCTAACTCTTCAGTAGACCGTCCAAATATGAAGCAAGCTGGCCAGGACAGCGCCACTCCTACGAACAATGCCAGCACACAGATTCTCTTCGCAACTCGGACAGATATCATCTTCCCCAGTCTACAGATTCTCAGGAACCTGTCAACAGCCACCGCAATGAGGATCATTGAAGATCCAATTGTTGTCACAGATTCAACAAAACGTAGCAGTTTGCATGCTGCGGACGCGTAGAACATATACGGAAATCTGAGATCGGTAATTTCCGTTGGCATTCCGATTACACAGGTCAAGAGGTCAAGGACAGCCAAAGCCAGGATGAAGAAGTGTGAAGATGACTTTGTCGGTTTGCAACAATATACGCAACAAACTAATATGTTTCCAAAGGTACCCACTAATGTCAGAACTACCATGTATACAATTACAGGAATGTAAAGCGTTGCCTTAGCCTCATTGTATTCCACAAGTCTTTGAAACAGAACATCCTCGCTTACTGTCGTCGTGTTCCGCATTGCTGCCACTGTTGACGTTAATGTTGTTTCAACTACCGTGGTCCCAACAGAACTGGAAGTCATGACGATAGGTGTTGAATTCATGATGACTTGTTATTATTTTATCGTCAGGAACAATATCTTTTACCTGAAAATATAAAAAAGCTTCATTAAAAACAAGACAGTCTATTATTTTGTCTATCTAATCGAATCTAACAATTTTTATTAACTTTATTGTCACCGTCAATGGTAGCATGAGGGACCGGGATCCATCCCACCATGTAACTTACAAATTGGAAAGAAACTAACACTTATTGAATCCAACACGAGATACTGTCAGAGATTTTTATTCTAGCTGAATAAGCAGTTAATGATATAAAAGTTATCTTAAATATCTAAACGAAAGCATTACTCTTTCATGTATAGCCAATACCAAATGGAAAATGTTCCAATTAAAATTTCATCGGCTTTAAGAATTTTGTAGCGGTATAACAAATGGTTTAAATCAAGTTGAATGTTTGCGTGTTTTCTGGTGTAAATAAATCTGATGCTTTCACAAACATAACTGGAAGTTGAAATGGTAGATTTTATGGCTTGTTTTCTTACTTCCACAAGGTGCTAAATGATCGAATTAATATGATAATCCAAAACTCGTCATGTGGAATTCATATATGATCGATGACAGCATTATTTACATTTTGCTATCGAGATGAAAGTAATCTTACATATTGCACGGTGTCCGTTTGGTCTATTACAAAGTACGTATTTTTAGTACATCTAAACAGTTTATATTTCATTTTGAGAATATAGTGTTGAAAGTTATACGTTTTGTGAAGTCATATACATTTATATGCTTTTCTGATTTTTTTACTTGGCGAAAAAATGTAATTTTACTACATGTACATGTACCATATCATGGTGGGTCAGAATTTGCATGCGTATGTGTTATGTAGTAAAACACTGGACGGTGATTTGTAATTTATTAGTCAGTGAACGTAAGATTCTTATTAATGTTTACTAATTTCAATCATTTTGACTAATTTTGTAACAATGTAATATAAGTATCAATGCTTAACTTATATTCAAATAAAACCACGTTTAGTACTTGAATATGTGTATATATGTGAATATTAACATTGTATTACAAATTTCCATTTGTACTGCAAACCACCTTGTGCGTCCTGTATCTTGCACCAAAAATTCAAAACAATAACCCGTGAAAGTTTCCTCATGTTCATAATCTTCCTGAATAAGTGCATTTCAATTAGAATTTGTTTCAGTTTTAACTTAGTATCTAGGTTCATGTCCTCGTCGGTACACGGGGTAACAGTAAACCTTATTTTTCCCTCCCGACCATGTGTCTTCCACTTGAAGTGTAAGCTATTTGTGTTGATTACGGCACGTTTTGAAGAGTGCTCACTTGAAAATAAGCTATTATCTATAAAACTTCAGTCGCCATTGTTGTGAAAAACGCCAAGTGATTGTATCCGTTTTGATATAGATACTGACAAGAAAGTACGCAATTATAAATCTGATGTCACTTTAATTCACACGCACTTAGTGATATCAAAGATTCAAACCATGTGGAAGATGCAATTACTGATAATATTAATTACTATCTACGTAAAAGTTGCACTTTAATATCTGTTGTTGTTTACTATTTACTAACGTAGATCTTTGGATAAAAACTCTTGTAATTTAAGTGTGTTGTTTGGTGGGCATGGTGTATCTGTGTTTCGTACCCACTTTGGCGCCTTTTTTTGAAAATATTAATCAAGCGCTTCCCTCGTTTAACACTTGACAGGCAACTATTTAAAATATATACAGTACAACCTCTCCAGAGCGGCCCTCTCTTGAGCAACAACATCCCTTTAACAACAGCATGATTTTTTGCAACTCAAAAAGGGTGTTGCTTAGGAAAGGCTGTACTGTATATTTTTACTTTAACCATTAAAATGATAAAGAAAAATTATGAATAGTTTCAATCTGTCTTAGCTGTGTATAGTCATCTTGCGGACGGCATCATACATTTGTCAACAAGAGCGTTCATCGTAGACTTTGAAGAAAACATATCTAAAGAACATTTTCCCACGTATCTATCAATTAATTTGTCTGCTCATAGTAAAACAGGGAATTCAGGCAATAAGAAATTGTTTGAATACTTGTTTTATTTTATAAGCATTTTCCTATCTTTTGTTTACAGAATGGGGCCCAAATAAACAACTACAGAACTTACTCATAATATATTGCATGCATGTATATCTACGTAGTACTTATCATGAATAAAAATAAAAAAGTTTGCGTTTCGTATAAAAAAGGAGATATAACTTGAATTCTGACTACGTTAAGCGCATGAAAAACCTAAGTAAACTAAGTATGTGATTCATATTCTTATTAAAACATAAACGTATATGCTTAAAACAGCCCTAATAGTATGTTCCGTGTTTCTATTAATGTATCGTGTTTGTAAAATTGATAATTTGGATACAGTAATAATTTACTGTATATGTAAACTGAAGAAGTTTCTTACGGTGTTTTTTTCGTTTGGTCAATCTATCACAATGTCATGAATCTTCTTGTTATTTTTTTGGTGTCATTTTTGTAATATCATTGTATTAAAATTGGCTTAATTATTTAATTGATGGTTGTATAGCAAAATAAAAAAGTATTATACATGTATGAATAAAAGAATTAGAATTATAAAAATGTCGTCGAATTTATGAACATAATACATGCATGTATTTTTAAAACCTCACCTCAAAGAAAACACTCGACAGAAGTCCAAATCACAAAAATATGTTCACATTTATTATGCACAATTCGCAATATTTTTGTATTTATTGAATAATGTCCAAAATTGTCCAGTTAAAAAAACCCAGCTTTTTCAATGTACAAATGGATTATAGTAGATCGCCAATTGGTGCAGCAACAATAAATGTCCTATTGTGAACTAACGCAAGTATATCCCATGTGTTTATAAGCACGTGAATACAGAGGCTGTGAAACACGTAATCTTACATGCGCTTCCAACCACACGTCGAGCGTAAATGATGATTTAATAAAAATCACGTATTCAAATCTAAGTCCGTACTAAGGTTATACTGACGAAATAGACACGTGAGAAACTATGACTCAGTTCGGATACACAGACGTTCGGATACTTAAGCGGTTAACTAATTGATCTGTTTAAATACTGTATCAATAAGCTGTATATGTTTCCTGTTGCACTTTAAATCTTCTACAGGCTTCTTCTGCTGTATATTTTCCTAATACAGTAGGGTCAGATAATGTCAACACTGTGCTCAAGATTCGTGGGAAATATTACGTTATTAATAGACTGTATTCGAGTGATGGTTCATGACTGCCAATGTAGCAGGCCATGTGCCTAGGCTAGTAGGGCAATCGTAATAACTTTGAAGGAGCTTTTCCAATTTAATATTCTGCCTATTAAATTCCATGACAAACATGCTGTCGAAATTATTACTGTTTATGCTAATTAAGATTATTAGTGTGGGCATTTGAGCACTTCGAAACAACCTCCTTTGAACCCAATAAAAGTGATAAAACAATATGTGTTCTTGAAACACAAAGGCCCCTCCGGATGACCTTGATCTACTGACCTTAAAATACGCAGGTCCTGTGGAGGTTGTCATGAGGAACCGACATATGAAGTTTGATGGCTGTAGGTGGAAGATTTTGATTTTACAGACAGGGTTAAAGTTTGGAACAAACAGACGGACAGACCAAAACAATATATCCCTGATCTATCGATGCGGGGGGTATAAAAATCAACTGTCTCCTAGCAATAAATTATACAGATCATGGTTAATTCTAAAATAAGTTAATTGTGATTATAAATTGCAATGCCCTTAAATAAGATGTTACTGTTTTTACAATCGCTAGGGAAGTCATGTCCTGTTCTAAAGTATGGCCTATATAAACCCTACCATATGGCCTTTCCCTGTTCTTGCACCATATACTTACTAATCAGTCTTTAATGAATACATCTGACACATGAAGTGGAGTGGTGAGTCTATCATTAGCTGCTTTGATTTCAAATTGGTATATGTTGTGGACATTTTGAACCCTAATTGAATTGTTTTGTGAGAAAACAAGGCATTACCGAAACCACTTGAATAGCCAATGCTTAAATCAAATGGTAATTCAAAGCATTGTGTCTTCTTTGTGCTTCTGAGTATTTACGGACATAGCGTACGTAAAAAATGTCACATTCGCTATAAAGCAGACTCTACAACTAATTCCCTCAAATTTCACAGTACCATTCAGTGTTAAGTCGTATGTGGTATTATGACAGGAGAGTTTCTAGACTTGTTTAAAAGGCTGTTTTCTAACAGCTGCACGTGGTTTGGTTTTAAGTGGGAAGTCGGGTTCAGCTCAATCAATGATATTAAGTATTTGACAGACGAGGTTGGTTTGAACTCTGATCTGACAAACTAATCGCTTATATTTCGTGTGAACTCCGTAAGTCAATTAACATCAGAAATCTTGACTTTAAAAATTACGTGCATTAATTTGCCATTTTATAAGTGATGCACACTGCTAAACTTTTATAAGCGGTCGCCTGCCTAGATTTTTAAATACTTAACAAATACATGGCAATAATTAGTTAAAAATCATTCAGAATAGGCCATGTCGACCAATTGTAAAAGTTGAGCAGTATGTGAATATATTTAAATATTCCGTTCTAGATCAGTTCTGCATACTATAGAAAATGAAAAAGGTCCACACTTTATTAATAAAGCGTGTTTTTTATCGTTGATACGGACCGTGTTTGCGTCACCGTACAGTCACTAAAGCTTGAGCTATGACATTCATTATTAAAAATGCATAAAAAGAAAGCAATAATAATGACTACAATGGAAATACAAAGCATTTTCCAGTTTTTTCCACTTCCATAATTTTTTTTGGCATTTGTGTTTTAACATTTATAGCTATATTTTTTTTCTTCATTTAAAATGAGTAACCTTTTTTCATCATTAAAATAAACATAGAACTATATTATTATTTTTTATTATTCAGATGGCAAAAAGCTGCTAGATAGCTACTCAAGATGTTTTTATTTTCATATCAGTTAAGTTTAGACCACACACAGTCTGTTTGGATTTAGAAATATTATACTAGTGGTTTAATACTAAATTGTTTAAGCTTCACTATCAATTAATGAGAACCTTCGTTTATTTGATTCGCATTCAAGCTGGCTCCGTTATAAACCAGTAAAATTAGAAGTTGCCCTGTTGTAGAGACTTGATAGTTACTTGAGCAGAGTCCGATTTCAAATATCGGACCTATCGACCAGCAACTTAATCACTTCACCGCCAAGCAAATTGATAATATGAATTATAATGATAAACAAAGCCAAGATTTTAAAATCAAAGTTCTGAAAATACTCAATTACATGTCAGGAGGTTTCTCTTTATGACTTTAAAAATAAATATTTCATAAAATGGGAACATTTTCAAAGCGGATATGGAAAAACTGAATACTTTGGTGCGCATCAAAATCCATGCGCTGAGTGAGTTACGGCCTATAGTGCAGTTGATATCAAACAGTTCAATTCCCAAAAATAGTTAACTCACCTAAAACAAGCACTTGTTAAAAATAAATCCACTGAATTCATAACCATTTTATAGTTTATACTAAAGCGAATTCTTAATCCAAAGGAAAACACACAAAGACATCGGATAATTTCCAGATAAATATTACAACTTACAAAATTAATAAACGTTCATTTCTGATGGCTCGCGCTTCGAATACATTAATAATTAATAAATGTATGACGCGTATATTCAATACGCGGATACGACACTAAGAAATGCGTTTCTAATGATGCGTTTACGAGGTTAGTACAGTTCAGGACCCGAGGGGACGTGTGTAATAGATTTTTGTGAGGAGGATGACATATTTATGCAACTGGCAATAATTAATTGCTGGCCTAGTGTATCCAATCGTCTTGGTTGACAGACTGTAACGGTCAGTTTTTTCAAATCATTTATGTCGTTTGATCTTTGAAAGTCAAACTGGGTCTCGTCATATCAGCCCATTTTGACGTTTTTATTTTTTTGTAAATTTGTAAAACATTTTTTCAGTAGGTAAAAAAACTCAATGTCGTTTTATCAAAAACAACTTTAATTATTGATTTATGAGGACATGTTTTTTGTTAATGTTTGAGTTTTACGCCCCTTTTCAACAGTCAGAGTCATATGAGGCGGACAGTTCACCTGGAAAGAACCTATACTAGACTTCCATCCTCAGTAAGCAACTACATGTACCTACTTTCTCACATAAAGAGTTAGACATGGTCGGTAGCGGGACTCGATCAGTAAGAGGTTAGAGTGATTCGAAACTTCTAGTTCTAAATCTCGAAATTTGGATCTCCTTTGTTTTCTTCTTGGTGAATGATTGCGATTATTTTAAATCTTGGCGTTGGTTGGTAAGTGACGCATAGGGCCTACCATTTGAAGTCTGAGCAAAAATGTTAAAATGGTTGAAATACTGATCGTACAACTTTCCAATTATGATACCTGTATAGAGGACTACATAGTTAAACAAACCGCTTGTTAAGCTCTGGCTATAAATTTGTTTATATTGTTATTAAGCAATTTGATAGTATCAAAATACAACCATTATAATATAGCGATGAAAGGTGTCTGATTTCGTATCAAATTATCAAAAGTATATCAGAATGAAGCAATATAATTTGTTTTCATTTTATCACAAACATGGTATTGTTATAGAATTATTGGGCTTTAAGAGGAATTTTTCACATTCATTGAACAAATCATTTTACCAGTTAAGTTTTTAACTGTTTTATTGCTAAATTTCATGAATCGAATTAATTAACGAACCATTTCAACGATTTTTGTTGATCTTAATCACGCTATAAAAAAACGATTATGTTACCTGAATCCACGCAGTCGTAGACACAGTATTACAATCAAACTTTTATATTTAACACATTTTGTTCAACAACTACAATTTTATAGACGTATTTTGTATTGAACCACGCCGACTTTTGTGTTATATATACTTATAACTGATGATATCTCATCTTATTTTACTTTCTTTGAGAATGCTCCACATTGTGACTCGTTAAATAAAAGGTCTATAACGAAATTAATGTTAATATGATACAAATGTATATATGTCATAATTTGTTCGATCACTTTCTTGCATTTTGTTGCTATGATAAACAAACCTAATTTAACACAAAACGAATAAGCAAGTTTGATTTCGCTCGATTTTGAGACACATTATAGTTGTGACTAAATATCTGCACGTATCATCCCGGTATCGTTCAAATCGGACCATTTTTACCGGATGTCCAAAAAACACAAAAGTTTCTCCATTAAGAATCTGGAATGAAAATTTCCATACCTTTTATTTACCAAATAACTGGTAAAATTTGAATGAAAAACGACTGTTCATGCACTGGAAGATGTGTCATTGAAACACAACATACACAATTTGAAAAAAAACGTCTGTTTTTTCAAGTAGGCCTACATGTATATTGAAAGGTTTTAGATTCTGAGACAGTAATTTTATTTCAGGAAATAGTGTTCTATTGTGTTCTAGTGTACACATGTTTGACTTCCAAAAATACAGTAGATCGATTTACATGTATTTGTACATACTAATAGTAAAATTTTATACGATATTTATATTACAGTACAACCTCGCCAGAGCAGCCCTCTCTTGAGCAACAACCTCCCTACAAAAACAGCATGAAAAAAAACTGCGTGATTTAATTATAAAGTTAACCTCTCTAGAGCAACTACCTCTCAACAAGAACATAATTTTGCAACTCCCAAAGGGTGTTGCTTTAGAGATGTTACACTGTATATTTAGGTTAGATGACATGCACTCTATACATGTGCACCAACAATGATTGAACTATCGAAAACAATTATTATTTCAAAATTTTACAGTTCTCAAACCACATTCAATCACATTCGGATATTGTTTTCCAACGTACAATCAACAATTAATTTAAAATTTAAAGTAAACATCCGGTATCGTGTCTAATTTGTTGCCCATACTTAAAAGTGCATAATTATATATGACGTCATACTTGCTACCGCCGGTGTCTTTATTACCTTATACATGTATGAATTATACTTACATTAAAAGTGTATTTACTGTTATACTACAAGGAATGTTGAAAAAGTTCTCATTCTTGTATTTCGCATTAGATCATTCGATGTAAAACAGGAGACGGATCCCTCGCTGAAAGCTAAGTCAAAAGGGGCCATAACTCCTGGGGGAAATGTTTGGATTTTAACAGAATATTGACGTTACTGTTCTAAATATAATAATTATGTGTTTTTGTTGGATGATTAATATTAATCATTCGATGTAATCATATATTTGAATAATAATGAGCATTCAATTCCGCGAACTTTTTGAACACCCATTGTTCAATCAAGCCTATTGACAGACTTTCAAATAGGGAAAACAAGATGTATCATTTTAATGCAACATGAGCTATGTTCAAAGATATGTTCCTTTTGTTGTATCAATATTACCGTTATATACAGTAAAACATGCGTTAGCGATCACCTCCGAATATAGGCCATCCTCAGTTTAATACAGACCCGATTTCTTTCATTGCTCAGAACAAAAGTACCTCCGAATAAAGGCTATCTATTAATTAAGGTAATATTTTCTCGTTCCCAAGTGAGTTGTCTTTGCTCACAGGCTTGACTGTATATACTTGAGAGTAGTCGTTGTTCACTTTTATATTCTATTCAAAAGTTGCCGTTGTCCAAGGACTGCCTACTTGAGTTCTTGTTCCGAGACAAAGTGAGGAAATACTTTTTTACCAGAATCCACCATATACGGACCGCAAGTGCTAGGAACCGTGCATAGCGTGTATATAAATTGGTTTCATTTTCTCAAGAGAAACATAAGTGTACTTTATACACTATTTTCTTACTAAAAAAACACATACTTTAACCAGGCAAGTAATTTTCAATTTTGCTACTTAATTAAATGGCGATAGGGCGCTAATATTTTAAATATTTGACGCACAAGACTGAAAAAAATGTATTTTGCGTATTATGTCTGCACTATAACAGGAAAAACGCATACAAACGAGCATTTGTTACCGCACAATTTGGTTCAAATTGTTGATATTTGACTATGGTGACTATGGTCTAGTCCTACTTGATATTAGTCATCGTGTTTAAATGAAGATTTCCGTCACTAGAGGCTATATACAAAACAATCTACTTGACATCGACTTAGACATATAAATTATTTGAATAGCCAGTATTCTGAGTAGCAGGGCTTTTTGATCCATGTATATATACACAGCGCGCCAAATTGGACACGCGCTCTTACTGCGCAGTCACTTGTTATAAGTTTGGTTTTTGGACTGAGTGTCATTGTTTTTCCTACACTGGACGTTGAACTCACGTGACAGACCTTGGTAGCTTCCGAAGCACTTCAGTCGCCTATTGTACGAAAGATAGATATATCTTGGCTTGAGGTGTCAGAACTTTACTATAAAATAGTCAGAGGGGTTTGAAGTTGAAGATACAGTTGTCTTGAATCAGCTGCTTCTCCAAACACAATGTCCGGGACCCATCGAAATAATCTGATTCATTTAAAACAAATAGTAACAACTCTTTGTATTGTTGTTGACCTTAGATTTGATGGGTCAGTTTTTAGTATGTTTCAATTTCAACCAAACCAAGAAGAACTATTGCAGGGTCAAATTAGTATTACGAATAGTTACCTAGCCATTTTTTTCGCAATTTGTGAAAAAACGCTTGTTTAAAACCGATATGTCCATAATATGTTTTTACTTTTAAAACCAAAACTGAATTTACACTGTACATGTTGAAATTTGAAACCGTATTTCAACGTTCAATTTATAAATTTTACGCACAGGAATTTGTTTACGGAAATAGTTTTGTAATAATGTTCAAATACATTGGCAAATACATTAGCATATACTTGAACAGACTTCATTACTTATTTCACATTTTACGTTAAAGCAATCGTTTGAAAAATTATTATCTGAATGTCATTTCACAGACATTACATCATATTTGTCATTATGGCATTTTTTTTCATATCTGATAGAAACACGCTATAGTTGTTTGTTACGTGAAAAATGTTATGTTCGAATGCATTTTTGCAATCTGTTTTAACAGAAGTCAGAAATATGTTTCGTGATTTTTATTCTTAAAATTGCCATGAAACGTGATCCTGATTAGCAATAGTTTAAGTCGTTCGTGCGTATTATATATATATACAAGTATATATAGTATATGTTTAGGCCTACTTCATTCCTGTTTTTTTTTAAGTTTTATGTTTACTTCATAATGCGTACTGCTTGTTCGCACTCTTTGAGCTAAACTTAAGTAAGTTATTAGTTAAGATAATTGACGTATATACGATAGAACCTTCAGACTGACAAAAACTGTTCGGATTAGGGGTTTCGGACTAAAAAGGGTCCGGATAACTCATTTTAAGCATTTAATACATAATAAAAACGGAACCAGCTGATGTGTTCGGTTTAGAGAGGATTCCTGATTAGAAAGGTTAGGATAAGGGAGGTTCGACTGTATGCATATACTAGAATATAAAAGATTACTATGTTATGCATGCCTTTTTAGTTTAGTTGTACATGTAGTGTTGACAAATATGTACATGTTTATACTTGATAATTATTCCAGGAAGTCCGGGCACTGTTTGTCTGCCCCTCATGTTTGTGGCATATAAGAAAAGATAACATCATGTTGACTGAAGTTTTCGTGTGTATGTTTTATAGCAATCTTTACTAGTATTATATAAGTGTTCGTCCCACTTTCTTAACCAATCAGTGACTAGGATTTTTTTTAATTGACTTTCTGATCTTAATAGAATATAAAACCGGCATCTAACTGCTTAGTTTCGAAGACGGACTTAATAAACACTGCGCATGCGGAACTCCAAGACGGTTAGAATGTATATTTGGGTGTTCTTCGTAATATGCACCCTAACCAAAACTTAAAACAAGCGGAACACTACATACAGGGACACTTTATATATATTGTAATATATAGTTTCCTTATTAGATTGACATTTTTCGTACACGGTTCGTCAAAATTTTTGACAGCCGTTATATTGGACATGTGTGATCACTCAGTGTGAGCGCTTAACAAGCGAATCCATTCGCAGAAACAACAGAGTACCATAATCACACATGTTTCCAGACATAATCATTTGAACAGAACGGAACATGATATTTAGTATATTATGCATATTATCTTGCTAAAAGCATAAAATTATGTACAAATACAATAAAGTTTTGATCATGTGATGCATTGCAGATAAACAATCATTAAATTACTCATCGTTGATAATACAGTACAACCTCTCTTAAGCGGCCCTCTCTAGAACAACAACCTTTCAACAACAACAACAACATTTTTTTTCTACCCCAAAGGATGTTGTTTTGGAGAGGTTGCAATGCGTGTTTCATTATTAGGCCTACTTATGAACGTTACTAATATATTTGGACTGATCAAGAAATCAAGATGTTTAAGTAAACGCATATAAAAGAAAAACACATTTACATCAAAAAAGTTTTAACACGTGTTGTTGTTTGTACGTAAACACATAGAATAATTGAAAAAAGTGTCTTTCAGTGTACTAGGAAACGCTATATTGAAGCGAACCGGAAATTAGCGATACTATCCGGAAGTACCAGGTGCGCTTTTCTGATCTCCTAAAGAAGAGCGCCTTCTGATAATATCCAGGACTTATATGCATACATACATACATACAGACATACAGTCATACATACATACATACATACATACATACATACATACAGACATACAGTCATACATACATACATACATACATACATACATACATACATACATACATACATACATACATACATACATACATACATACATACATACATACATACATACATACATACATACATACATACATACATACATACATACATACATACATACATACATACATACATACATACATACATACATACATACATACATACATACATACATACATACATACATACATACATATATATAAGTCCTTGAAAATATATACGAAAGTATTTCGGACGCCTGACGGGTAGTAATTTACAAAAAACGTTGATAAAATCATAGTAGGAACTTACACCATAATGACAAATTAATTAGTATGTGCTTGATACGAAAGCTATCAATAATTATAACACGTTCTAGTGAGATCTTCACCCCTCCATAGCCTTGAAAATTAAAGATCAGTTAGATCATCCTAACCTTGGTGAATTGTCGGTAAATGGCGTATCATTGAATGTAATACATTGTAATAAATATTAACTTATTATCTTTACCAGCTGAATTGTAAAAGTAAAATGTATGAATTTATTGTAAGTCAAAGTTCTGCTTTTGCAAAGCAATGGAATTATCAAGGTTTGTGATTTTATCCTTTGATCACAGTGTATATAGACAAGAATACATAAAAATATATAATTTATCTATCGTTGTAGATAAACCATGACTCAATTGTTATCATGAATTTACAGAAAAAAAACTCTTCATAAAGGTCAGCTAATTTATTGAGACCAATGATAATGGGTTAGATATTGAGGTGGTCTATTGTCAGAGTAAAATATGAAATCTGGTCCAAAAGAATGGTCGCTACATTTTTATTGTCTTAATATATTGAAGAGAATACAAGGTGGGATTTACCGTGCAGGACATAGACAATAGATAAACCTGTCTTAGCGACCACCTCCGAATATAGGTCACCCTGTGAATAAAGGTCAATCTTTCAAAAAGATGAATTGATTATTTAGAACAAAATAACCTCCGAATAAAGGTCAACTGTCACTAAGGTTACATGTGGTCTTTCTAAAGGGTGGCCTGTTCACAGGTTTGACTGTACTTGTGTATACATAAAACTATCATTACATGTAATTAGAACATTGCAGAGAAGCATGTTCATTGATATCTATGAGTAAAATTCCTAGACAAGGTACCCAAGGGTTGTTGAGATTTAAATACAGAACTTAATAATAATATCGAATTATTTTTTATGTATACAGTACAACTTCTCCAGAGCGGCCCTCTGTATAGCAACAACCTCTCTATAACAACACCTTCAAAATGTCCCTAAGCTGATGTTTACTATAAATTTAACCTCTGTAGAGCAAACAACCTCAATAAACAGTCACTATTTGCAGCTCCCACCTGGTGTTGTTCTAAAGAGGTTGTACTGTACATGTAACACTGTTGTATTTACATCGGCCTTTTGTCTTAATGAATTTGAAATGAATATATCAATTTAAATTTCATAGTTTTATTATTGGGAACACAATTATAGGATATTTATCCATATGACATCCAGTCAAAACTTTATTAGTGGCCACCTCTGAATAAAAGCCATCTGTTGATAAAGGCCATTCTTTAAAGTACAGTCATTGAATATTTAGAACAAAGTGACCTCTGAATAAAATCCCCCTGTCAATGAAGGCCATATATTGTCTTTGTCAAGGGTGGCCGCTGTTCACAGGTTTTGACTGTACTTCGTTTGTTTAAGTGTTACGATAAACAGGATTTTAATTATACAAATAAATACTACACACAGTTAGACCTATCAAGAAGAAGTCTTAACCTACATACTATTATATTAATTCACGTGAATACTCAACAGGTTTTAATCAAACAATTTGTTTTTATAATGTATTTAAAAATGGAAGAGATCTCTCTTACAATCATTCTCTTTTAAATAAATATAACTGCCTTAAAGTTGAACGATGTTAAAAGAGTAATCAGGTTTTGTTGATATAAGACACTTGACTATTCCGAACAAGTCCTGGATTTTCTTTACGATTTTTTCTTTCATTTTTATGTCAAATCTAACAAAACGTTATTATGTTTTTTTCCTGTTGATTTATGTATACAAATGTGTCACAGGCCTGAATTTTTTATACACATCTAACATGCGATCCTTGGATGTACCATGAGTGTACATAAAGTATCAAATATTTTATTTATGAGATGTTTTGTATCGTATAAAAATAACCCACGGAAATATAAGTGTCAACATTATTATCAAAATCAGACCATTAAGTGTGTTTTCATGTTACATATTTTTCAAAATAATTCTTTCTTGCTGCATTCGAGTTATTGATTCATGCAAGATATTTTTTGTAAATCATTTCAGATTTGGCAAGTGATTTGTTTTATGAAAAACTTGAAAATATTGTTTTGTTGATGATGTATACATACACTTTTCTAGACAGGACGTGTATTGTATTAAACATCTTCACTTGATATATTATCAACAATTCATATTTTGTTTTGAGCGATAAATTTGTGAATCAAAATAAAACATGCACGCGTATGGTTCAATACACCAAAATTTAAAAAAATAAAATAAAACCAAAATCTCGAAAATCACCGAACCTATGTAAGAGAGTTTGTAATCACCATATTTCTCTTTAAATCATACTTAAATACAGTCTAATCTGTGTTTGCAGTCATCTCCGATCAAAAGCCACCCTGTAAATTTAGGCCATTATTTGGAAAACCGTAATTCATTATTTATACCAAACGGAACTCCGTATTAAGGCTACCTGTCAATAAAGTCAAAATTTGTCTATCCAAAGGGTGGTCTTTGTTCACGAGTTTTGGTTGTAAGTGAAATTCTAATTCTGGTTTTAAGAAGCAAAAACTGACTTTGGCATAATTCACAAGATCTGTTGTAGGTAAAGTGTATTATGTAATGTTCATAAAAACATTAATCAACGTAAATTTTGTCTTTCAATTATATTCAATTTGTTTTGCATACTAGTCATTATGCTGCATAATGTCACTATCACGCGCTGTTAAATAAACCCACCGATACGGTAAAATCCAGAAAAAAAATCTAAAAAAGAAATATGTTTCACCTCAAGTGTGTGACTGTTAAGTAAAAAACATAGGATAAACCTATCAAATTATAAATCAAAACTATTAATAAATAAAATATCTAAATACTTACCGTAAATTTTCCAAATCAACAACAACAAAATGAATAAACACACAACATTATGCTAAAACGTCACTGACTTAAAACGCGAGAACGGCACAACACCATAAGAACTAATGTTTTCACAGTACAAAAACCACTTCTTATAAACTTCGATAACCAGTGGTAAGTAAGTTTTACGCACACAATGTGGCCTCCCGTATTAAATATTTGTAAAAATATTTGAGAAAACTAGATTTAAACTGACTGTGGGGTTTTCAGACGTATTTAAAATTTGTAATTGGTATACTTAGGTTTCTATTTCCAATAAAGTTTACTCATTAAATTGACATTAAATTATTGGAGATACGCTATAGTGCTCTTGATATTGATATATTAGCTTGCAGGTACACTTAGCTATGGGCTAACTGTCAATTTCTTAATGTGACTAACTCATTATTAGTAATAGTCTCGATATTAGAAATATAAGTTATTCATAAAAAAACTCAAGTGTATAATATCAAAGCACATTTCGTGTTTTTCACCGTGTGATATGGCAGGTATTTCGTCTATAATGACAGTTTTAGAAATAACATGCGTGTCAAATTTACATTTTTTCCTATATAATGAAGGTCAATTTGAAATGTCGAACAAAATGATAAACTTTGTCAATTGATTTTGTGTTATGAATAGTAAACTAAAAAATAATGTTTGCAAATTGAATATACAAAACACCTGTTTTGAAATTCGTCAAAATTTGATGATCGATTTGAATCAAACGACCAACAGTTGATGTTCTTTTGGAATGAACTTCGACTTAAAATTTAGTGTCATATAAATCAATATTTCAAATAATAATCATAATCACGTGGGCATTAAAACATTTTGCAAATATGTATACAATCAGTCTTACGTTGATTTATTCTTCAAATGGTGTAGCTGAATTATAATCATCAATCAATTAATCACCGTGCAGTGTATATAAATATAGGGTCATCACATTTTTGGATGTCCTCGCCCAATGGTAATTAATAATGCGGTGAAAATAGGTGAAACTGACGAATATGGTAACAAAATTCGTAGACCAACTTAGTTACAACAAGGCTATTTCTTACTCCATAATGTTTGGGACCTTCGTGATCGAGTGGTTATGTTCACTAACTAGCATTAACTAGTCCCTCGCTACTGTGAGTTCGAATCCCTCAATGGACCGGGAACAATCTTGTCAGGAAGTTGTCCTGCTAGATTACAGATGACCAGTGGACGCCGAATGATACTGGCTGTTATTACAACATGGAACCAAAAGTGAAAAAGTATAATTAAATGAAGAAATGAAATCGGGCCTGATTTAACTAATGTCTGGTTTGGTTCCGCCTCATCAAAGAAACGTCTTAAATATTAAAGTTAACAATAGATTTGTGGGTGTATATCTGTTTTTATAAGTTTCAAATCAAAATACATTTGTATTGTAGTACATTTATATATTATAAATGCCTGATATTTAAGATTTGGTGTAAAACTGAAGCCCTGCACAATTGTAAAACTGGAGCCCTGCACAATTTACCCTACTTTATTGTCTGATACCATTCCATATCGGAATAATTATATACATGTGTATACATGTATTATATTTATCGTACTCTTTAGTTACTATTCTTATACAACTTGGAGTTGAGCGAATTAAGTTATATTGAATGGCTTTATATCATAATATATGTCAAAACATAAAAGATGTTCATTTTCTCTATCAATGGTGCATGCAGTTTTGAAAACTTAACTATATTTGTAATTTCTGTTTGGCTTTTTTCGAAGTTTTCCAACTTGACATGAATGGGGTCATAATTTGTAAAACGATTAAGTATAATCATATCATACTATAAACGTGTTCAAGTCATTTATATTTATAAGGTATGCCATATACACAATGTGTTTTAAAACGTTTCAATTTTACCATAAATCATTAAATTAACTTTTAGTTCATGAAAGATCTATGTAAAAAATTGCGATATACATATATGTACAATACAGTGTAATGCCTATTTTGCCCCCGACGACTAGGTAGCTACTCAATAAGATAATGCCTGATCTTTTCAAGCGGAGATGTTCATCTTTTTTATTTTAATACTTTCTAAAATGTTCGATGTATCGATAATAAATTAAAAGTATTGACTTATCATCTTTGCTGCTAAATGGCAGCTGTGGGCGCTAAATATCGAACTAGTAGTGTACATTTACTCGTACGAGGGCCATTTTAAAAGTTCTGATAATGAACATATAACTAAAAATGTATACTTTATCGATTTTAATAAAATATACATGTATGGAAAGCATAGAACACGTATTTCCCGTGCTAAGCGTGCTGGTTAATTTCCGCGAAGCTTTAAAACGGGCATGGTTTTATGCATTGGTAATTAAAGCGTTTAAATTACAAATGTGGCCAATGAAGAGTAGAGGGTCTATATCAAAATCAGATCCTCACTAAATTGTTCCGCGCAGGAAATAAAGGCGGATTTTTACGAATTAATGGAAATTATGCTCTGTCATATCCTACCGTTGCTAGATGGTCAGCTCGATTTAAAGATGGCAGACAAACGGTTGAAGATGACCCACGTTCAGGACGTCCATTTACCGCATTTTGTGAAAGTGACATCATTTCTGTTAAGAAAATTTATGGTGTATGGTGATGAGACACATGTACACGCTTAGAATATATTGATTACATAAATAGTGAAATAGACAATATCAAACGGTGGTTATAAATAATATCAAGAAATGTATGTATAACTATCACGAATTTAGTTTGTATGTATATATGTAATCAATTTTTATATAATTTCAGTTTAAAATAGATGTATAAAGTTGTTTAATATTTTGTTTTCTGGATGGAACTAGTATAATTATGCCACAGTAACAGATAAATCAACAACAAACACAATTTTCTAGACGAATCATACTTACGAGTATTTGTTTATTATAGCTGTTTGCGAGTACTTACTGTAGTGTCTATTACTAGTTTGGCTAATCCTAGCCATTTGATTGGCTAATGGTGAAGACTGAATCTATTAATAGTTGACAGGTAAGTAAATCATGAAGGCATTGTCTAGATAAGTTGCTGTGTGGCTATTTGAAGTTCAATGTGGTTGTATGATAGTGCTCAGATTTATGGTGAATTCGTTAACATTTATGGTTGATTCTATTTGTTTGATGTAGGGTGTGATATAACCATGTGCTTGTGAACTATATACATGAATTTATTCATTTGTCAAACACTCACGATGGTCATTATAATGTGTATTACTCATATCATATAAATATCTTATACCCTTGGATTGAATTAAATATACAGACAATATCCTGTATGAAAAAGCAACTTCATACAAAAAAACATAAACCAGTATGCTTCTTGAAATTCGTCTACCTATAACGTTTTGTTATTATAATACCATCAGACAAATATGAGATTTCTGCTGGAAGACCGATATAAGGGCTTATAAACTCTAACCCTGAAATATGATAAAACATATTGCGCAGTTATTATTTTTGTATGACGAATTGACACGACTTTGTTAGAAGTCATATGAAGAGCTCAATACAGTACTATTGATGTAATATTATTGTCAGTGTACTTACAGAGATCAAACGACCAACAAAATTGATAATTGGTGGAGACCTTTTTATCTAAGATGTAAGACTTCCCCTATAGGCCTATAAGTATTTATAACCGTACTTCAAACATGGTATTGTTTACAAATAATCATTTGACCACGAATGTACTTTTGAGTTCGATATTTCATACCAAACGCCCCGTCAGTGTGCTGATTAAGCGCTGTGCGTCAGTTTATGGTGACAGCCGTAGAATGACTGTTCCAGTTTTCCAATTATCTAACGATTTACGTTAAACCATTTTTAGACACTCTCTAATATTGAAAACACTTAAAAAATCAAAGCAGGCGATGGCTTGTACTAATGAAGCGGAAGAAAATAGCGTCATACTAGTCTGCATCACGCCCTATCGTCCACTGTTCAAAATAATGGCGCCTCCACGTGATGACATCTTGCATATGCAACTTCCGGTCCACGCGCCCTTTAAGTGTATTAGTCGGAATATCCAGACCGACATTGATGTTTATCTAAAGAGGATATGTCGGCTGTGTCATGATTTGTTTGAGAAAAGCTTACAACGTCGTCTCTTCATTGTTTTCTCAAGTAGCCTGCAACAAGTGCGCGGTTGTGCAAGCAAATTAATGGTATACATGTAATTGTAAAATATTTGATTAAGTATCGTAATTATACGTGAAAAACAAAATGCATGTACATGACATTTTTTTGTATATACATGTATATCTGTAAAACACATTGTTGATATCATGACTTGATATTTCATTTTATATAATATTATACATATATATAATTACAATAGTGTAGAAATGCCAAGATTGAAGCAAATTAATGGTATACATGTAATTGTAAAATATTTGATTAAGTATCGTAATTATACGTGAAAAACAAAATGCATGTACATGACATTTTTTGTATATACATGTACATGTATATCTGTAAAAAATTGTTGATATCATGACTTGATATTTCATTTTATATAATATTATAAATATATATATAATTACAATAGTGTAGGAAATGCCAAGATTGGATCAAATTAATCCATAATTACAGAGATTCCATTATCAAAGCTCGAAGGTTCTGTTGTTGTTCGTAACTACAAATCAGTCAAAAGTTGAATTTCTTTGTGTGGTGAGGTATTGGAAACCAAACGATAGTTCGCGCATAAATTTTGATGCAGACCAAAGTTCTACATTTTTTTACACCCGCCATGCAATTGTAAACGTAGTTCCCGTTACATGTGCTTCCAGTACTTTGATTTATGTTTCAGCAATTAGCATAATAGTCAGCATTATCCGCCCCTTTGTATACGCAGCCTATGCAGAATGTAATATCTCATACATGAAGACATGCTCGAAGAAAAGGTTACACATTATAAGCATTAAATGAATCGATTAAAATTTCCCGATGAACCACTTTTCGTTAAATATCTGGTTGACTGACAGTTATCATCGCATCGTCCATGAATTCAATGATGACTTGTATACAATGGAAGCTAGGAACCAGACTAAATTAGCATATCAGCACGAGAATATTATGGCCGCATCCTTCCTTGAAATATGTATTGTCAGATATATATACACATATGTAGTAATTATAATACATTGCATTGTAGTAATCCGAGGTAGAGGATTGTCTAGAATTCTTTACGACTGTTTTGTATTATTCGTTTACGATTTTGCATAGCCATCTGATTTTGACTTGAATGCACGTAAAATTTGAATTTATATTTATGCCTTATTGAATTGAAAAGATGGAACTATGTTCGTAGGCGGAATTAATTAAGGTTAATGGATCGAAGCTCTTCATGGAAAATCGACCGACTGTAGAGAAATGGTCTTAACTTTGTGTTCGTACCGAACAACAATTTTTTTTAATGCATTAAAATGAATACAAAGTTCTACATATGCTTCTCAAAATATGTGAGACAGAGGTTATGGACCTTGGAATATATCATGGATATGTGATAAAATGTATATGTTTTAGAGATTCTACGTGTGGCAGTGCCATATATAGTACTAGTACGTACGCTATTGTCAGTAAAAAAGGCTGCCAACCATTGCGGTACAACTGCATCAAAATTTACACGAAAATCAATCAAGCTCCTTCAAAAAAAAACTACATACAATATATAACTATTTATTAGCACCGCGCTTCAGAGCGCGGTACGTGTCTTTATGGATATGCAGTTGGTCAGTGTATACCATATAGTCCCAGTGGAAACGACACTCGTATTTACTCGGGCATTTCCGTAACTGAGAAATAAGGTAGGGTAACGAATTAATTTTTGGTGAATGTGGTTTCCAAACACTACTTTTTCAACACTATAATACATATGTACTCGTTTTCAAGAGTCATTCTCAGAATTAAACATACTTTCAAACGCGTTTATCGTTAGCGACTGATAAAATGGATATCAAGTTCCCCATTAAAAAAGAAACAGGTTGTTCCCAGCGTTGGATTCCCATGATGGTCAATATATAGTCAGTATATATACCCCGTTTA
Organism: Lutraria lutraria; assembly: GCA_964023205.1. Taxonomy (NCBI): domain Eukaryota; kingdom Metazoa; phylum Mollusca; class Bivalvia; order Venerida; family Mactridae; genus Lutraria; species Lutraria lutraria. The sequence goes on along the minus strand of OZ026839.1, from coordinate 10,086,183 downwards.
CCGGTGTTATCCAAATAACGGTGCATCTTATAATATCCGTGATATACACGCATCATGCATAATTTACCATCAACAGAGTAAAACTTCATTTTTAGGATAAGTACGCATTAAAATTAGTTTTGTATTAAAAAATACATGAACTATGAATGATTCCATAAAAATACGTAGCTTTTCTTTGAAAAACTAGATTTCTTTCACTGCCGTCTGCATTTTTGAATGCAGGTGCTCGTTTTTATGCCACTTTCGTTATAAAATAGTTCTGTGTTGAAATTATTGTTTGGAGTTTAACCCAGCATAATAATATCACTGCTACATTATGACGCCATATTTTACTTTCAGAGGTTTCTACTTGTACATTGTTATTTCTATAGATCATTCGAGGAATTTAAGAAACATATGCACGGTGGCCGACGGCATTGTATTTATTGATTGTTAATTGGCACTGGATTAGTACATATTTTGAACATTTGACTGTTGGCATTTGTAAAAGAGATGTGTACAAATAAAATACAATATTTGTTTCACGTCAGTGATTTTTTTCTTTGTTCTATATTTCCGTTCTAAGTTTAGCAACACCGTTATCTGGTACCACCTGTATACGCCCTAAAAATGAGAAGGACCATGCTATAAACATTATTATACGGACATTTTGTAAAGTAAGCAAATATATTTATTGATATGTGAGTACAATTGTATGTATACTGTCCCAATCGAGTGACTTTTTTTCTTTGAAGACGTATTAATTATAATTCAAATACATGTAGTAGGCATTGGATTTACATGCATTGAACAATATGCAAAATATTCAAAACTAATTTAATAAACTTTACTGCATGTATACTACATGTATACAGGAATGCTATATCCCTGATGTATATCATCATTAAATATTCAATTCATGTGTCCACAACATTTTTTTTATTTATTTTAATAAATGGTAACCGCCCATATCTCTTCTTGGCTCCGCCTCCACAACCTGACTTGACGTAAACGGTGTACATTATAGGTGTAAATGTGAATGCAGTTTGGCTTTTATATTCGACAGAAGTTTAAAATGTCCAAGGTCAAGTCATTCATTTGTATTGGGCAAGTTATGAAAAACGCCAAACGTAAAGGTACTGCTTTGGCGAAAGTTCGTATTCCAAAGATGAAACTAGATAAAAACTTGCTAATGGTAAGATATTTCGAAAGTGGGTGGGGTAAGCTTTCATCTCGTGTTTATCATATTGTTTATTTCATTTCATCAGATTTAACGCCGTTTTCAACATTATTAGGTTATACAGAGGCGTGCAGTTGCCCTAAACAGTTTCTCTAGACTTTTTTTAGGCCTTAACCCAGCATTATTTCTTAGAACTACAGATTCTGATTCAGAACAGGTCAGGGGATTGAAATTGTGACAGTCTCAGACCGTGCAGATCTAATTATTATAAACATTTTATGATTGATTTGTAGTAGCAAGTAACATGGATACAGTTTCAATCTCCTGTGCGAACATTGAAAATAAGTATTTCCTCTGAATTTAAAAACTGTATTAATGAGTTGTTACTGGTAACTTATTTATTTTACTAACCAGATTCTATCTGCAAGCTATTGTCAAGCTACCTCACATAAGTCAGAGGTTGAGGACAATTTAATGTAGGATGTAATATCTTCAGTCAAAATTGTCAAGGACCGTGTTAGTCTGGCACACATCTGTGTATTTGAGAAATGAAATCCATTTTAAGTTGATAGGTATGTTGCAGCAAAGAAAACGAGTGCCAGGTCACAAAATATGCCCGTCGAGGGGCATAACTCTGAAGTGCCTGGGCCGATTGGGCTGGTTATCAAATCTGACCGAGGTCTCATGGCTGTAAACATTTCCATCAAGTTTGGTGAGTATCTGAATAAAACTGTTTGAACTAGAGAGTGGACACCGTCCGCCAACCTGCCCACCTGCCGTGGGTGTTACAATAATGCATCCATGCAGTTCTTCAAACAGGAATATGAAAATGTGCTTACATGTATACTGTGAACTTATTGTAGCTTCACGATTAATTCTATTAAAGCATATACTGTCTGATAATCATATATACTCAATCTTTTTTGTAGTACTTCCCTAATAAGAAAGATGTATGGTGTGCTGATAATGGTGTGAAATCTCGACCGGGAGATATTGTTGTGTTATCAAATTTTGATGGTGACGTTCATGGTATTAGCCATGGGATAGACTCAGTTTTATACAAATCAGGTGCTGTGAGAGATCCAGTGACTGGCCGACTTTGCCGTGGGACACAGTTTGTCAATGAAGATGCAAGAAAAGATGAACAGGAAAATAGAGTTTATAAAGAAATAAAAGTCACTAAAAGGGTTGAAGTTTTATAGTGTTAGTATGGTGACTCTTAAAACTGTCTAATAAATGATTCATGAATGTGTAACTATTGGCATGATGGTGCAGTATATTTGCTGTTAACTAATTGCTCTAGATGATAGGACCCGGTCAGTTTGTGTATTATCTATGAAGATGTACATGTTTTAGAATATTGAGCAATGAGTTATGTGTATCAAGGATCCTGATGTGTTCTGATTTCATGTGTTGAGTGGTACGGTGTTACAAATTGTGTGTTTTACAATATAAATATCGACAAGTTTTGTTTTTGCTTATCATTTAAGATTAGCCGACTTCAGGGGCAGATGAAGAATGTGGCAGTAAGGGGATATTTTTTTCCTACAATAAAGCAGATAATTTGTTTAAATGAGAATACATTAAATGTTAATTGTAGTACAACCAAAAATTGCTTAGAAATTCTAAAATCCACTTTCTTAACTACAATGCTAAACCAGGTACTATATGATAAACCAACATGCAGTTCTTTTGAAGATTATTAAAATTTTGTTTTAACTTTTGATAAAAAAAATTGAGCTCTTCCATAGATTTTTTATCTCCCCTGGTTTAAACATCAGAGGAATTGTTGATCTACATAACTTGTTCACAAAGTCCACACTCATAATTGTGCTTGAATTAAACATTATCATCATAGTCTTGAGAAAAATGTTGCTATATTCTAAACTTTGTAACTTCCATCTGACAGAAGTAATTGCCTCTGACAAGTGCAAAATTTTCTCAAGTACATGTGTGTATCATAAAAATTCATATACAGTCGAAACTCATTATATCGAAATCCCGTTTATATCAAAGTAAAGATAAAGTCCCGATTTTTATCCTTCTTATTACATATTTAAATAACGCACATATATCGAATTCGTGGTTCTCAATATTTTTATATATCAAAGTAGATTTTCGGTCCGAACCAAATATTTTCAACTATAAAGTCACCATCTATGTCAAACCAATTATGTTGCTAACTTACAAAAGAAATGTTCGCACCTTTTTCGCAAACAAACACAATTTAAAATCGATATTTAATTATTGACAGCTGTATAAACATGTTTTCACAATTTCACAAACTCGGATCACACAAACTCATTCACTGATATTTGATTAGGCAAGATGTTGGTTAGGCAATGGGCAACAAATTCATTTTTAATCATATACCACCTTAATTTCATAAAGTTATCTATCTGTATATACAAATGTATACATCCTTTGGCAATTTCAGATGTATTTACTAATCAGTTGTTGACTGACAAAGTACTGTATGCATTTAGCAACAGAATACAATGAAAGAAAATGAAAAAAAAAACAGTTTTCATTTTAAGTTATAAATTTATTTCACAACTATAAAAAATTATTTGTAAGGTACATTAATAATTAATATTGTTTGCATTTCTATAAAGTCCTTGTATACATATAAATAGCAGATAGAAAATTATAATTGAAAATAAAACACCAACACAATTTAAACATAGTAATAAATAGGGCCCAGCAGGTCATGCCAGTTTCCATCTTTATTAAATAATGAAATATTGAAGTCAGGAAAATGACATTCCAAGAACTTAGGTATTAAGTTCTGAGTAAAAGTCTTCCTTACTCAAATCTGGAACATAATCTACACAGTAATATTCATTTCTACATGCTTACCGTAAATCTGTGATCAAAGGGAGATAAATATGCAACTTCTATGCACATTATAGCCTTGATTCACCTTTGTTTTGTCTGTTACTAGTATATAGTTCAATACAAATGTAAGTCAGGGTGGCTGTTGTTCACAAGTAGTTTCTATTCACAAGTGGATTTTAACATTGGCTGTACATGTATATATATATTCAAAAAATCAATGTTATTGTCCTAACCCTGAGAGCTGGTTTGTACAGTTATTAATTAATTTCCTACCTAGTGATTATAATAATGTTCCCTTTATATTATTGCCCCTGTATCAATAAAACTGGAACATTGTTTTTGGTCTGTCTGACAAAACTTCAAGCTTGCCTATAATATCAAAACACTTCCACCTGCAGTCATCAAACTTATGTCAGTTTGGCCTTATAACCTCTTCATAACCTGAGCATTTTTATGTCAGTAGGTCAAGGCCACCCTGAGGTTGAGACATCCCTGGTTATACACAGAACAGTTACCTCAGATTTCATCAGAGAACTTTTTGTCTTAACATTCAAACTTGGGAACAAAAAGAATTGGTTCAAGAATTACTTTAAATTGCCGAGATGGAGACAGTTGATCCAGTCCAGCACGAAAGCTGAATAGGGCTCTCCAGTGGCATGCCCAATTGAATTCAGCTTTCTAAGCCTCACTAAATAAACTCTTCATCTCGACACCAACCATGAAATCTCTATATCATTATCATGTGTATGACTCATCCAATGTGAAAATTCTACAATTCAAACCCCCATAAAAAAGCATTAACAAATCAATATGCAACAGTTTAGTAATGTTTTAACAATGAAATGAAATACCTAACATATATTATTTACAACAATAATCACAATACGAAGAGGTGTCAGTTCCGGAGTGCTTGCAATCTGAAAGTAAACAAATTAAATTATGCATACGGAAATATCTGACTACATGAAAGTAAACAAACAACATGAAAATAAAGTGATCATTTACTAACAGTATTTCATTCAAGAACAGATATCAGTGACATTTAATGAAATTGACAAACTATGCAAACATTCGAGGATCAAAATATAAGTAATTTCAAGAAAGACAAATCTCCTTCGACGACAAAATGGTAATTGGCCCATTTTAATGAATACCTTCAATTATAACCTCTCTGTTCATTGTAATGCCAGGGTGTCCACAATTTAAGTAAAGCAAAATTCCCTGACTTTTCCCTGACCTTGAAAAAAATATTTTTTCCCTGACTTTCCCTGACCGTGGACACCCTGATTATGCCATTAATGTTATACTTTGTTCACATCCTACATTGGAAAGATTAAAAATTGTGCATTTTTTTCCCATAAATTAATTCAAAGCTTGAATACAATGAATTCAAAGCAAATTCTAAGACCTACTGTTTTTCAATACTATAAGTACAATGCAACCTCTCGAGAGCGGCCCTCTCTTGAGCAATAACCTCCCTTCAACAGCAGCATGAATCTTTCCTACTGCACGATCTAACTATTAATTTAACCTCTCTTGACGACAACCTCTCCACAACAACATAATTTTGTTTCTCCAAAAGGTGTTGCTTTGGACAGGTTGCACTGTATATAACAGTAATAACAATCTTTGGATATAGTAAGCTCCCTTTGTGAACAAGACGCAATTCGATCAGCTCACACAAAAAGTTAAAATTTATTGTGTTTATAACCATGAAAATGGATTAAAAATTGGACTTTAGGATTTTTAAAACACACTATGTGAAAATTATCTATCTTTGGATAGATGCTTTGAGAGTCATGATCTTTAAGGAGCAACTCTAACTGGTATACCAGCGAGTGTGGGTTGGGCTATGTAAACTGATATGCCCACCGTAATACTAACTGCCAATTAAACTCTCTGTTGTTTAAAATAGCACAAGAATTGATGAGTCATCAACTGACCACTGGTTAGTAAAGTACTTCTGTTATATAGAAAGCATCGTTGCTCAACCTTACCACGTGCCTCTGTTTTACAAACAGAGAGTTTATCAGCAAGTAGCCCACCTCCCGGGAAATTCAAATTTTCTCAAAGTAACACTTAAAATTGATATATTACTAAGATTTTTGGATGAAATGTTCTGACATGGAATAATTAACCATTGTGAGAATTTTCAAAGAATATTTTTCCGTAGTTTATTTGAAAATTCAAAAAAAGGTTCTCTGATATGAAACATGCATACAATTTTACAAAAACCTGCCCCAGCACCATCTAGTGGTTTATATAGTCCTGTTACCCCTTTAAGATATAAAGATAGTCTCAACAAAATCATCTTGGATATTTTCAATATACAAACCGTCTTGATAAATCGTCTTCACGCTTGGTTTCTGATGATTCGCGGACTGATGCTGTGGACGGATTCAAATCTTTAAGTTGATCCATGACTTCTAAACCGCTTTCTTCAGCTACCTCATGTATCAAGGCCTCAACTTGATCTTGTGGTGTAGATAATGTTGTTGCTGTACCCATGGCACTCTCTAGTGTCTACAAGATAAAAGAGGTTAATGTCCTGGCAGATAAAGTATAATGTACAGAAATCAAGTTCAGTGGACTCTCATTGGCTCAAACTTGCTGGAACTCACAAGTCAGTCGCACTATTCGGAGTAACATTTGATTCCATGAAATATAGTAATAGAGTTATATATATTTCCCTTATATTACTTATATAGTGTAATGTGTACATAATGTTTAAGAAATATAAACCCACAGAATAAACAAGTTCAAGTATTAAACTAGGGCTAAGGCTTTAAGAAAAATTAGTCTTGACCTTCAGCACATGTTTTGTTTATTTCATAATTAACTAACTAATTAATATAAAGTTGTTTTCTGTTAAAATGCTTAATAATTATTTATAAAATAAACAAACATGAAATTTTCTCTCACTGCAATGGAACTTTACAAATCGGTAAAAAATATTGATTTTATTAATCCATTAGTCACAGAGTAGAAATATATACTTTAATCAAGAATGCATTTCTGTGTACATGACATATCATTCTATTTTTTCCAATGCCATTATGGTATCAATAAAGGTTACCTTAAAACATTACTTTAAACTGTTAAATTGACTCTGTTATCAGTACTGCAATTTATTTGATTATTTTAGCAGTTACCCGTAACCGGTAAGTCAATCAAAATTTACCATTTAATGAAAATTCAAGCTTCCAGGAATACTGATTTGATAATAGATACCAGCCCTTTTTTTACTGTTTTTGGGAAACAGGTATCAGGTCCCTTTGATGGAGGGAATTTGCATCATGAAAAACTAAATTTTTGGAAAAAAAATTTAATCATGGGGAATTTTTTTCTGTCATTGGGGAAAAATACCTGAATACTTTTTTACTTGGGGAACGGGTGAGAAGACCGGACCCAAAAATGGCATAAAAAAGGGGCCTGGATACTTACTGATGTTCTGACATCAAGGTCTTCAAACTGCTTCTCAAATTTCTCCATAATCTTCTCTACCTGAAGTATAAAACATCACACAAGGAACTTGAATGTCAGTATCATAAATCTTGTCTTATCTGTCACAGTTAAATTCTTAAGACTCCAATAATTAAAACAAGACATGTCTTTAAAGAAGACAAATAGCGTAAAAATGTATTCAGTCATATTTACTATACATTAATTCCACTGAATGTTATTATGCTAGTCAAGAACGTGGTTATCACTTTATTTCAACTGCCAAGTCTACAGTTTCTTGCATTTTTACTACAGACAAAGTACACATTGAACATTTGTAGACCCACTGTTATAAATTTGTACACTGGTACTGGTCTAAACTTCCAACTAATATTCATGCCAAGAAATTAGGTCATAAGTGAGGGCAGACAGCTACACTGAAAAAAATGTCAAAAATATGCTCCCTGTCACATACACGTACAATGGTAAACAAGTGTTTGTATCTGCCTACGTACTAGTATGTGCTACATTGTTACCAAACATGATATGCTGAAAAACAGTATTGACAAGAATTTAGAGAAAGGGAAACTACTGTCACATATATATATGTATATATTTCATTACAAAATATAACCAACGTGAAGTTTTTTGTCACCAGTAATTTGATTCAATTTTTCTTTGAATACAGAGATGCTGTTATAACCAAACTTTACACATGTTGTCAGCCAAACCCAAAAAATAATTAATAAACAGTCAAACCTGTGATCAAAGGCCACCTTCTAGAAAGACATTATGTGGCCTTTTTTAACAGATGGTCTTAAATTGAAGATCTTTTTGTTCTAAATAATCAGTAACAGTTTTTTTTAAATGGCCTTTATATTCACAGGGTGAGTTTTATTTGGTACATACATAAAATCAGACTATTAAATAGGACATCGAAAATCTCAAGAATTTCATATAAATATTCATTAAAAGGGCTTGCTAAACAAGGAATCTGTATTTACGGAAGTCTGTGTTCCAAAGAAAGGTTGCAAACCCCGACAACAGTTATGTAATAAAATGTATTTCTTTTCATTCACCTTTGGGTAAACTTTGAATTTATCCTTAATTGAGTTATGTATAAAAAAAATATATTAACAAAATGTTGTATATACCTTTTCTAAATCCATGGAACTCATAGCCTTATCTAAAGCCTTTGTAACATCACCAATGCTTTTTGTTATCTAAAATATAAATGTCAATCAGTATTGATTATTCCATTGTACAAAACTCAAGTAATAACAATTCATGTGTCTCTCTCTCTCTCTCTCTCTCTCTCTCTCTCTCTCTCTCTCTCTCTCTCTCTGTAATCTTACGAAAACTTATTTACTAGTATTGTTGTGTTAACTTTGAGATATTTTTAAAAAATATGAAAATCAGGTGAGATCATGTCATGACATTGAAGAGTTCTTCTAACAAAGTTGTATGTTTATATCAAATGAACGTGCTTCTACATCATATAACATGTCAAAAAATTAATGTTAAAAATAATAAATCTTAGGCCTAATTTAATTTAATTTCAATTTAATTCACTAAAAAAGTTTCATAAAATGGTCTTCCATCTTATCTTACTGATTTCATGGTGACAGCAGTTTGTACTTTCGATGCGACAGCATCCACTCGAGCAGCGAACCTGAGGTAATTGAGCGATTCATTCTTTTTTCTGATTGCGTTCTCAGCGTAAATTCTTGCTCCTTCTATATTCTTCTGTTGTATGGCCTACAATTGTTCAAACATCAAAATCACATTAAAATGCAGTGATGATCTTCAAAACGAAAATCTTTCAAAATTGTGTGTATTATTTTTGTTTTCAGATATACATACGATTACAATTATGCATTATAAGCAAAAAATATCAAAGGAACATATATGTATGTATAACTAGATTTCAGATTCATGACATATTCATAATTCAATATTAAAAAGATATTCATTCAATAATAAGAATGGTACATTCTGAGACTGGTTTCAAAACTTTAATTCAAAACATCATTCTGAGACTGGTTTCAAACTTTAATTCAAAACATCATTCGAGATTGGTTTCAAAACTTTTACATCATACTGAGACTGGTTTCGAAACTTAAAACTCAAAACCAGTCAACAAAGATAGACAGTTTACCTTTTTTACTTTCCCTTGCTCCTTTTTTTGTTCCTTTTCAGCTTTGTTGGCAAGTCTTTCAAGCTGTTTTGTTGTAAACTAATAAAAATGTAAGAGAAGTTCAATTAAATCCTAATCACTTATTCAGTTAAACAAAAAATGACTGAGTACATATATTTGTGTAAATGATAAGTCATCATAGCAAATATTATTATAATCTTAAATTAATTGCTAAAATTATTTTATCAAACAGCTAGCTAGAGCTCATATGCAGACTGAAATTGTACTTTCATATCTACACTTTAAATGTCTTTAGAAGGCCCAAGGTTTTCTTACAAGACAAGCAAAACAGTAAAGTTAAAATTTAAAATTATAAAAATTTGAAGGATAGTAAGTAAAAACAAAACTAATACAATAACAGAGAGTAAATTAAGCTTAAGACACAAAGTGCAAATTGTAAAAATCAGTTTAACATAATGGTGGGCCGTGAATGCTAGCCTGCCCAGATTGTTTAGCCATGTACTGTTACCACTCCAAACTGACCAAAGCCAATTACAGAAAACTGGACAAGTCTAAAGGATAAGATTGTTTTTAATTGTGAGATATTTTCCAATCAGACACATCATTATATTATTTCATCATATTTAAAACATTTTCAACATTATTTCAGACCTATTATGGTGGACAGTTATCCTAACTGCAGCTTTCTTTGATTTCATTTAGGCCTTATGATATCCTGTACTAACCACATTCTATCCGCAAGCTACGGCCCCCACATAATTCAGAATTTGGGGATAATTTAATATAGGAGACAATGCAAGCCTTGCCCGGGGTTCGAGCTCACGACCTCTTGATCAGTAGACCAGTGCTCTAACCACTGAGCTAACCGGGTGGGCTCAGACACATCAGGCACTGTCCAAATGATGGCTCTACGGTATACTCTCATGTAAATTCATTTATAGGACATACACTTTTTTTCCATATTTAAATCAAACATACCTTCAGTTGAAACAGTGTATCTGGAAATAAAATAGAAATAAATTATACACAATTATGTTACATGTACACCAGTCTTTGAATTAATTTTTTGTGACAGGTTGCCCAACATAATGAAGGAAACTCTCTAAAACTAGGTTGTCCCCCAAAAGACTTATAGAAGGAAAATAATTTTTCCGGGCAAAGGGCAACCCATTAATTAGAAGACTGTTACACAAGTAAAATGATAACTAGCATAATTATATTACCAAAAAGTTAATAAAACAAGTCTAATCTGCTCGCTACTTACAGCTCTTTATAGAACACTTTACAGTGTGACTTTTCACATCTTCATAGTTTTTAGTTTGTCAGTAAAAAAACTACAGTAATTAACTCACTTGCTTCTTACATTTCAATGTATTTGGACTTACATTGTTAAATTCATTAAATAAAAAATAATTGTGCTATTTGGGTTCTTTTAACAACAACTCATCCACTCTGTATCAAATTTAATACATGACTACAGTTACATGTATAAATACTGTACATATAGCAGAGACATGCATGTAGCTCTCACAGTACATTATAATAGTTTTTAAATTAATATAATGATTGACAAAGGCAGGTGAATCTAACCAACTGTTTTAAGTTTAGTACAATATAATGCATAAATTAATTAGTCAACAAACCAACTGAACAAACATCAGACAAGTCACTTTCAGACTAGTAAACTGGTGATCAGTTTCGAATCCTGGTCGCGGCACAAACAAATTGAAAAAAATAAAAAAATATTTTAAAATTTCCTCCATGTGTGCCTATAATGTGGAGAAGTTGTCGGCTTAAGCCTGCTGGTGGAAGGTTAGTTAGTACAGGTCTGTTAGATTACTTAGAATACAGTCTAGGAAAACTGGTTTAAGGTGAACTTTCACTGACCAGTATATTATACATATAATAATTTTGAATAATGGCATTGAAATTACTGAAACTGACAGAAATCCTATTTAAGCTAAGTTAATCTTTATTCTGTATATTTATTGTATTTAGGTCATAACATAATAAATAACATGATAATCATTGACTAAGGCTCATGAGTCATCAGAGAATCCTGATTATTTTTCAATATTGTAAAATTTTATAATATTAAATCGATATTTATTGATAATGAATAAACATAAATCGAAATGTTTTACACCATTTAAACAGGGATACTAGATATATAGTCCCTGGCTTAAACAAGGCTGACAACTGATCTATTGACAAATAAATTAGATCCATGAAGTCAGCCGATTATACCTAAAAAGGCAACATATACGTTGACGAATTAACATATATACAACTATGTACATTAATCAATGACATTTCTGGCTAATCAAAAAAGCAAACAAATAACTAGAAATGTTTTCTGCCTACAGTATCCCACCCATCAAAACAAAACTATTTCACAATAAAATTATGAACACAGAGAAATAGGGAAGTAACTCGTAGCTTTAACACACAATAATAAAATGGATAATTTGACGACAGCAAAAACGAAATGAAATTCATTCTTATGCTTACCATCCATCTCTTTATATTCTGTGACAAACAAAATTAGATTCTTTCTAAAGTAGATTTTAGACGACAGAAATTCTTAGCCGAATAATGCTCATGTGCCAAATACGTCAGTACGTTTGTAACAAGGAATTTCATTGGTTCGTTTTATGAAACTGTAAACACGAATTTCTCCGTTGCTATTTATAGATATTTTTAGCAGGTCTAAGGGAAACAACTGCTACAAAACATCACATAGTATCTACAATATTTACCTCCCTTGGCAGCCATCTTATTTGGCAAATTTCATCTTATGCGCTTATAGAAAAAGTCAGAAAATTGGTTATTAAGGAACTTATTTTATAAAAGATAATTTAATCCATAAGCACATCAGGTTTAAGAAAATGTAGTTGTCACATATAAATATCCTATATTTATAATTATCAAAACAAAAATATAAATATCTTTTTATCAATGCTTGTGGAATTTGCCAACCTTAACTAGTTCCCGTTGACTTGTGTGTACAAAGCCCACTGCAACATGGAACGTGAACCAGTTAATTGCCAACCAAGATGGTCATCAAGTGAGGTAAATATTGTAGATGTGGGTACTATGTATTCAGATTCATATGATATCAAATTAAGCAGTTCCAAGCTTAAGGACAAACCAAGTTGGCTTATACGACATGCCAATTTAGGACTTATATATATACATACATAAGTCCTTGGACATGCACATATATCTTTTGCGCCCACGTTACGTACATACAGGACCTTCAGAACCCCTTCTTTGTTTGACGGTGTATACTATAAGATGTCGACCAGAGCCATTTATTTATGTAGTCTGCGGCTCACCAACCGATCATACCAACTCTAACAAACCATCCACTGGGGTATATGTTCCTTCTGTCTCCAGCTATTTTACAAAATGGCGGCCATTTTCAAGTAGGAGTTTCTTTCTATTTACTAATTAAAATATCACTGAAAATATTTTATTCATTATGTTCTCACGCTTCGAAGAAGGGTTGAGAGGTTGGTCATCACATGTAAGTGACTCATTTTGATTTTGAGATCAGTAGGTGAAAGCTTAAGGTCACGGTGACCTACAACATAAAAATCTGACCTACGTTCTTCGGTCATAGTGACATTAAACAAGAACACTTTGTTTGCCAATAACTAATGAGAAATTTTGCCTATGGTCCTCAGATAAGGAAGGGATGTTGATCATTTCAAGATAACCCTTACTGATTTCGAGACCAGAAGGTCAACGGTCAATCCCTTGACTGATTAAAGATCTGAATTACTATATCCAGTTCAATGCGAAAACTTTGTTTCCATAACTAGTGAATAATTTTGTCTATGGTCCTCAGATTAGGAAAGGGGGTTGATCATTTCAAGACGATAACTGATTTCGAGATCAAGCCCTTGACAGATTGAAAATCTGAAATCACTATCCAGTTGGAGTCTAGTTTAATATATGTTAATGGAATTGCATGCACTGCGTTTTAATTGACTGATTGTTATGCTAAAGCCTAAACCAATGTAATTGCTTTTAAATTTGAATAAGTGAATGTCAAGTAACAACAAAAACACATTGATGTCATCATTGTCATGAAACTTGGCATGGGAACCATTTTTAGCGTCAATTATTGTCAATGCTATTCTATATTATCACAACACTTGATTGCTTTAATTAAGCATCGTTGTAATCAATAAGTTACCTGTACTAGTAGACATGGTGTATTCGTGCGGGCGAGGATAATGAGGCATTTATTACCTGGATGGTGTTCATATTTCATGGGAATTATTTTTGTATGCCTTTAAAATGAAGTGACTAGAAGGTGCAAGTTCACAACAATCAGTGATGAGTGCTGCTGCCATTTGCCATATCTACAACATATTGGCACAAATGCCTCAGTAAAGTAGATGTACTGTTGACCCTGTATTTGGATATGACAACCAACGCCATCATAACCCGCGCATTGTTGTTGATGAGTTAGCTGTGTACTAGACATCTGTGCTAATCCTATTAATGTTCAATATACCCCAGGCCCGATATGGCAGAACTTACTGCGTTGGCACCGTTCTATACATAGCGTGACGTCACTACGTTTGTCTAACCTCTATACATAAAACTGATTACTATCCACATTTAGATAGTTATACATACGCTAAAAGTATAGTTCCGCGGAAGGATTACAAATGTCAAAACAACCATATCGGTTGTATGTTATTAACAAATTTGTTTAGTTATGTAAAATGAATACGTAGTACCATTTCTATTCTTATGCTTTCGTCAATAACACTCATTATTCAATGAAACGCAATGTTGAAGTGCGCTTGTCTCCAATGTGTACCACACGGTGACGTCACGCTATGTTATTGTTTATGATTTCCATTTTGTAAGTAGTTCCTGCAAATACCCATAATGCCCCGAGCAGAATAACACAGGTCAGTGCATAGCGCTACCGTAGTGTACACATTGGCGTTGGCACAGGAAAGCTGATGGTACTTTGACCGAATGTGATCTAGCACTGTCCTATTGATACAAAGTGACGTACGTCAATGCGATCTTGAAGAAAGGGTACAGTACGTGCATGATACCAATACCTAGTCAATATATCTCTAGGCCGTAAGACTGCCTTCAACAACTAGCCAATGTTTCTTCTGTTGCCATGATATGCCCGACCACACTATTACATCAAATATCAATGTCGGGTGAAACATTCTATGTGACGTTCATCTCGATGACGCCATACCTTATGCCTTCCATCCATCAATTTATGCGAAAATCTGTATACATCAGTTAACAGTTTAAACTGGCGTTGACGTGTGGTAGACCATCTAATGCATAGATGTTGATATTCCTTTGTTTCCTTGGCAGTCTTAGTTTGAAAACGATCTCCGAGGTATTTGAGGACAATAATGTCTTGTTGACGAGGACACTCTCTGATGACATGGGCTTAAATAGGTCAGCACTAGAGCCGTTTGGTTTCTTGATTTATTCTGACTATTAGCATGGTATTGGGGGGGTGGGTGGGGCAATGTATACTGGCGGCAACAACATAGTTTGACATGTCCCCGTTACCATAGTGACGATTTTATGGCGTTGAGTATCAGCATCATTGAAACGCCCCAAAATTCCCCCCATGGCCCGTTCCCCCCCCCATGGCCCGTTCCCCCCCATGGCCCGTTCTCCCCCCCATGGCCCGTTCTCCCCCCCCCATGGCCCCCCATGGCCCCTCCCCCATGGCCCCCCCATAGCCCCTCCCCCATGGCCCCCCCATAGCCCCTCCCCCATGGCCCCTCCCCCCCCATGACCCCTCCCCCATGCCCCCCCCCATAGCCCCTCCCCCATGGCCCCCCCATAGCCCCTCCCCCATGTCCCCTCCCCCCCATGTCCCCTCCCCCCATGTCCCCTCCCCCCCATGTCCCCTCCCCCCCATGTCCCCTCCCCCCCATGTCCCCTCCCCCCATGGCCCGTTCTCTCCCCATGGCCCTTCCCCCATGGCCCCTCCCCCATGGCCCCTCCCCCATGTCCCCCCCATGGCCCCTCCCCCCATGGCCCCTCCCCCCATGGTCTTACTGGAGGAGACAGACAGGGGAGCTATGCATGACCGTGCGACCACATACACGCATCATAATGGGTTTTCCGTCCTCCGATACCGAGGGACGAAAGAAACGTAGACGCAATACGTCTTATGATGACGGCCTGTAAAGGCCATACATAATTCATTTTAACAAAATATCCACCTTTTATACGACGGCGATAACACGCGATAAAGTTGACAAAATGTGAATAACAGTGGGCTTGAAGCGTATTTGTATGTCCAGTAATTTCACTGTAACTCCAAATCAATTCTAATTTTAAATGGCGCTTCGCAGTATAATATACATTATGTTGGTGAAGTTTGGTAATATTTAAAACGTCAATTAAAGTAATATTAATGAATATTTGCAACTTTAGGTCTTGTTTTACCTCTACGTAGACAATACGTGTACCCTCGGGGCATGATATATATACTCTATACAAATCCAAAGCCTTTATGAAGGTGTTTCACACCTCGTTTCGGTCAACGTGTTCATCGCTTAATGTAAATACACAATGTCATATAATATCTATGTATCTATAATAAAACCCGACCATTTACTATTTTAATTTCTATCATACTCTCAGAAATAAATACAGTTTAATCAGTGCTAAAAGACAACCGTGAACAACAGAAATCTGTCCACAACAGACGTAAAAAGACTCTTTAAATTACCGCGCATACAGCGGACACGCCCCAACGGCGGACAGCAGACACCATATTAGCCAAATCGTTTCCCGAAATACCGTTTGGATCTTAAAGAATGGATCTAAAACAAGTCAGGTACGTCACTTGAATGTTGTAGGAATGGTATTGACGCAGGAATCGTTGGCTTTATACTTAGACCGCTTATCAATTAACATAATTAATACAATATAATTCAGTTAATTTATTTACATACAAGTTAAAAAAACATTTCCTAGTACATCGATTATATTTTAAGCAGAGTGATTCAAATTATAGAGAAACACACCAGTTTACCATAATCCAGATAAAATTATTCAGAATTACGATATCAGAATTAAGTAATTACCTCCCTTGGTTTACTAATAAAGTTACCAGACGGTCTGACGCTACTGTCGTTTAGTATATGTATGGCTGTTATCATTATATTTATTTTGTATAAGATGCATATAACATGGCACATCATAAATATCACAAACAAAATAAATAAAACATGTACAATGTAACACAAAATTCCAAAAATAAATTTTAAGAATTTTCAGTTTAAAACAGAAGAAGGAATCCATGTCAAACACACCCACACCAAGGATAACACACAAAAGAGGAGACCTCTTATTTCCATTGTGGTCCTTATAACATTAAGGTGTACTGACACAGAGAGGCATTGAAAACTATTGCACCTACGTAAACATGAAATACTAGTACATATGTATATGTAAGATATATAAACATAGAAAGTTCTCAATAGATTTTATATTAAAAAGCACTGTACTCGTTTAAATTAAATGACTAGAAAAATAAATATTCAAGTATGTTATAAATATATGTATTAAGGATGATTGTATAGATACAAATTAAAAATTGACAGCGCAACTTTAGGTATCTTAAAAATGTATATATTAAAAAGGAGCAGTGCACACATTTAAAAGTTACATCACTCCAAGTAGATGGTTTTTAACATTGGTTTTAAAAACAGTGATACTGGTACTGTCCCTGATACTAGTAGGAAGATTGTTCCAAAGGCGTATCCTACGTCAGAAAATGTCTTCTTACCGAAGGACCCAACCTTTGGTACAGCAAAGCATCCATCTGCACTAAATCATGTGTTGTATGAATGAAGAGAGTTTGACTTGATAAAGTGGTCTTTCATATATTCTGGGAAAAAACATTTTTTAATTTTAAAAACATGAGAAAGGATGATCTGCTCAACTCTCTTGTCAACTGGTAGCCATTTTAGTGTTTTGAAATGATTTTGATCAATGTGGGCTTTACAGTCAAGATTGAGAACGAATCTTATTAATTTATTCTGGGTGACCTGCAGTTTAGATTTAAGTTGTTTGGTCAAAGCATGATACCAGAAGGAACAAGCATAATCAAAGTGACATTAAATTAGTAAAGATGCTAGAAGTTTCTTTGTATGTTCTGTGAGACCGCCATTTGCAATGAGGAATAATTTAGCTATAACGAATTATATTTAAGTTTTTTCAGATTAATTAATAGCACTAACAATTTGTGTTCACAGTTTTAACTCAATATGGTCTAGTATAAACAGTCATGCTGTAGAGAAATTCATGACACGTATATATATAATGTCGCACCCACGCTGAGGCACGCCGATGTCGTTGTCTACGCTAAAATTTGCAGAGAAATAGAGAATAATTTGATCAATTAATTCCATCTTACAAACGTTCATTCGATTGTGCTATGATGATCTGAACGCTTTAAAAATCAATGTACATGTATAACGCTAGTTTTAAGCTCTGATACTTAGAATATATGCGGCAACTCATCATAATCTATCATTTCAGTACATTTGTTTATTGATTTCCCACGTTTCATTTTCTATTTTAGCCGAGGCAACTGTCTCGGCATGGCTACGACGCTGTATTCTACTTAAATTCAGGTATACATCTATTATAAGAAACACAGTTTGTGTTGAATGTGAAACCATAACTATACATTTGAATTATAAATGATGTTGTTTATTTGTATTATAACCAGGGACACTATATGAATTATATGAATGTTATATAGTATCCTGTCAAAGTCGAGTGTCAATTTGCTTCGTCAAACTGCCCGTATGTTCACCACCCAGTTTTAATCGGAACCAGTTTTAGTTTACTGTCCAATGTGTAACCAAACCAAAAACCTAAACTAAAACCGGATATTTTCAATAAAAGTGCCCTTGGTAAACATGTCACTTAACTCTCCTTCCCAACGAGGCGTTATCCTCTTAACCTCGGTCGACATAACTTGTCTCTGGTGAACATTATGTTCTATCACCCATGTGGGATGTGGTATTTGTTTTATTATACCGAACAAAACAATAATTTAGACAGACAATAATACATCAAACATGCTAACAATCATACGGTTCATACGGACCTGAGTCTTTCACGCGACACGTTTGCAAAGTCAGTCTGCAATTCTACTATATTTATGCACGGCAATGTTATGCCACGGACACCAACACACCATCACTATACTTAAATAGTGAACATCAACAAAGAGCATTGTGCTGAATAGAAATTTAGGCTAGGTACCTGGATCTCGCACGGCACACATTTTCATGATGTGGTTAATATATTTGAAAATCACTCCACGCACCATAAAGTTATTGACCGGACGCGAACGAATCGAGTAATCATGTGGTCCAAAAAGCAACAAGAAGTGTTAGTGAAACACATGTACCTGCTAAAGGCCAATTGGATAGTTAGAACTTCAAAATCAATAGGGATCATCTGCATTTGATGACCAACCTCCCAACCCGATATGAGGAGCTTTGGCGCTGAATAGTTCTCTAGTTATTGTCCGAACAAGGTACGGTTACAAAGCGATATACTCCCTTCTTTTTCGAAAGGGGACTTAATTATTATCAAGATGTTGAATATTAAAGGATTTCATTTGTGTGGCACCTGATGACCTTGATCTTAAACGAGGTTAGCCCCGACACCATATCGAACTGCAAAACAGTATTGAACAAAAACAATCATCTCTTGACATATGAAGTATCAGTGTAAAAAGATAATCATATGAATGGGTGCTAAAGTATAGTAACCTTGACTTTTTGATCCAATGACCCAGAATTATACATCGTCATCTACTAAATATGTTTTGCTATTCTATCAAATATGAGGGCTCTATCAAGCAAAGCAAAAACAGTGTGACATTATGATGTAGACATATATCGGTTGGAATGTGTGACGTTTTCGTATGTACACTTTTTAAAAATGTTTTCTGACTTTTCTCCCTTCTTTAACATGGGGATTATTCGTTTCTGCTTCAAGTGGGGAAAATGTACAGAACGAGATTTTCACAAATGTGTGACATATTCGTACAAATTACGGTTCAACATAACCCGACCCACCTCCGTGGTCGAGTGGTTATTGAAGGTCGTGGTCTTCAAATCAATGTAACCTCTCACTGATGGAGGGTCGTGAGTTCGAGCCCCGCTACCGACCATGTCTCTTTATGTTAGAGAGTAGGCAGTTGCTTGCGGAAGATGGAAGTCTTATAGTAGGATGATTAAATGCACTGTCTCTGTCTGTTGAAAAGGGGCATAACATTCGATATAAACAAACACATTATCTGGTCCCTGCGACCCTGAAACTAATAGCCCGATCACTCACTTCCGGCTTATAGCCATCTATGCGGGCTTCCCACAATTGTTACAGCAAAAACAAGCCCTACAGCTCCGTGGTCCTCCCAAACATTTCTGCTACACTTGAAAGAAACATGTGTGAGATAGAATTGCGGCTAAGCGACTCAAACAACCACAACAAATAATTTAGTTCAAGTTTTATTCAATTTGTAAAAGAGACAATTATCACAATTGAAGAGATGAAAGATTACGGGAATGACCCAGTAAATAACAAACAATAAACAATCACCATATGGTTTCAACAAGTAAAAATCACTCAAATATAAAAAGTTGAAAAAGAAACATTGTTAAAGATACTATACTCGCTCATATATAATAAACATTTTGTAATAGAAATCAAGTCGTTTTAACACTGTAGCACGGCGATAACTCCCGCAAAATCAAGTTTACAATTTTATAACAAATAACTTAATAATTTTATGATATTGCGCGAGTCATAAAAGTAGCTATATCATAGAAAATACGCATAGATCAGCGTCAGTTTCTGAATTGATCCGCGTCTGAATGGATCCGTCCACCTTTGCCACACATATGGAATCTAAAAGTTAATATGGGGAAGAAACTATTTTTTCTCGAACCGACATTCACAAATCTACTTGCAAATTTATACAGAGAGCTTGAGGTTATTACACAATCCCGTCAAACACTTAGATGATAGTATAATGAACAACGTACTGTGAATTGTTAACATGGAGAATTTCACAACATATTTTATCAAATTTAACACGACATCAAAATAGTAACACAATAAATTTAATATTAAATGAGAAAAAGAAAATGATACCAATTTAAATCCATGAATTCACTATGGGTGATACGATATAGAGCGTGTCGATAATGTATCGATACAGCAGGTCGCCAATACGATATAAAGCGTGTCGATAGTGTATCGATACAGCAGGTCGCCAATACGATATAAAGCGTGTCGATAGTGTATCGATACAGCAGGTCGCCAATACGATATAAAGCGTGTCGATAATGTATCGATACAGCAGGTCGCCAATACGATATAGAGCGTGTCGATAGTGTATCGATACAGCAGGTCGCCGATACGATATAGAGCGTGTCGATAATGTATCGATACAGCAGGTCGCCGATACGATATAGAGCGTGTCGATAATGTATCGATACAGCAGGTCGCCGATACGATACGTATCGATACACAAGTCCGTCGCATCGATATATTTATCATAGGAAATGCAATGTATATTTCCACAACCAATTGCAACACAGTATAATACTTTGAAAATATTTCAGAAATGAACAAAACAAATACTGTATATGAATTTAAGAATCTCGCAATAAACATGTTCCTTTTACTTATTATACTAGACAATATATAAAGTTGCTATAGTTAATGCCAGTATATTTTTGAGAGAAAAAAACAAATACATAAAACCTGAAACTGTTCTAATTACTCGATTGGTTTTTGCATTTGAATTTAACTACCTTTATCGTATCAGAAAATATCGTATCGGTGTGTTTTGTATCGTATCGCGTGATGACCATATCGTCTCATCCCTAGAATTCACAAGTATTGGTCAGCGTGACATGCGAGCTGAGAACAGTAAAATATTCGGCATGACTGATTTCAAAGGATATGAAATGAGTAACATAAAGAAAACCTCACATAGGGAACGTGCCTACTTGTTTTCTTTTTTATCTATGACGTATTACGTAACCGTCCGCGGGGTTCAGGCTACGGAATTTCTTTATAGTCAAAATTAATATCTAATGAATGAAGGCCGTTATCAAAACTCATAGGAAAGGTTCCCTGCTTTATATATACATTTATAGTTATTCTAACGCTAATAGTTGGTGAAACTTGATATGGTCAGCCAGCTAGTCACGTTACCTTTATCAAGAAAGACGCAACAATCTGACAAACTAGCTGTCACTGCGAGTAATACAAGAAAAATGTCTTGTAATAAAACAATAACAATTCAAGAACAATTACATGTTTCAGTAAAAACCAACATCAGATGGGGAAAATAGTTTCTATTCAGGTGACGGTTAGACTGCTGCGAATATACGAAATAGTTATAGATATACTTACTGGGGACCATGAAAACAAGTTTGGTACAGTCTTATTGTTTAGACATAGGTCTTATAATTATATAGCATTACTGCATGATACATCGACGGCCACATTACTGAACGCAGAACAGAAAACCAGTCTGATATTGATTCTTCAAATAATAACATCGAAGTAACCATGGATACATGTACAAAGAATATTGTAAATGAAAATAGTGATTAAATACAACAGCTTTTTCACCGATACTAGCTTAAATTAGACTAACATTCCCCTTTGAAACAGAATTTCAGGCAGATGAGACAGTCAGATACTAAGCCTAGTACTGGATTAGTAACTCCAAACTCCGTGCGCCCACAGTTCTGAAAGAACGCGTACCCCATCATGCTGTGTGAATCAAAGCCGGGATACAAATGACGATGCTTGTAAAATCCTTCACTTAAAACTCACAGTAACACTAATGGGAGTTTGAATGTTGATTAGTGCAGTGATCAAGAATATCTAACAGTTAACATATTCGCAACACGGCAAAGTTCATTAAACGTCACCTGCAGGAGATATCTTTATGTTTTGGGGAAGGCGCTATAGCCCTTGTTGTTAATGTGGGGATGGTTGAAGCCTCTTAATGGGGGAAAATTTTCGACCGGAACCAACTTCAGGAATTAACTTTCAAGGAGTAAACTGGATATTTGGGAAACATTGCATAAGTTCGATGATATTTTAAGAGAGAAAGGCACCCTTCACAAGCTAAAGTTATATAATAAAGAAAACATCTGTTCACCATTATTTATAATAATCTGATGAAAATGAGTCATAAACAAATACCCTTGACGTTTTCAAAGATAGTAGTGACATGTAAAATAAAGCACATCTAAATATGTATGTATGTACTTATTAATGAATGAATCCAAATAAAACCAATCACACATATCAAATGAGAACTACGATAACAAACCGACCAAACATTCTAGATCACATATTCTACATACAAAACAACTTGACACAAATACTGCAAGTACATTTAAATAGTAATTCTTGTTCAAAAATATCAAATATCGACAACAATCACAATATGTTTACAGACATAATAAGTGCCTCCGGATCCGTTCCTGAACATACAAAGAAAACTTTGGGTCACGTGTCATGTAAATACAAATACATGTAGCAATTATAAAATAATTCTTACTATAGAATGCTTTCCGGTTGTTTTCAACCTTAACTAAATCTGACATAATAAATAGTTTCCAATTTCGAAAGTTTTTAAATCAGATTGCCAATACCTCCTTTGAAAGAACACTGGTGAACTTAAAGCAATCTTTAACAAGTTGGGTTGTGTAATGGAAATGTCTGCATGCATTGGTCACTTTATCGGAATCCAATTTTACTTCATAAAAATGTTGAAACATAACTTTTAACATCTCCAAACAAGGACACCATCTGAAATAAAAGTGTATCTTAACAAAAGTACGAGGCTAAACACTGCTTGTTACATTTGAAATAACTAGACATGTCTTTTAATCTCGCCAATTGGTGTTCACTTATTCATGTTTTTCTTGTCCATTGGTGTTCATTAATTCTTGTTTTCTTGTCCACTGGTGTTCACTTATTCCTGTTTATGTTTCATTGTCAACTGGCGTTCACTAATTCACGTTTTTCTTGTCAATTGATGTTCACTTATTTATAGTTTCTTTTCAACAGGTGTTCACTTATTTGTGTTTTTATCTCCACTGATATCATCAAATGATTGTGCTTGTGCTGTGCTTAAATCAATACTCCCGTCGTGAGTGCCGTCACGAACTTCTTCACGACTTGCGTCTGCGGCATCATCATTATGTTCATCAATGTTGTCCTCTCCGGGTTCAGACGTTACGCTCTGATTACTATAAAATGAATCACTGCGTTTTTGGCAAGAAATCTTTCACGGAAAGCTGCGGCGTGTTTTTTCTCTGAGTTACCATTCTTGTTTGTGTCTCCGCAGAGTGCTAACAAAATAATAATAAAGAACATATCAACATTGATAAGAGATCACAAACACCCAATGTTAATGATTCCCCTGTCAAATATAGGTATTCACTGTCACACTTTCTTAACTATTCATGAAGTATGCAAGAAAAGTGCAAGAAAAATTTCTTGATTTCATGAATTCCTTTTGAATGCTTAAAATTATATATAAATGTAATATAATCATTCATTGTATAGTGATATTGCTTATTATGATATTATTTCATAAAAGTTTAGGAAATATTTGGAAAGACTCGGTGTTACAGGCCTAGAATGAAATTTTCAAATGTTTTGAAACAAACTAAATGCACATATAACCGTCTTAATATATTCAAATTGATTTTAGTAGTAACGCAACTTGTTACTAATGAAAAATGTAACCAATGGTTTGAGTTGATTGAACGTATGGTGTAAAGTCATGAAACACGACAATAAAATATTTTGGTTTGTAATGAAACGACAGGCTAACAAACCAAAAACAACTAAGATTCAGTTTCTCCAAATAAGTTTTTAGTACTTCCAATATCAACAGTGACGTTCATACACCCAATTGTTCGTTCCTTGGATGTTATTCATGTTTTAATTTTTTATGTACAGTGCATCCTGTCCAAAGCAACACCCGTAGGAGTAGCAAAATTGTGTGTTGTTGTTGAGAGGTTGTTGCTCTAGAGAGGTTATAATAATAGTTAAATCGTGCAGTGGGAAATACATGTAAATCAGGTTATTGTTGAAAGGGAGGTTGTTGCTTAAGAGAGGGACTGTCTGTAGAGGTTGCACTGTATATTTAAAAAAGAAGTTTGTGTACATGTATCATAAAACAACTTTACATTTTTACTAAAAATGATAAGAAATCCCTGAAATATTTCTAACCCAGACGACCTAATTACCCCCGGTCCAGACATGTACAGATTAGAAAAGTCCCCGTGTATTCTATATATGTGAAATGTAGTACACTAAACCCCATCTTCCACCCACAAACACAGAAAATCATATATACCACAATTAAACGCAAAGTTCATAGCAATATCAATGATTTTTTATCTACTTACTAGATAAATTGCTGCCAATTCGTGATATCTGTTTTTGTAGATCATTAAACTGTACTTCCCTTCCACGCATAACGTTTAACATTTCATATCGGAAACTTGATATGTCTTGTTTGATTTCTTCAAAGTCATCTGTAAATTATAGAAATAGTGTTATTATTGCTGCTATGGTGATATCATTTGTTTTTCAAAGTTGTTCCATGGTTACTGACAGACATTTCAGCATCAAATAATTACTCCCTTGAATTAGAATCGGAAAAGGATGAGGACATCTTTATCTAAGTTTATAATCATAAAAGTATTTACAGAAATTGATAAACTTAGAAAAAATAGGAAATTACCATGAACCATTCTGTCCCTGGGATATTTATTAGGTTACGTTGACAATAAATAGTGCAGATATCATTTTACACAGGTTTTCATAATTTTTTCAGTATGACGATTTTGCTATAACAAAGACACCATGAACCTGTTATTCAATGTACAGTTAAGAAACTGGCATTTAATCATTTCTAATATTGTCTTAATACTTCAATATATAGACCATCTATTAGACTAAGAATTGGTTTTGATATTGAGTTGGTCATACCATTCATCAGTAAGTTAAGACAACACATGCACCAAGAGAAGAAGCACAACATTCCAGTCTGACGTGAACATATGACACTGTAAGACTGTATGACTACATCACTGTATGTTCAAAATCATCGAAAACGTTGTAAATGTTGACCATGCTCTCATTGGACAAACCCGTTTAGCTCAATCGGTAAAGCATTGGGCGTACGGACCTCGTGAATTCTTAAGCTTTTTATAAACTTTAAGACAAACGATGTGACAAAATACACCGGTTAAAGTAGTTGCCACGAGGTTAATGTCTGCCAGGAATTCGAACTTTCAAGGCCAGATAAAAAGGGTCATTTATACTTTGGCGACATAAATCAAGTTCTTAAGCCACCCACATCTGAGACCGTACCTGATCACCACCTACTATATTTGAAATCTCATTATTAGATTGATTAGTAACATCATACCATGCTAAAAGACAGTAAATCGTTTCTTGTTCAAAAGCAAAAGTTGCACAAGATGTGCATGCATGTCAATAAAACATATAGTTAACTAACAATTTTCCAGCAAGTTCGTGAAGTGCCATATCTGCACTAAATACCGCTCGTGTTATATAACGATCACTTTGAAACTTAAGCTAAGGATTTTAATTAGAAAGGAAATACACAATATACTCAGCCTTGGTTGTCAAAAGCTCCACATTCACGTATTTATACTTTTTATTTTTTGTTATTTTATGTGATGTAACCATAATCACTCCGATCTAAGTTTACTTTTATATTACACCAAAACACATTCTGTTTTATGACTTCCAAGTCAGTTTTAGTTTCAACCATGCTACCTTTTGATTTGTAATCAGAGACTTTTTATGCCATTCAACGGACTAGTTGGTGCTGTTTGGGAACAGATCATAACGTTTAGTAGTTTTAAATATTCAGATCTTTAGATACAAAATACTTAAGGCTACTTCACTATGCATGGGATATAATTCATAAGTTTCACAAGGGCATATTTTTTTTCTTTACGTCGCTAGTATATCATAATCCAAAAAGCAATGGGTATGGCTCACAACAGCAGCACAGTTTTCAGATATACGTTCAAAACAGCCAGCAGTGTAAATGTACATGGCTCAGTCAACACAAATGCCTAAACAACAGCGATATTTACGTTTTGGGGGTTCAAAGTTTTCAGTTGTATACTGCGGCCACTTCACCTGACCAGTTTTCCTGGACGGTAATCTAACCAGTACTAATTTACTCTTATACAAGGAACAGGCAACCTTTCCACATAAGGAGGAAAGTCGACATTCTCGTCATTTCATGGAAGGACATGACCTGTTGCCACCTGAATCGAACCCGATGATTCGGATCACCGCGTTACAAATCCAGCGCACCAACCACTGGACCACGGTCACGGCCTTAAACAACAACGCAATATGAAAATAAATCACATATAATCGTGCCGTACCTTCAGTCACCTCAGCTTCTCTCTGTATATCGAAAATGTATCTTTGTATAATCCTCTGCATTACTCGCTATGAAATCAAACAAAATAACTACTAATATATTGAAAAAAAAAAGATAAAGAAAATTTAAAGAAATACAATAAAGAGCATTTTAAAAGAAAATGTATTTAAATTAAATTACCGAAGAAATGTACAAGAAGGAAATTTTTTTCTAGCTAAGCATTTAGTGAAAGAAATGGTCAAAAAGACCACAGATAGAGAAAGCCATAACATGGTAGATGGAACGAAGTTCTAGGAATGTTGAAGTTAAAAGCATGCAACATGTTTTCGTACATTCAAATAAGTTGTTAAATTTAATTATCATCAAAATATTTTACAGAAGATTAAAAAAGTCAAACGAAACCAGAGATTATTTCTTAGAAATATCCTAATATGATTTTAGCGCTGAGCTTCGTTCAGATCAATCAATTACTTCAAAGAGACGGCGTTGAACCCAATAAAAACAAGCAACGTGAAATACTAGTACCTGATAATTCTTACTCCCGTCCAAAAATCCTGGAATGCTGTGCCGTTTCATATGTTTGCGTCTTGGTCCTTTTGAAGTATCCGATTGTATGTCACCGCCCATGTTAGCCTCGTAAATGTCAACAGCTGACAGATCCAAAGAACCACTAGGTGAATCTTTCTGCATCAGCTGATTGGCAATCTGTGTTACACTTGGAATTGGCTGAAGATTGAAATAAACAGAATTACGTTATTATTTTGACCGGCTCTCATCTTGTAATCATTGTGTTGAACTATGTAATATACGGTGGCTGATATCTGCCATTTCATATCTTCGTGTCTTCACCCCCAAAAGTCGAAGCACGACGACACGAACACGCGATAAATTGGCCCGTTGTAGTGTGTTCGATTTTGGGGACGAAGACACGAAGATATGAAATGGCAGAAATCAGCCACCATAGTAATATCATTTCGACCCCGCTTATTTCAATCTTATCCTTTCCGAACTCAAAGATTATTGGCATTGTTATCTGCGTTGATCAGTCAAGGTTCAGATTTATGAAAAAGTTTGAGTCAACTAAACAACATGACAACTCGGCCTGATATTGAATGTTGATCCAAAAGTATACAATGATACTACAGGTTTTAAATAAAAACAACGGAACAAATACGGATTCAAAATAAGTTTAGTCCGTGCATTAGCTAATACAGTATTGCATCGCAGCTTCATTGCATAAACTGTATAGGTCCGGTGACAAATGACAAATACATTTTAAAGTAGTCGTTATAAGAACTGTAGCATTAATCATTGCAAAGGTTTTGACAAGAGCATGGGGGACAATGCTAAAACATAATGGACAACATAAACAGAACAACAGAAAAATAAGCGAACTCTTTCGAATTAAAACAAGTTTTTATCTGTAATGAAAAATGAACCATTGTTCTAACTTACAAAGAAATTCTAAACAAACAAAATCGAAATATTTTGCAATACCTCTATTCCATTCCTGGACAAAGGTCCATCTCTTGGAGGTAAACCGTTATTTCCATTCTCCATTATTTGTTCATTAGTTGCGTTCTCTTCTTTGTCACAACAATCAAATATCCATTCGAAGATTGCACGTGGCATTCGAACTAAATTCAAAGGCACCGGAAGTACATCTTCTTCCGTCATGTACTCCATGTATAACTCGCTACGAGCGAATTTCCATTCGACATCTGATGATTCCTGCGAAATACAATAGACAAGACGAATAATTTTCAACATAATGAGCGGTCAACGTATGTATTGTTGATATCGCTATATGCCATGTTAACTACATGTATGTACGTTTTGTGTTTCTATGATGGTAAGTGTGGTGTTGGGCACGTCAAACCTGTATTGATCCCTTGTAGCTTTTCTGAAGACCGTTCCAACATGGTATTACTCGGGGAGGTCATGGTGTGTCCCCCACTTTCTTATATCGTTTCTATGCACTGGATGAGTTTTGGGTTAAATATTTTGGGGTATGTCTTTGGGGAGGCGGACTTCCTCTAGAAATCCATTCCTTACACGTATTCACAAGATAAATTATAAATGAACGTTAGTTCGTTCGATCATTCCTTCGTTCTTATTTTGTTATTCCATTATTCCGTTTGTTCACTAGTATATACTTACTAGTGTTCATATGTTACCTAAAAGTAATTGTACTGTTTTCCCAACAACAAGCACGGTGCTGCCGCAGAACCAGTAATAGACTCCCATCCTCCGTAAGCAACTGCATCATTTCTCACATAAACAGACATGGTCGGTAGCTTGGCTCGAACCCATGACCCTCTATCAGTGAGAGGTTACAGTGATTTGAAGTCAGCGACCTTAACCGCTGCATGGTTAAAAATCGTGAAATTGGGAATTTCTGAAAAAAAATCGTGAAATCGACTAAGAACCAGTAAACAGACATTTCGCGATTTCACGATTTTTCTTTAAAAAATTCACGATTTCAACTTCATTATTTCATGTTTTAAAATTGTGAAATCTTGAAGTTGAAATGTCACCATCGGTCTTCCGTATTTACCAGATTGGTCTCATGACTTTAGTGACATTTTTTTGTCATTAAAATTATCGTATTATGTTAGACCTTCTAATGACTTCTTGTTCACCTCTTCGGAAACTAGATGTTATTTTTATTTATCATTTAATAATCGTCATGTTTTCGATATAAATTTCGTTTTAATGTCAGGAAACTGTCTTGAATTATTTATGTAGCATTAATTATCCTTAGTATCACATTCCGTTTGAGACAATTTTAATATCATGTCAACATTTCCCGGGCATCATCGACGCTAATGAGACATTTGAAAGTGATGTTTAATGAACACCACTATCCACACAGGTATAAATTCATATTTATTTATTTGCGTAATAATAAGTGTATAAAAAGTATCTAAAATTTCGCCTATTATAAAATACATGTATTGAATACAGATATAAAAGTGTATAGTATTACCAGCTTTACGATTTATATATGAACATAAATATCGTTACATAAATGTCTAAAAAAAACATGTATACATTATCATAGTTTGTCTTTACTAACACAATGCAATCAAACAAGTAACTACTGATATTTTGTAAGCATCATTGAAGACACATAGTAAAGGAAAAAGCAACAAATAACAAGGAATTCTTTTGTGGTGCCTTTGAAGACACTGACTGGGGCGTAGCTTGATCAGTAATGGTGTACGAGTAAAGGAAAAAGCAACACATATCAAGGAAAATCACAATAGATTAACCCCTCATTTAATCAGCTCATTTGATTAAATCAGTAAAAAAAATTCTTCAAATTAAAGTGAACACTTACAGCAATGGCTTGAAATGATCTTGCCATCATAGCGATCAACATGTTAAACAGGACAGTCACCATGATGAAGTTGTAAAATCCATACAAGAAATAACCAATGTCTTGTGTCAGGGTATTTTGGTATTGTCCTAAAGTTACAACATCGGCTTCCCCACGTCCGAATATAGACCAGAAAACGGTTCGAAATGTTTTAACGGTACTGAAAACGAGTAAAAATGTGAGTACAGTACATACAGACAGACATTTTATTTAGATTTGTACATGGTACATCATCTAACTCCCCAGAACAGGCCTCTACAGAGCAACAACCTCTCTAGAACAACATCTTCAAACTTTCCCTAAGCTGATATTTACTATAAATTTAACCTCTGTAAAGCAACAACCTCTAAACAACGGCCACTATTTGTAGATCCCACAGGGTGTTGCTCTATAGAGGCTGTGCTGTATACGATAATAAATAGGACTAAAAAGTGTTTGTGTCTGGTTTTATACTCATTGAAAATATGGTAGATAGGTCGGGGTGTTTTTTATGCTCTTGAAAGCGTGTGGAATGGTAAAATTAGTGAGAAAGTGGATGTTTCTGTTCCTCAGGGTCGCTGAGAAATATATGAGAAGGTCGGTTAACCAGAAACCAACAAAAAATGTTTCAATAAATCCTAAATAAATGAGGGTTGATAGACAACGTTACGATTGTAAAGAACAAATTCATTTTTATTTTAATTAAGAGTAAACTTTGTGATTTTTTTTAAAAAAATGGGTGCATTGGTCTACGTACTCTCCAAATGCTTCTTGCGCAGGAACTTCAAACGTCCGTTCTTCTACTTCGATACTTTCCCTAACGTTGTAATACCAGAATAAATTTTGCAAGCCAATGATGAAGGCTATCACGACAATACTGAGAAGACTCAGACATTTCAGAATATCCTGAAAGAAGAAAGGTATGGTATTTTTAAAACCGA
The DNA here is from genome assembly GCA_964023205.1 of Lutraria lutraria. NCBI lineage: Eukaryota > Metazoa > Mollusca > Bivalvia > Venerida > Mactridae > Lutraria > Lutraria lutraria. Next base: position 10,054,755 of record OZ026839.1, on the reverse strand, counting down.
AATATACTATGGTATCGCATTAGGGCCATTAATGGATCATATTCTTGCAATGCAATGCCTAGATGCGGTCATTAAAATTCGAATATATTCTACAGTAGCATTTTAAAATAATACGTATTAGACTTTTTGTTCAGATATAAACATTGCATACAACGTTTTGGAGATACACGATAATATTCGTTAAACGATATTGAGATCAAACACTATTATGGTAAGAATATCAGACAAATGCAAAAAACTGATACCCTGTTTATAATAACCACCAAAAATGATATACAGTCAAACCTGTGAACAAAGGCTACCCTTGAAAAAAAACATAATGTGGCCTTTATTGACATGTGGAATTTTCTCAGAAGTCATTTTGTCCCAAATAATCAATGACGGTTTTGGAAAGAATGGCCTCTATTCACTGGGTGGGCCTTTATTCAGAGGTGGTCGCTAACACAGGTTTGTCTGTATTCACATAATAAGCCTAGATAAATACCGTGAGCATCCGTCCTAGAGATATCTGTAATGGTCCTAAGGCTTCATTGGCAGGTAGTAAATATGAAATCCTTGAGAAACTGATGATGTTGGCTATTGCAAACAGACCTTCGGAAAGGTTAATGGGGTCCCACATGCTCCAGAAGAATCGATCTGTAAGTAAAAGACTTGTACATGCAGCTAATTCTGTTTGTTTGGTCTGCCTTCCACGAAAAATAGCACCTGTCATCCAAAATTATCATATTTGCCCTAAAGTACCAGCTTCTCCGAAACAAACTGACACATTCTGTTCAAACTTCATTGTAAAGAATGGTGTGAATATGTATAAAATGATACTACATTGTTGCATAAACTAAATTGCACAAATCATACCAGCATTACTCAGATAAGCGGGTAAGGCACATACAGACATTTTTGCTTATCTTTCAATACTAAATATGACAGTCTTTGTAGTCCAGTGTCATACTATAATCGAATGAGATACTCTCAACAAATTAAAAAGCAAACCCATGTTTATTAAAATGCATACAGCCTTGAAAACCGGTCTCGCTGAAAACCGAAATTCCATGAAAAGTGGACCAATTTTCAAGTCCCGTTGTTTGGAATTTATAAAATAGTCTTTGAAAACCGGAATTCTCGGAGAATTCCGGTTTTCAAAGACTATTTTATAAATTAAGGGAGATAACCACAATCTGTCACAAACAAAGGGTGGTAACAAAGACAGAAGGGGAGTTAATAATGGAGTAGCTTTATTTACCAGCCATAATCCAGTACAGTGCATACTGCGTGTCCCCACGGTCTTTCAATATATCCTCAATGCTTGTACTTGATAGAAAGTTTATCGCAAGGTGCACCTAGAATAAGAAAATAACTCAAATTATTGGAATAGTTTACATGCAATTACAGTACAACTTCTCCAGAGTTGCCCTCTTGTAAGCAACCAATTCCATGCAACAATACATGATTTTTCCCACTGCACGGTTTAACTATTAATTTAACCTCTATAGAGCAACAACCTCTCTACAACAACATAATTTTGCTATTCCCAAATGGTGTTGGTTTGGAGAGGTTGCATCGTATACCGGAGTTACCAAAGGTTAGAATGTAAGACCCTACTACGTACGTAATTTCTAATAACCAGGTGATGCTGCATATAATTATGATAACAGGAACATCTTAGGCGAAAATAAAAATTGGGGGTTAACGAACTTGTCGTCACTAGTTATTGAGTTATCTACCTTTTAATTTGTCCTAAAGTCAGCTGATATCTAAGCTAAGTCTAGTGAAAAGACACTCTATTCTGCAAGGCTTGAATATTTTGACTTTATTCTTTTTAATATTGCACAACAAACATTATAAAGAAAATTGATAAATATGAATATTTATAACAGACCTTTAACATAGTAATAAATTTCAAGGTGAATGAACAGGTATACGTCAGAAGTAAGGCGAAGTCCATGAAGTTATAGAGTGAAGAGCAATAAGCGTTAACTCCATCATGATATATCTGAGTACACTCGTGGTATAACATTCCTGAAAGACACAATATGTCACGTGATATATCATTCAATCATATCTGTAAACTGGTTCCCGTTCCATGATGCAGTGCACCAAAGGTTTTGTACACACAACTCAACGGGAACCAGTTTATCACATCTGCTAAATATATACTTTTCATTGGCATTACTTTTCTTCAGTGTCCAAGATTGTCAAGATCACATAGGAGACTTTATACAGCAAAGTTTTAAATTCAAATCTGTATAAAAACTACTAAGCATCGATAGGAACAAATCGTACTAGAAACCATATCGCGTAACATTTTGTAAATACAGTCAAACCTGTGAACAAACACGGTTCCTTTGTTCGGATATGATTTTGTTCCGAATAATCAATGACGGTTTTTATAAGAAATGACCTTTATTCACAGGATGGCCTTTGTTCGGAGATGAACGCTAACCCTGGTTTGACTGTATTTCAGGTTGATGGAAACAGTTATTATAGTCTATGACACGTTATCTTCGGAAAATTAAAAGAGCCTCTCATAAAGTTGCGATAATTCCTACGATAACCTTAGACAAGGTGACGTTCGTAAAACGCACTATCGTATCTAAAGACGTCGTAATTAATGACTTACGATATCCTTGTAAAACGGGCCCCAATCGCATATTGAAATGACAGAAATTACGTATCTTAAGTTTATTTTCCCCCTTACGAGTAATTTTTGAAAATGACTTGAGAGATAACTTACAACGAACGTAATCAAGAATCTTTAGATAGATAGTGAAGCTTGGATAAAATAAATATGGCACGATAGATTTTCTTAAGATTTATGAGAACAACAGATGACACATCAAACTTTATTCCAGACGAAAATAAAAAAAATCCCTCGGGCATATTTTTAACATGATTTAAGTTTTGAAGTGAGGAGAAAAATAACGCTTAAATTTACATTTAAAATAGTTTTATTAGCACTCATAATAATGTATGAACATCAAAATTATACCTACGTGTAAGTAATTTTATTCTCCGCTATTAAATATATATTTCATTAATTATATCTACATAAATTGATAGAGCTATAGGTATTTTCAGAGAGGTATATCACAAATTATTATATACTGTATGACCTTTATTTTTCTCTTTACTTTAAAAAAAAAGAATGATTAAATATGTGATAGAAATAATTACAGTAATTAATTGGAACCTTAATGTAACAGCAAACCTAATATGCAATTATCACAAAGCCGTATACAGGGTCGTTATAAATATAAAACAAATCAAATCAATAGAAAAATTAAATACCATGTCAAATACGATATTAATAATTCAATATACTAAATCATTATTTATGCCGACTTCCAATAAACTGCTTGCATTTTAAATTATTGAACCAGACACACAGTGGAAAATCATTGATTAACCAATTGAGATTTCAGAAAACATTGCAAATATTTATGAAGCTCAAATTGATGTTCAATTATTATGTTCTGTTCTGTTTTAAACTGTTTACTTCATGATTTTACAGGACAACAAGTACAAACGAGTTTATCTTTCAACTGTCAACGACTTGTAAAATAAAACATAAACATTGGCAACTTTTGAATATGAGTAGAATTAAATATACGCTGAAAATCTATGAACGTTTTACAAAAATATCTTTGATAAAAAACGACAATAAACCCATGGATACACTATACTAATTGGAACTACATTCAAGATGCACTTTTACAAGCATGAACCTTTTGTTCCAATGCTGCTGGTCGAAAATGGCGTTAAACACACTAAAGCAATTGAAAAGAAAATCTACCTCGACAAAGATAGTAATTTATTCTAGATTCGTAGTTGATTACCGAGAAAGGATAGCATACCTATAACCCAGAGTGAGATGAGAAGCTGCGTGGTTGTTGGCACCATCTGTCTCATTGGCATATCATGGCCGTAGGAAAATTCACTCGTGGTATTTTTCATCCTCAGGTACTTATCAAAAATGTTTGGGTAGTCCGAACCTAAAACAAGAATTATACATGATATAAATAATTTTATATAGGTAAATACTTAAAAGACAATACTGGTGAGGTAACTTACAACCCCGGAGCAAAACATACATGCAATTAGTAGAATTCAGTTAAATAGAAAAGTGGTACAGGAAACACTACTGTTGATGTTGGGATTGAATGCGGAGATGTAGCCTAGCATACCCTAATGATGCAGGGGGGAAATACATTCTAGCATACCCTAATGATGCAGGGGGAAATACATCCTAGCATACCATAATGATGCAGGGGGAAATACATCCTAGCATACCATAATGATGCAGGGGGAAATACATCCTAGCATACCATAATGATGCAGGGGGGAAATACATCCTAGCATACCCTAATGATGCAGGGGGAAATACATCCTAGCATACCATAATGATGCAGGGGGGAAATACATCCTAGCATACCCTAATGATGCAGGGGGAAATACATCCTAGCATACCATAATGATGCAGGGGGGAAATACATCCTAGCATACCATAATGATGCAGGGGGAAATACATCCTAGCATACCATAATGATGCAGGGGGGAAATACATTCTAGCATACCATAATGATGCAGGGGGAAATACATCCTAGCATACCATAATGATGCAGGGGGAAATACATCCTAGCATACCATAATGATGCAGGGCGAAAAGACATTCTTGCATACCCTAATGATGCAGGGTGGAAAGACATTCTAGCATACCCTAATGATGCAGGTTGGAAATACATCCTAGCATACCCTAATGATGCAGGGTGGAAAGACAACCTAGCATACCATAACATTGCATTTTGTTCTATGGCATCGGCTTCTTGCAAGATGCTTAACAGAATAAAGGGATGCAGTACAGGTAGGTTGAAAGGAGACCACAAGAGAACTGATCGAGTCCACAACTAAAATACTGTAAGAAATACGATGCATACCGAAAAAAAACTATTTATGTGGTGGTTGCTATCATACAAACACAGCATTCGATCTTTCCTACGTATTCAATTATTTGCCCGAGGCTTCTTGAAACAGAAACTCAATGTTAAGATAAATAATAATAAAGAAATCACTTTTTGTATCTTATATGAGAATGCCATTGTGTATCAATTTTAAAACAAGAAGCTACTGCATTCAATAAACGCATTACTAGTAACTCTGATGGCAGCTTGATTTAACCTCATACCGATAGACGGATAAGGCAATCACTATAACATTTGATTACGGGGAATAATAATACTTGAGAACTATTTCTTGAGCGATTCCCTCGGAAGTATTTGTTGGTCTTGATTAGCACCGGGGTAAGCATTTTGGAAGTAAGGTTTGTACTGTAATGCTGTAATCACTATGGCGAGACAAGCCTCCCCAAAAACAAATCCTCCATCTATGGATGTATAGAAATGCATACCTAAAGTACTGTTCTGTCTAAGCACGTAGGTATCTTCAGCCGTTGATATAACGATCATGAGCAAGAATGTAACGAAAGAACAGGAATGAACAGTAAACTTAATCCATGGGAACTGTAGAACTTTCAAAACCTGAAATAGCATATTATTATACAACATTAATGTTATGTCATTATATAAGTAGCATAACATTATACAAATATCATGTCATTATATAAATGTCGCAATCTGATTAAAATCATATCCTCAAACCCGCTACGCTATGGGAAGATCGAATACTTTAGTCAGATTGTAAATGTCGTGTCTTTGTACAAATCTCATGTCATTATACAAATGCCATGTTACACAAACATCATGTCATAATACAAATGTCATGTCATTATACAAACAGCATGTCATTATACAAATAGCATAAATTATCATTATACAAATATCTTGTCATTATACAAATATCATGTCATTATACAAATTGCATAAATTATCATTATACAAATATCATATCATTATACAAATATCATGTCGTTATACAAACATCATGTCATTATACAAACATCATGTCATTATACAAATCTCGACAATACTGCGAGTCACATACTGTCTAACCTGTGAAGACAGACCACACTTGGGAGGGATATAACGTGGCTTTTATTGATAGGTGGCCTTTCTTCGGATATCATTTTGTCCTAAATAAATAATTACAGTTTTTAAAGGAATGTCCTTTATTCACAGGTAGGCCTTTATTCGAAGGTTACCGCTAGCACATGTTGACTGTTGTCAGTAAGCATGTCATATAAACTAATTTTGATACGGTATAACCTCTCCAAAGCGGCCCACCTTTCAGTAACAACCTTCCTTCAACAACAGCATGATTATCTCCCACTGCACAATTTAACAAGACATTTAACTTGTCTAGGGCAATAACCTCTCAACAACAATATGATTTTGCAACTACCAAAGGGTGTTGCAGTGGAGAGGTTGCACTGTAATTCGAAAACAATGTGTGTAATAACGTCACGTAAAGCCCACCTCAGTATTAAACTTCACGTAAAGCCCACCTCAGTATTAAACTTCACGTAAAGCCCACCTCAGTATTAAACTTCACGTAAAGCCCAACTAAGTATTAAACTTCATGTAAATACCACCTCAGTATTAAACTTCACGTAAAGCCCACCTCAGTATTAAACTTCACGTAAAGCCCACCTCAGTATTTAACTTCACGTAAAGCCCACCTCAGTATTAAACTTCACGTAAAGCCCATCTCAGTATTAAACTTCACGTAAAGCCCACCTCAGAATTAAACTTCATGTAAAGCCCACCTCAGTATTAAACTTCACGTACAGCCCACCTCAGTATTAAACTTCACGTAAAGCCCACCTCAGTATTAAACGTCACGTAAAGCCCACCTCAGTATTAAACTTCACGTAAAGCCCACCTCAGTATTAAACTTCACGTAAAGCCCACCTCAGTATTAAACTTCACGTAAAGCCCACCTCAGTATTAAACTTCACGTAAAGCCCACCTCAGTATTAAACTTCACGTAAAGCCCACCTCAGTATTAAACTTCACGTAAAGCCCACCTCAGTATTATACTTCACGTAAAGCCCACCTCAGTATTAAACTTCACGTAAAGCCCACCTCAGTATTAAACTTCACGTAAAGCCCACCTCAGTATTAAACTTCACGTAAAGCCCACCTCAGTATTAAACTTCACGTAAAGCCCACCTCAGTATTAAACTTTATGTAAAGCCCACGTCAGTATTAAACTCTACGTAAAGCCCACCTCAGTATCAAAGACGTTTGCTACAGTTTCCAGTTTTTTTTCACATAGACATATAACATAGACAGAAAATGAAAACTTTTTCAGGATCTTTTTAAAATGACTATCTAAACAGAGGCTAGTCTATCAATGACCCTGTCTATAATTATTACCCCCTACTGTGGAAATAGGAGTCTTGCTGGTACATAAGTCACATGCCTCGCGTTCTTGGCTCAATGTCTTTAACATTAATGTTGACTGTAGTTTAAGAATGCACAGAAATGCGCTCCTGTAGAAATTACAATGTTCACTGCTATCAGCGATTCCGTTTACCACGGACAAGCACGTAAAGGTAGAGCGTCGGACTCCTAACTCAGGGGTTGCGGGTTCAATTCCCGTCAATGGCGGACTTTGACCGGAACCTTCACAACCCCTTCTTTCGGTGCGAGTACTGGTCAGAATCCAGAAAGCAGTTTTCGAGAGTAGTTAATGTAAGTTGTAAGAACTTGCTCTAAAATCGATTTAAAAAACAAAGTTCAAATCAATTTACCAAAATGCATTACCAAACACATAAATGACATTTGTTGATTCAGGCTCGAGTGTGTCACATATAGCGTACCTTAATGTTTGTTTTTGGTGATAAGATGTAGACGATGTTTATAAATGGATACACCAAAATAAAGCCAAATATCATCAAAATTCGTTTAGGTAGACTGGCTTTCAAGAAAGGACCAATTCCTTCGAACCAACTTCTAGCCAATCTTTGCTGGCAGCTTGGATGAGACACAAACTGAAAAAGAAAAAGGTGACATGATTATATTAATTGTACTAAGACCACATGGTGTTAATATTTAAGAGGATTCTAAAGCCAGGAACACATGGATTCGCTACTTCCGTATTTATAGTTAGAAATAATCAAATCCCGCGGAAGCGACGTGAATCAATGGGATTTCATGCTCGTGTTTACAACAACTAAAATATCCGTGATTATCCGAATGTTTAATTCCGGAGAATACTAAATATCCGTCATGTTGGAAGTTGAAGCGGAAGATTTCCTTATTTTTGTTGCCGCTTTTCAATTTCCACAAACCCGTAACTCTCTAATTTACGCCAAAGTTCAAAACTTCAAATACGTTTATCTCAAAATGGAAAAAAAATGACATACGGATTTGTAGAAATAAACCGACGATGGAGGAAATACGAAAACCGGTACCATTTTGAAACGTGTAAAATTGAAGAAAATGAATGAATGAAATATATGAACCGATCGAAACGTTTTAAGATTATTTTTTTATTCAGTCGAGCCCCGTTTTGACAATATTGCTCAAATCGATTTTCTATCTATCATCTCGATATAAATGTAATGTCAGATTCGTTTTTTCCATTCAAATCGTTTTAGTTATTTTTGTTGTCGACTTTTCCCCTTATAATCGATATGATAACAAATCTAGATAAATGCTATGTTACTGGCATTATATTGCCATTAGGAAAAAATACAACGTGAGAACCAGCACAGCAGATTCTTTCACTTGCTGTATTGTATTGTATACAACAGTTCCAATTATGGATTCTAATACACAAATGAGTTGTATATCATTTATATCATCAGATGTGACCTTTCGTAGCAACGTGTTTTATCAGAAATGTTTCTAGTTTGTACGATGTGTCTCTGAGAATGTTTTTACTTTTTTAATCAATTTATATACGGTAAAAGATCAATAATAATACCACCATATGTTGTTTGTTTATATTATAGGAGTTTTACGCCCCTTTTCAACAGTCAGAGTCGTATGAGGCAGACATTTCACCTAAGCATTTCATTTGGGAAGAGCCAGTTCTTGACTCCCATCCTCATATAAAGAGACATGGTCGGTAGCTGGGCTCGAACTCACGACCCTCTTTTCAGTGAGAGGTTACAGTGCTTTAAAGTCAGCTACCTTAACCACTCGACCATGGAGGCGTGTCTACCACCTTCTTATCAAGTTGAAATACAAGCACTAGTTAAGGAAAGACACAAAACATATCAGAAAATATACGGTCTTTGTACAGTCAATCGTGTGAATAAATGCCACCTTGGGAATATATAAAAGAGTGACCTTTATTGACAGGTGGCCTTTATTAGGAGGTCATTTTGTTCTTATTAATCAATGACCGTTTCTAAACAAATGGTCTTTTCACAGAGTGGCCTTTATTCGGAGGTGGAGGTAAACACAGATTAGATTGAAAATTGGTTGCTTTTATTTCGAGTGGTCTCTTTGTGAAGTTTCACGGTAAAAAATACCATCTGAACACATTATTGATTTCAATATCTTCCATTACAGAGTGGGTTAAAATCGTGTTTTTTTTTACAAAACGTCAACTCCATTTACAGCGTATTCCTAGTCGGCACTGCTTAATTGGTCACGTAATGAGGGGCGTTCATGAGCTATTCCGATGAAATTTGATCGATTCATTTAATCTGAGCGCTTAATTGTATAACTTTTATACAAGGGCTTATTCTGAAAAACAGGTAGGTCGATTTTATCTAGGAGCACATTTATGTCATCACGAACCGAGCTAGTTGGTAAATAAGAGGACGAATTACAACACATTGAAAAGTGAATTAATTTATTCAGTATATTGCATGGATGGTTAAAGAGTAGTATTGTATTGAAATGCAGTAAAACCCCGATTATCCGAAGTCGTCGGGACCGAAAAATTACTTCGGATAATCCGGGGTTTCGGATAATCCAGGGTAAAGGAAATCTAGACAATTGTATGAAAATAAAGGAAGAACACTCCCATATATATATGGCGTACACGTATCTATATAATAACAACTAAATTAATGTGTTATAATTCATGTAATAACAATACTGATAACAGCAATAGTGATGATAACAACATTGATAATAAGAATTCTGAAAATAGCTAATACAATACTGATAATAACAGTACTCAGTCTGATAATATTAACAAATACTGATAAGAACAATACTGATGATAACACTGACAATGCTGATGATAATACTGATAAGAACAATACTGATAATAACAATGACAATGCTGATTATAATAATATTGGTAATAACAATACTGATGATAACAATGACAATGCTGATTATAATAATATTGGTAATAACAATACTGATAATAACAATGACAATGCTGATGATAATAATATTGGTAATAACAATACTGATAATAACAATGACAATGCTGATTATAATAATATTGGTAATAACAATACTGATAATAACAATGACAATGCTGATTATAATAATATTGGTAATAACAATACTGATAATAACAATGACAATGCTGATTATAATACTGATAAGAACAATACTGATAATAACAATGACAATGCTGATGATAATAATACTGATACAATACTGATGATAACAATGACAATGCTGATGATAATACTGATAAGAACAATACTGATGATAACAATGACAATGCTGATGATGATGATACTGATAATAACAATACTGCTGATAACAATGACAATGCTGATGATAATAATATTGATAATAACATTTACATATGTATAATAATATTGATAATATAAATACTGATAATAACAATTCTAATAATAAAAAAAACTAATGTACAAAATGTCTTTAATTTTCTTTTTTTTCACGTGAGTAGTACTATACTTTGTTAACGATAATCCTAAAAGTTTCCCCGGTTTTTATAAAGTAAATAATTATTATCTATTCTCAATTATTGTGTGTTTCTATTCATTGCTAACGTACGAAATGTCACAATGTCAAAACTGCAAATTTACGTCTTCACCATTTTTTGTATCAATATACAAAATGTATGTACAAAGGTTAATATACGCAGAAACTGAATTTTCAATGATTGACGCTTAATTATCGTATATTAGTTATAGTTAGTACCTACCAGTAATGTCATAATATAGATATTGACATTTCCAAATTTTGACACGGTATTAAAAAACCTTTTGATTTGGTCTCATTGGTGACCACATTTCTGTAGATTGGCACTTTCAGAATATATTAGACATGATGTTTGTTAATCTATAAATGTTGTTATCAATTAATTGCATTAATTGATAATCGTTCCTTTTTTACTAACCATTTTACATTGACGTAAGTGGTAATTATATGTATATGACAAATGTCAAATTTCTCAAACCAATATACTAATTGTGTTTTTTGTGCAATCTCGATCTGGTCTAATTGTCTAACAGTTTATGCACAAAGTCAATATTTACTGAGTTTCGCTGACCTTTTTTGCTCATAGAAATATAAAAATGATTAGATTTAGTCAATTTCGTATATGATATACACGTTTTTGTCAAAAAAAATGTTCTACAAGTCTAGTTTTTTAATATACCTTTTTCTCTCCATATTGTAGAGCAAGTCGCAGTCTTGCTAAAGTGCTGTATTTCTCTTCAGTAGGTTTACCAGTCTTGTTCAACACAAGTTCTAATTCATCCTGTGTCCTTACCCTGTCCAACAGTTTCACTACGTACTCGCTTAGTTGATTTGAGAGATCTCCGTATTCTTGCTGTAATGAAAATAAAGTTCACCAAAGTACAAAAAGTACTCATGGAAACTGAACTTACATAGACTTGCACTGCAACATGGAATGGGAAGTAGTTTAACAATTGCAGTACTTTGGCCCGCATCGAAATTCATACGCGCCGATCGAGTGACCGTTATGAAAAGCTGAACTAACGTTCAATTTCCAATGATACGATTATGTGAATACGTCAAAGACGTTTGTGGAACGTATTCTATTAAAACAACTCGTGTGCCTCACGTCACTACCGGTTGTCATGTACACACTTATATTTCTATTATTGCAAACTACTAGTATTGCAAATATTCATTTTCTAATTAATCATAAAATACTTCGGAGTTATGAGCAATCTACATTCTTAAGGGACAACCCTCGTACATGCTAAACGTACTTTAAGGAACAACACAATACCACATCCTTAACGATATGACTTTTCGGCGGAAGAGTTCATACCAATTTTGACAAGCCACCCTTCGGCCTGAGCAGAACGACTGTCAAAAAATGTCTCACCGTCATATAATTCGTTGCCTAGCGCCAAATGTAAACTTTACCACATATCTGTATCGAGGATGCTTGATTTTGCAAGCAATTTAGGTACCCATTTGAAATATTTCATCATTTTACGTCGTGAATAATCATTTAAGTTTCTATCTTATACCACAGGTTAGCATAATAAATTTGCAATTGACGCGCTATTTTCAACTGGGGTTTGCACCTGGAAGCTGAAGTTTTATAAAGGAGGAGAAAAGGCTCGTTATATAAAACGTTCACAAGGATTACATAACAAGAAAAACTTATGTATTCATTCAATCAAGTGTTATACGTCGGTTAGCGTGATGGTTAATTTTCTACACTTGTTGAACTTTGTTGCAGACTCCGAATGCTAGTGCTGGTTCTAATTAACGGTAATATTCCTTTGATGGCCATAAATCATGTCAGCCTGTCCGGCAGTTGTTATTTTTACTGAGGTCAGGTACCTGCCAACGCTTTAGGTGCCACAAGAGAAGAGTGTCACCCATATTTAGAAAATGAAAGTTTGAGTTTACATGTTAGATGGCGATTCCTGTATTTTGGTTGGTCAAATCTGTCCCTAGGTATAATAATGGTATGAAAAATGCGAAATTTGCCGCCTTGCCACAGGGCAGTTGATTTCTAGAATTCGTTAAGTAAAGTTCGATTCTTTGTATATTTCATTTCACTACGTTTGGGCACAGATATTATTGTTCAGTAAGTTTACTTTGTTTATTTGCTTTCGTTCGGAGGAATTATTTTTGTTTAAATAATTTTGTTCTGTATTAAGTACATTTTACTGTTAATGTGAATGAATATGTTTTTTCAATCAAGTAATTAATTTGTTAACATGACTAGATGCAGGATTCCCACAATTCTTTGTTGTTATTTTCTATTGTTTGTTAATTCTTGTATGTATGACATTGTATATTTGCTGTTTGTATTTTTATGTTTTTTACTGAGAGTATAAATGTTTAACTTTCAGATAACCGCTATCCTACGCTATTCTACGTTATGTCACGATAGTGTACGTTAGATCATATGTTATTCTTTGGTTATCGAGAATAAAAAAGAGATTGAAAATAGCGCGTGTGTTGCAACTATTTCTTGTTGACCCAGACACTTGGTGAAGCTGCCCACTACAGCCGTGCAGTAGTGCCCCTGTTAGTTTACTTTCCGGAGAGTCACCCCCGGAGAGGTCTAAAAACGATACCTGTAGGTGCAGGTATTGTGCTACAAACTTTAAATCTGTAAAATATGGAAATAGTAAATCGTTTTAATCGCTTTGACGCTTATGCAACCAGGATTATGTTACCGATGCAAGTTCAAAATGTATGTAAATTATTACTTCTGGGGGATTTTTTTTTCATCTTTTTTGTCTAAAAATAACTTCGCAGGAATTTCCGCTTATGCAATATTCGCAGTGGCCTGAAGATCAGACACATGTTCATATCGCACACGTGTAGTGCAATTTAAAACTTTTATTCCAGTTTTCCGATGTCAAGTGATATGTCTAGTATTGACATCGCGCGTATGGCTTACAATTATAGACTTTTTCGCGTCTTTCAGCTAATTGCGATGAGAAGCATTAAGTGATGTTAATGTAGCTATGTCAGGCTATTTGTTACGTCAGCAACTTTTATTTTATATGTGGTTTCCAATTTAGTGCGTACTTAACACTGGCAACCATCAACAAACCATCTTTTGAATGCACAAATACATGTTTTATATTATGATAGTATTACTTTTATTTAATTCCACACAATTGTGCTATACATTTACATTGCATTGTCATTGTATTGAAAGTAGAATTGGTACAAAACCCGTTTGTTTACGCAAAGGAAACATTAATAACGTTTCAAGGTTTACGCCTGTTTTGAACTGTATTTTAATTATATACTGGTGTCAGATAAACAAATCAATCTTCCTGGGTTTTATTTTAGTTCTAATCAAATCTCAGCACTTTGGTTCCTGGCAACTTCTGGCAGGATTCACTTGAATTAGCGCTAGGGGACGAATGTCCTTAGACGCAATATATTCAGCTTTATCGTCACAAAGAATATGTACCGCGCCCGTGGCTTACATACGTTAAGGGGCAACTCTTAAATGTCTGTCATAAATTATAGTTTAATGATAATGATTTTCATTGTTACTAGTAAAAGCATACATGCAAGAATTTTCTCATCTTTCATATTTTTAATTACAGCTATTTACACGGATACTTTATATTTAATGGTTGGGAGAGAAGACCGGCAAACGTCAACAGATGGTCTATGATGTTGTTACTCGTTGACAAATGGAACTGTTCATGCAAATTACGCGCTGGTTAAAATAATATTTACTCACATAAATGGCAAACCATAAGGGAGAATGCATTTACTGAACACACAGTTCTGATTCCTGATATATGATGTAAATATCTTTTGAGTTGTAATTGTCAGTTAGAAAACGCGCTGGTTACTAAATCTCAAAGCTATGGTCTTTAAATAGCGATAGCACATTATATATGATTCACGACCGTTGCATCAATATACGACTACACTACTGAGCTGGGTGTAGCTATTTGAAAGGATTCTAATCGATAATGTATCACGCAAAAGATATCATCAAAGAAAGTAGTTATCATAAATTAATGACTTTTTACATGCGGCAATAATGCATGAACCTGATCGAAACATAAAGCATTATTGCAATGTCATCATGCGATTCAAAGACCTTTAGACTACATTGAACTTGGAACATAAAATTAAAACCTATGCATGACGCAACACCTTGGTGTTGCCAGCAATTTGTTCTGAGTGGAAATGAAAAGTAAAACCCATAGGTAACATGTATACGAAATGAATAATACCTCTTTACTAGTATACGCCTTAAATACTAACTAAAATACTCAACCAACGATTTAACTGTCTTGAAAACATGCGGAATTTGCTTCAGCGCAACCAAGATATAACTGCAGATGTAGTAGAAGTGAGTGCCGACAGAAATGAGCGTGTGTAAGGTATGGTACATGCTTAGTCAAATGAAAATTAATACGTACGCTGCGAGCTACAAAATGATCTCGACTATCATATATTTACAGGAATACAACTATAACTATCAAATCCGGATTTCTCAATCTCGAAGGAGTTTGTCAGAATAGGCTGTATTTATCTAATATCTTAAACAATTTTCTAATGTACTACCATTCGATTTGTTTCATCTTATCCTGACAGATCCAGCTTGCAAAGGTACCTGCGTTTACCGCGACGAAATGAAATTTAGATCACGCAAGACTCTGGTCTTGTTGATTGTGACATGATGCATTTACTTAGTTACGTTATTGACGTTGTGTTCATCATATACAGCAAGAGACATATCAGACTACCTATAAAGATATGCAACAGTTAGGGAAGTTTAAACCTACCTTAAAATATTTCTCCAGTGTCGATAGATTCTTCAATTCCTTGGACAGCTGGAATGCGGTAAGTACCGGGTCCTTACTTGATAAGGATATATAAGCCTCACTAGACATTCCCCTGTAGGCATTGAGTCTGTACTTTGCAGATCTTAGCTGATCAAATTTCATTTTATTTACACATTCTTGGCAGAGGCAGCCAAACTTATGCGGCTTCTGGATCCTGTCCCCACGCAGCAGCAACAATTGAACTATCTCATACTGATTCTTCTGAGCTGCTAGAATAAGCGGTGTAATATCAGGACTGAATTGAGATTCCTCGTATTGAGTTTTAAAAAAGTGATCATCATCCCCGAATTTCTTTCTCTCCTTCCAAATCTCAAGATATCTCTTGTGTTTTAAGATATTTTCTGCGATTTGTACATGACCTGCGCTAATGGCCTGCAAGACAGCCTCGTATATGTGCCTGCTGCTGGACTTTTCCAAAAGAACTTCGACAACCTACAACAATGTTCAAATGGACAGACTTAATAGATAAAAAAAACTAATCAGTAAATTAATGAACATATATTTTTTTACAGTTTCATTTTTGCTTTTGTAAATGGTTTTCCACTATTTAAATCTATAATGCGGCGGTTTGATAACGTTTTTTACTCAGTTCAAATGTTGCATATAGTTAATCTAAGGCCAATATCTCTTCTTGGAGTCGAGCAGGAAGATCAACCTTTTTGTAAACAAATCATACTGTTTTATTTAAGCGGATAAAATGATATCTTAAAAGGCAATAACCTTTTCCGTCATTTAGGTGATAAATTCATATAGATTACAAATATGCGAATACAGACTTAAGTCAATCAAAAACACGTTAAGCTAATCGATTTTAATAATTCATTAAGTTAAGTTGTGAATAAAGACAAATTGTTTGTACTCACTGAGTAGAACAGGAAATTAGTACTTTTATATTTTAAATTGAAAAGTCTAGTTATTAAGGAAGAGCAAGGTTTAAAACAGGATTTGGGAATCGGTCTTAAAGTTGAATATCTGATTGGTTCTAAAATGACCAATAAGATCGCTAGGACATGACTAAAAGATAAAACTTTAATGTGGTAGTTTTCAAAAGATAATTAAGGCTTAAAAGTAATAAAATTGGGCTTTATAATGATCGTATTGCCCAGAAATGCATCATTGATTTCAAATTTGTTTAGCTTACTCGTATGTTAGATTAAAAGTGTGCCATAATTTGGTGGTTTTGGGTTTTTAACCATACACAACAGAAACTACTTCACGATTTCAACGCCAAGTTGAAACATTTTGAAGCATTTAGTTAAACTCATTTATAGAATTATTTTGAGATAACGTACATCAACGTACAGAAAGGTCAAATAAGCACGGACAATTCAATACTAACATTACCAGGCTTCTGTAACTATATGTAGATCCTTTGGATGTGAAGGAAAAGCTGAAAGTAAATGCTACACAATATTTATGAATTAGAACGGGTAAAATAATTAAAAGAAAATTAGGGAAATGGTAGATAGAGAAAGAAGTAAATGTAAAGTTTCGGACAATGCAAAGAGATTAAAATCTGATTTAAAGGAAAAAAAACAACAATTGAAGCGGAATCGCTTTTTAAACATTTTGCAAACCGTTTCATGTTTGGAGTTTAAGTCAAATAAATGGCAACAACAACACATGGTGACTGTAGTACATTCATTATGTAATTAATCGTTGGCTTGAGTTGTTTTTTAAAAGTTTGTTGCGTTTTTTATGCCCCGGCATCAAATAATGCAGATGTATATAGTGATTACCTTATCCGTCCGTCCATACGTACGTCACCGGAGTGATCTGCATTTATTGGATTTTGGTTTTTGTTATTTCTATTTGGAAAGAAGCAACTTCAAAATGTTGCTTTGTATCGAGCATTAGATTAAAAGTGTCCTTTGATGATAATTTGATTTCGAATATTCATTAACCTATATCTATTATAATCCAATGATTATTCATTTTGAATGATGTCTACAATTAATCTAATAAGTCAATGATTTTCTAATGTGTCTAATCTTTAACGTTGGAAAATAAAAAAGATTACAAAGAAGTAAAATATGCCATTGCTATTCAGTAATTAAAGATAAAGCCAAAGAAATGAATTGTTAACTCTCCAGATCCGGAGGTTATATTATAACTACTAGTATAGTGCTTACAATCTTTATACAATTGATTAATATTTGTTCAGTATGTTTCGTACCTGCACCGACATAAAATAAACTAGAACATTGTACTATTTGTCAATTGTGTACAAATGGTATTGAGTTATCCAGTTTCAAGCGATATAATGTCGAAGACATGTACTATAGAGACGCGAGAAGCGATCGCGAACTATGAACATTAATAGCTTTCCCTTGGTGATTCTACAGGTTACCTAGCAACGCAATTATAAATGAAAAGAGAAATAAATAATCTGCAAATATTGTGAAATAGAATATTCAATATTCTAGCTAATAGTATAGAGAATTTCTCCAGGTGGATTTAAATAGAATAACTAAAGTCTACTGATTGGATTCGTTATAATATTGCTTTGAGTACCAGGTGAAACATTCAATGCAAAACGAGATGAATAAATCACTAACATGTGCTGACAAAGTTAAAATTGGATCAATAAAAAAGGCTATCAACGGTTTAATATTTAAGCTTTAGTCACTTCAATGGGTCTTGATTATTCTGCATGTATTTGTTCATTATGTCTGCATTTAAGTTGTCTAGTACTTGACCATGTTCACTGGGGTTGGCGATTTTATCGCCAATTGCTGACAGTCTGTTTTTAATCATTCCTACTGAATCATGTATACGGAGACAGGAGTCCGTGACAGTTATAGAATTCAAAACTAATTTCTGGAGTGATATGTGTGTGTTCGGATGGACGCCCATCACGAGGTCCTTAGATCCTAAATCTTAATATCGCAGTATTCTCAGGCACTTTTTCTTAGCTCGACAATGTTCCTGAACAAGAGAGAGAGAGAGAGAAAAGAAGCATCGATTACATTTTGTTGTTTTGTAAACAAATTTTGTGAAGTGTATGTCAATATGTCGTCTGAGGGCAATTAATTTCTCAGAGGCTGGCTGAGTATTCCACTCAGAAGTCAGAATGTGCAACAAACCTTTTAAAATTTCAAAAAGCTCACCAGGATGCCAGCACTTAGTGTTACATTGTGAGGAAGGGTGATTATATATTTATACGTGGGGAGTAAAAGGTATTATGATGTCACCACCCTAACCAATCTGCCAAGGTTGCGGGGGTATTTTGCTTTGTGAAAACTTGCTTGAGTTGTGTTGCTGAGAATGTATCAGTGGTATGTATTGTTTGTTTAAAGTCGTTTGCTGTTGCAGTATATACATTCGTGGACAGATGTATAGTACATTTATGGGTTGTGCTGACTGGTTTGTGGCAATGGTAAAATATGGAAAAGTAGAATTGCTTGCATATTATATTTTCCTTTTAATACGTCATTACTTTCATTTATTCCATCTCTAGTATGATATCGGAAAAAAAGTATTCTGTTTAGCTTTATTAAAATTAAAACAACAATAATTATATTTCTATGACAAAATGAACTAGGTAATTATGAGTTAGCATTTTAAATTTCAAGGTAAAATGCAGGCTGAGTCCGCCATTCCTTAACAATAGGAGGATACTGATCGGAGAATCTGGACTCATGTCGGCATCTTCATACGTTCAGCGTTTTAGTCAGTTAAGATGCGATAAGTCATAATACCAGCAACACGTGACAATACGATTGGTTAGATATTGTCCGACCGACCTACCTGCCCCCCCCCCCCACCTCCCGCAAAAAAATAAAAATCCAACACATGTCAGAACCAAATAAAAGAGATAAACAAGGAGGGGCTGAATAAGGCACACAAGTCTTACTGGGATATATATAATAATTATTAGCATTATACAACTATCATTGTTATTACATAAAGACATTAATAAGGTGCGTCGGAAAAATAAGTTCAAAATAATGGAGCTGATAAAAAGCTTTTGAAGTACATGGCAAGCAATAATTACTTCAAAGCAAATGTTTATCGTATACAATGAATAGAGATATACAGTGTACATTTTTAGGCAGTTGTCTATTCCTATAATACAAAAATGGATGCAGAATTTACATTGATACAAAGCGTCTTCTTTATAAATTCCAACTTATAAATAGTTTAACACCATTTCTTTGCAAAGATATTTCAGTTCTATACGGTGGCCGGTAGACCAAACCCGATTTTCTGGACTACATTCTAACCAGTACTGACTTACCTTTCCACAAGGAACTGGCCACTTCTCCACATATAGACGCCGTGTTTCACGCCCAGTGCATTAACCACTGAACCACGGTAGCGGACCGTTTTGCAAAGAAAAGAGATAATAATAATTTTGAACGCTCTAATACAAGCTAAAGTTTTAGCTGAGACAAACACATACATGTAGTTTGATAAAAGTGTCCGTGCACAGTTCTAATCCTTTGAATTTGGAAATCTACCGGAAGGGTAAACTCCATTGAACTATGAAATGCACGTATCTACATTATGACTACATATACCACAGAGAAGAAATAAAATATGAATACAAGACATTCAGCAAATGAAACACGTCACTATATAATACCCAACTAAAAGAAGCAAAACACATGCAGGTGAACAAATCGAATTCTGAGAGAAATCTTAAACTTTTATTGCGTGATAATATTCGAGGACCCAAATTCCCTAGAAAATCCTTACCTCAAGGTGTTCGTTCTTGACGGCAAGCCTTAGTGCTGTTCTTCCTAGAGCATCTATACAATCAACATTGAGTTCTTGATTTTCATTGAGGATTCTTCTTACTGTAGGTATATCACCAAACTCTGCCGCATGTAGGAATTCTTCTTCCACGTCAACGAGCTGTTTGGATTTAACATCTTTATACAATAAGAATGTCTTGCCAATGGCATCTATTTTGTAATTCAACATCTTAGATTTATTTTTCCTACTTGATGGAATTCTCCAACCATTTTGAAATTTTCCTGCCATGTTTCTTTCTATTTTCTGTTTTTTTTTTAACTGATTAAAATGTGAAATATCGCATACATGTGCATGCTTACATAATTTGGAATTGCTTATATCGATATTTCATTTTGTCTTTACCTCAGTTCAAAATGGTATCAAGACAACATCATTAATCCAGAACTTACGTCAACACTAGATTCCAAGAGAATTAAGTAATTAACAAAATAACAAAATTTCCAAATTAATTCCATTCGCGATCGGCATATGCCACGAAAGAAAACCTCGCATTAACTAAGTGCGAAATTCTTTAAGTAAATCACCAATAGATTATTTGTATTTTTATATGATGTTTTCTATTAGAAAAATGTCTCTCTTACACAGAATTACGTATCTAGATCAACCAAACGCACCCACTAAAACAATGTTCATTAATCTCCGATACATGGTGAAATCGAGGGTAAAATTGTTAATTAAGGTAAAATTGCACGAGAGAATTAATGAATAATCAATAACGAAATATGACTTATTATATATGTCAGAAACTCCATATTTCCATTTATGATCAATTACTCCACAATTAAGACTGTTTGAACTAAATGTTAATAATTATAATTGGAATAACTACAATGTCTATCGGAAAATAGATCACTTAATGTAATTGGATGAAACAACATGTATTCCGAAGTAACTAGATGAATTTTTCCACTGATAAACACCGGTAACATGTATGTACAACATTTTACATGTGGCAACTGGTCGCCACCATATCAACCAAATTTTAAGTCCAGTCCAAGTATACATGAAATCTAATCGAAACAAATGGATCTCCTAGCGTTTGCGATCACTGATATCACCGCGCGTATTTCACAAATATATGTGGTGTTGACATAAAAACTAATTGACTGCCCATGAGGTGTGAAATGAGTAGCCTTAGTAATATTGTCGTGTGTCGAGATTAAAATATGATGAATTTATTGCAACATGACTAAGCAACAAAAAGAAAAACGCGCATTAATTGGAAGATGATAATCATATTCTCCGTCCTTTCCATTTCAAAATCTTGCAATTTAATTAAAAAAATACAATTCATCACCTAGAAAACTGTGATGGGAATATAATAAACATATTTTATTAGTAGTATTTTTAAAATGATTCGTTATTAATGATAACAACGGACTACTTTTTTAATTAATTAATAAAATAGTTTGAACTAAACAAAGCGATAAAATTACTGTCACGAAGGAAAATGTCAAAACACTTTAATCAGTAAAACCATTTAGATTAATATCATAATCTGATTTGTTGTCTCGTATAAAATTATATACATGGCAAATTCATGAGCTACAGTCAAACTTGTGTTAATGACGACCTCAAGTGAATAACAATCACCTGGTTTTAAAGTCATGCACCCAATTGTATAAATATTAGTTAATCTTAACCACTGGGTAAAATTTGAGGTTGGGTGAAAATTTGATTCAAAGTTTGGTAAAGCGATTGTAGAAAATTTTGGTTAACTTTATTAAAGTCCCATATTAAAGCATATAAAATTGGTCGTAATAGTTTCTGTTTGTTCTATAACAGAGAAATCCTGTACATTTTTCTCCCGCGCTTACTTTATAGCAAGAAAAAATGTTTCCAAAACCAATATCGTATTATTTTCAATATCATTGAAATAAATACTATTTATAGAACAGCTGTGTTTTCCCGCAGTCAAGTTATGCACACGTCTTAAAGTGACGTGACGCGCTCTACATATTTCAAGTTTACGAAAGCAAAAATCACAGTGAAATGAGTGTTTTTAGATGAAAAGGGGCTTGTTTCGTCGATAATAATTATCTTGGGATAATATTAGCAATTGAATGTTTCTGCATATTTCTTTCTACAGCAAAAGCTAATGGGACTTTAAGAAAATATTTCCAGCAAGATCTAACTTTTAAAGTCTCTGATATTGGTTAAGAAACCGTCAAGATTTTCTGTTTACTCCTGTGTATTGTTGAGGACATCCATCATTTGGTACAACAAGGGCAGTCATCTCGTCTCTGGTTAACTTTTGGTTAACGTTTTAACCTAACCTCAATTTTAACACATTGGTAAAATTTAATTAATCTTCATGCAATTGGGTGCAATTGTATTTCCAATACGAGGCGTTGTTGTAATTTAACACCTTAGTAAAGACAAGTTCTTATAAAGGCAAACGTTTAAGGTGATTCTGGACATGTTTGTTATACAAACTATGAACTTGTTCAGGTTTCAGTTAGTAATTTAATCGGGCAGGGAGGGGGGGGGGGGAGAAAAAAGCCGCGTTGACTAGTAATGGCTACCATCCGAACGGCTGTAGTTGTTGGTACCGTCCATGTAGTTTTTAACCACAAAATCCAAAGAACAAACTTATTTGGAGACTTACGGTCTCCAAAAAGATGAATCTCCAAAAAGTCCTTTTCTGGGGACGATATTGGTGTTGTAACATTTTTTAAGAGTTAAAAGGGATGTTTCTTTGAATAACCGACCATGGACTTTCACATCGTCTTTTGTAAACTGGAACGTGATCGATCAAAGTTACATTTCTGACTCAAAATATCAGTTTTAGTGCCTAAGCACATTATATGTAAAACTATTTCACTGGCGACTTGTCACAAAGTAAGTATATTAATAGTATTACCTTCTTCGGTCTGTTTCACTATTTTCTGTACATTTAAACCCATTAAGGTTAAAAGAAACCCCCCTAACTAATTAGAATATGCAAAGGTCGGAAGGTGACGCGGTCGTGTATTAAAACGCGCTTCATAGATTTAGTGAATTTTACCCTAGTCTCGCTCGTATGTAACCAGTTACCTTATTGAGAATTTACACGTCAGCATCAATAAAATACTTGCTTACTCATTCGCTTTAAGAACCTTGTGGTTTCTATAATGATTCACTTTATGACAAAGAAACGATATTAAAAGTCGCAATATAAAATCTGTTGTCATGGAACAAAATCGATATTCTGTAACCTAACCCATCAGACCATCTTTGCTAAACATGGATATAAGTGAAGATAAACTGGGTGAACAATATAAGGCATGATGTATTCATAAATATGATTTAAACACAATTCTAACTGTGATTTATAAATGGTTATTATCGCTGTTAACGCTAAATCTAGTATATACGTTTTAATGTATGTAACGCCTACGTGAATCAGACAGACACTTTTGAGAGTAAGTTAGCAATTAAATTACCACACGCAACTTAATCCCGTGTTTCGGCAACTTTATGTACAGTAACTTTATGTATTGGATAGATCACGAGCAGCGGTGCTGTCTTTAAAATTTTGAGCCGAGCGCAGCGAGCTATGAAGTTTCATAGACAACGGTTACGAGGGGTCTATCTGACTTAGACCCCAGCAGCGCCTTATTGTATAAACAGTGGTTAATTAATATTAAGCACTGGGCTAAACTAGAAGGTTAACCAAATGTTAACCCGAAAAAAAATGACTGCCTTCCTTGTACCAAACCCTTGAGGATCTCATCATTACAGATGCGCATGCAGACAAACAGAGAATCCGGATGACTTAATTACCAATATCATACACAAAGTAAACCTGAAATTATCTTAACCGAAATGTTATACAATTACTTTACCCAAAGCTAACCCAGCTTTTCACCTGATATCATGTTTACCCATTGATTAAATTCAACCAGTGTTTATGCCATTGGGTGCATGTATTCAACTTTATGTTTATATAACGGAAAACTGCAAATTGTGATTAATTTGATAATTTAGCGAACGGCTTTGTTTAGTGGCGTTTGACTGATTTGTGTTCACTGTGGTCTAAGTGTTTGATAGGACAAGAAAACAGTTTTAATACTTGTAAGATCTCATCATTATATTAAATTATAGAAGAACTATAGAATACTGGTCCGAAAGTTTTTTTATTTATCTAGTAGTATCGGGCCATACAACAATTATGGTCATTCCAGGTGTGGCCAATAGAAAGGGGAGATGAGATACAAGAGAATCGATGATTTTATCCCTACTCTTATTTGTTCCTGGTTCTTCATTGTGCCCGATGTAACGCACCGATATACGCTTCAGGACCCCGTTTTCCTGGCTCGGTAGTTGGGATGGCGGACACTGAAAAAGCGTCCCTGTAATATCAAGTGACTGAGCCGAGATTCGAACCCTAGATATTTTGTTTAGAAGTCCAGCGTGTTAATACTAGACCATCAGTCAGCCCTGGTCCGAAGGTAAGTACAGTCAAACCTGCGTTAGCGGCCATCTTCAAAAGAAGGCCACCCTATGTGCAAAGGTCATTCTTTTGATAAACTTTATTGATTAATTAGAACAAAATGACCTTCGAATAAAGGCTAGCTGTCAAAAATGGCACAGGATGGCTTTCGTTTGCAGGTTCGGCTGTAGACTTTATAATGAGATGATCTTTATAATGAAGTGGACACCAACTGAGGCTCTACGGTATCACAAAAGCATGCTAATTATTACCATAATCGCGTAGTAATCGTCTTAACAACAGTAAACTATGTGCATGGCATTATTCAATTTGGTCAATGCTCTGAAGGCACTGTTGTTCGGACCGACGAACTAACGATATGATACTTAAGTGTTAAAATGTGTTAACATTTAGCCACATAAACCCGATTTTAGCCACACTTTTAAGTGACTCCCGTTGAGCCCTAACCCAAGAGTAACACAAACACAGTTTGTTTGTAACTACAAAGCAGTCCAACGTTGAATTTCATTGTAGGGTGATGTATTGTACTGAGATTTGGAAACTGAACGATAGTCGGAACGATTGCATAGCCATCTGATTTAACTTGAATGTACGTAAAATTTAAATCTGTACTCATATTAATGCTACTGTATTGAAAAAATGGAACTATTTTCGAAGGCGGAAGGTTAATAGAAGCTCTTCGGTATGTAGGAAAAACATTCCGTCCCACTTTTTAGAAATGGTCTAAACCTTGTGTTCGTAATGTAATTCCCAGTTTCAGAACAGTTTTCGGTAAAATGTCACTCTGAATCGAAATGATGATATAAATGATAATGGAAAATGCATATCGGCCGAGTTTATTAGACTTATGAATTAGCATATTGTTTGATCTAGAATAATATTAATTAAATGTACAATGTATATAAATCAGTCAAACCTGTGCTGACAGTCGCCAGTGAATAAAGACTAGCCTGTTAGATGCACAAAAAGCATTGACATAGGTATCTTTAACATCTCTGTTTATCTTTACTTGTATATATATAATAATGATGATTGGACCGCTTTATCATTTTTTGTACATTGTTGTTTGATTTACTGTATATTATGTGTTTGCAGATGATTTCCTCAGGACTCTGGTTATATGCTCATTTAAAATAGGGTAGGTAGGGCTCGATTGGACTCTCGTAAGAAGAGAATACGCCGGCTAGAAGAGCTTAGAAGAGAAACCAAATCGAACACAGCCGTGGTTTTAAGAATTCAAAATGACTATCTGTCGTATTTCATCGTTGATAGTAAATGACATGCTATTAGAAGAAAATGAACATCTTTTGAGTCTAAAACAAAGAAGAAAAAATGTTTCTTCAAAACCACGGTCTAATTCGATGATGCTGTATACGTATGTTTTTAAACTATCCGAAATGTCTATATCCGAATATTAGGTATAACTTAAACTATCCGAAATGTCTATATCCGAATATAAGGTATAATTTAAACTAACCGTCAAATCGATATTCTTAAACCATGTGGATAACTAATGCGCACTTGACATTGTAAACAATTTATTAGTTAAATATATAGTTTTGTGAATTATAATATAGTTTTAAAAGGGCAATTTCAAACGGTATCGCCATGTTGTTTGGTCACGAGACTAATATCTCTCTTCCAGCTCTTCTAACCATTGGGCGGAATAGATAAAGAGCTTCCAAAAATAGAAGACAATCAATCGAACAGTTCTGAAGAGCTCTGCGTCTTTGACTAATCGAACCGGCCTCCAAATTTACGAAAACGTACCTACTTTCACGAAAAAAGCGCTCGCAAGCGGTGTTGCAATAAACCCTCTGCGACGTACCCGCCGTACGTCGAAATTACAGAATAAGCTATAATGCTTTCCATATTCAAAAATATAATTATTACAACAATAACACATAAAATCAGACGTACTTTTCCTGAAGTGAAGTCATGGTATATAGTAAACAGCAGTTGAATTTTCACTGCACGTTTACGCTTTCAGTTGTTTGTAAGCCGTTGGCACAAAAAATGTCGAAACTTGAAAAAATGCCGCTACGCGCAATATTGCATTTTTGCTACAAGCTCGGAAAATCATTTTTTAGAAACAACAGTAGAAATGGTAAACGGAACATATTGTGAAAAATATGTAAATAGAAAATTAGTTTATAGATGGTATAAACGATTTCGAGAGGGAAATGAGTCACTGGAGGATCACACAAGGACCGGAAGGCTAGCAATACGAACCGACGCGAATGTTTCCGCCGACGTGATTGTGGAGGATCGGTGTATTAATGTTCGGGCACTCTCTGAACGCACGGGTTTAATTTCCGGCACTGTGCAGCGTAGACCCATTGATGACTTGAAGATTAGGCGTGTGCGGGCTAGATAAGTGCTTTGTTTGCTAACTGATAAACGGATGTTACGGCGCGTGCAAGAATCTGCGACGTTCTTAAAGCGATACAATCGAGTGGGTGGTCAGTTTCTCTGAAAGATTATTACAGTAGATAAAACCTTGTTTTCTTCTACTACGACCAGGAGATGAAAATGCAGAGTAGCACAGCTCCCCTCCTCGTATGAACAAGGATGTCCTCGGGATACAGACACTGTCTCACCCAAGTTGAATTTACAATGTTGTTGAATCTGCTAAATCGTTCATCGACAAATTGCATTACAAATGTAGGACATCTATTTCTAATCATTTCACGGGAAGCCATACATGTTCAATGTTTTTTTCGATAAACAGTCTGTGTTCAAACAAAAATGGGTCAAGGTTGTGACATAAAACGGCTTCTTGTGTAAAGATGTTTATTCGTAAAAATAACGAACTACTGAAAAAAAACTAGATACAGTGTATCAAGCTCGCCTTTGAAACTAAAAACAATCTTAAAGGTGAGATGGCGTTATTATCAAGTTGAAATGTAAAGGGAAATTTGAACACCGCACCGATGATACGAGGGACGGTCAGAAACTATCCGAACTTTAATGTTTCTGTCTGTCAACACACATTATACCGTGTATGATTGATGAAAACTACATGCTTTCGCCAATAATTTGGTCAGTTTATTTTCAATGACAATTATGTATACACACTTTTTGCTTTTGTCCATTGTTATATGATCGGTGTTTCATGGACTCTCTTAGAGGAACAACGTTGTGTAACCAGGGCTACGGCTAAGTAGGGTGGAAAGCCCTGTCACACTTTTCAGAGGCTTAAAAAATTCTGATAAATGTATATTACGTTCAACCTTCTACCACTGAGTTTCTCAGTTTCCGAAAGGCAGGACTAGTTTTTGTGACAAGCCTATGACTGGGCGGCCAGCTGAGGCCGCGGAGACCCCAACAATGGTCTACGTCATGGTTTACAACGGGAATACAAAAGTTTTCACTAACATGGCGTAAGCGCGTAGATGTAAGTGGAGAATATTTGAAAAATGTTGGTTTTCGGGAACGATACAAAAGTCCGGATATTTTCTGACCGCCCCTCGTCACTGAGTATTCGTGTCTTTACATAGAGATTGCCTTTGCGTTACAGTAATCACTGATGAAGTTTTACTGAAGTTAGAAAAAACTGAGGTCGTTATGTTTACCATTGCCTATATATCATTGGCCCGCCGTCAAGGCAACCTTTGTTCGCTGGTAATACAACATAATCACTATACTAACAATGCATTTTCCACAATATTACTTCCGCCTGTTTGATCATGGCTGGTTTGTAATGATGGTTAACATGCTTTAGAGATAATTTAAAATAGCTAGGCACGTAATGAATATCGTTTCAAGTTGATGTCACATAAAATATTCACGTTATTAACCACAATAGATAACGAAATAATTTGGTTAGCTAAAAACGGGTTTTAAAGACCTTGAACAGCTACTATATGAGTGACCCCCCCCCCCCAATCCACTTGTGGGCAATCTCTTAATTGTGTTATTGCCCTTAATCAGATAAAACCAGTCTGGTCACGGTCTGTAGTCTTGACACCTAGTCAAAAAGTCGGGTAATCATTTTTATTGATTTACAGTGATAATAAGTTTATGACTAAATTGCTTTTGTTTTTATAAGCATAGAGTAACAGATACTGTAAACAGGTGCTAGTCTATCAATGACCCTGTCTGTTTTATTACCCCCTACTGTGGAATTAGGGGACTTTTTGGTCCATAAGTCACATGCCTCGCATTCCTGGTTCAATGTCTTTAATGTAAATAAAGCTGTAACGCCGATAAATAATTATAGTGGCGGATAGACCGCACCGCAATCGCTAATTAAAAGTCACAATATTGTCGTGTTTTGATAAAAATACGGACAATGACACTAAAGTCGTTGACGCTTTAATCTTATAGATTAAATCGATATGTACATTTAAGCACGTGGTCGCATGTGCAGATACTCATAAAGCAAATCTTAGTTCAAACCTCATTTAAAAAATACATGAGTCTTTTTATGTATTATCATTTAAACAAACATTCCTGGCGTGTAATACAAAATAAATCAAAATTGATCATGCCAACAGTAATCCAAAGAATTATATACATCATGCATATCGCCATGTTTAGACACACGCGCTTCGCTCTGACCCTTTGAAAGGTCAACAAACTCCTTTATCTATAATTAATTATCTTTGGTCAGACTTTTTTTATATGACCACAACGTATTTGAGATAACACATAATTAAATATAGTGCTATCCTTGTCGATAAAAAGTGCTCGCGTAATTGATGGCCATCTCGGCAATAATTATTATCAGGTATGTAAAACATTGAATTATGAGCAAATTGTATTAGCACCACTAAAATGTTAAAACATGCAAAACACTAAACGTTAAAGATTATAGATGGGAATTGTTCGAATAAAATGTTATTTGAAACTGAATCCATTTAATGGTGGCTCCGGATATGTGTGGAAAATTACAAGCGCACGTGTCATGTGAATGTAAATGCATTTTAAGTGTTCGATTAATGGGATGCTGTCGGCGTTTTGCCATTCCGCGAACTGGCTTATAAGCCATTTCGTTTAATTTCAACACCACATCATTTCGTCATATATATGTCCCTAATTATTAAAACATTTGACAAATACGTTTGGTTTCAAACCGGTTTAAAACTTACCAAAAAAAAGAAGTATAGAGCTTTTTATTGAATAACTTTGTGATAAGTGAAAAAAACTTTGATTTTAAAGAGAGAAAAACAACATATTTACACTTTCATAATTACTGAAATTTCGTACAAATGTGATCAAATACCGTCAACACAGGGTTCACCATCGCCGGAGCATAGCGATCATTAGCTAACAACGACCATGCCGTGTCATAAACTGGTTCCCGTTCCATGTTGCAGTGCACCAGTAAGTCAACGGGAACCAGTTTATTTATTCATATGGTGGACCATCTGATTTTAAAGGCTTTGTGTATATAAAGATTTATATATTTATATATTCTCTCACTTGGTGGTCTTTTTTCACAGGTTTGAGTGTATTTTAAATTCAATGCATGGATAGTCATCCTTTGGGAAATACATAATGTGGCATTTTGTTGACAGGTGGTCTTTACTCGAAGGTTATTCTGTTCTAATTAATCAGAGATGAATGTTCACCTTTATTCACAGGTTGGCTTTTATTCTGAGGTTGCCGCAAACACAGGTTTGGCTGTACATTGAACGGAGGTCATCGCAATTCTATGAAACCATGTTGTTACCCTACATGATCTGTGTGAGAGTTAATATTTTAAAACTTTTTGACCGAAATTCAATTTGAATGTATGGTTCCGTTATTTCTATACATAAGGTGAATTAGTGGACGACCGAGGCAGTTAAGGTTAGAAGACGAGAAAATGGCTGGGCACGAGAATTTTTACTTAACAAAATTAGTCATATTGTAGAGCTTTTTATAATGTATAATTATGATTCTAAATAATCCGGCATTTTATGGCTTCCAAATACATATAACATTTTTCTATAAATTTCAAATTGAGTTCTATTCGAAAAATTCCATTTATCATTTTGAAATTCAAGGCAGCTGTTGTTGTTTTTATCGAAAATAGACGTTTATTACTGGTTGTGTATAATAATGTTCTGTTGTTATAGAATTATATAAAAATAAAATCATTAATAATTGCGTGTAGATTAAAATGTTTTGAGGAAACAAAGAAAATATATTATGTCTATAGAGTATACTCACAATTTTTGAATCAGCACTTTGATTTGAAATCAAACTCATACGACTTGATCCGGCTCTCCTTCGCCAAAACTTCCCCTTTGTACTCGTCATATTCTGTAATTTAATCATAGAAATAACCGAAAATAAATTCGTTGCTGTGTCATCATTTCGAGTCTGCCTTTTCGAATTCTTTTTAAACCCCATTTTTGCGCCGATTTCGGATTTCTGTTGTGTATTCCGTATGTTTAACACGTTCAGCAGATTTCTATCAAACTTACACTTTTACCACGTCAGGTCGTTCACTTACTTGCTATTTAGCATAAAAGATTCACAGGTATGAAACAGAATCTCGCTATTTCTGTGTTTTGATTAGTATGAATTTGTCATGCTCATGACAAAACAGAGAAAAAAATCCAACAAAAAATTCTCAATTATTCTCTAAGCTAACATCGATAATTGGATGCTTTTCTATTTCATTTGTCTATCCGCTTGTGCGAACCTTTGCAACAATATAGATAGATATTTTTTTGTTCACATTAGCGATACATAATAGCCATGTGCCACTAGCCTTTGATAGTGCTAACAGCAGATTACATGGGCATTATAAATACTATTAACAGATCCCTACAGCCAACGGCGTTAGGTTGTTGATAAACAAAGTGCACATATTGATCGTAAATCAAACAATATCGTCATTAATGAGCGTTTCATAGAATTTTATTAACACGATTTAAAGACTCATAAAGAGAGTCTAACGTGCTAACAATGGGAATAATCTGCCATTTTCATTAATACGTCATGTTCACAACAAGTGTTGTACTTCTATTTAAAATCGTTCCAGTCCAAATTTCAACGACAACGGTCGGAGAAGTACTATGAGTTGAACTAAGAAATACGAGAATGCTATTTAAACACATCACTGAACAAAATTAATAGCACCGTCCTCCATCCATCATTTAGAACTTCTGAATGAAATAATGTTCAAATGTTATTCCAATTACAATGTATATCATATATCTATATATAGAAGGATTGATAATGATCGGCAGTTTTTGTACGCTCATGATGCATGGCTCTGAACGAATACATTATGTATCAAAACAACACTGACGCTTGGAACTGACTTCACCGAATGAGGAAACGACTGCAAAATGTAATTCCAAATCTATAAATCTATGTCCATATATACACTGGCTTAAAAAAAAAATTAAAAATCCACTGGTCCAGAGTTAATAATGTTATGGTGAAATATATGGGCGGTAGCTTTTCATAGATGTCGTGTGAGTTGAGCCTGACATAGGCGCCGCGAGACACGAATTCATACATAAAACACGCTATATGTCGGTTCAGCAATTACACTTCCATCGATATAATGTCACACCTTAACCAAGTGATAATGATTCTCATCATCAATGATATAACACGAACAAAAAACAAGTCAAAAGTAAAATGCTTTAAATCAACATATTGGATGCTATACGCGTATTTTCTGATATGTCGTGTACGTAAAAAGTAATTAAAAATCAAAAGCAATGTTAACAACGGATGGTTAGAAGTCAAAACGAGTGTTTTATATCTTATATCATCGTTTTGTAATCAATAGCATACGTGGCTGGTTATATCATATGAGTATGAATTATCATCAGTCAATTTTTTCTGAAATGTGTATTTTTATCATTTGTAAACATGAAATTATAAATGGTACATAATCATAGAAAAGGGAGACTACTAGTAATATTACCTCCCTTTTTGATATACTGACCCGGTGTAACGTTTTCAACCTCCCCCTTTTCAGGTTACCCCCGGACACTTAAAAAACGTTTTCAGATTACCCCCGGGAATTTGAAAACGTTTTAAGTTACCGGGAAGGGTACAATTAAAACGTTTTGAGATTACCTCTTCCATTTTCAAATGCCCTACCCGGTAATCTAAAAACGTTTTCATGTTACCCGGGGGCGCTTTGAAAACATTTTCAGAATACACCCGGGGGCGCTTTGGAAACGTATAAAATAATAACCGTAGAAAATATTTTCGTTTTTTTTATTTAAAAATTTCTTAAAATAGACATATTATTATATACTTTTCTATGTTTTATACAAGTTTGAGCCACAGTTCAGTTCAAATATAATATATATTATTATATGATCTATAAATAAACACATGTTGTTTGGCTTAAAGCCTGATCCATCGTATAGCATAAAATGTCATTACATGACATTTAATCGAAATTTCGGAATTTCCCAATCTAAAAATAGAACCAGGTCAATATTCATCAACCGGAATTATAAGTCGTTGTGATATGTTCATCTTTCTTTTTACATGTATATACAATCGTAACAACTCGGGCATTTCCGTAACTGAGATATACGCCTCGTACGTAAGTGTAGGGTTACAAATTTTGGTTATTTGGTTCCCCTAATAAAAAGTACTCGTTTTAGTAGAATTTCAGACTTCCAAACGTGTTTATCGTTCGCGATTGATAAAATGGGCATCAAATTCCCATTGAAAGAGATCGAAATAGGTCGTTTCCATCGTTGGATTCCAATCGACTCAGCCATGCTGGAAAGGAGCCCGTGAACAACTACAACAAAAATGGCGGCCTGTCTATTATGTCCGAGGCACTTTCTTTAGATAAACGCCGAGGTGTTCCGATTGTGATACATATTGCTGTTGACCACATAAATCATTAAAACTCGATATAAATCAGAATATTACCCTCAATGGTTTTAAATCAAAGACTTTTCATATAATAAAACAGTTTTTGACTAGTGAGCTATTTAATATGATGTGATATTCACCGACAGAATACCATATTGACCGAGGCTACTTACTTAGTCTTGTCAAAAGCAGTATATTTATTCCCATTTATAATATTCCGTACTTTTATTGTTTTTAAATAACATATTATTTATTTTAAGTTTTTTTTATTATATAAAGAAACATTCTCTTCACTATAACCTAAAGAACAGACACATCGCTTGAGAACTTTGATGACACGGTTTTATCTCAGACGGAAGAAAAAGAACCAGTGTCGGTTATGGTACTAAATGTACTACATTCACAACACTGTACTTCTGCTCAATGCTGTTCACAAAAATATTCATATTACAAACATAGTATCGCCAAGTTATCTCTATTTATTTGATAGTTACCTTAGATAATTTAAACCCCCAACAGGGGTATAGAAGGCAGGTTATGGCTGATGGGTGGTTTCCCTTGATTTTTAAACTGTTTTCAGCTCAGGGAGAGATTTATTTTTAAAAAACTGATGTTAAATGGTGTTTTTAATCACTGAAAAAAATTCTGAATAAAGCCAAATGATTATTTTATCAGTCCAGATAAGAAACTTCAAAATGTATGAAGATTCGGGTTCTTATATTTTCAAAACAATTTACAACAGAAATTCAAATTTGAATTAGAGGGAGGAGTTTATATGGTTTAAACCCATCGTCTGCTTCAGCTATTTATAGATTCAGTACAGTAAGTCAGCATTTACTGTATGCCTATCACTGATAAAACAATGTAGAGAGAGAGAGAGAGAGAGAGAGAGAGAGAGTTCATTTGATACAATGTAGAGAGAGATTATGGAGCATTTTAAAAATGTATAAGAGTTGTTGCCCTTTTTTGAAGAATAGAAAACTATTCATTACTTTTAAATTGGATATTGCATGATGACCTATTAGTTTCTTTAGGTTCTTACCAAACAGCAAAAAATAGTAATGCACAACAAGCGACCAAAGCAATGTTCGCACTAATAAAAAATGCTAAATCCTTAAAACTTCCTATAGATTTACAAATCGATCTTTTCAATAAAATGGTAAAACCCATTCTATTATATGGATGTGAAATCTGGGGACACACCAATAATAAAATGCTCGAAAAAGTACAATTAAAATTCCTTAAATTCATACTAGGTCTTAAACCGAGTACGCCTAACTGTATGGTATATGGAGAAACAGGAACAATGCCAATCTCACTTGATATAGAAACAAGAATTATTTCCTTCTGGGCAAAACTTGTATCTCCTGAATACCCAACATTATCCAGCGATATTTATCGCATAACTTCAAATAGGTATAAAAGATCAAACACCAGCGGACAAAAAAAACTTCAATGGTTAGGAAACATAAAAAATATTCTTATCAAATGTGGATTAAATAATATATGGTTAAACGAAAACTTCCCAAACAAAAAATGGATCACTGCCACTGTATCAAGAAAACTAAATGACTTATACATAAACGAATGGCACTCATCAATAAACACCTCTAAAAAATGCCTTAATTATAGACTAATCAAATCAACTTTCGAATTTGATGACTACCTAAAAAATACGCCAATCTGCTTTCTAAAATACATTATTAAATTCAGAACAAGAAACAATAAGATACCGATAGAAACTGGTAGTTGGAATAACATAACCGAAAATCTAAGAATATGTAATTTATGCAACTCAGACATTGGTGACGAATACCATTTACTTCTTGAATGTCCGTCTCTGATCAATCCTAGAAAGAAACACTTAGATAAATTTTATTACACGCATCCAAATACTTTTAAATTCCATAATTTAATGAACTCACATTCAAAACGTCCTGATGAATATTATAAATTGTGCAAATTTATTAAAGAAATCATTCTAAAATTCCAGTAATAAATGGTTTCAATAAAGCATCTAAAAACACCCATAAGTAAATTTGACAAATACATGTACTATATAGAAAACAAATAAACAAAACTTTTTCCTTGTCTTCATTCCTACTTTTTGTCTCCATTATACAGAAACAAATAATTGTTTACCTTTTTGTTTACCTTTGTCACATTGTTTTATTGACATAAAGAAAACTTTTTTTCGCAAATAAAACATTTATCAAATGACGTAAGTGTATATTTCCTACACTGCTCTCAAAAATCAACAGTCAGAACAAGTACCATATTTATCCGTTTTTATTGTTATAAACTTTTTGTTTTTGTACATTTAAACGCTTATGACACTTAAACTTACACAAAAGTGCTACCTAGCTGAGTATTATTTAATACTCCTTTTTTACAAAAATATAAAATAAAATAAATAGCCTTACATGAGGTATAAATTATTATTCTATCAAAGTGAGCAAAGGATATGTGCGTTTTTCTTTTCTCGAATATCTTTTGTAAAGTCAAATATGTGCTATATATATATATATATGTTAATATTATTATTTCTTTTTTGTAATATACAATGTGTGTGTTTAACATTTACTATAACTTGATTATATCTTTTGTACACAACTAACAAGAACATTTATTATGTTACTAACCTTCTACACTTGTATTTGTATATTATGTTAATACTCATGTTTTCATACTTGTATGAACTGAGACATTGAAAATAAACTTGAAACTTGAAACTTTATCACATTAGATTGATGCTGCGTTAAATATTGTATCTTTTTACCATGAACTTTTATTGCATTGGGTGTTCTTTTTTCGTTATTTTTTTAAAATTTGGCTACTCCCATAGGCTTCAATGCAAATATAAAGGGAAAACAATTCGGAGAAAGGTCATTGTTTTTGAAAAACGTCATGATTAATCACTTTCTATAATGTATATTTATAAAAATGTAAAAAATCTCTCCGCTCCATTTTGAGATAATAAATTTGGGCATAAGTCATGAAATATATTAATAGTTTTCATACAGAGGCCTGCTTTCAAAGTTTTGTCAACGAATAACATCAAAGTGTACTGAAATGTATTGCAAAGGAATCACATATGTTGATGATGATGATGTTGATGATGATGGTAGTGATGATGATGACAGTGATGATGATGATGATCACTGAGTGCCAAGGTGAGCTTTCAGGATCGAGCTATGTCCGTCGTCCGTCGTCAACAATTTCTTTAAACAACATCTCCTTCTAGACCACTGGGTCAATTTCAATAAAACTTCACAGGTATGTTCCTTGCTTGAAGCTCTACCAAAGTTGTTCAAAGAAGTTCATTCCATGAAGAACTCTGGTTGCCATAGCAACCGGAAGGATGTTTTTAAAAAAATCTTCAAAAATCTTCTTCTAAAAAACCAGAGCACCTAGAGCTTTGATATTTGGTGTGTAGCATTGCCTAGTGGCATAGGGTCAAAACTAGGGGTCACTTGAGTTTATATAGACTTATATGGGGAATTTAAAAAAAATCTTCTCTGAAACCACAAGACCTAGAGCTTAGATATTTGGTATGTAGCATTGTCTAGTGGACCTCTACTAAGTTTGCTCAAACTATTGCCCTAGGGTCAAAATTGGCACCGCCCCTGGGCTCATTTGATTTATGTAACTTGTATAGGAAAATTTAAAAAATCTTCTTGTCCGAAACTACAAGGCCTAAAGCTTCAATATTTTGTATGTAGCATTGTCTAGTGGACCTCTACCATGTGTCTTTAAATTATGGCCCCGGGGTTAAAATTGGCCCCACCCCCAGGGTTTACTTTATTTAAATAGGAAATTCACAAAAGTCTTCTTCTCTGAAAGCACTAGGCCTAGAGCTTAGATATTTGGTATGTAGGATTGTCTAGTGAACCTTTACCAAGTTTTTCAAATTATTGCTCTAGGGTCAAAATTGGTCCCGCCCCAGGGCTCACATGATTTATATAGATCTTCTTGTCCAAAACTACAAGACCTAGAGCTTCAATATTTTGTATGAAGCATTGTCTAGTGAACCTCTACCAAGTTTGTTCAAATTACTGCCCTAGGGTCAAAATTGGCCCCTCCCCAGGGGTCACTTGATATTTATAGACTTATACAGGAAAGTTTAAAAAGTCTTCTTCTCTGAAACCAGAGGATCTAGAGCTTTGATATATAGTGTGTAGCATTGCCTAGTGGACCTCTACTAAGTTTGTTCAAACTATTGCCCTAGGGTCAAAATTGGCCTCGGGACTCACTTGATTTATAAAGACTTATAGAGGAAAATTTATAAAAATCTTTTTGTCCAAAACTTCAAGGCCTAGAGCTTCAATATTTTGTATGTGGCATTTTCTAGTGGTCCTCTACCAAGTTTGTTCAAATTATGGCCCCGGGGTCAAAATTGGCCCCACCCAAGGGTTTACTTTATTTTATATAGTAATTAAAATTTAAAAAATCTTCTTGTCCAAAACCACATGACCTAGAGCTAAGATATTTGGTATGTAGCATTGTCTAGCAGACCTCTATTAAGTTAGACTAATTTTGGTTGGGGTTAAAATCGGCTCTGCCCCGTGGTCACTAGATTTATAAAGGCCCATATAGGAAAATTTAAATCTTCTTGATCAAAACCACAAGGCCTTAGGAGCTTAGAAATTTCGGATGTAGAATTTTCTTGTTGAACTCTACCAAGTTTGTTCAAATCATGGCCCGTGGTCAATATTGGCCCAGCCCCGGGGTCAGTTGATTTCAACACCTACTTAAGAGTTTTGGTAGATAATTCTTTACCATGTCAAATAACCTTTCCTTGATCAAATTATCCCTTAGTGTTACAATGCTCAGGTGAGCGATATAGGGCCATCATGGCCCTCTTGTTTATTAATGTTTGGTATACTTAGACAACAATATAATAATATATTAAGAGCTCTCTTATTCTACATTAAATTTAGATGACGAGCCTTCCTGAATAGCATAGAATATTTTTTCTCAAAGGTTGCATTGAACTTCTAAAATAAAGCAAGAGCGCCGCAAGCGCTGCCAACGCTCGTCTGTTCATCGCCTCAGTGAGACCTATCCAGCTATTAAGTTCCATGTTGCTATCTGATATGGTTTCTTAGTTATGAGATACACAAAAAAGTTTGCACCACTTACATGCCCCAGTGATCAGAATAGTTCTTTCCAAAAAATCATCACATAATACTGTATTAGTGCACCACTGAAATCAAACGCTTCAAGTCCGATATAATTGATAGTGGAACTGCGGAATGTAGCAAGCTGCCAAAACATTTTGCACTTACACATTGTTTTGAAATATCAACACATTTACCTAAACGCCAGTAAATATGTTTAACGTGTATGAAGCTATATTTGACAGTTCTATTTTTGGCAGAATAATAATTTTAATGTTAGTATGAGATAAGAATCATACTCAATATATTATATATTATACTATGATTAGACATGAAAGGGGGACAACTTGGATATTAAAAATCCAGTGTACCACTTACAGAAAATGATAATAAAGAGTATGCCAATGTTTCAGAGGCAGACTTGAATGCTTTGATGATAAATATTCAAAGAGCACAAAACAACGTAAAACTTTTCCGGGAATTTTTGGTACCTTGAATTGTGACATCATAATTATTTTTCTTTATATATTTCTATGAAATCTTCGGTATAATAAAATAAATAACACATTTCCGAGAGGGCGTTATTAAAAATTGCAAGCCCTCGAAAAAAGATATGTTGACCACGGCGCTGCCTAGGTCAAATTAATTTTTCTCGCGCCGACAATTTTTAATAACGCCCTCTCAGAAATGTGTTATTTATACGTTAAAACGCTTTAGAGAAAACGCTTTAAGGTTATGAAAACATTGTGATTTTACACTTCTTAAATGCATACAGCATTTCGTGTCAGATTTCGATTTATAATTTTTTAATCTAATTCTGATGAAGTAGGTTCACCCATTTGACGCTTTTGGGTCTTTTTTCTTCAATTTAATCAAAATGCTGGACATAATTTGAACCTACAATAATAAAATTAGTAATGTATTCGTGACTAGGGATGGACGGAGGCATCGAAATATCGATGCATTGCGATCCCGAGTGTCCCGATAATATGGATCGATAGTAAAAGTCTCGATCCAATAAATATCGCCGATAGTTAGCTCAACTATCGATAGTTACGATAGTTTTCTTCTTTTAACGTTTATTATTAATCTAAAACAACTCCAGTTGCATCTCGTTACAAAAATAATTGTAAATAAGCACACGTCAGGCATCAAACAAAAGCATTAAATTCACTCTTTGAGCTGAATTTTATTAATTTTATTTACAGCAAAGTTATATCTTACACTGTGCAAATTTGTATTTACAAGTTAATATCTGTGGTTGTCAAATCTTGGCAATAACTATTGCAATAGTATTGCAATAGTTGCCAGCAATAGCAACAGTATCGCAATAGTACTTCTAGCAATATCAATAGTATTGCAATAGCCAAAACTGGACCCAATAGTCACCCCTACTCGTGACTCGTTCCGTATCATTATTTCAGTTTTTTTTTTCAAATCATACATAATCATTTTGCACTGTTTCGTAATTACAACATTAGACCTGTTCGTGGTTAAAAAAAAAGTAAAACCCATCGTTTTAAGTGAAGATTTCGACACCAAGTCAAATGACTTATTTGGGAAATTTCAAATTTGATGATTTTTTCTTACCTCTTGATAGTGTTACTTCATTTTTTACTGAAATATTAATTGGTTTTGTTCTTTGAATATTTATATTTATTTCATAGCATAAAAGAATCATACCTAATCTTTTAAGTTTAAATAATGAATATAGGAAGTGATCTGTAAATTTTGGTAAGTTACTATAATTAGAAATAAAAGGGAGATAACTTGGAAATTAAAAATCAGTAAGATCAAACATTTATAATGTTGATCAGTCAACACAGAAGATCACAATGGAAATAGAATTCGTCTCTTTTTAGTTTCATCCTCGGTTTTGATGTACATGCAATGGACTTTATTTCATGTGCGAAATTGTCATATTTGCTACCATGTTTTATATCCATGTTTATGTGTATCTTTTACCAAAATCAAATTAAACACATCATCATCATGGAACTGTGTCGATTCTGCTATATCAATCAATATCATGAAATCTCTGAAATCATTTATTTGACAGAAATCTTTAAATATATACCATTTACATAAGTAGTTCAGTTGAATGCCGAAACTTGTTTTAATTAAAAACAACTAAATTAGTTATCGGTTGAACTAAAAGGGACAATCATGTCTCATCTTAAATCAATTCAAGACTAAATTGAGATATTTTTTATCAATTTTGGATGCCTTTAAATACGGGAAATAGCGTTATCAGTACAATGAAAGCTTCGGGAAAAGGGGGAAAACACGGGGAAAATCCTCTTAAACTTGTTCTTAAGCACTTAATTTGTCCAAGAAGGCAGAATGGATTATATATGTTTAGTAAAAAGAAATACCAAATTAGATAAAGGCGCCATGAGTTCGATGAACAGAATAGAATAGAAACCCAAAATATGGAACACAAGTAGAGAAAATGTGAACATGTTCTATTGTTGTATTAATATATGATTATAACATGCAATAATCATTCTTATGAAATATTTGTACATTATTTTCAGAATAGGTCCCGTGACAAACCATATGTCCGTATCAAAGATTGGCTTCAATACAGGACGTTGCAGGCTTCAAAAGACCTCTGAAGAGACGATCATCCCGAATATACGTATATTGTCGACATCATGGTGATGCCTATTGTTATATTTTAGAAAATTGTTGACCACAATTATGTCAAGATCCGAATGTCAACTTCTTTTAGAAAATCATATTCTTTGAATCCACACGCAGGTGTATTGACGCAATCATAATGGCATTAGAAAATTCAAAACTAATTAATTGTCAATACTATTAAGGACTCGCTATAACACATATTGCCAATATTGAAAATGGTTACCTGAACTAAAATCATATTTACCTCGACATTTTGGAGCAAAACTTCATTCGTATATTTAGAACTTGCGTGTTTTAGTCTAGTTCCGGTATACTTTTTTGGAGAGAGAAAATTCCGCATTTTTTTACTCATTTTATTTTTCTCCAACAATCCAGAAGTGATAACTACTTTGTCTGAAAGCCGTCTCGAAAAAAAATATTTCGAACTCAATTTCAGTAATGGATTCCTATGACCTTAAAGCTTTAAATGTTTCACTATATTTTTTTAATCCTTTAAAGAAGCACCAAGGTCAGCCTTCATCTCTGCATCATCTTAAACATTAAATTAGGAATAATTTGAAAGTACAAACCATTTCGTCGTAGACTTATAAGGTTCTACCTATTAAATTAATTCACAAAATTTCACATATTTTATCAAAGCGCCATATTCTGTAACAAATTGTGTTTTAATTCCTTTTTTCTTATATCCTTTAATGTCTTCACTGATGTCTTGTGCTTACTCTGTCGCCTTCCTAACACAATTTGCTTGTCTCACAGTTTGAGAAATCTCTATTTGCCATCGCTGGCAGTTTTAAAACTCGCACCACATAAGATGACAAAAAATAGCAACAATCGACTTAAACCACGTGGCTTAAACACCAGGTGCTATCGTTTCCAGGTTTATTATATGAAATTGACACCACTTCATTAGATATTCTCCGAGAAAATGATTGCTGTACATAATAATATTCTAAAGGCTGGTAAAATAGTTAGGTGGCAAAATGATTATTACGCAAAGAAAGACAATTTAAAAACATATATCTTGAGTGAGAAGCTAACTACCGATTAATAAGAAAAACAACAATTCTATAGTGATAAGTAACGACCAGAGGGCAGGTCAGGATTTCTCAAAATTATCATTGAATACTTAATACTATAAATACTTGTTTCACATCGACCGTTACATTGTACAGTGCAACCTCTCCAAAGCAACACCCTTTGGTAGTAGCAAAATCATATTGTTGTAGAGAGGCTGTTGCTCTAGAGAGTTAAGATGTTAAGATTAATAGATGAATGGCCATTGTGCGTTGGGAAAAATCATACTGTTGTCGAAGAACGGTTTTCGCTCAAGAGGTGGCCGCTTTGGTATCAGAATACAACTATGTTCTTATTGAACATCACAGAAACATACTATGTTTACAAATCAAATATCATCTGCTGACATGATATCAATTCTACATTTTATTACAAACTCTTTGTGCATAGGCTGCCATTAAATAATTTCAGTTATTAAGTCAAACGTTTAATTAATCAGTTTTTAGTATAAATAATTGAAAATAAGATTAATTAACACTGCTAACTTCTACTAAGCAAATACTCTACTGCTAAATGTATTTTAGTCCTTAAGTTTCTAGATAACGCAACATACCATGACGTAAAAGAAGCTTCAAAGCGCACTTCTTCATAAACTCTTTATAAGATTTTGTAGAATTACACACTTCTATATAAACTCCTTTGAATAATTTGTGGAATTTCGCAATGCTAATTTAATAAACTCCTTTAAATCTTTGTTGAATTAGCTGTTCTGTTAAATAAATCCGTAAAATTTCTTGAATGTATGCGTTACTAAATATATTGTATAAACGTTTAGCAGAACTAATTGCACGTGGTTTTATAGTCTAGGGCGCGTCAGAATATATCATCACCTGGCTCATAAGACCATG
Organism: Lutraria lutraria; assembly: GCA_964023205.1. Taxonomy (NCBI): domain Eukaryota; kingdom Metazoa; phylum Mollusca; class Bivalvia; order Venerida; family Mactridae; genus Lutraria; species Lutraria lutraria. The sequence goes on along the minus strand of OZ026839.1, from coordinate 10,011,408 downwards.
ACTTGCAGTGGATGTTACCTCCGTAAATAGAAATAAGGAAGGTGATAGATAGTGTTACAATCACGAAGATACGTTTATACAGAACATAGTTGAATTGTTACTCGTAATACGAGTATAGTGTGTACTTCAAACGATCAAACACTGTATTTAGTTAATCCCCAAAAGATGCAATATTGTGATACTGATGACGTAATGATAATAATGAAAATTATTTTTTCTTTTATTCGCGAAGGTGTCTAAGCTCACCTTTGACCTATATTTCTTGGCATTACTCATTCCATTAGAAGATTCAGAGGAAACACTTCCCTCCAATGGGTGAAATTTATATGCGTAGAATAATTAAGACCACGCCAACTTACAGCTAGTCTTCAATTGTTTTAGGTTGTAAAATTTGTAAAGCAAGAATGTACGAAAATGTATTCTTCTGCGGTCGAAATAAAGATAAAAACCCAGTTTTGACAAACATTTTATATTTATTTAAATCAATAAACTAGTACAGTAGATATGACTAAATGCGTAATTTATTCAGCTGACTGAATATCAACATGTGTGGCCTAATTGTACTGCTAGCTGATAAGCGGTGTTCACACAGTATTATTACGGCAACTTAGAATTGAATAAGAATCATGATATCTTTGGTGTCGACAGTGTTAATAACATCAACGAAACTTCGCGGCTGTCATTTTAAAGACATTTCTTGTTTTTGTATATTCCTATTCTAATGTCATCCCCCAATCTCATTAGAGTAAGCTCAATGTAGATTTATGATTGTCCACCCAAGGAGAAGAATTCTATAAGACCCTATCCTTACCTTATATATACTACATTGAGAAATATGGAACAATAATGGTAAGCTATTCATTACTGACGTCGTAACGTCACGAAAACCTGGCCCGCATACAGTGCACTTGAGTACTTCGGACGACTGTCATGTCCACACAAATTTGTGTTAACAACTGAAATTGTGCTTACTTTAAAATAAACATGTGTCAAGATGCCAGTAAAGTTTCGTGCCATTATCTTTGACCGTTTTCGAGTTATAGCAAAAGTCCTCGTAATTCTGGGACATCCCTCGTATGTACATTGTATGTATATAGTTTCGTTTTGTATATGAGGTTATGTTTATCATAGTGTCACCCCTATTGAAAGGGCTAGCAAATTTGGCTTATGCTCGCACAGTACCTCCCAAATCCCTTCAACTTTTGCCTGGTACCTAGCTGAGATGGGCCTACGGTAACCATTATTTAACTAGCTGGCGGCTCACCAACCGACCGCATCAGTTCTAATCCAGTCCCCACTGGGGTTCGAACCTTCGATCTCCCGCTCCGAAGGCGGACATCCTAACCACTCGGCAACGGTTGTGGTAGTGTACATTTGAATGTCCGATGACTTGGAATAAATGCATGTATGTTTAAACTAAAACTAATAATGATAAAGATGAACAAAAAGGTAAACAAGGACAAACAGTACCGTAAAGTCATTTAATAAACGTATGTTCTTGATTGCGAATGTTTTTTTAATAATCGGGAATTGAATACGATCCGTATGCGATTAATCACTATTACAATTGTAAGATAATTGAATTACTATCGATTACACAAATCCCTGTGGAATTGAAAAATAAACATTAAATATTTTTTTCTAATTTACGGTAGAATAATATTGATACTAGTACATAAGGAACAGGAATAGGACGCATTAAAACATAAAAAAGACATGACCCCTGCTTAGTGTTAATTTATGGAGCATCGGCAACAAAATTAATGTCATATTTCGCGCGCATTAAAAATAGAAAGGAAATCAGGTATGAGCCATGACGATTCGGATTATCGAGGTTTATTTACATTGAATCATATAGAGGGAAATTCGGGACCGAAATTTCATTTCTGAAGAGACCAGGTTTTCGGATAATCCGAGATCGGATAATCGGGTTTTACATAAATAAAAAGATGTGTTTTCGAAACATAATGCCCCCTCCGGGTTACCATGGCCTTGAACTACTGATCTTACAATGCACAGGTCCTATAGAGGTTGTCATGTGTAACTAACATGTGAAGTTTGATGACTACACGTGGAAGCGTTTTGAGTTTATAGGCAAAGCTAAAGTTTGGAACAAACAGACAGAAGGACAGAAAAGACAAAATACCCTCGATCAATCGATACGGGGACATAAAATAATAATTGACTTGAATAGGTTTAAAATCGAAATGTGGTAATAGTTAAAATGAGGTGTATAAAAAATAGCACAGTCTATTGTAAGCTCCTATATAAGGCGCCCTTCAGTCTCCGAAGACTATGGATTTGCACTCTGGGTGTATGTTCTTGTACAGCGTCGGGTGTGACTGGCCAGTGCGACCCTGCAGTGACAGTCTCTGAGGCATAGAGGTTTATCTGTCTTGCTTGGCTACAACCCTTCTTCTTGCTTTCTTTGCACTGAGAAAATGATTTTTCTAATTTGGTGAGACCTTCCTGTGCAGTGTGTCTCACGGCTGATAATTTGTGGAGTGTTGCTCCACAGTTCTTCTGCTCGATGTTCAAAGCTTTTAGGTCCCTCTTGCACACGTCTTGCTGTGGCCTGCCTATGGGTCGTTCTCCGTAGATGTGGTCTTAGGGATCCTTCCGTGGTTCATGCGCACAACACTGTCTCCTGACAGTAATTGGTAATAGTTTCAGGTTTGAGTTTTAAAAAATGAGTTCATGTTTTCAACTTTAAAAAGTTTTGAACGGATCGGCTGAATGTCGATACAATCAACAAGAACATGTGGATAGTATATGCTGCATCGCATGGAATACATTCTGGCATATCATCTCAATAGCCAAGAATGTGCTAAACATGAATGACCAATTCTGCATCTAGATAACACTACCTCTTCTCGACGATTGGAAATGTAAGCGGTATGTCATTCCCGAGGGTTGGTTTGACAGAGTGCAGTTCGTTGTCAATGTCGGCATCCCATTGGAACTGCCAGGAAGATCGGATATACATGTAGTTAAAAATGGAAGATTTAGAATCAGTGTAAGGAACTTTGACATATGAAATCGGCCACGTCAGGGCTGATTTAGCACTTGCATCAGTCCTACCATTACTTTTAATATCGATGTGATCTGCGGTCTTTATTTGGAGGGATATAAAAATTGCAATTATCCGTCAGAATTTTCCATAAACCATCACAGTATATCATACAACGTAAAAGTCGGGCGAATAGTTTCTATACCTATATCGTCCTTTCGCTCAGATGGTAAATAAATAAATATGCATCCTTTCTTAAATAACATATGAAGTCAAATCTTAAACGTATGTTTTGAAAGGTGTATTATGATCATTCATTCGGCGGCCTATACGTTCCTCACGACAACCAGATGCATTTTCTTATTCATTTTCAGTAAATGCTGTTCAAAACATAATCAATTTAACTCATAATACATAAATTGAAGAAACTGATTAAGCAGTGTAAAAATAATATATACATGTAATATCAAAGCGGGTTGGTTATTATTTGCTTAGTTGCTAAATTACTTTTACCTCGTGAATTATGTTACTATTCTTATCATTCAAGTACGAGAGTACTCAATTGCAATATTGTTGTTACCATGGTAACCATCCATGATAAATACTCATAAAAACCTGCTTTTATCCACAGATAAATATTTTATAACATCACGATTCATTATAAGTTTTATTCCTGGTGTTCATTTTTACAAAATAAGTAGAAATTAGATTATTTAATAAGACAGTAAAAGAAAACATCAAAGGCTGACAGTAACGTGACAAAGAAGAAGTCGGGTCGTATTTGTCAATAGTTTTGTTAATATCGAGTTCTACGCCCCTTTTCAGTCAGTCCCTATTAGAAAACACTATCAGGTTATGAAATCAATGTGACTTTATACTTATGAAATTTACGTAGCATTTCTTGTCAGATGTAGCTATTACACTTTAACACTTTCCGAAGTTTACCAAATACATGCCATGTATGGTGATGGTTGTTTGGAAATGGACTGGCTTATCTAACATTACCCTGGTTTGTGTCCCATGTTTCAATAAGAGTTTTACCATATTGTTCATAAGCTCGTCACTCGAGAATTTCTCAAAATCGTTTAGTATACTCAAGGCGATCAGGAGGCAAACCCTGACATAGGTTACACACAAAACTCTCTTTTTAAAAGCATCTTTATTAAATATTATTAAATGCATCAGTAAAAACACAGTTATATTGAACTCGAGTGTAATTAATTATCTATAGTCCCCTTATTTTATGTCGATTCCGTATTATGGTTACAGTGAAGTAATTTTTGGAGTACCAGTGAATTCATTAAAATCATGTACTTCATAGATTTGGTAATTTGTGTTACCATAGCAAACATCCTAAAAATGCAAGCCAACTCTATTACGCTGGGGATAGAAATAATCATACCATCCTTATTTTTTTCATCAAATTTTAATCAGTATTTTTGTTACATCAGTGCATTCACGTTCAGACAAATAAATAGTTAACCAAAAAAGATTTTAGAGTTAGATATTGAGGGCGACTCTCGCCGCTATGCCAATTCCTTCATTTTCCTTCTAGCTTTTCTTCTTGCTTTTTTCTCTAGTTCCCGCTGTCGTATTCCTTCGTAGTCCATCATTCGAATATCTTGAATCATCAAAATCCCTACGACCATACAGACTGACCCAGCAAGTATGGAAAGCCCAGCTGACCAGAAAACATAATGATCCACTGGCAAGTTGATTGCCCAAATCGCAAAACCGAAAATGGTCCAAGCCACTGAAATTGCAGAAATAAAATATAGTCCAATGTTAGTTTGAACGAAGATTAATAAAATAATTATGATCATTCCATGTACATGATATACATGTACTTCAAATATATTACAGGGTGTCCAAAAGAAAGGTAACACTTAATGTCCCTTTAAATTGCTGATGAGTACATAATATTTATACAGATATGTAGAACAAAGATGTAAGTTTTTTGTGTCAGAGAACCTTATACATATCTTCAGAATTTGCAATTTACTACAAATGTGAAATTAAGTGCATTATTCATCCTTGACGTCGTTTTAGTAATTTATGACGTTTCTGATCTGACGACCTTTCATTCTCATTACTTACCATACATAAATTGCTTGTCATTCTTTCAACAAACTGACAAACTTAGTATATTTTCAGAGCTACATCATACTTATCGTGGCCTAACGTGGACATAGGAAATATTTTATTTGTCGCTTGGGCATGTGATATCTACTATAAGTGCACGCGATAGTAATAGCTATCACGTGACCATGTAATAAATAAAATATTCCCTATGTCCCCTTTATTCCACCGTATATAGTATTACTTACTCGTAAAAAATGAAAACAACATCACCCAAGCGGCCATTCTTTGTGTACGAGCTGCGGGTGACGTCACATAAAAGAACGACAATATCATCGCAATCACCATGCAAAAAAGAGCAACACACTCGACACTTCTTGTAGTATACAGAGTTCCTGAAGAGGAAGAAATGAAAACACATTCAAATCATTTAGATAAGTCGTACCTTGGCGCAAGCAAAGACTTAGCCCATGTGAGCCCTGACTTACTATTCCGGTAACTGATTAAAACACATTGCACTGGTACCAGGTCTTTGATGAACATACTCTAGAGGAATTGTATTATTGAGTCGAGTCAAACAAGGAACCAGTTAAGTCAACAGCCTCAAATATAAGTACAGACATGTATAAAATGCGGTAAATCATAGTTTTGTAAAATAGCCTTTACCCAAAACGAGTTACTCAATTTAAATCTATGATTGATCCCACGCTTGTCCTTATTCTGAAAACTTTTGTTTTGAATTTTTAAACAATATTTTCCCATTTTATGAATTGCTTGTCAATATATTGTTGTTTTTATTAGAATATTCTCAATCAGATATCTGTAAGTAGATTGAGACAATAAACAGTGCGCAACGTGTATTACGTATATTTCTTCACAAACGTATTTGTTTAATTATTAACGGACTATTTATTGCTCATGAAGTATAGGTCTAAAGAAAGCCAGTCCTCTGGTTTTATTAAACTATCATGACAGATAAGAGCCTCGTTTTAATGGACAAAATATAGGTAAGAGATAAAGTTCAACAGTACGTACTTGTTTCATAGAAGTTCGAAATTGATGATCCGTAACAAGGAGCCGAAATACTTCCAGAACAATTCACCATCTTCCATAATCCTATTGTAATATTCACAGAATTGTTTATCTTGCTACTCTTCATCCAGTAAGGCGTACCTAGTCCGGTACAGTGAATTGCAACAGCTATCAGAAGCAGAACGAACGAGCTTTTAGCCCAAGCGCTAGCATCTCCGCAAAACGGCATTATTGTAGTTAAATAGGCAGTCGTATTTTTCGGGTACTTTTAAAGCCTACATGTTTGGATTCGTCTTAATCAAACCCCCATACATAGAAAGAACTTCTAGTAGTCCAAATTAAACAATTTTATCTTTTAAACTATTTATTTAATCTATTTCATACGAATGTAATAGAATCCTTCATCAATGCAGTTGACGTAATTATGCGTATGAAAATATAGTTTATGATATATAGGTAATATCCGTTCAAAGTTTATAAGATTAATTGACTAATCAGAATACTATAATCAAAAGTTACATACATGTGAACACGAATAAGACATTCGAATTTGGTTACAAAACGCTATTGATCGATTCATGTCGTACAAAACAATTTCGCGGAACGATGAACGCTTTTGAAAACCTTGTCAAAAGAACAATGCTTTCGATGTGAACATGAAAGGAGGTCTGACAAATGATACGTTATGTGTTAAGTGGAAAACTGACTAATAATTAGTGCGAGTTATTCATATACCGATGCATAGTGTTAATCAGCCTAACTCTATAGTGATATAATAAAAATAGAATAAACCGTTAAAAGGATTGCAATGTAAGTTGTTTAGTTCGTTCGCCCGTTCGCTCGCTCGCTCGTTCCTTTGTTCATTCGTTCGTTCGTAAAAGAGAAATAGCTTAATTGTTGCGCTAAATTACGTAAAAGGTGTAATGATCTGTATTAATCACTGAAAATTTCTATTTTGTAGTTATCATTGTAATTATTTGCTTTCTTTTTTCGATTACTAATTCCATTACCGGTTAATCGTACAAACTAACGGTTAATCGATTACATCCCAAGTTAAAATACTAGACTACGTTCAAACTCAAAGGTCTGAGCTTTCGATATAAAATTCGATCGTAAGACCACCTCAACAACTGTTTCCTTGGGTCTCAAAGGTGACATTGACGTCGTAGATACACTGTATGTCAGTCAAGTACAGCGAACAGTTGACCTAAACACGGAGTCAGCCAGCCAAGCCAGCCTAACATTCCCGAAGTGACAGCAGGGATGCCATATCCCTGGTGACAGTCATTCCTTCATCATGCACGAATCAGACACGTGTTTATTAGTCAAAACGTCGAGATTGGTGTAAAATACGAATTAAACCGCAAAAAAATATTTTTTGTGATTTGTTGTAAATCATTAATACGCAAGACTACATGCGAACAATTAATCATTAGTGGCTATCAAATGATTCACAACACCGTAAGATGCAATGTAATTCAAGTTGAACTGCTTCTGGGGGAAATTTATTCTATAGGCTTAAGTGACAGAAGAGTTATAGAAGTGACTGTATAATTGTTTAAGATCAAAGTCTCCGTCTGGCCCAGTGGTTAGAGCGCTGGACTTAATCCAGCGATCCGGGTTCAAACCCGATCACGATAGGTCATACCCTCCAATGAAAATTCGACAAAAATGGTATCAATCTCCTCGATATTGGAGGAGTTGACGGCTGTTTGTGGAAGGGTAAGTTAGTACTGGTTAGAATAAAGGCCAGGAAAACTGGAAAAAAATATGACCGCCGTAATTATACTAGTATAACTGAAATAATGGTGAAAAACAGCGTAGAGCACAATGAAACAAAATGATACTGTAACCAATATATAGAATTATGAATACACCAGTCTTTTGTTGTCATAGTGTAGATACCTGTGTATCTTATTTCATGTTTTGTCGATGAAACTGTTGCTATAGAAACATGTTTACTTTCAGTGATATACATGAACATGTATTGAGAGATACCTACAAGGCAAAGCATAAAAAATAGTATATGGTTTATGTTACAGAATCAGTGACATTAAGAGTCTTAAGGCTGTCATTAATATCATATTCAGCATTATTAATATAATTACTCATACATGCAATTATTATCATCATTATAAATATAATTGCAGTGGACTCTTATAGGATCGAACTCGCCGTGACAGTTCCGGTTTTCCCGAAGTCAAGCCATCAAGGGTAGAATATTACACATGTTTATCTTGTATACTTCGTACCTTCATGCAGTTTGCAGTGATATAACTTTGATCATAAAACTGCATGTACTTAATAAAATGTGTGATAATTATGTCAAGGAAAATAAAAAAAGTGCATCGGGAGCGGTGCCATCACTCGTCTGTCCACCACATCAGTGAGATCTATCCATATTTAAAGTTTCATGTTTGCTAACTCTATCAATTTCCGAGTAATAAGTACATTTAATTTAAAGTTTTAGCACAAAGCAGACGCCGCAGTTATCACAATAGCTCGAAAACAGATGAGCTAAAATGACAAAAAAGCAAAGATCTTGTGGGGTTTATTTTGTTTATATCTTTCCGTATTATATCTACCTTTCTTTCTCATAATTATTTGTATATTTGAAATTATCATAAAGTTATCACTCGATAAGAATCATTTTGAACACATATTCGTTGAAAAAAATACAATTCATTACAGTTAAGAAACAAATAAATGTTAATTGTCATAATTGTGCAATGTTTTCCTCATGCCTTTTATTTTTTCACCAGCGCATCATATCTAGCACATTTTGACAGCAAATTGCTCTGAATTGTGAAAATGTATTGTTAGACCGAGGTATGTGATTAACAGCGTAAATGTTGCGCAAGGGGACCCGATAATTGGATCAAGCGTTCAAGTTTATGTGGCTCTAGTTATGCAAAGTCGAACATGTGTTATATCGAGCAGTCTATTCCGATGACTCCGCGATATTTCGATATTTCGCTGTTTAACAAAACCAAATAGGACCGGAGAAAGAGTTCCTTTTTTCAAGATTGTTTGAAATTACCAAGTTCCAGCCGACGAGAGTCCACTATATTGTTCTTTTAGGGTGCGAACTTGGGTCGTCTCTATAAGGAGAACTGTATCGCTTTCTACTCATTCAGTATTATATTTTGTTGTTTATTTCGAGTTTTACGCCCCTTTTCAACAGTCAAAGTCATATCTGAATTTCTGCATACGTCCGGTTAAATCGCTTAGAATGCCAAATACTTCTTTTTTATGTTGTTTTCTGCATGTATTAACTTGCGCATTATTTTGTATGTATTTCTGTAATTATGTTTTGTGTAAATGTACTTGACCTTTTTGACTATCATAGGCTTTTAGCCTCTATCGGTTTGTTCTAAATTTGTATGTGGTATTGTGATAATAAGCTATGTTCTATCAGGCGGACCGTTCACATAATCATCGCTCCTGGGAATAACCAGTACCATACTCCCAACCTCCGTAAGCAACTGTCTACTTTCTCACATAAGGAGGCATGGTTGGTAGCGGGGCTCGAACCCACGACCCTCTACCAGTAAGAGGTTACAGTGATTTTAAGTCAACGACCTGAACCACTCGACCACGGAGGCGGTTACTCAAGATTAGAATTTCCGAAGAATTAAAATCAGAAACTTAGATTTGATTTAATCTAGCCTTCAAACCTGTTCTATTTCTTAGGAAATCTGATATTAATCTCAGATAAAATAGAAATTTATAGTCATACTTTTTGTGAACTTCCATCTGACACAATGGTGGAAATTCTAGACATTTGTTCTAGAAAATAGATTTAGATTAAACAAAATGTTTCGGTTTAATATTCCTGTGGTCAACCATAAAAATCTCATACAAATGTCCGCACCAGCGATGAGGTCATTTCAGCCAATGTCGACAAGCGCTTTGGAGAGTGTGCGGTCACTCCATGATGTAACTTTGTATGCAAACGCGCATACACTTATTAGGTAAAATGATGTGTGTTGGTCACAAAGTATAAACAATATTTTCAAAAATTTCGAGAATCGATTACACCTTTAAATATACATATTGCATCTAGGGTGACGGATCGACAAATATCCCCCAGTCCACTTATGTAAGTCGAATTCATATTATATATTTGACTTTGTCACAACGACATCACTGGCCGTGTGCTGTGTCACTTTCAAACTAAAATGGGACAACCCCCTGGACGAAGTCTCAACTGATTCACTGTTCAGCAAGTTAGGGATACAGGAGGTGACTACTGTCCTTCGTTCCAAGCGTCTGAGATGGTATGGTCATGACATACGCGCAACCTCATGTACACATTCCACCATGTGCATGACCATCCCTGGTACCAGAGGACGTGGGAGATCTAGGAAGTCTTGTCTTGGTCTGATAGTATCGAGGCTGACTTAAATACATGTAGCCTCGGTAACATCAGCCCACAGAGGATCATAGAGATCAGGTGTTATACACTCTAGCCGCCTGCTGCCTACCCCAGTATCTGGGACACCCACAGCAGCTGTCAAATAAACTCAAATGCAGTATCGGTAACATCAGCCCTAACAATAGAGAATCATGGAGATCGGATCAAATAAACTCAGAATTAAGTAAGTAAGTTGATAATTCAGTTTCAGAAGGAATAGTAAATTTACGGTGAAATCTTTGCTAATTTAAATTCGTATTCCTCAATTATGAGAGGTGATCGAAATAGTTTTTGATATTGGATCATTAATCAGCTCACCATCACGCATCGGCTTCATTCGATTCAGGGAAGGACATGAATGAGGTCAAACATTGGGTGCATCTAACAATCATATTCTAGCTAAGGTAATATCGGATTGTAACTTACTAACTTTCGATGAACGAACTTAAGCTTAATCTATAACTGTTCCAAAGACACAAATTAAGCTCGTAATTTTTAGCTGACAGGAGAAAAAGTTTTGTCATTACAGAGAGAAAAAAACTTTATCTTGGTCATATTTTGGTCACATGACCAACACCGCTGACGAATTCGAGAACGGTGAATAATAGGAATAAAGTTTCCTTTTAAAAAGGAAAGGCTTGGCTGGTTGTTGCTGATAAAAGTTAGTTCTGATACCATAACTAAATTGGTTCATTTTATTTCGTCTTGTTGACCATTTTAGTTATGGAATTGTCCTCTTTCAAAGTCAACAGGTAGTCTGAAACATCGGTATATTTTTCTATTTATAGATTTTCCTATAATTCATCGTACTGTACACAAGTTTTAAATTGCATCAGAGAAAGCGTTTCGCAAGTTAAATTATAGTAGGGGTGTATTTCATTAATTAATTAATCCTCCGCTTATTACCTTCAGCAATAATGTTGATAATTAAACAACGAGCTAGTAAAGTAAAAATAATTGAGACTGCGTTAATATATCTTATCTTTTCGTGCCTTAACGGTTGATGGAACATGCCGATTTATAGTGAAACACCCCGATTTTACAGTGAAATCGCAAATGTGTACATTAAGATCACGTGACAAAATTATTGGCGGCAATAGCGTTTCGCAGGTTTCATTATAGAAGGGGCTTCCTTAAATTCTCTTGAACAATCCTCCGCTAATATCAAGGACTTATATACATACATGTATATAAGTCCTTGCTAATATGTCTTCCAGTAATGATTAAAATAATTGATTTAAATATATTGTACATAGTAACAGAAAAAATAGACAGTTTTAAAATGTGTACCTTAACGTGTAATTAATGTTAATAGAACAAACCGATCTTTAGTGAAACACCCTGATTTCATAATAGACTAGCACAGTGAAGTTGGTACACTCAAGTCATGTGATACCGATTCACACAGTAAGCGTAAACCAATCACCGGACTGTTAACATATAGCTCTCAACCAATCGCCGGACTCTTAACATTTTTGTGCACTTGTACCCAGCTTTCGCATTGCATCTACCAGCATCTAGGGAACAAACGTAACCGAAAACAATACATAGGCTTGGAGCCGTAGCTCCAAGCCAAAAAAGCAAACAAGGAACAGCAACATCCGTAATAGATAGCACAGCTGCCAAAACAACAATCGAATCTTAACGCACGTCGGCTTTCATATACATATGTACATGTATATGAAATAATCTGCCGATAGATCATGTGTAAACGCATCACCCAGAGGTATCAGCAAAAATATATTTTAAAAACAATATAAATATAAAAATCACTCGTACATACATAGTATATATTGTAATACGTCGATGCCTTCCACTAGACATTATTATTTTGGGAGTTTCGAGGAAGGGTCTGGATGATCTACCACCAAGAGAATATAACATGATTTTACATTTATCAACTATGTGCAGCTTTTCAAATGTTCATAAAGTTCTATAATCAAGATTGACGGACCACGTCAAGTCATTACAGAAAATAAATCTGTTCAAAAAGCTGACTACAACATTTATGAAGATTTGAATCAGTATAATGTAAACGAGCTAAACAAGCTAACATCAAACATGGATTATCGTACCAAACCTACGTAAATGTATTCACGTATGAATGATCCGTTAATCGTGTTTTTTTTTAAACGCCTCCTTCCCGGTTACAAAAAAATCCATTTACTACCTCAAATTAAACAATCCCCAGGTAAGGTTTAAAATTAATAAAAGTAAAAATGTTCTTATTATATGTACGCGTAATTTATGAAGATTTTGGTTCAACGAGGAATTCTAAACAAAATTGTTTTATACACAAAGAATTAAACGAGTACGTCTAGAAATACACAACTTACCTCGTTGTTCCTTGCGACTTCCGGTCAAGCTATCACAGCCATGGTTACTGTAAAACAGTAAATCATATCATATGAACATCTCAATACTAAACTGCAAAGCACAACATATGTCAATATCGAGGCTCTAATTAGCGTGAAATAGAATGTTTTTCAACAACGACTGAATAAGCTAATTGAATGGCAGACTCGATAGCAGATTCACATTAATTAACTCGTCAGTAACGTGTATTTATCTTATTATGGTATCATCAGTTCACGAATGTTAGAGTTCAAATGTACACATTAAGTTAACTGAATTGGTAATGGCTTAATATAGGTGAACTCGTATGAGCTTTTTGGTCAAGAAGCACCTGTAATTAACTAGGTCCATTGGAACCGGGGACGAGGAGATGGGCTTAGACACCCTCCTCTGTCGGGAAAAACGTAAGATATGCCTTCCATCAGAATAATTGGATGTACATGTAATTAGAAAAGTCTGTAACTAATTCTACCCGCCACCTCTGTCGCCCGTGTAATACGAGTGACCGAAGCGGTCGTATTATCTTTAACAGATATGGTCGCATATGGCGCACCACAAAACCGAAGAATCTGATCTGGGGGTGAATTTCAGGGTGACACGTGATAACATTCTCATACGTATTTCGTAACGAGCGCCACAGATGGCTGTATCAGTGTTTGGTTCACACAAAAAAAATCCCGTCACTGAGCTTATATTACTATCAAGGTGAAAGGCCTACTATATATATGTCTATATGCCAAACAAAGTGGAACATCACAGTAATTTGTAATTTATCTTTTATTGAGCAAAATAAATAATGTACTGAGCTGTTCAAATGACTTGAGCAAATGCAGCACAAATATAATGTTCGCAGATATTCATTCCAACCGAAAATCTTATTCAATTACATCTAATAACTGTGAAACGGTAAAATTGTGTACCTTTCGTTATTTAACTTCGCTGCAAGCCATTTTTAGTCAAGTGCTAGTGATGTATCAATAGTTACCGCTTTTTACAGTTATTAGTCCACATTGTTTGGCATATAGACATGTAGCAGGCTTTTCACTTTGATAGTATAATTATATAAGATCAGTGACGGGATGTTTTTTTTAAGAATATATATACAAAGGTATATTTGAATTATTATCTGTACTCATTAACGATGTGAGCCGGAAGTCTACCACTCAAAACTCGATTAACTATTTTCTGCTTGGGAATCCGTCCATTGTATTCCATTGTACGCTCTCATTTAATGTGTGGCACTATTCCAATCTTAAATCAGTTCCCGGTCTAAAAATGCAGGGTAGCCCAACTTATCTGGGGCCCGTAAATTTCGCTGACCAGTTGAATATTATGGTAAGAATTCGTCCATATATTCCAATCTTTTTTCTATATGGTCTGTTGATCCTTCTTTGTGTATACACAATGTATATCGTCTGTGTTTCCCTATTTCTCTATATGTTCAGTCAATTTCATTGACCAGTTGAATATAGAGTAATTAATTCGATGTGTAAAATTAGCGATTTACTGACTTACGAATACGCTTCTTTGTCTGTGTCGTCAGTGTTTACCCTCTATGTCTATATATGGTTGTTTTTTATGTTTTTGTTTTGAAAATAAGACAACTGCAACATGTCTAACAAAGTTTTACACATATCAGAACACAATTAATGTATTGTTATGTATTCTATACATATTTATTCTAAATTGTTTTCATGGACATTTATCTTTGTTGCTAAACTTAGTTTGTTGAGTATGTAATCTCACCTGATGCCACCATCGTAACTGGTCGCGAGAAAGGAACAATTGGCGCTTTCGAAACAAAACTTGATAAATTTACAGTTGTTAATTGTTAGAATCATATATTCAATGACATTAAATTTTGGCTACCAAAAGTTGTCGGTACTAATGACGATAAAAAAGATTTACACAACAAATATAAAACAATAATTCATGTGTGAAAAAGAAGAACTTTTTGATATAAAGTTAAATGAAACACAATAACTTGGATTGAGTCTTTTCTTCACTACTTTCATTCTATCATTTTGTGTACAATGAAACAGTATTCGGCCCGTCTTAAGAATTGCTAATCCTAATACTGAAAATACTAACAATGTAAGTGAAAGTTTGAAAGCCGTTCTGAAACGAGTAATCGGTTATAAGGAAATATCTATCAATGAAATTATCATATATTTATGTTTTTACAGGGTAAAATGCTTTCAGATTTGATACGTACTTTTTATAGTGAGAGCGAAAAGACTTAAATTAAAAAGACTGAATTTTAGATTCGCAGGTTCAGATCCCGATAACGTTTCTCTTCAAACAATGTTTGTCACCCAAATAAAATGATTGAATTAATTCATAAACCCTGCAGAGAAATATGAAGTGGACAGACTTTTTCATTATTTTTTTCCAAATATCTCTGCAGTGTCTATGGACAAAGTGCGACAGTGACAATGCTAATTTTGGTGCCGAAGGATTCGTAAAACGGTTGGCTTGAACATGGACTACATGAAAAACTCAAAACATTTAAACTTTCGAACACGTAGGTGCCGCCATTCTCATAGTAAAAACTGGGCATGCCCGACAGTGTGCCCTCTTTAAATAACGTCGTTACTTACTTACTTACTTACTTACTTACTTACTAAATGTGAAGCTGGCCCCATTCAATTATGAAAAGTGAACGTAAACCAAAAAATAAATACACAAAAAAGTCACAGTTTAACACCAAATAATTATGCATACAGAAAGAAAAAGCTGTGTTAAAAGATCTTTAATTATTTGATCCATCAACATTACAATATTAAAAAACGTCCGTGTTATCGTCATGTGACAAAAAAAACGTAAATTAAGTTTCGCGTCTCCTTTGATTAAAAGTGTAAGTATTAAACGTGACTTTTCTTGTATTGATGAAGTAACAGAAGTTAGGGAAATAATTGAATTGAGCAATCTACGAGATCACAACATGGATTTATCAGACAGCATGTGCATAAACATTTTACATAAACAGAAAGAAATTATTTTAGATTCAAACTGTAAAATTATTTTCAGAACACGTGGAATCAGTCATCAGACATTTGAAACAACAATTCGGAAAATAAAAGGTACAGAGGTACACGTGCTGCGATAAACCGACATGGTTATATAATAGATACGGTGCGAGTTTTTCTTCAAAGGTGTCGTCTTACAGACGGTTCGCTTAGACAAAAAACCATTTTGTCCGAGTCCAAGCTGAGAAAGAATGGTTGTTTCTCTTTAAGTTAGCGAACCGTCTACTGAACGTCTGTAAGAAGACACTTTTGAAGAAAATACGAGTACCTGTATCTGACATAAAACACACCACACATTGCACACAAAACATTCTTGCAGCAAACAACACCAACACGTTGGCCATCAAAATCGCACAGGCCTTTACTCGATCGAACATGTGGGTCTACCTTGGACGAAAAAAAAGTGGAATGAATGACGTCAACAACGTCAATGAATTTTGAGCGGGCTTCGCACTAGGAATGAGCACGAGTACATAGATAATTTATCAGACGACTCATAAACATCATGAGGCGGCATTGTATGGCTGATACCCAAACTAGAGGTTGACATACGATATATTGACTGAAATTGGAAATTTGATATTGACCCCTTTGTGTAACTTGATGAAAAAAGTGTTTATTATCAATTTGTTATGTTAACGTTTATGAAATTAGTTGGAAATTAAATGAATTTTGTGGTGAGTAAAGTTTTCGTCATTACTAAGACTGTTAATAAATTATATTATGTCTGTGGTTATTTACTTTATTAATACAACTCCTATTTTCTTTCTAGCTTCAGACTATCCCACAGATTCAAAATCCCATTCAGCCGAACAGATCAATGCCAGGTCTCCATTTAATATTGACAAAAAAGAATTTAATTATGTTTTTTAACAGACTATTAAAGTTGCATTAATCAAAGTTGGGGAAAGTCAATTCAGTACACCTTCCATATTCAATTCACGGCAAAGGAATAGTTAGACTCTGCACCATAATAAGAGAAGATGCCACTTATATAGGAAGAATAACTGAGCTTCTGTCTTTTCCTTTCTATGATATATTTAATGGCTGTAACCTACAAGGTGTTGATCTAAAAGAAGCTATATTTGCCGTACTCCATCAAACAGCCCTTAATTACCATCGCCGAATATGACAGAGGAGAGAGATTGCCTGCTAAGACAAGGGGACCTTATTGCTGAGAGGTAATTATGTATCAGAAGACAGTTATTGAAACTTCAACAGAACTTTCTGACAAAGAACAACATGATTTTACATCAGTGAATATATTGTTCATACTCTAAAAAATAAGTAACTGGAATGAAGTCTAAAGAAAAAGAGGCTGTAGAGACAGGAATACAGCTAATGCAGGTATGCATGGCAGATAACAATAGTATATGTACTTTCTCAAATATTTGTTCTACCTGGACTGATAAACTCAATAGGGGTGGACTGAAAATTCTCAGTGATGTAAGGCAATTTTAACACCAGAGCAGAAAACTGGTAGAAGTAAGCAATCTTTCAACTGATACCCTATATGTACAAATAATGAAAGATTCTATGATGGACAAGTTAATGGTCATATATTATGCAGAGAAACCTATAACAGGAATGTATTTCACCCACATCCTGGAATGTACGCTATCTATCATTCTAAGAATACGTGGTAATACATGTGCAAGAAAAGAAGATGGAATTCATCAAAAGCAATGAAAATAATCTTTACGTAAAGTGTTGAAAGAAAAACTGAGTAATTAAAATGAAAAGTAGTCTACACTCTGGTAAACCAAAAGAATGCTTCGGAAGTATTTTAATGTATCAAAGAGTATAACGCTATATCTGACAAGAAATGCTTCATAAATTTCAAAAAGGTGTAAAATCACACTGTTTTCATATCCTTTTAGTGATTTCACAATATTTTGAAACAAGTCTCTGTAATTCAACAAACCCGCTACCGACCATGTCTCTTTATGTGAGAAAGTAGACAGTTGCTTACGTAGGATGGGAGTCTAGAACTGGTTCTTCACATGAACGATGATTAGGTGAACTGCCCGCCTCATGTGACTCTGACTGTTGAAAAGGGGCGTAAAACTCGATATAAAAAATATTTTAACAAACATGGTTGTTATCAGAAAGAAATGTTCCTTAACATTTTATTCCACTGTTTAATGATTCAAGCAGCGTTTGCTGAATTCAAAACATGCACCGTTCGTTTTCAGAAAAAAGTGTTTTATCCTTTGTGCATTCTCAATACTATTCTGAATTAGCAAGGTTAATTAATATCGCTTCCAGTTTTACATAAACATGATAAAAATTATGTTGATGTATGCTGTTTTACATGTTCAATAAATTCAATGCATCATAGCTTTGCAGTCGTATCATTTATCATCATTTAAACATATTTTCAAATGGAGTTCAAAATACCCATTTACAAATAGTCATTTAATGTTCACAAAATTACTTTGATTTAAGTTTCTTCTCTTAATTTGAAAGACCCTGTAAGAACTGATCTTGAAATGACTGTCCGATTTGGAATAAATGTATCTTTTTTATCCTTGATAGTATTGTTTTACCCAATTGTAGCTATGGTCGCATACATCTAGAAAACGTTTTTGAAAATACCAGTAGTTTCTTGTAAATGATCACTAATTCATTTTTTTTTGTACTTTTATTTCTTAGCCTACCTTTTTTAATAAAACAAAATACTCTCAGAATTCAGATCATTATCAAACTGTATTAATACCGTCACTATCATTCTGTTCCGTCATAACATGTGCACTATATTACAAGAGTCACTGGTCATAATAAGGGTGTTTTTGTGGGGGGGATGTTCGAAGTATACTGTCAGCCAAATTAAGTAACTTGTGTGGACCTCGAACGTTAGTTACTTAACCCCTAATAGAGAGATCTCACTATGTGTAAACTATGAGAGAGAGCAAACTAATAAACTTACAGATAACAAACATAAAAATGCTCGCCTTTACTGGAATTTATTAAAACAAACGGCAGGTATCAAACAGACAAATAATAATATTGCGTTGTCTGCATTTGAAAATTACTTCAAAGCTGTCAATAATCCTAATGACAGGTTTTTAGGCCCGACGAAGATATTATACATCTCGTTAACATGTATGAAAACAATGAATACAAAATAATGTTTAGTGAATTAAAGCGATTAAAAAAATAACAAGTCAGGATCGAGGTCCTGATAATATTTTAAATGAATTTTATACTTTCGGTAAACATGTTTTAGTTCCAATATTGTATGTTTTGTTCAATAAAACTTTGAAAATTATACTTTCTTGCTAAATGGTCAGAATGTATGTAAGTATGTAAGTTATGTAATTCCTCTTCACAAGAAAGGAAGTGTTAACAATGTTGATAATTATTGCGGTATCACGTTATTATAAGTTGTATAGGCAAATTGTTTACCCGCGTTATAAATACTAGATTAAAAACTTAGGCCGAAAATTACAGTGTGTATATTGAAGCTCAAGCAGGTTTTAGATACAATATGAGCACAACAGATAATATTTTTGTACTGCATGGATTAATAAATCATGTTTTAAAGCAAGGGAAACAACTATGTGCTTAATTCTTAGACTTTACTAAAGTTCGATTATGTAGTACGTGAAAATTATAAATTGATACAATTAGGGCTTCGCGGAAATATTTTAGATGTTACTAAATCGATGTACGAATCGGTTAAATCTAGAGTTAAACTGTCAAATATGTTAAGTGATGGGTATACGTGTTCATTAGGAGTTTGTTCATACGAAACCACGTGTTGATACATTTAAGACAGAGACGTTTACATGTGCAGGGCGAGCGGGTTAGCGAGCCCGCAGCACCCCTATCAAAAGGGGTTGAGTTAGTTACGTGTTGAATCAGGTTTTTAAATGTTTAAACTTTGTTTTAATGAATTCATGTATTGTTGCTTATATTATATGTTTTATCATTCGGGCAAACTGTATATATGTAAATGTGTTGAATAAAATATAGTAAAAAAACTAATAAAATTCATACAAAACCAACAATTTGTTACGTTATATTGTCAACTTTTTATTTACAAAATATACACAGTAATTCAAGTCGTTCTGGAAGATTCTGTTCGTTTGTTACATCATTTTACACTGAAATGTGTGGATGACGGTGAATCGTCGATGACAACCATTCCAATCTGGTGGTGGATTGTTACTTGTAATGATACCATTGTCACAATCAACACATTTTATAGCTTCGCCTTTTTCTTCGCCGTATACAAGGCCATGGTCGTCTGTAAGATGATTTATAACTGTACGGAAAGGATGTACATCGTCGAAATCTTCAAATAGGATCATTATTTCGTCATTGTATGACGTGAAGATAAATCTAGGCTCTGTTGTACTTGGTATACTGTAAAGTTTACCCATAGTAAACGGATAGACTGTTGATGTCTTCCCGGTACCAGGTGGCCCCCAAATATATAGCCTTTTTGTCGTTAAACATCTGATTGAATATGTCCATATTACAATAAGATTCTGCATTGACAGCAATACGTTGTTGTTTAAGATCTTTCCAGTACTGGGTATGATATTTTTTAAGTTTGTTACGCAAGAATTGTGTCTGGAATTTGTGTTGATGGTAGTCAGACAAGGTAGGGTTCTCTCGTGTAATCTTATGAATCTGGTAGTCATTATGTAACTTATCGTGGTCCATGTTGAATAACGATGGTCGTCGATCTTCTTTTGTAATGTATTTACAGTACTATGGAATGTTCCTGCCAGGCTCTATGTCTGTTAATAGAGTTTTTTTTTATTGACCTTGACTTTGACGAGAAGCTTACGTAACTGTTTGATTAGTGTCTTCTTCTTCGTTTGTAGATACATGTGCAGATGTTGTGTATTGTTAATGCCATATTCTCTTGATATGATCAGTTGTTTTATGTTCTGCTTCGGCTTCTTGTCCTAGATGTTGATTTTACGTTTGTACATTTTTATTTTCTTCATTTGTTTACCGACAAGGATGTTGGTAATTGTCCACTTGTAACCCTTATTGTAAGTGGCTGTAAAGTGATGTCCTGGTCTTTTTTTTTTGGATTTATTCTTCTTTGACATCTACATTTGCAAGAATTAATGGTTTCCAGGTTGAGTTTTTAACTTCCATTGAGTTAAAACGAGCAAAACATGTCGTTATATAAATATGTCAATTTGATGATGACGCGTACGTATTGGGCACAATGTTACAACTTGCACGGGTTATTTACTGAAACAAAAGGGCTTCAAAATTGGGCTAAAGAATGTCGGCGTTCTTAATATCTTTAATACCGACTTTTAAAACAACTTGCTGCCATTGATTAAACCGAAATGATACTTAAATGAAAACATAATTGGCAGCGTGTAATTTGCGTACGGACTGACGTTTGAAGTCCTTAACTCGTAACATAATTCGTCATTAACATGCAGTGATTCATATTTTTAATTGATATGCTGTAAGCATGGGATGCTATAGCATCCCTGTGTAAGCATTTAACGCAAAAGACCAGTGCATTAAGTGTTATCCTTGTCTACCACGTGTTTGGACTAATTACTGACTATCGACATCAGCTGATCGGATTAACAAATGATCGCTCCAGGCTATTGATTATCTTGACGTGTTTATGAGGGTATTGAGAATGTTGCGAACAACAAACAATTGATTTGTGACATTTTGCGCGTACTTACCAATTTTGGACCGACTTTCATGGGATTTATTCACCTTTTATGGACCGTTTTTTAAACATTCTTTTGCTACTCAAACTGGCTCGAGACGTTGAAATTTCATATTATTTTTTTCGAATATTCGAATTCGTTTTTCATGTTCGAACATTCCCAGCCCTAAATATTACAATAGCGGTATGTTTGAACCAATTATGCATGTAAAACGTCGATTTTACACCGCTGACGTGGCGTTGCTAGGAAACGGGGCGGAAAACAAATAATAAAACGAACAAACTTGAGGGCCATGATGGCCCAATATCGCTCACCAGATAAAAAGACTCTTAGAGAAAATTATCATGAGTCATTGTAAAATTAAGTCACCCTGTGGTGTGGCCAATTTTGCCCCTATGGCGATAATTTAAACAAACTTGTTAGATGTCCACCAGACAATTCTACTTACAAAATATGTAAGCTCTAGGCCTTGAGGTTTTGGGCAAGAAGATTTTCTTGTTTTCCTGTATAAGCCTATATATATCATGTGATTCCCGGGGCGGGGTTATTTTTCACCCCGGGCCATACTTTTAATGGACTTGGTAGAGGTCCACTAGACAATGCTACATACCAAATATCTTAGCTATAGGTCCTGTGGATTTGGACAAGAAGATTTTTTCAATTTTCCTTAATAGATTATAGAGTAAACCCTAGGGTAGGGCCAATTTTGACCCAAGGGCAATAATTTTAACAAACTTGGTAGAGGTCCACTAGATGATGCTACATACAAAATATCTAGGCCCAAGGCATTGTGGTTTCAGCCAAGAAGATATTTTTAATTTTCCTATATAAGCCTATATGAATCAAGTGACCCCTAGCGCGGGGCCAATTTTGACCCTAAGGCAATAATTTGAACAAACTTGGTAGAGGTCCACTAGACAATTATACATACCAAATATCTAAACTCTAGGCATTGTAGTTTCTGACAAGAAGATTTTTAAAATTTCCCTATATAAGTGTTTGTAAAATCAAGTGACCCTGGGGCGGGGCCAATTTTGACCCTAGGGCAATAATTTGAACAAACTTGGTAGAGCTCCACTAGACAATGCTACACACCAAATATCTAAGCTCTAGGCCCTGTGGTTTTGGACAAGAAGATGTTTAAAGATTTTCCTATTGGTTGCCATGGCAACCAGAGTTTTTAATGGTGCATTATATTTTTCTTTTCCAGATAACATTGATAATGTGCCATATATATCTTGTTACAATGAATTTATTTTCATTGTAATTGATGTTCTTTTTTCTTAAAGTCTTTGAAAAATGAGCTACTCCTATAGACTTCAGTGCAAATTTTAAGGGCCAATAACTCAAAGGATTATCTTTGTTTCGAAAAATCTAACGGTAAATGATTTTCTATCACGGAAACCGTAAAAAGCAACACCTTTTCGGAATAACAAAATTATGCTGTTGTTGAGAGGTTGTTGCTCTAGAGAAATTAAATTAGTAGTTGAATCGTGAAGTGGGAAAAAGCATGCTGTTATTGGAGGGAGGTTATTGCTCAAGAGAGGACCGCTCTGGAAAGGTTGCACTGTATATCAATTTACAGACAATTGTGCGAAAGGTGACAATGTTAGTTAAAATGTTTCCGTGTGTATGTTAACAAACAATGATGAAGATAATTACTTCAAGCACTGAGATGCAATTATTTTCCTTGTCGACAAATATTATGCACAACATAGATGTATATTGAAGGCTGGTATTTATTGCCCTACCACTTTGACTGACAAAAGCAAAGTAGTTTTCTGTCATTGCCGGTAGTGTTCAAATCATCCGTTATCCGTGTGGAGGTATATTGTGATTCTTTCTGAAGTGAGAAAGTTGTGTCAACATTTGTGATGTAAGTCTCCGATTATGATGATTATTATGTTGATGATGATGATGATGATGTATCTTCTGTCGTTAGTGACATTATTTGGAACAGTATTCTCTCAACTTATCTACGATCAGAGAAATGAAACTTGTAACATCACTGTTGATCCATTGTCGATGACGTATTTTAAAAGCCGACTGACAGCTTTAAGCCCCCATTTCGTACATATGATGTTGAGAATTAACACGACATACGAATCTTCACCAGAAGTGTTTCAGCCTCTGCATTGGGTGTGGACATACAATACGCCGTCGACAACATACCCGTATCTGTCCTGGAATATCGATCACGGACTTCTATCATTTGGCCTTCTCGACGTCAAGACAGCTTATATTCCATTCATATTACTAAATGTATCAAACCAATGCAACATTGTTTTCGGAGAAGAAAACACGACTGAACAAATCGCGAGTGCGCTTACATCCATGCTAAAAGATATGTCGACGCGAAGTTACCACAAGTACGAAGTCAGCTACTTCTGTTACTATTCTTTGAAACCGGAGCTTAAAAACACGGTTGAATACAGAGCAGCAGTTTACCTAAGTTATCCAATCTTGTATTTAAACTACAGATGTTGTAGAGAATATTTTGATTACACGCAAGGCAAATATGTTCAGCAATGTCTTTCAGATGATCATCCGAAGTGGATTCAGTGTTCCCTTGGACCTTATGTACTTTGCCTAGTATTGTTTATCTATTTTCCAATTGTTTTCCTTCGAATGTTGGCATGGATATCAAAAGATGAAGTATTAGAAAAGAATGAACCAAAACATGAAATGACTACTGACTATGAACGTCTGGAAAATAACGAAATTAACTGGACTTATTTGGATGGAACCCCACCAATAACATTTCTAATGGTTCTCAATATCCCATTGATGATTTTAAACGGTAGACATCCTCGCATTGTTTCAAGACTGAGGCGTACAATAGTTTCTTTTCTTTGCCCATACTTGATCTTTGTAGAACTCGGAATGTACAGCGGTGGTATTGGAAAACCCAGAATTGATATAAAAGAACTAGTGAAGAATGGCGTCCCTGTTGGGTTTCTAAACCTGCTTGCGGATAAAGAGGACAGGGCTAAAACATTTGCTACACTTCTTGGAGGACCTTTGTGCATACTTATTGTGTATTATCTGTTAAGCATCGTATTTATTGTTTTACCAAGCAGTATTAAACGTATCATTGATAGGGGAATCCCTCAAGGTGGTGGGTCTTCTCCTCTGTGTCTTGGAAAGGACGACATCATCAATCTGTCAATGTTTTTTACGAATCCAGAACCCGGATATGAAACTGGATATGTGATTTGTAAAGGTGGACTCTATATGTTATTTAGTAAATTGTTTTGGAAGAGGGTTTTTGAAATCCAAATACATCGTATTAATTGGAGAATTTTTAACTGTAAAGTGTATAACGTCATTTTGAAAGTACTTATCATACCTTGGTATTTGATTCTATGTTGTCTGGAGATAATGTTATGTGTAATTTTGTACGGTATGCCTATGATTGGATTTGTTACAATGGCCATCAGGGGCGCTGTCAAATCCCTATACCTTAACATGCAGAGCATTCCTAGGGCATGTATCTTTAGAAATCCTCTTGTTATGTTCCTTCTCATCATTATTGGTGCATGTATGTTTCTGTTTTACATGTACACCATTTGTTTGATATTCATCCAAGGCTTCTACTTTGTATCACAAATCATCATGTTCTGCTTTGTTGCTGTTGTAATCTATCCAACATATGCTTTTGGCTATCTGTTCTTTGCAATTGTCTTGCTATATTACGTTGTTCATCTAATGAAAAACTTTGGCAATGATTACCTGGAACTTTTATCAATGGCTGTTGAAAAATCCTACGAATTGGAAAACCATATGAATAACACGTCATTGTATGATGGACATCTTATGATTTCAAATATTCAAACCAGACACATAAACAGCATTCGCATCAATGACGTACTTTTGGACGTTCCTCAAAATGTTCTTCAAACTATTTGTTCCCATCGAAAAACGGAAAGATTGTCCGAATTGGATAATGTTTATGGTGTGCCGACTCGTTTGTTTGAGTATCTTGTCAAGAAACACAGACCTGTTCATATTCAGGCACTTAAAGTTCTCTTTCATTTGGCTATTATCATCGGTCTAATATCACTAGCAGTATCTATAACGTCACAAGTCACAACTGGCGTAACGTCAGAAGTTTCTGACGTCATGCACGTCATATTTATCATCACAGTTGGAGCCTTGCCGCATTTGCTTGAAGTAGGCCTCATGAATTGTAATGAGACTGTAAAACGTGATGTGGAAATGCGAAGAATCGAAAAGTCAATAAACGAATTTTGGATGCTAGAAACCGAAGACATGCTATTGACAGAGTCAACATTTTAAGGTTTTAAATCAATATTTCCCAAATCTATCCTGTCCATCATTTTAATGGCGTTTTTTTTGTAATTACATTGTTTAAAATGTTGATTTCAAAACTGTCGTAAATTGACTAAACAAACGTTTGTCTTGATTTAAACGGATCGTTTTCTATACAATAAGGTAATTAATTATTGTATGTTTATTCATAAACAACAATTAGATGAGACTTTTTTTATTTATGATTTAACTTGGTAATGCGATCATTTCAAGACAATGGTCGGTAGTTTGTCCCTTAAGTTCGCCATGGTGTATCTACTCTTTTGGTTCAAATTTAACCAAATACAAATGTAATGCACATTGGCATTATTCTAAATCTCGGATTCGTTATCTTGTCTTTGTACAGTTTGTACTGTGTGTCTGTAAATATTCTACTCTATATACATTACACTCAAGAGGTATGAAAAGCTCATTTCTCACGACCTGTCTTAATTTCCGCATCATAATTATGTAGTTTCAGTTTCGGTTCTGTAACAGAAAACTTTAAATGTCATTATTTTATGCGACTGCATTTCTTCCTTTTTAAGCATGGTGGTAGCCTTTTTGGCTCTATAGCAGAGGTAATTTGGGGGACAAAATGGGTCTATCATAAAATATAGTAATCTATCCAGCGGTAGTCTGTGTGGAACAGTTGAATGGCTCACCTGCAATATTAATTCAGTCTTAATTTTCTATCTATAACTGTGTCGGACTTCTGTCACACAAACATGGGTTTTAAAACATGGTTTACTTAAAATATATACTAACATTAAAATGACCACCGCTGCCTAACTTAGGATTACACGAAGCATACTTGTAATTAATGTGATATTCTTATTACTCTTAAAGATACTTTATGTATTTTGTTTAATATTAACAGCAGGAAAGCTGTATGTTTTTTAGCTCACCAGAGCACAAAGTGCTCATGGTGAGCTATTTTGATCGCGTGATATCCGTCGTCCGTGCGTGAGTCAACAATTGCTTTAAACAACATCTCCTTCTTAACCATTTGGCCAAGTTTAAAGAAACTTTACATGGATGTTCCTTGCATGAATGTCTACCGAATGAGTTTTAAAAATAATTTCATCAAATTATTGCCCTGGGGTAAAAAATGGCCCTGCCCTGTGGTTTACTCAAATATATTTACGTGAATTTGCTAATTATGTAGTTGGGCAGAAAATGTTACACACCTAACCAACATGACCTATGAACGAGCCCAGTGAATTTGTAGTCTGTAAGTATAATTGCTTGTAGCACTAAACAGTGATCTATATCTGGCCATAGCTTACGCTGAACTTGGAAGTAATGATATTGTGTTGTTGAACAGTTTAGCTGTATCGCTAAATAAAAAAACAATGATCTGCTTTTATTAGCCTGTTTAAAATTAAGATCAGTTTTCAAATACTGTCAAACCTGCGTCAGAAGCCACCTCCCAATAAAGACCACTATAATTATAAATAAATGGTGTTTTTATTATAAAAAAACGGCAATGATTAGTTAAAAAATTGACATTCGAAAAAGGCCACCTGACAATGAAGGCTACATTTAGACTTTCCCAAGGGTGGCCTTTGTTTATAGGTTTGACTGTACATTATATAATGACATAAAACTAAGTATCAATGTTATGTTGCAATGCATCTGGTCCATGTTGTTATTACATTGTACGGATAGTTGTATAATATTCGTAACTTAATTATGTACAAATGTACATGTATGTATATATATTATATTAAAATATTTCTATACACATTCTATGTACTTTGTAACATGACTGAAGACTTTAACAAGTGTTGTAGATAATCAATTAACACCACTGAATCCATGATGTTCTCTTGTTATTGATATACTTACCAAAAGTAGAGTTTCTACAGTGATTTTTTTCGCCATATTTACTGCCGAATATGTGCAGTTTCCCCTAGTAATATTTCCGCTTCATTTTTCAACTAAAATGGCCAGACTTTCCCCTAACATGAAGTGTTTTCCACATGTATGATGATCATGTAAAAAGAAGAAATTAAAATACACCTGTTTTCTCACCAATTAAAGTGTAGTAATATTTATATTTTAAACAACTAAATAATCACATATTCCATAGTAACAAATGTTATTATATATTCCCATTTTGAAATTTGTTGAGCTGAATTTCCCCTTTTGATCGGCATGGGTAGTGAGAAAAGTTTGGAAAAAAAATCACTGTTCTACTTTGTTCTCAAAGTGTTAATCGTAAATCTAGAGTCGTATCCCTGTGGTACTTAATTAGAATAGTCAGTGTGCATCGAATTAATTTGCTATTAAAGATTTATTTTCAATGTGTTGCAATGCATCAAACATAACACTTTTTAATGGAATGAAAATGTAATATTTTCAATGGTATAATTTGTTTGAAATCAAACCAGTGTCTTCAATAATATTGTTAACATATATTAACCATGTAGTAATAAAAGTTTGTACAGCCTAAAATATCTACTCTTATTTTTATCAGGTTCCTTCTATTTGAGTGACATTATTTTTTTTATACATTTTGTTATGTGAAAATGGAATTTTCGACAGTTTCAGAAGTAAAAACGCTGATTCAATATTGAAAGACGAATGACATTTTTAGCAAAACTTAGCTTCCTTTTGATCTATATCACAGTCCTATGTAGTATAGGTCATTGTCGATATAAACTTTTTAAGTTATAAACTGAAACTGGTCCGTACTGATGCCGTACCTCAATCTAATTAGACGTGCTCCGATTTGCTGCATATTATCGCTTTATTTTTTGTTATGGTCCAGTACACGATAGTAAATGAGGAAATTTATTTGCGTTTTACTAGTAACTGTTCTTTACCATTGTACATGTTTAGGAAGGTAGGTAGTAGGGATGGGTATTGCGGGAAATTTCGATATATCGCGATACGCAACACTGTTAATTACAATACGTATTGCGATAAACTGGGATAAAATATCGCGATACGGAATGGGTAAAGTAGTCTTCGTAAAGACATGGTATTTAGCTGGACCTTGTATACAAAAATGTGTACATGAAAAGGACCTGTGATAGTAAATTTGTCATAAATATATAGGAGACGGGATAAGGCACACAAAAAATGCAAGGGAAAAAACTTTTTAAAAATACCTAAAGCTAAAAAACCTACATGTATACATGTAAAAAACAAGCTAGGCTTGCATACCAACTATACCTTGAAGTCATCCTTAACGCGAACTAGCAAACACAACACAAACCCAATAATAAAAATCTATACTCACTTCTCAAACACACATGACAGGACTCCACATGCATAGACTCACTCAAACACAAAAATAAAATCCATACCAGGGACCACGACAACGCATCAGTTCTAAATTCTCAATTTCAATCTGTTTTCACTACAAAATTTCCTATTTCTCTCAAATCCTTGAGTTATACCAAAGTCAAGGACATCGCAGATACAGGTACAGATACATGTATACCCCAACCTTACAGCCCCCCCCCCCTGTGAGGGGTATTGAGAAACCTCTCAATAACCTTAACCCCCCCCCCCGCAAAAAAGGCTGCTGGGCCAGACCAAATCAGACCGGTCATCATAAAATGATATATCCCCTATTTTGGCTAAACTATCCCAGAAGTCCTTGCAAGATTGCAGCATGCCAGATATTTGGAAAACGGCAAATGTGGCACCAGTTTTTAAGAGACTCAAGGTCAGACGCTGCTAATTACTGTTCAATATCTCATACTGGTATCCTGTATAAAGCCCTGGAACACATCGTCTCTTCTAATAATATGTTCTATGAACTGCAGCAAGGTGGTCTTGACAAACTAAGCTTCTCATGTTAGTAGATGATAATTTCCAGAGTGTAAATCAGAAAAGTCAAGTCGACCTCGCACTACTGGACTTATCGAACGCCTTCGATGTGGTCAACTACCAACACAAAACATCTTGCACAATACCATATTAGAAACTGTCTCATCCACAAAATATTTTGGTGTCAATATTTCAAGCAATCGTACATGGAAAAATCACATACATGTAGTTAACTTAAACAAAAAAGACAAATCAAACTCTATGATTCCTCAGACGAAACATCAAGGTACAAATGTACACGCTGGACCATTAAACAAGAGGGCCATGATGGTCCTGTATCGCTCACCTGAGTATCGTAACACTAAGGGATAATTTGATCAAATGAAGTTATTTGTCATGGTAAAAAGTTATCTACCCCAACTGTCAAGTAGTTGTTGAAATCAACCGACCCCCTGGGCAGGGCCAATTTTGACCCCGGGCCATAATTTGAACAAACTCAGTAGAGATCCACAAGACAATGCTATACATATCAAATATCTTAGCTCTGGGCCTCGTGGTTTTGGACAGGAAGATATTTTAATTTTTCTAATATAAAATAGAGTAAACCCCGGGGCGAGGCCAATTTTGAGCCCGGGCCATAATTTGAACAAACTTGGTAGAGGTCCACAAGACAATGCTACATACAAAATATCTAAGCTATAGCCCTTGTGGTTTTGGAGAAAAAGATTTTTTTAATTTTCCTAAATAAGCCTATATAAATCAAGTGACCGCCCGGGCGGGGCGTATTTTGACCCTATGGCAATAATTTGAACAAACTTGGTAGAGGTCCACTAGACAATGCTTCATACCAAATATCTTAGCTCTAGGCCTAGTGGTTTTGGACTAGAAGAGTTTTGAAGATTTTCAAAAGAAAATCCTTCTGTTTCCATAGCAATCAGAGTTCTTCATGGAATGGAATTCTTTGAACAACCTTGGTAAAGCTTCATGCAAGGAACACACCTGTGAAGTTTGGTTAAAATTGGCGAAGTGGTTTAGGAGGAGATGTTGTTTAAAGAAATTGTTGACGACCTCTAATACTTATACAATATTGCAAGGATGTGATGTATTACCCCAGTAATTGGTTCAGAAATAGATATACCAAAGTGTTGCCCATTTACGAGCAAACCCTGCTCTTATTATACATCATCACACATTTTCAGACTTCTTTAATGTAGACAGGTTACAACCCAACCAGGCCTCATTATAAAGAACACCCATTAACCAAAGTGTCAACAACGCTGAAAAGTGGTCAAGATTTTTACTCTTAATATTACCAGTACCGAAACAGAGTGATAAATATCAGTGGCAGCCGTTTTCTGAGATTTTGGGACAAAGAGGAGTAAAACAGAGAGCAGAATGTTATTGCTGGATTACGAGCAACAGTTACTGTGAAGTTACTATCACAGATACCAAAAACAGAGCAAATGCAACAGGTAATGCTATAAATTAAAGAGGAGTATATAACACAGTGCCTACCTCAGTTAATAGTTGCTGTGCACATGTTGTGGCAATCATCATGAACTGTCAATGACAGAGAATAACAAGAAGTGTTTGTGAAACATGAATGCCCCGGATGGTAAGTATTCACCAGCCCCTTTAACTCAGATGGTAGAGTATCTGACTTGCAAGCAGGAAGTTTAAACTTAAAAGCATATTATGTTCAAATTTTTATAGGTGTATATATATGTGTGAATTTATAATTCAACTGTAACTACACATTGTTCATTATAAGAATAATAACTATGCATAGTTACCTTTAATAATATTTATTGAAATATTTTATGACATGTCAAAAGTTAATCATTACCTGTTAAATCCTGAGAATATAACATTACGATATAGAATATTGCTCAGAGTTTTGCACAATATACAAATGTATATTAAAAGAACAATATATTACACTTATTATCAGTATAGGAATATTATAGTAACTGATGACATTGTATACATGAATGTTCAAATGACATTGTGTACAAGAATTCAGTTTAATTTACAGTACATAATAGATGGCGCAAGCACAATTACAGAATAAAGATTGCATGGTATGACCATGGGGTGGCACGGAACTTGGTCACTACGGCATGAGAGGTGGCACCCTTGCATGGATCATGGCCTTCCTCACGAACAAGACACAATGAATAGTAGTTGACGGTGCCACATCTGACACAGAGCAAGTCATCAGCGGGGTCCCCAAGGCAGCGTTCTAGGGCCAAAACTATTTTTGGTCTTCATAAACGATCTCCCTCAACAAGTTTCATCCCGAACTAGATTCTTTGCGGATGACTGCATTATATACAGAAGCATCAATAGCGCAGCATACTCTGAAATACTGGAAGAAGAGCTGAAGAAACTGGCAGAATGGGAGAAACGGTGGGATATGGATTTTCATCCAGAGAAATGCAGTATTCTTAGGGTCCATAGAAAGAGAAAACCAATCATATTTAACTACACATTGAAAAGTCACATTCTAGAATCAGAAGCTGTCTCGAAATATATTGGGGGTTAACATCTCCTCAGACTTATCATGGAACATTCACACTGACAAAATATAAAAAAAGCAAACAGCACTTCAGGCTTTCTTCGTAGAAATTTACGCATCTCCAACACAGCAGTTAAGACCGATGCATACACCTGCCTAGTAAGACCCCATCTAGAATACTGCTCAACCATCTGGAGCCACTACACAAAGAAATTGACTAGACAACTAGAAATGGTACAACGGAGAGCAGCGAGGTATGTCACCAACAGATACCACAACACCAGCAGCGTTACATCTATACTCGACCAACTAGATTGGGAAACCTTAGAGGCCAAACTAATTAAGGCACAGCTGACCGTGTTCTTATACCAACAACCATGTAGGCATCCCTGCTGACCAGTACCTGACAGCTTCCAACACAACTACGCAAACATCCCATTCAGGGGAATACAGGCAACCTTCCACATCTACAGTCTACTACAGAAACTCCTCCCCAAAGACATTTACTCCATGGAACAACCTTCCTGCATACATTGCAGAGGCCTCTGACTTGGTATCTTTCAAGTGTTAGCTGACCAATCTCTCAATCTAATAAGTATAGGGTCCCAGCTGTAAGTAAACCGTCGATGATCCCTAGGGCTGTGCCGGCAGTGGCCACCATAACCGGAGAGGTATTGGGGAGGCAGGCGAATAAGCAGTTGGACAAAACTTTTCTATGACTTCTTTCTTTGAATTGTAACACTCCGTTTTCTCTCTTTACTCTCTTGTGTATTTTTTAAAAAAAATTACATATACATAATGTATATATATATTTTTTTTCTGACCAGCAACCACCTGGGTCCATTGCGTTATTTAGTCAAGTGTGACTGCGACTATGTAACCTGTAGATTGTACATGGAATGCCCGGTGGTGGGGTGTCACCCTGGAAGAATTAATTTAGCGAGCACTGGAATGCGACCCACATACCTACTCGTACACTATTTAAGTGCACGAAGAGTTTAGAAATTGAGAGGCCGTGAGTCATGGTAGGAGTTGTGGTGTACAGGAAGTCTGTCAACTCACAAAGGTGTTAAACATCAATTTCAGAAGGACGGACTGTGTACATAATGAAACACAGGCTCCCAACAAAGAGAGAAAAGATATGAAAAAAGAGAATGAGAGTTTAAGAAGAAATGAAGAAATAGACACTTAATTTATAGAGCTTTATACTTAATAACGAGTCTATATTGACGATTTATGAATATAACATGTCATCTTATGCAATTTAGATCTATATAAATTTCAAGTCATTTTACAATGTTAATCAGATATATTTTTCTTTTTTCAATTAATTAGTTTCATCGGATCAAGGACTTATATATATACATACATGTATATAAGTCCTTGGTCAGGTAGTATACTTAGAATAAGAAAGGGATGTGGTTCTGAATACAATTTTAGACATATATGTTCCTCAAAAGACTCTTTTTATCCTAAACAATATATAACAATGGAGTATGTTGCCAGACAATGTAGCTAATACAGGCAGGCATACAGTTGTGTCTTTGAACAGATCCCTTACAACTGTGTCCGTCCTTGTCATTAAGCTAAAAACCAATACATGTACTTAGTTTTAAAACGTTTAATATAATCAGACATTTAAGGAGTGTTGCATTCTGAAGAAGATAGATGAATTTCGTGAATTAACACATTTCGTTAAAATTGCCCCATCTCGTTTCAATTAAAAATTTCACCGGATGTTCGAACGGTGCTGATTTTTTGCAGTCTTTGTTCGAACTGCATTTTCTAAAATGTCGTTAGCGTTTGTGCCCTCACAACAAAAGGGGCCCAAGGGGCCGCCGCCAAATCAAGCTAGTATTCAGAAGGTATATAACAAACTATGTATCATTTGTCATAAACGAGCTGTTTGTTAATACGCAAATTAGAAATCATTAACTGTTATATTCGTCATCAAACTAAATCGTACGCGTCTAGATATTTCATTATAATTTTAACGGTCATCTATTGCCATTTAAGTAATTAATCTGGTGAATTTATTTAATGTGCGTTTGTTGCATGGTCACTTAAAATATGAGTTTACCACTGCTTTTAACAGCAGTTTGTTATTTGTTTTATTGAACGAAGAAGAAGACTTGAAGAACAGAACTTTATAAGTTTCAATAACTTTTAAAAATAAGAAGACAGAAATATCTTTTCATAAAGCAAAAATTTGTTGGCATTTGTGTAAAACATGAATTATTGTTTTCTTTCATATAGATGCTTGATGAGAACAGCCAACTTATTCAGACAATATCAGAGTACCAAAATAGAGGAAAGGCTGCAGAGTGTGCACAGTAAGTCACTTGCTGACCATGATCCATTAAACCTCAAATTTTATTTCTAAATCAAGGGTGTTTTTTACTAAGCAAGTGACAGATAATCAGCGTCTTCCCACGGAAGTGAGCTATATTTTCACGAAAAAAATATAATTTCATAAATCACATTGTCTGTTTCTCATCCTAATGTATTGTGATTGCATAATAGGCAGCATAAGTTTCCAATTCTTGCAAGTAGATTTTCATTATTTGTGTATTTAATACCCCTGGTATGCTTTAAAGTGTAAAAGTTCAATTTAATGAGTTTCTGTTCAAAACTATGGTATTTGGATGTACTGTCAATCCATAGAACAAAGAACACTCATGGGAAAGTCTTAATGTAGCCATTGTTGAAAGGACCTGGTGGCTCTAATTGGAAGTCTTTTTGTTTAAATTAATCAATGATGGTTTTTAAAGAACAGTCTTTGTTGAAGGGTGGCCTTTATTCGGAGGTGGTTGCTAACTCAGGTTTGACAGTTTAACATTAATTTTTAATTATTTATTTTATTTATAGACATCAACAGATGCTACACAGGAATCTGGTATATTTAGCAACATTAGCAGATGCTAATCAAAATGTGCAGTCTCTTCTTCCAGTAAGTCTACAAATTATTCGGATTCTGCATCCTATTTTATGTAATACTATAAAATCTTGTACATGTGTCTAGATAATAATTATAATTATAGTGGGAGCTGTCAAAATTGTCACAGTATATACTGTTGCATGTAACTTGCTGATAAATTTATAAAAACATAGATATTTGAGATGATTTCTTGACTGAATTAAATGATTAGTATTTGATACAAAAGTCCCCGCGAGGGGTTTGACCTCAATGGAAGATAGATACATACCTCTGTGATTTTTAAATGATTATACTTATATATTTCCCATTATAACATCACAATAATTTTTCAGGCTCCCAATCAAAGTTCTCAGTCATCAGGTGGGCCAATGCCGCCACAGATGAGAAATCCCTCAAATATGCCGCCCAACCAGATGAGTCAAGGTAATAACTTAATTCGGTGATTGGTCATATTTCAGTTATTCTTTGTGTAATGTCTCAAGTTGATTTAGTTCCAATGCATGGATATTAAAATTTTCCTGATTCTAAGGTGGTAATTATTTTCATGTCACATGCATATTTGTTGGTTGTTTGGCAACAGCACAAGCTTAAAACAAACAAAAAATTTAATTTTACTTGAGGAATATTTTATCAAAGACATTCTGTAAGTACAATATACCTCATTATAATTAGAGGAAACAAGTTTATCTAACTTGATCTTATTAAATTTTAATAAAAATTTGTCATTTTTGTTTGCCATGTTTTTCTTGTAAAAAATACAATGTATGAGAGAAAAAACTGTTACATCAAAACAATTACTTTGAAACACAAAGGAATAGGTTGAAAAACAAAATATAAAGAAAAGTTAAAAAATAAATTGGTCACTATCATGATATGGTCCGATATGGAAATGTCACGAAGTGAGTTTTTACTGTGTATAATTACATTGTGTATTTTTCAATTCTAGGTCAGCCTATGGGTGTACAGTTTAATCAGCAGCAACAACAACAATCACAACAACAACAGCAACATCCAGGAGGTCAGAGTTTCCCGAGTCAACAGCCACCAATGTCGCAGCAAAGTCAGGGTATGATGACACCGCATAATCAGCCACAGTCTAGCCAGCAGACACCGATGTCTCAAGGTCAAGTCATGATGTCACAGTCTGGACAGCCAGCCATGTCACAGACTCAGCAGATGATGTCACAGAATCAGTCGACCACGCCTACCAATCCACCAATGATGTCACAATCTGACGCCACGATGCCGCAGAGTCAAACGTCAATGCCGCAGAATCAACCAATGGCTTCTGGCCCACCTGCCATGTCGCAGAATCAGCCAATGATGTCACAAAATCAACCAATGATGTCACAGAATCCTCCGATGATGTCACAGAATCCTCCGATGATGTCACAAAATCAGCCAATGATGTCACAAAACCCCTCCATGATATCAGGAGGTCCAAGTGGAAGTCAGATGATGAATGCTGGACAAATGAGACCTCCTGGTCAGGCTATGTTCAAGAGGCCACAGATGCAAGGTTTGTGCAATACTTATTTATATAGTAAGAATTGTCGGCCTATACTTTAATGTATAGTAAGAATTGACAGCCTATGCATAAATGTATAGTAGGAATTGGGGTCTATACTTTAATGTTTAGTAAGAATTGGCGGTCTATACTTAGATATATAGTAAGAATTTGGCCTCAACCATCGTCCGTTGTCGCATGGTTATGGTTTTGGACTAGTTATATTTGCTCCCCCACTGCTGCAAGTCTGATTCTCACCCAGTGCCAAATTTTGCATGTGAGGAAGTTCCCCTGCTAGCTTATGGAAGGTTCTATCCCAGTGTATGCCTATGGTCTTCGTTCACTGTTTAAGCTGAAAAATTGCCATGACCCTGGTATCTGATGTGAAGTTAACTCCAGAGAAAATATTTATGATAAGACTTGTGGGCACATTATTATGATTAAACAGTTATCAATCATCTGTAATTCTCAATAGTGTTACTGTAGAGCCTGTCCTATTATCAGAAGTAGGCAGTTCCTTACGGAAAATGGAAGTCTAGTACTGGTTCTTCCCAGGAACGATGTTTAGGTGAACTGTCTGCCTCATTGTCATATGACTCTTGACTGTGGAAAAGGGGCATAAAACTCAATATAAACAAACTTGTCCTATTACCACAATCACAGCACAAGATATTAAATTCATCTTAAGGTTTGTTGGAGATCAAGAATCTATTAAATTTCCTCCAAGAAAATGTGACGAAGTCAAATCACCATTTTCAGTTACCCCTCTCCTTTGATTTATATATCACATTATTTATTTATGTTGTAACTAGCTGTTCGCAAAGGATAGTTGTCATGGTTTGTTGAGTCATGTGCCTACCATAATTAGTGATCTAGATAAATGATTCCTACTAATCCTAGTCCAATACAAACACATCTAGTTGTTTTTCTGAAAAAAAGGTCGCAAAAAAATTTCTGTGAACATTTCCCTAATATAAGTAAGACATGCGGATGGGTCATTGCATTAATATTTTTATGCCCCAGGCATCTTTGATGTCAGGGCATATAGTGATTACCCTCTCCGTCCGTCCATATGAGGTTAAGTAGATTTTACCGTTTTGTCTAGCACCAATACCGCTTGCTAGAACACTTTCATACTTCTACAGTTGTTGCTTATGACATTCTTAATCCATCCATAATTATGAAACACCGACTTTGACCTTGACATTGTTCAAATGGGCTATTGCTTCACAAGAATGCCACCGGGGACATGTGCGTTCATTGAAAGCAGCGTCTTGTTCTATAATGTTTAAAGCAATAAAATTTTATTTGATGTTTTTTTGTTTTTTTATTTAGGTCAACCACCGTACAGTGGGCCAATGGGTAACTATGGAGGAGGTCAAGGCCAATATGGTGGACAAGGTAACTATGGACCTGGGGGTCAAAGTCAATCTGGGTTTCCTCCAGGTCAAGGATATTCACAGAACATGGCTCAACAACAATACAGCCAGTATTCGGGACAACCAAGATTTGGCTATAATCGTTCACCTGGCTCTATGAATCAAGTACCAATACCAGGTAAACTGACATAGTCAACTTAGATAGATAATAAAGATCAGCTTCAATTGTCAATGATAGATAAGTAGATGTCAAAGTTTGTTGTTATTTAATACTATGTTGAATAACTGCCTAAGAACATCTATGTTTTAATTTTTGAAACCATAAGAACATTTTTAGAAGTTCCAATTTTTATATGTTGTTTAATGGCCCGTTCGACAGCTATGGTCATTTCAGGGCCGCCTCAGAGAGAGGGGAGAGAAAATACAGGAGGAACTGGCATTATATTCCCACTCTTATTTTGGATAGTTTTCCTGGTTCTTTATCGTTCCCAGTGTAAAGCACCGATACACACATTACAGGGCTTTTTTCCCTTCTATAACAGAGGCCGAAATTCGGTGACTTCCCAATTGCAAAAAGGCTGTTGCTAGTAAATTTAATTTTTTACAGTTTTTTCCCCAATTTTAGGCTAGAAATTCCGAAAATACAATGCTATTCAAACTCTAACCGTCTCAAAATTTGGCCAAATATCGCGCTTGAATTTCCCAAAATGAAAGGCTAAGGCCCCTTCCCAATTTTTGGAAAAAAGGCTCTGCATTATCCGCTTCCTGTGACTTACTTGTAGCTAAATATAGCACTAGGCATGGTAGTTAGAATGGGGACAGTGAAAAGCGTCCCTCAAATAGCGGAAGGCAGAGCCGAGATTCGAACCCACAACTTTCCTATTAGTAGTCAGGCGTGTTACCTGTAGACCACAGAACTATTCTTTCTCAATTTTCAGATGATTAAAAAAATCGTGCTTGACAGAGCTCTTCATCAGTGCAGGAACATATCTTTGAAGTTTCTAATTACAGACTATATTCATTTATTTCAGGTCCAATGCAAGGCAGTGCTGGTCAGATGAGTGGACAAATGACGGGGTCACAAGGTCAACCTGGTCAGATGGGAGGTCAAGGAGGTCCCATGATGCCTCAGATGCAGGGAAGTGGCATGATAGGCCAAGGTCAGATGAGCAGCATGAGCGGACAGATGCCCAATCAAGGCCCAATGGGTGGACCAATCCCTAATCAACCTATGGGAGGCCAAATGCCAGGCCAACAAATGGGCGGACAAATGCCTAATCAATCTTCGGCTAACTAATGTGTAACAATATAATAAGTTGTAAATAATCATAATGGTTTACTATAAAGTATATAATTATATCATTATTTG
The DNA here is from genome assembly GCA_964023205.1 of Lutraria lutraria. Taxonomy (NCBI): domain Eukaryota; kingdom Metazoa; phylum Mollusca; class Bivalvia; order Venerida; family Mactridae; genus Lutraria; species Lutraria lutraria. The sequence continues at coordinate 9,972,012 of OZ026839.1, read as the reverse complement.
TATTGTTGATTGATATTTGTATATTGTATGATATTATTCTATATAAATTAGTTGATAAACATGTGTGAGAAATTGGTGTCAAGAGACAGTCATAAACTTTTTGGTGCATTGTATTTATAGTATTGTATATAATTATACTCTTAATTATATCATAATAAATTATACAGGTGCAAAACAACCTTACCATACTTTATGCCAGTGACTGTTTTCTGATACTAACATGTTCAAGGAATGATCAGTCATTAGTGTATACAGTAACACTACAGTTTTTGAAGATATTCTATTCTACTGCTATATAAAAAATATTCTATTTTTTTGTGAGGAATAGATACATTGATCTTGATTTATGAAAGGCATTCCCTTTGTTAATGTTTAATAAAAATGTTTTTTGAAAGAAATGTTTTAATGAGTACACAGTGATTGTCATGTGAGCGATATAGGGCCATCTTGGCCCTCTTGTTGACATGATATGTTGTATTTTCGTATTTGTCTTTGTTACACTAGATCACATTATGTTAACACAGTGTGAAATGCACAAGTACAATTTATTTTACCGCAATCATTTTTCATCCATCATTTACTGGTTTTACTTGACTTAAAAAAATGAATTATTTGAAAGTAAACATCTTCAATATTGATACGGTGTACATGATTTGTATAAAGAAATAGTGTCTGATAAAAACAATTTGGACAAGTTATTGCAAGAAATAGCTGAAATTTTGTTGGTAAATGGAATGAAATGCCATACAAAAAAGTAACTAATTGTTTAATGTCATTGTCACTCTGTCGATATGCTATTCATACATTTTTGTTGTAAAAGTCTTGTTTATTCATTGTTTGTTCATGTAGAAATTGATTAAAATCTGAGTCTATAATCAGGATACAACTTTGTTTGTGTTGATTTGTTATAATATAATCATATCTGCTTTAATCAATGTATTGGCACAGGGTTCTCAATAACAACAGGCTGCAGGCCAATTTAGCCGCTTAGAAATGTGTTTGGGCTGGTTAGGAATCTCAAAAGTTTATAAAATATTGCTAGAAAATGCCCGGACACCCCCTAGCAGGCCTGTCAGTTTAGCTTTTGTGCATATTGGACACAAACTTATTGAGAACCCTGTTGGCATACTCTAGCCACTGCTGTACATGCATGTCTATTGATTGCTCAAGGTAAAACATGAGAGACAAGCTAGAAGGTAGAACTGTGTTTAATGTTGTGTTTAGATTTTCCACTATACCCCAATACAATACAAGGTCATATTCTTAGAAAAATACAATACAAGGTCATATTCTTAGAAAAATACAATACAAGGTCATATTCTTAGAAAAATACAATACAAGGTCATATTCTTAGAACAATACAATACAAGGTCATATTCTTAGAAAAATAAAAAAGTTGGTTAACAATACCAAGGACTTATATATACATACATGTATATATAAGTCCTTGACAATACTATTACAAGTTACTCATATAGTGTATCAGTGCAAGGCTGATATGAAATAATGATGCCTTGGTTAATAGTATTGTTTCTTTCATTATGAATACATATCTATGCATCTACAAATGTAAGCCCTTTTGTTAAGGCTAGGTCATCAATAGGGCCAGGTCACCTTAGATGCGATATTTGTTGTATACATGGATAGTCTGTACCAGCACATACTATAATCGAAAATTCAAAGGTAGAGTTCAGGATAGAAGGACGTCTCTGATAGAAATTTTGAAACCTTATAAATTTCAGACAAAAATATGTAATGAAATTTAATACATGATGTTGACTTTTGGATCAAGAGCAATGTTGGATAATGGTGATATTCAAATAAGGGTACAGATAAAAGAACTTTATTATGTTATTTTAATGTTTTTAAGTACATGTCGAGCAGTATTTGTTTAACTTAAGCCCAATGCATAAGATACAAAACAATGCACACACCAATAAAGAAATTTGTTCAAATATTACACCATGTTAAGTAAATATTTAGTGTATCAATATAAATTTAGCAGGAGGTAGTCTAGCAATATGCACTTTCGCAAGTGCATTACATCAATACATTGTATTTGAAAATACAAAAACATGTAGACGTGCAACCTCTCCAAAGCAACACCCTTTGGAAGTATAGCAAATTTATGTTGTTGTTGGGAGGTTGTTGTTTTAGAGAGGTTAAAATAAAGGTTAAATTGTGCATTGGGAAAAACTCATGCTGTTGTTGAAGGAACAGAACAGAACTTTATTCAAGACGAGTACATAGTACATATATTCATACAATATATATATATATATAATACATTATAAACATCAAGGTCAGTAGTAATTAAAATAATAGATCTACAAGTATTTTATACCTACATGAGAATGAAATAGTAACTTTATTCCGAGTCATAATTTCAATCTCCTGTGATCAAACCGATAAATTTAAACATATACTAGGTCTATTATAATAAAATTCATTAATATAGGATTTACGTATATGAGAGTATACGGGACAAATGATGATAAAATGACACTCATATCTTTCGTTTCGAGGAATGTTGTTTCTAGAGTACCTAACAGTATGAATTCTTAATGAATGTGCTGATCGAGTATTTTAAAATTTTAATATTTGGAAGATGAACTCAACGCCTGTTGGTGGGTAACTGATTTATTCATAGACTTACTCAGATAAGTACAGATAACTGTACAGGTACAGTCATACATGATACAAGAAGACAATACAAGTTGTGTCCCTTACATTACTAATACATGACAGTAGCAGTGGAGAGTTATGCATTTGGGAAACTTATAAAACTGATATAAAACTCACAAAAAGCTGTAAATAAAACTGCTCTGGCGAATTATTTATATTATATTTGAAAGAAGGTAGCAGTGGAGCAGTTTTATTTACAGCTTTATGTCAGCTTAATCAGTTTCCCAAATGCATAACTCTTCACTGCTACCTTCTGTTTACAAATGGCAGACAGAAAACAAATAATTGATTACAGGGATATATTAACGTTTTCTTTTAAAATTCTTGGGGTAAGTATTCACAAATAACTACCTTGGTTGATTTGTTGGCTACTTTAGCATGCATATCATGTGACAGTCTTATTTCGTATAATATGCAATGTAAATAGCCGGTTGCAGGTACAACTTTCGTTTTTGAGAGCTGATGCATCTAAGTCATTACAGACTACCATGGAAACCTATACATTTTTGGAAAGGAAATTATATCTGCTATTGATCTAAGTTTAGTTTCCTCGGACAAAGAATTAAAATCGGGGTTTGCTTGAGAGGTGTCAAAATGAGAATGTGATTTTAGTGAGCAGAGTTCCATCCCTTTTATTATGTAATATATGTAAACATGAATTTCGTCATAAATTGACCAAATTATAATCACAGGTACACTCCGTCCCCCTGTGGACTGGAGTAACTAACGAAGCAACATTACAAAACAGGACGGTAAATTAATTTTATAAGTTTAATAGTTTAGAAATCAACTAATTACTGAATGATCCGATGTAGGTGGATAAAAGTAATGGAAATCCCATAAGCGTAAATTTATGTCAATTGATAAAAATGGGACCAGGCCGAAAAAAAAGTGCTCCTATAGGTTCTTAACTTACGTACGAAAATCCTAGCAGATAAATACAATCAAATGTTGTTGTTTTTCTTTTTTTGGGGGAGTGGGCATTTTTTTACTATTGTTATATAGTAAAAAAAATATAAAATCCCTACCTACCTACCTACCTACCCAAGTCTAAAATTCAGGGTCATAGCCCTCCAAGTCCAAACAAACTTATTTTTATTTTCAGCCCTATTACTGTATACGTCAACTTCAATGTATGGTCTATAAAGTAAGCGTCACTGTCAGAATATTTGGGATTTTTCATGCCCAGTCCTGACGTTACAGTGTAGTGAGCATTTGGAGATCGAGATAAAAGCTGTGGAAATGTGTCAATATACTGTCTGTGCTTGCTCAAATTCAACATTTTTTAAATGGACAGGAGCTTCAATTTTTCCTGTATATATTTTGCATGTAGTAAGCGTCCGTTTATTTACCAGGCAAAATATTCTTGCACCGTCGAAAACATAAAAAGCCAGGATATATATACTGGTCGTCCGTATTACTGCTAGTCTAACTCTTTACCTGTCTTAAAATGCACAACAATGCAATTAAGTCTGCAATCATACAACAATTCAATCCTCATAAAACGATTCTTCTTCTTGTCGAATACTCTCAATAACAATAAAAAATTACATCAACTGGTTGCATTTCTTGACATACTGACGGGCATATTGATTTTTGCTTATTATGCCTATTACCTTGTGTGCCCGTATAATAACAGTCATTCCTATGAACATTCAGTCTGCTCTTTCGAATGACAAAATGTGGCTTTTATTGACAGGTGACCTCTATTCTGAGGTTATTTTGTTCTAAATTATCAATGGTGATTTACACAAGAATGGCCTTTATTCACAGGGTGGCCTTCATTCAGAGGTGGTCTCAAACACAGGTTTAACAATACATATCGGCCACTGTTAGTAAGTGTAATACCTATAAATGATTTCATGTTCTAAAATGCGATTTTGTTAATTTTTTATTTTAACTACCGGTATATTTACTGCCTTATATGACCCGCCTCTGTGGTCGAGTGGTTAAAGTTGCTGACTTCAAATCGCTGTAACCTCTCACTGATAAAGGGTCATCAGCTTAAGCCCTGCTACCGACCATGGCTATTTATTAGAGAAAGTAGGCAGTTGCTTACGGAGGATGGGAGTCTAGTAATGGTTCTTCCCAGGAGCGATCAGGTTAAGTGAACTGTCCACCTCATATAATGACTTACCAGTGCTTTTGAAAAGGGGCGTACAATTCATATATTAAACAAAAACTGCCTTATATGGGCAGTTTCCCTTGCAAAACTACCTTCATTTTTCCTCTAAAATGGCCAGAATTTTCCCCTAACAAGAAGTGTTTTCCACAAGATCTTGTAAAAAGAAGAGATATATAATGGTTTTCAAACCATTTGTTACCAATTACAGTGTAATAATATATATATTTATAATTTAAACAACTAAATAATCACATACTCCATAGAAAATAAATGTTATAACATATTTCCCATTTTGGAATTTTGTTGCGCTATAGATAATTATTGTGGAATCATTAATTTTCAATGTGGATTTAATTTTGTGGATTTCGTCGGTTGGCTCATCTACCAAATAAAATCCCCATGAATTTAAATGCAGAGATAAGGCGTTTTTCTTTCAAAAATCAAAATCCACGAAATAGTCATTTTAGTAAAAACCACGAAAATTGAACCCAATGAAAAAATTGAAAATAAATGAAAATACAGTATTAAATGTTCTCTTTTGATGGGCATGGGCATGCTAGCTATTTAGGAATAAAAAATGGGGAAATGTAGTTCTCCGCGTTACACCATATACTTAGTAGGAGAACTGTTGTCTGAACAGGTGCGATTTCGAAACCGGTTTTAACCACTTTTTAGTGATGTGACCAAAGTTAAGGATGCAATGTAATTACAGTTAGTGGTCAGTTCTACAGAGACTAACGCTTTGAGTACACATAACTTTAAATTACATTAAAATTCAACTATATTCGTATATATCGAAGAATGTTTCATTGAATCATTTTATGTAAGAAGCATGTCTGAACTGTTTCCGTTGTTCAGTATTTCCAGGAATAGTTGGGGCACTTCAATGTTTAGGCATTGACAAGGCTACAGAAACATGTTTCCTCCTGCTTTAAAGAAAGGTAGGTTTTTTTTCCATGGGCGGCCCGTATTCTGACCAAGAAATATACAATCGAAACTTCATTCCAGTCATACATATCTTAAAGCACACCAAAAATTTTATTCCAATAATTATTTCTAGAATGGTTAGGTAGAACTAGAAATATCTCATATGAAGGAAATCGCCTGTTTCGATTGTAGCAATTGCTAGCTGGCTGCTGTGGAATACATTCGCACACAAAAGTGTATTATATCATATTTATAGATCTATTGATTCTATAAAATGTTATACAGTCCTGTAAAAGAAAATTATCATATTATTTATATATAAATGTCTACTCCCCAGTTAAGTGTACCAAATAAATGCATGTCTTGCCTTGTAATTGTTGTTGTTGTTGTTTTGATAGTGCCTGTTGAGACATTAGGCTTTATTCTTGGGTATCCAGAAACAAACATTTATTTATGCCTTATATAATACTTCTGCATTGAGCTTATCCCCTCATTACGCGTTAATCCTTATTCTGATCATAGGCACTCGATCATTGATTTTTATACGTTTACAGACGTTATTTTTCAATTTAACTAATCAAACAACGAAAATCTGTTGAAAGAAATATCTTCAGTTTTTCCCCTTATTGAGTGTATAACAAACGCCAAGGTAATGAACTCGCCATCTTTTTGATTGACGGTAGTGACGAAAATAAGCGTGGGTCCCGGCTTTCCTTGTAAAAGCTGTCAAAACGTTTAAAGTTGGGGAACACTACAACGGAAGCAAGGTTCCCGGAAAGCACGTGCAGATTAGAAGGAAAGCTGGGACCCACGCTTATTTTCGTCACTACTGTCAATCAAAAAGATGGAGAGTTCACTACCTTGGAGTATTTTATACACTCAATAAGGGAAAAAATTAAGATTTTTCTTTCGACAGGTTTGCGTTGTTTGATGGGTGAAATTGAAAAATAACGTCTGTAAACGTATAAATATCATGAAATCGAGTGCCTATGATTCTGATGTGTACATAATACTATGCAGGGTATGTTTTGGCTAATTTTATAGCCATTATTTGGTCATATTCCCAGTTAAAAATAGTATCTTTTTCCCTATTCACAGACAAAACTTCCTTATTGAAACTTCCCAAAAAAAACACTAAAATCTTTGAAAACAAGAGATCTTACATTGTAATAGACTTGTAATGGTTGAAAGTTCCCATGCATAGACAGTGATTGTTTTCATTTAAACATTTTCAGTTGTAAAATTGCAGTCGTGCATAATATTGATCCAATTTTTTTACTATAAACACTCCTGAAGTTCCAAAATAATATTCCCAAGGGTATGAGTCATGTTCCCAAAATGCTACAGAAACCTGCAATGTAAAGCTATTCAACACCTGCAGAAATTCCCTGAAAATCGATGCCAATGTATGGATTCAAATTATCATAACTTTTTTTATTTTATTTTCAAGATATTGCTCTTGACTTTGTTATGAAGTTTCCATATATGGCATTAACTTAACATTTAAACCTGTTAAGGTAATTTTAAGATCTAGTGAAGAAGACTTGATCACTGTTCAAATGACCTTTAAAGTTATAAGTATGTGAACATATTAATAGACGATACACCAATATTTGTGCTGATTCGCTCTGGTTGGTTTGCTATCTGTGTGCATCTACCTGTGACATTTCAAGTTAGACATTTAAAACTCGATCCAGTCCATGTTTATTTGTCATTTTATATTTAACTCTGAAGGATTCAACTCGCTGGTATTTTTCGACGAATATAGGTTTGTTATGTTATATTAATAATTGATTATTATGCTGTTGTATTGTAAGTGCTTATTTTTGTTAAATAGTATCATTGATTTCAACTAAATTGTGGTGACTTGATCTTATGTGAAGAAGATGTCAGTATAATTGATTTAAGATATTTCTGACTTTTTTATTGATGTCTATCCATCGCACTCCTCTTTCGAGTGTTATATTGGACAGGTGATTGAAGTAAATTTATGATTGGCAGAATACCATACTAATAGTCAATTGTTTAAAGCTACGTCAGGTTTTAAAAATAGCTCTGTATCATAGTTGTTTCCTTAAATATTGAGTGTTTATGATAATATAAGGTCTTAGAGAACTAAATATAAACAGTTTTGTTATACATGTAGTATTTTTCTGTTATGTTACATTTTAAACAAGATATACAATTGTCTGTCAATATTAAGACCACATTTTCGACACAAAAATGCATGGCTCAATGTTCAGGTGGTCTCAATGTCTGATTGATATTTTAAGGAAAATATATAAAGTACATGTATATAGAAATATTATCCTTTAACTAGTCCTCTTAGTAAGTAAGTAAGTAAGTAAGTAAGTAAGTAAGTAATGTTTTATTATAGTGACATGTGTATATACAGATATAACAATTCGTGTACATTTAACACAAAAATACAAAATACCCGGCCCATTGGGCCTATATGTCACCTAATTACAAGTTAAACAGTTTTAAGTTGTAACGATGGATTGATATATGATTAATATAATATAGATATTAAGAATGTACAATGAATACAAATGTTTAATTTTGTGCACTGGTTAGAGATAATCTACTTGTATTATTATTGATTGTATATACATTTTCTTCGTTCCGCGAAAGCAGATACTAAATACTTATATAGAAATAATCTCTTATTGAAATTTCATAATATTTGAATGCATGGGCTTTATTAGGAACCTATAAAAGGTACCCAGATGTTACACACTTTCTTTCTATTGATTGTATTTTCTTCTGTACGAAAACAATACTTCTTTACAAAAAAGGGATTGTTTGTGGTCGAGTAGTTATGTGCTGGAATTCTAAACGAAAGGTATAGGGTTCCATTCTCGGCTCAACCTTTCGAATGTCTCAGGGACGCTTTTTCAGTGTCCCCATCCCAGCTACCGAGCCAAGAACTGTGTCTAGAAAATCACAGGAATAAAGGGAGAGGCATGTATCGTTGCTTTACACCGGGCACAATAAAGAACAAGGATAAACTATTTGAAAAGAGAAGGGATATAGATGCCCGGTACAAAAATATTCGGGTTTAATGCCATTTTTCAGTTATATATGTCCGCCAATTCAGCAAACCAGTGTTCCCGAACTGTATTCTAACCAGTACTACTACTAACTTACCTTTCCAACAAGAAACTGGCAACTTCTCCACATGTTGAGGAAATTAACATTTTTGTCAATTTCATGGAAGCATAATCATAATAATTACCAGGGCTTTTTTTCCTTCTATAACAGAGGCCGAAATTCGGTGACTTCCTAATTGTAAAAAGGCTGTTTTTTTCCCAATTTTAGGCAAGAAATTCCCAAGAATACAATGCTATTCAAACTCAGTAGTCTAACCTTCTCAAAATTTGGCCAAATATTGCGCTTGAATTTCCCAAAATGAAAGGCTAAGGTCCCTTCTCAATTTTTGGAAAAAAGGCCCTGTATACTGCTACTTGGAATCAAACCCAGATGAACAGGTTACAAATCAAGCATACATCGTAACATGTACTAACCACTGGACCACACCCTTGGCCAAAAACATGTTAACATCAAGATTGATAGAATACAGGGTCCGTATTCACAAAGCATCTTAAGATTTTCTTTAACTTAAATCGAAATTTTTACTTAAGTATAAATTCTTTTCATGGTAAAAGTTTGTAAACCAGTCATCAAAAGTGTGACTATGAATTATCATTTTCATAATTGGCATCTTTAGAACAAAGATAAAATCATATTATTGTGATTTCCTCCTTTATATTAGTACAAAAGAGTTAAGGAAAAAGTCGGATTTAAGGAAAAATATAACTTAAGTTAAAAATTTACTTAAGATGCTTTGTGAATACGAACCCAGGGCTCGAATTTAACTTTTCTGCCACTGGCAATTTTTTGCTAGTACACAAAATTTCAACAAGCAAAATTTGAAATCCGCTAGTAGCATTTTTTTCGCAACAGAAACTGTTGTTTTTCAGAAATATTCATGTTATAACAAAATTGGTTGTATTTTATGTATGTGTGACTTGTATTGCATACAAGAATAAAGTTTCTGTTCCGCAAAAAAAATACTAGTGGTCATAAAATGAACTAGCGAAATGTATTTTTCTCTAGTATTTTGCTATAGTGTTAATTTCAAGTCCTGGAATACTGCATAGTAGTGCTAGCGGTATTGGATTGAGTTGCGGTATTGGATTGAGTTGCGGTCTCAGTTTTTTGCTATTTGTTAGCTACTCTTTGCAGGTATATCAATAAATAACAAGGTAGCTTCATTGGCTATAATTGTCATGGAAACCAGCTCTGTGAAATAAAACACCTGATATCTTCGTTCAAGTTTGTACTGTAATAATTATTCTTGATTGTTTCATATTTACATTGTTTATATACCTTGAAGATTCAACATTGATTCTTTTTTTCTGCATCTACTAGTTATATATATATGGTCGTTAGGCCAGAATCTTTAAGCATTTGTTTCTCAGAAATTAAACAGTAGGTGCTGGAAGTAAAAAATGTTAATTTTTTTTCCATATTTTTAATGATATTTTCCTTCAACTTATATGCATGTAACATTTGACTACATTTGTGAACCAATATGTTCTTGTAAAATTGATGACAATGTACTGGAAAAGATATTATTTTATTGAACAGTATTAGTGATGTACCAATGATCGGAAACATCAATTATAGCTACTAGTAGAAGCTACAGTTGATGCGATCATCGGATTTGTACGTGCTAGACAAGAACCCGGGTTCTGAGTTCTGGTTTTCATCTTTTCTGTCTCATTAACTCATCAAGTTACTAATTTTGAAATGAATTCATTTACAAGCATGAAGCACCTTTTCATTTATTTTTTGAACTTCAAAATGAGAACTGAATAATGTACAACACATGTTGAATTTCTAACTGATTATAATCGGTAAAATCGGATTGGAATATCCATAAAAAGTTTAAGAAAAATTCATGATTTCTTGTACTCCTTTCAAAGGGCAGTAATACCAGCTAAAGCATTATAGGCCTGAGCCATGAATCAGTGGGGAAACTTCAAGTAAATTATATAAGAACAGCTAGATTTAAGTTCTTACAGGTATAAAACATGGCTTATTAATTGTAGTTTAATTATGTTCTGTAAACAGGTTACCAAATCAATACTACTAGATTACTTACATGTACTAATCTATCCCCCCCCCCCCAGTCAGTCTCGTGGCAACCGACTACCTTCTCCCATAATGCATACATTGATTTCCATTAAGACTTGATTACTTAGTTAAATAAATCATTATCTCGATCTTCATAGCCACATACCCTTTACCTTTTACATACTTTCTAGAGCTAAACAATATCTGTTTTTCGTACTTTGCAATGTAATAACTGAAATATATACAATTTCTTTCAAAATCATTCATTAAATGTACTTTAATCCAAAGCTTGGCGTCTTTACAGAAATTGTCCCTAATTAAAACCCTCTTTTTCAATAGTAAGTTTGTGAAGTTGTGAATCACCTTGCGTTACTTAGAAGTGCTTCAAATTATGCTAAATGCATCATTAAGTCAAGCTTAATTATTAAATGAACATATTGAAAAAATCGGTCGAAATGTTATCCTGTGGACATTGATTTATCCATGGGGTATCTGACTGATAGATGTAAAATTAATGTTAGGCGTGATTGGTGGTCTGGTCGTATGGCGCTGGACTACTTAGCAATATGTCGTTTGTTCAAATCTTGGCCCCGCTTTTCATTATTTCAGGAACGCTTTTACAGTTACCCCATCCGACCGAGCCAAGTTCTGTGTTAAGAAAATCACAGTACACGGGTGAGACGTGTCTTGGTGCTTTACATGGGGCACAATAAAGAACTAGGGAAAACTATTCATGTAGGGTGTAGGGATGTAGATGCTAGGTTTTCCTGTACCTTAATTCTCTCCCCTATCTGAGGCAACTCTGAAATGACCATATAGCTGTGGAATGGGCTGTTAAACGATAGATAAATAATGTCCCAGGTTTCTGATTATCTGACAGGCTCTATTTTTTCTGCCAATTCTAGATTAATTTTGTAGTTCACCTGAGCTTTAAAAGCTTATGTTGCGCTATGAGGATTTGCAATGTTCATCATCTGTTGTCTTGTGTAATGTATGAGGTGTAATTAACAGTTGTCTCCTGTGCAGTGTACTTTCTGAAACTATTGAGTCAATACAGTTTGGTATTATTATTACGGAAATTAGCATACGTATTTGTCCCAGATTTTAGACAGCATGTTCTTTGTTATGAAGCTATTTGACACCTCTCCGCTAAACTAGGTTGAGTATGTTAAGTACAGTTGTATTCCATTTTGTACTGTTCATTCACCTGTAACAATTTTTAAGTTGAATTCTACATGTAATAAAAAGAATAGATGGAACGATTTTACATATATTTTTTAATTTTATGTTTAAAATTTTGTGTCTGCCATGGTTGCCAGAAATTGTTTGTTTGTCATTGATGTACTTTATAAGAGAAATGACACTTGTTTGCCTGTCAGAGGATTTATGTACATCACAGATAGCGTCTGGTCGAGTGGTTAGTGTGATCGTTGCAAGTCATCTAATAACCCATCTATGAAAATTTGACAAAAATGTTGATTTCCTTCATAAAAAGTTGCTGACTCAGTACGACGGTAATTATACAATTTAAGAAAACTGGTTTGGTCAATTGGCTGCCGTATAGAACTTAATAAGACGTTAAACCCATTGAAACTTAATGTATTCACCACAGTCCTCTAAGTTTGACTAGACGGTTAGTTTTTTGGAATCCTACATCTTACAAGCTTTGTGATGTTTTGTTTGTTTGTTTCATCAGGTTTAAAGCCATTTTCAACATCATTTCAGTTATATCGTGGCAGGTTGTGATGTCCATTAGTATTTCAGAATTTTATTGTTAAAATCATATAAAATAATGTGTAGGCAGTAATTTTCATCAATAATATAAATCAATTTCCATGTTGATTTTAATCATGAATATTGTATCTTTGAATTAAATTACAATACGACTTAATTATCAGTGCCAAAAATGTTTAAATCATAGATTGAAAATACCAGTATAATTTAATTGACTGCTCATGAATTAACACAATGGATATCTTTCATAGCATGTAAATTAACTAACAATTTCGTACATTTATACCTTGTTTCAGTTGATTAATATTATGTTCTATATTTCTCTTATTGTTACGTCATGTAAAACACGAATTCAGTAAATAAAAAGTTTGAACCCTTTGTACATTTCCATATTTTGTAAAATATCAGTAAATTACTGCCCCCTGCCCCCTCCCCCCAGTGTCCCCATCACTGCTGTGAGTTTGAATTCTTACCTGGACCAAATTTATCATTTGTGGAAGCTAGTTTAAGGTCAGCAATCAGCCTTAGATCTTCCTCTACTGTTTAAACTGGGAAAGTTGCAAAATGACCATTGCCATCGTCGTGAGTGGTAACCGTAGCATAACAAACAAATAAGATTTTTTTACATATTAAAAAATATTTTTGAGTAACAATTAGCCAAGTGTAGGGTTGGACACTATTAACAACAAAATGGTACGATGCGATACCGACAAAATGATACTGGTATTTTATTAATGGTACTTATTGATACCATGTGATAATTAAAACTGATTTTGGCTGACAAGTTAGATATAGCTTAATATAATATATTTTTATTTTTGTGTAACCTGTTACTAATTTCTGAAGTTTAGATAAAAAAGAACTTGTCCTTCTTACTTGTGATGCACAGCCTGAAATACGATGATTTGTTGTGATGTCTAAAGTTTCAATTACTGTGTACCAGTAATTTTTAAATGGTTACAGACTGGTACAAATTTAAATGATTCTTGCAGGTACTGTCTCAGTACCTGTATGGTGTGACAGTTTGTAAGGTTATCACATTTTTCATATGCTGAACAAAAATGTGTCTTTCTATTCTGGTTTGATTGAAAGCCCCATGAATTAATAAAATATATGGCTGAAATTTTAAGTACATGTGTGAAGAAATGAAATCTTATTCAAACTAATGTAATGTTTTATATATTTTCTCCTTAGGGGAGGAGTATTTAGGGATATATTTTATTTGCATGATTTCTAAGGCCGTCCTTAAAAATATTTGGTTTTGTGTGACGCTACCTTCTCACCAAAAATGACTATTACTGATTATTTCCTACCTACCTCTCCATTGAAAATTCTCTGAGTAATGGTTACTAAAAACAAACTTTTTCTGGATGGCCTAATTGATGTCAATTTAATGTTTTTCTGTGCCTTCCTGTGATATCCACCATTATGTCTGTTCAAACAGAATATTCTGACTGTTCAAAGAAATGAGGTGTGCAAAATGTTATTAATAAGTTGAAGGCTTGGTAGGAAATTGTGCAGTGAAGTGTTTATTCATGCAGTACGTATCAGTTTACCACATTTCATGTAGAAAATGCAACTTGAACTATGAATATAAACAAAATGTTCTTGATTTAGTGAAATATAATCTTTGCTTACTTAAAAAATTTATTATTATATTTCACTTAAACTTAATCGAACTCGCCCATTTCTGTAATACATTTTCGTGACCCTTTCTTAATGAAGTTATTGTTCTTTGTAGCTTGTTTTTTGGGTAAAAAAATGTATCTAGGGTTATACTTTTAAATCTGTTTAAAAAGATAATAAAGAAACAGTGTTTCTCTAAATGATGAATAACCACAAGGGATGCATATTTCAATGGTGACAACGTACATTAAGGTAATATTTGGGGGGGGGGATTCCACAAAAAATGGTGGATGGGTGTCCAGGGACCTGGACGGGTTTAAATTTCAACATTTTATGCACCATGGCAAGCTTATAATATTTATGTATGCAGGATATTAGTGTGTACATTTATTTAATGAAAATGTCCAAAGTATGTTACCAGTTGCCAAAAATGAAGGTACATAGATCTTTTTTATGGCCCTGTATTGGTAGATTGGGGGGGTGTTTTTTCCTTCTCAACATGTATTTTACACTTTTGAGATATACTATATTCATAGGTCTAGTCTTGTTGATACAATCTGTAGTTAAGATGATTTTTTCTTGTTAAACATAAGTAGACAGACTGACTGCATGGTTTTAAGGGAAGTTTAGAGAGCACAGAAATGAGTAGTCTGCACGGTTAGTTCAGTGATTAGAGCGTTGGTCTACTGATGAAGAGGTTGTGAGTTCGAATCCTGGGTGAGGCTCACACTGTCCATGTCCAATTTGAAAAGAGATGTTACATCTTATGTTAAATTGTCCTCCACCTCTGAATTATGTGAGGTAGCTTGGCAGACGTTTATAGATACATGTCGAAGGTGGTTAGTAATGGTTATTCTGTTAAGGCCTGAAGTCCAGGAAAGCTGGTTAGGATAACTGCCCTTCACGATTTAACTGACATAGTATTAAAAATGGCATTAAATGTGATGAAATAAATAAATGAAAAAACCAAGCATATAAGGAACATGTAGCTGGTTCACGACCATAATGATCGAGGTACCTTCATCCATGACATATGGCTGACTGCATCCAGTGTCATTTAAATTATGTCCAGTCTCTGATAAGCAAAACTAGTTAGAATTACAGTCTTGTCTTATTACCTTTGCTGTCAAACCTGAGTTCGTCAGCAATAACAAATTAAGGCCCACTGAATTAGCCTTCATGTTAATAAATACATGAACAATACCTCCTGTAATTGAAAGCCTATTGGCCATGATTGTTATCGTTTGCTTACTACACAGGAAAATGTGTAATATTAATAATTATTTTTTACCATATTTTGTTTTATCTTTACAGGCGAGATGTTGTCACACTTAGCAGGGATCACCCTGCTACTGGTGGCCCTTAGTAATGCACAGGAAAAAAAGTATGTACCAGTAGATCTACTATATAATTCATTATTTTCTTCAATACTATGAGCTTATAACTACAAACACTATCAGAATGTCTTTCAATGGGTATATAAGTATCATTAATTTTATGAATATCAATTTTGTTGAAATGTATGAAAATGATCAAGATACAGTTCAATTATAATTTAATTATACCATATTTCTCCTCCTGAAGTAAAACAGGGATATTACAGAGGTGCATAAACGATTATCATGCCCTGATAAACTATTGATTATCAGCGCGGCAGTTAGGTCTGAATCACTTTGACCGAAACAATTGTTAGCCAGCAAAAATTAACCTTAGTTATTAATAATATATTAGTTTAATTATACCAAGAGAAAATAACTCTTAACCTAGCGTTGCAAGTACACTTGCTGGAAATTCAACTGTTTGTTTTTCAGGTACATGTTGACTTTCCCAAATGTACTCAGAAATGGCATGGCATTTCAAGCTCATTTGGTGCTGTTAGAAAATGTACAAACCAAGGTTGTTGCCACAGTTTCAGTAAAGAGTGGAACTAATCTTGCATGGACAAATTCAGAGATGGACATTAACATTGGTATGACAAACTTTTAAGACTTTCAGTTTCCCTTGCTTAAGATTTTTGGTCCAAATTCAGATTTTGTAAGAATGGTGTAATTATCAGATGGAAATGTGATATAAAGAAACTAAACATATTCTGTGTAAGTCAAGTAATTAAGCTATTTTCATTCTGTTGTCTCATTCCCGGTTGATTGAGGTTTCAGTGGCGACCAAGGTCGAGTTTTTAGTGTGCTGGAATTGTAATCAGAGATCCTGGTTCGATTCTCAGATCACTGCATGCAGGTCATACCCTTCCATGAAAATTTGACAAAAATGTTGATTTTCTTTCACACATGGAGAGTGGAGAAAGTTTCGGTTCCTTGTGGACAGATAAGTTAGTACTGGTTAGAATACAGTCCAGGAAATTTATTAGGTATATGTATATATGTAACTGAAAATTGTTGAAAAACGGCCATAGACCCAAATAAAAGATAATTGAGGCATTAACCAAAATAAAGTACTTTAAACCTTGTTTAGCATTCCATTCAGGTCAAACATACGGTCTAATGGACTGCTGATCCAGAAAGAATCCAGTTTAATAATGGGTTAAAGAAATATTATCTTCCTAGTATATGATTATGTATATTTTTTTCTGAAATTGATCACTTAATAAGAATGTAACAAATTCTGTTATTTGTATTTTAAACGAACACAAATTCTAACTTTACATACATACATTACCTTGTACAGGTGTATATATTTGGTGTTTAAGAATTAAATGTCTATGATACACCAGAATGTTTATCAGTGGATCCTTGTTTTTCTGTTTGCATTACTTGATCTTAGTTATGTTAGTAACTTTACACTAGAGTCGCATGTGATGCCTAGGGTCTTCATCCGCAGTTAAAGCTTCAAGAGTTGCCAAAATGCCACTGGCTGATAGTGTGACCTTGGCATAAAGAATGTTTGTTTCTGGTTTCCAAAATCTATCATATTTTTTCCCTGTGACCATTGAGGTTTTTTTGGCCCAGTCCTAGTGTCCACTTTTTACAATTCCATAGGCCTTTCAAGAGCCAAAGACTAAGGAAAAAATTTAAAGAAAAAATCATCCTGGTCAACTTATACTATTTTTAATGTAACCAGAAAATACGAACTTTTTTTGGCCTAATTCTTGCTTGTTAATTCTTGCATGGTCAGCATCATTGCCAATATAAATTTTAAGAGGTTTGAAATTAATCCATACATTATTTGATGATAAAACATGCTTGGCTAACCCTTCATACTTCTCTGGTTGTAACCTGACAACGACTCACGAGACTGAGAGACTTGTCATTATGCAAATGCGAGAAACCTGACAGCCAACTAAAAATGAAGTATTTGTGGTTTTCATGAGAAAAAATACGTAAATTCTAATAATAACAAAGTTTACCGGTAATTGGGTTTGGATCAAAATAATAAATCAGTAGATAAAATGCAAGCCAAAGTTTGGCTACACTAGAATTTATAGATTTTTTTCTGAAGGCTACACAAAAATATTCCATACATTTTGTAATTATATATATATATATATAGTCATATTCATGCACAGATAGTTAACATTCCTGTTTTGTTACTTATCTTTTTTTCTAAGATAGTTTGTTGTACCGGTACTTTAAGAATATGGATTTCTGTTATAGCTTTTATGAAGTTACTGCAATAGCATAATACAACTAAATAATGTCAGGTTTACAAAAATAATTATAATATTGTTATGCATTGATGTTAAAAGGTTATGGAGTTATTTTGAAATATCCAAGAAAAGATCCATTAACAGTGAAATGTTATCATTTCCTGGGTACCCTTATCATTTGGCTACCAACCCGTATTTTTTGGTCAAAATATTGGTCAGTTCTTTCTCGCCAACATTTTCATGTTCATAAAAACATCATAAATCTAAAAAAAAAATGTTTCATAAAAATCTGTTGATTTGCTGACCTTGCATTTTTTTGGAGATGTTACTGTAACCATTGTTTTTATTTTTTTGGAAAATACAAAAATCTATTAATTTAAAAGTGGTTTGCCCTGAGGAACAAAAGATAACAAGTTACGGCCTAAGGGCGTTGTTTATGTACTGCACATATTGACTATGGTATATTAAACATATAACTTATTGGAAAACACACATATTTTTGTAATGATAGGAAATTGTATACACCTAGGTTATATTTTGGAACACACATGCACGTGACATTATGTAAGATGAATAAGTATTTTTGCTTAAATAATGTGTAATTTATGCATGCATCCATGGCCTGTGCATACATGAATAGCTAGATTCTCTAGATATATTACTCTGTTCATGTTATTAAGATGTTGATATAATTTTACTTTCAATTAACTAACTTGAAAAATAAATGTACTTGTCTGTTAGAATATAGAGAAGGGCTGGGTCGGCAGTCTAGTTGTTAGCGTGAACTTCAGTCTGACTTGTAGCCCCTGATCGAACCAGGCTCTAATGCTGGTTGCACCTGGTCATACCCTTCTGTGAAAATTTGATAAAATGTTAATTTTCTTCTTATGTTGCTGGCTCCTTGTGGATGGATAAGTTGATACTTAGGTTATGATACAGTCCTGGAAAACTGTATGGCAATTTGAACCCGACTCTCTGAACTATCGTCAAATACCATTATTGTCAATTCGGGCCCTCCTGTAACTCACATTAAAATGCATTTTTTTGTGTAAATCTAGTATCGAAATATCAATTATGACTGAATTATTTATGCCTACGTGATATGTTAAAGTCTAAAATGTACATTTTCCATGATTGATGAATGTTATTGCGTTTTTTATATTTTTTTTGTTATGCATTTATAAATTTTTTATCGTCATCAAACATAATTGTAAATTTTATAGAACGTGTATCTATTCAGATTTGTTGCTAGTGGGTAACAAAAATTAATATCAGTAGGACTGTAGTAATTTATTCATGAATCTGATGATTGTCATGCTCACTTTCATTTGTAAATGTTTGCGATATCGCGCTATACAAAAAATGTTTAATGTTTTATACTTGGTAGAGTATTTATAGATCACTTAATCACGCAGAACTGATGTAGGGAGTACCCTTTATTTAATCATTTATTTGAATTACAAAGTGATAATACCAGTAATGTTATCCACATTTTTATGGAACTAAATTTTCTGATGTTGTTAAACCAATGTAATTTCATTGGCACGAAATATAATTGTAGATGGAAAAGAAATTTTCTCAAATAAATGTTTTCACTGTTATATAATACTGTCCATTGTAAAATACAAGACAAACACCTGATTTATCCAGATAAGTTTCAGTTAGGGTTTTAAAGTATCATTATTAGATAATTTGTTGATAAATAAAGTAAGCTATAATCAGACACAGTCCTTAATATTCACAATCCTTATGCCCACAGAAAAATTGGACTATAGAGAAAATTCAGGTCTCTTACGTGTTTGAAAAATACTGATTAGTAGTACTAAACTGGTGTGGACATTTTATAGACACAATTCATACATGTACGGCCAAATCAGTTTACAAGGGCCACCCTAGGGAAGGACAAAATGTGGCCTTTATTGACAGGTGGTCTTTTTTCTAAGGTTATTTTGTTCTAAATAATAAATGACAGTTTTAAAAGAAGGCCTTTATTCAAAGAGAAGCCTAGATATTTGGAGTTGGCTGCAAACATCTGTTTGATTGTGCTAATTTTTTAGTAAATTTGACCCTTCCATACAAATTCCCAAGAGTTGAAATGCCATTTTAAGGGTCAAATGAGAACCCCTGTTACTGACCTATATTTCTTGATGATCTTCCCCAGCAATGGAACATACCCTTTTTGAATTGAGGGCACAATAAAGTGATGCATTATTATATTGTTATAATCTGCATGGGTATCCCATGATGCTAGGTAGATTAAGGGTTCTCCCTTGGAATATTTTATTATGGGTCATTACGTCTCTTCAATGATTGATTTTGACTGGTCTTTTTACATTGTACAATTACATGCATAATGAAATACTGTATTTTCATTAATTTTCGTTTGGCTCAATTTTCATGGTTTTGTACTAAAATGGCTATTTTGTGGGGACATAAATTAATTGATTTTGAGTTTTGGAAAAAGATGCCTTATCTCTGCATTTAAATTGGTGGGGATTTGATTTCGTGGATGAGCTGACCCACAAAATCCATGAAATTAAATCCCCAAAGAAAATTAATGATTTCACAGTATACTTCAACAAAATTCAGGAACATATTTCATAATTATTTTTTTTTATTCTGTATTGTGTTTAAGGTCACCGGTGTGACATTATTTAATTATACTGCTCATCCATTGAATGATAGAAGAAAGAAATAAATAGCTTCCTGAAATTAATACCCTAAAGCCTGCCTTACTGACTGCCCTCATATTAAGGCTGTGAACTGATATACAATGTACAGTCAAACATACATGTAAAAAAAGGCTATCCTTAACAAAATATGAAATGGGGCCTTGATGGATATAGGTGGCCTTTATTCAGAGCGCTTTGATAATCAGTGACTGTGTTTCAATGAATAGCCCTTGTTTACAGGGTGGCATTTATTCATAGGTAGGTGATAACACTGGTTTGGCTGTAGTCTTGTCTCTTAGACGTTAAAAATTTGTTGGTCAGGCTGAAAATAAGAATAAATTTGTTTCAAGTGCTGCGACCCAGAATTTTAGCACTGGGTAGGTAGGAAAGGATTTTTTACAATATAATAAGAGTTAAAAAAAATAAATCATTTTTATTTATTTGCTAGGCTTTTCGTGAGTATGTAGGAGCACTCCAAACAAACTTATTCTTATTTTCAGCCTAAAGTTTAACAACAAAATTAAAAATGAGGGTCAAAATACCTAAAAGCCATAATAAAATAAAATGATTGTGGTCCTGTAATTTGAGAGAAAAGTTGAATAGCATTCTTTTTATTTCAGCTGCTGGTGGAAATCGTGGCTCCAGCGATGCTATCACGGTGAGTTTAATTTCTACATCAATTAAAATTCTCTATTTTGCCTATTGTATCATTATATTGCTTTATATTTGTTCAGACTTAAATGGTACGTGTCAAACATGTTTGTCCTTACCTATAGATAGTTCCATCTTAGGTGTATTTATAGCTTCTTGCCATCCCCTGTCAAATAGTTCCACATACTTCATGAACTATTTATGAACTGTTCCTGAATAGTTCAAGAAAAAAAATAGTTCCACATACTTCATGAACTATTTATGAACTGTTCCTGAATAGTTCAAGAAAAAAAATAGTTCCACATACTTCATGAACTATTTATGAACTGTTCCTGAATAGTTCAAGAAAAAAAATAGTTCCACATACTTCATGAACTATTTATTAACTGTTCCTGAATAGTTCAAAAAAAAAAAAAAGTTCCACATACTTCATGAATTATTTGTGAACTGTTCCTGGATAGTTCAAGAAAAATAAATATATACACATACTCACTGATAGGGTCGTGGGTTTGAGCCCTGTTTCCTACAATGTCTCTTATGTGAGAAAGTAGGCAGTTGTTTACAGAGGATGGGAGTCTAGTACTGGTTTATCCCAGGAACGATGCTCAGGAGAACTCACTCACAGTCCGCCAGACTCCGCCTCATATGACTCTGACTGGTGAAAAGGGGCGTAAAACTGGATGTAAACAATACAAACAAAACAGAGGTCCCAAAGTATAATCATTAGAAAAAAATAATGTCAACATCTGTTTGTTGCAATTTTTCTCAGTGAAAGATTTTAATAATGTAACTGGTAGCACATAATTATAAAGCAACCACTGTCTCCCTCCTATAATTTGTCCTTCTGTGTTAAAGGTCAATGTCTGTACTACCTGTAGAGGATTTTACTCTGGTCAGCTTTTATAATGGGTCACCTAGATTTTAAAATATTTTAGTACAAGTACAAGACACCATCAATTATTTTGATTGATAACTTAAGGATAAAATGCTAAGCATCATAATATTTTTTATAATAAGTGATTGACTAAAGTTGATTTATATGCTTCATCAGTAATAAAGACGTTTTCGGTAGTTCTCTACATTTTTCACATAGACATATAGGCGAAATGAAAACTGAACAGTAGAATTTTTTTAAACCTTGCATGATCGTAGCATATGACAACAGGAACATTTTAAGCGAAAAAAAATTGTGGGTCACTGATCTTGTTTTTGAGTTATCTGCCCTTGAATTTGAATTTGTCTTTAAAAACGTCTTTAAGTGTAAAATACCCGTGTTGACCGATTATAAACGTTGAGTGGTGTACTGGTCAGTGGCTTTAGAGCACTTGTTAGGTCTAATGACCTTCTACATAAATGATGTACTCTCTGTTAAACTTACTAATCCTTTTTAAGCTTATTTTGGTGTCTTTATAGATAAAATATGTTCTTTTTGATGTATCAACAGATGACATTTTTCCTGCGTACAGTTCGTTTAAATCTTACATAATTAGGGCATGACTATCATCTTTTGAATTGAGCCTGAAATGGAATTTATGAGATCTTCTACACCTGCCTGCAAGAAGAAACACTAATTTTAGATATATATCACAGACTCTTTAAAATTTATGCCATTTTGGTGCCAAATTTTGACCCCAGTCACGTTAGGAAAAATTCCCTAGTCAAATTTTTGATATTTTTTTCTGATTCGATTCCCAGACTCGGCAGGTCATACCCTTCTTAAAAAATTTGACAATAATGTTGATTTTCCTCCAAATTGTGGAAATCTTGTTAATATGTGAATTGGCTGCCATAATTATATATCTTAAAATTTGTTGAGAAACAGCATAAAAAAACAAAATAAATAAATAGATTTTAAATGGAGAATACTTTATTCTTACTTTTTTTTGCTGTTTATGAGACAGTTTTTGCTGTTCTAATTTTCTTTTAACTCTTATAATTTATTTTTATGTGTATGTTAGAGGTAAAAATAGACACATAGAAATTATGATTTACCTGACTTTACCTGACAGGAATAAGCAATATCAAATTACTTATTTTGTTTGATGTACTAACAGGTAATTCATAGGCCAGGGCCCGTATTCACAAACGTTCTTAGTTATCCGAGTTAAGAATTTTCTTTATCTTAGATTTTGACTAAGACATAAGGAATTTCTTAGTTTTCATCTTAGATTTATTCTAAGCGTAAACTAAGAAGAAATAATTCTTAGTTTGAAAAAAATCTTAGTTTTGAAAA
Source organism: Lutraria lutraria (assembly GCA_964023205.1). Taxonomy (NCBI): domain Eukaryota; kingdom Metazoa; phylum Mollusca; class Bivalvia; order Venerida; family Mactridae; genus Lutraria; species Lutraria lutraria. The sequence goes on along the minus strand of OZ026839.1, from coordinate 9,948,616 downwards.
TTTACCGTTGTCACGTTTTTTTTCACGGAATTCCCATACGTCATAACTTACGCCTGCGTTTAAATTGGCGATGAGTTAAACCTATCGTACATTTTCTGCAATTTTACGGATACGTCTGGTACTTTTTCAGCCACAAAATTGCACGGATGACACAAATATAATTGTTGGTCATATTTGCAGAATACAAACAGATTCCTTATAAACAGGGTCACTGATATATCAATTAAAAATCCTTTGGCGGTATTGTGAACAGTCAAATTAATGTTTTTGACATTTTATGAAGTATGCAGTAATTCGGTAAAGTTTAAGCAACAGAAGTATCAAAAATACAAATACGCAACAATAGGCGTCAGAACTGAGGCAACAAATCGTAAAAGAAAAACGAATTTTGTTATATGATGCATGTATATGTTGTAAATGAAAATTGTGTAAATTTAAGTTACAAGTCTTTATGTTGTACAGCAAGAATACGGTTTTACGATGACTCCAAATTCAATTTCAATATTGTACACATTAAGTTCTTAGTTGTGTATTCAGTATGTACGAGGGGACACATACGAATTATTTAACTTGACTTGTGTTTACCTTTCAAAATCGCCAGAATAGAAAGTTTGCTGTGGTTCTAAAACCTAAAACACTCTATCATGTCTGTGATGATTAAACATTAAAGAAACTCATGCACAAAAAAATGACCTTGAACCATCAGAAATGTTTTTGTGATTACTGATAATGTTACATTCAAGCAGTAAGTCACTTTCACTATTACAGCTATGATTACCATCAATTTTATCAAAGAATTCTATTTTAGATGATCATTTGAATGTTTTTAATGAGTCACAAATTTCATAATTATGTCAGTAACCACTCAGATTTGCAATATATTACTTAAAACAATATTTCCAATCACAATTTACCAGTAATAGTGTTTCAAACCTGCACATTTCTTCCATTTTAACAACTACCTATTTAATTTCAATTATGAGGTGTTAAATTAAGATAATACATTCAAATGCAATCCAAGTAGCATAGATCACTCATGTTTTCAATTGACTCTAACTATGAACTATGTATACATGTATATATTTTATGTACTGTCTGTCTGGTATATTTCTGCTTATCATAGCATTACTCACATGAGATTTTTGACAGCGTGTGATTACTTACAACAACAGAGGCTCAGCATGGTTGTAGAATGTGTCATCTAAAACTGAACATTAATGATTAATAACAAAAAACATCCGATTCAGTTGTGCAATAATTTATCGTACATTCATACAAAAGCAGGTTATAAAGATTACTGATTTCATTTACTTCATTGACTTCATATTGTCAAGGATACAATTGCATGTTTACTTGTAGTTTCAAAATAGCTTATACCTGTCTTATTTTCTATTCAACAATCTGCACAAAAGAATACACAAGTTTTAATTCATGACATACTAAAAGTCACAATGTAGTACTTGCATGACAGCTGGTACAAACTTTATCACATTCAGAACAAAATGTATACAAGGTAATAAAGATTTAAGATTAACAGTTGTCTCTTGATTTCATGTTCATATAAAACAGTTATACTGCAAAACAGTAGTTGAATCCATATTATGAACTGTCTATGTCTTAATTAATTAATGTCATCATAAAGTCCTCAATTCATGTAATGTCTTCATATTTTATACATGCATGTACATATCTAAAATAATGTAATTTTAGGTAACTATAATTTTATAAAGATTAATGATTAATGAGTAATGATAAAACATACTTTCAATGAATTGTAATAATATAATGAGTTTATGCATTTTGTATTCTTTTTAAACAAATTGTTAGAAAAACAATGAATGAAAATGATTATATCTTATAAATTGCTATATGTTGAGTCGATCAGCAATATCATGTTTGATGTCAACTTCAAATGTTTTGATACAGCATTTTTCTGTAAGTCATGTTGGAACCTGTTTACATAGCCCAACCCACAAATACTCGCTGGTATACCAGCGAGAGTTACGCATTTTAAACGACAGAAAATTACGTTGTTAAAAAGTTCACAATTCATGAAATTAGCCAATTAGTATCCGTATTCTTCATAGATATAGAAAAATAATGAGTTCGACGTAGCATCCGTATTCGTTTTGTTTTTATCTAAGTAAATTTCTTAAAGTTAAGACACCTCGTACCTTGACTAAACTTTTAAGATAAAAATCGCCGATCTAAGAATTTTTCTAAGATTTTGTTCACTCTAAGACAAAAGTTAAGAAAAATCTTGCAAAGTTAGTAAAAATTGGCGAAATCTAAGATAATTTAGATATTCTTAGATAATTTGTCAACTTAGTTAGTTTGTGAATACGGGCCCAGGACTTTTTTAGTGTTTAATAATATTTCTCAGAATATTTCTAAAAGGCGTATGAAAGGCCACAGAAATAAATGATAAATTCCAGAATTGTCAAAGTTAAAATAAAAATCTTTTTTATCAAGTAACCCATCTAAACTTCAAAATAGCAGTCCTGAAGACAGCTAAAAAAACTGTTTAGGAATAATTAAGTAAATCAATATAAATTGTTATGTGGCTTAAATTTATACGTAATCCCTTCCAGTTAATTGATTTACCAGCATCATTATTTAAAGAATCGATATTTCATTCTGATTTGTGAATATTCGAGTACTCGGATACTTGCTACAGCCCTATTCTTTGTCGTTCTCGCAGTTGTTCCTGTGATTTTCTAGTACTCGGCTCAGAAGTTGGGATGGGCACACTGAAAAAGCATCTCTGAGAAATTTAGGTATATTAGGCTGTTAAGAGCAGAGATTTGAACCATGACCTATCGTTTGTTAGTCTAGCTCGTTTCCACTAGATGAGATCTTCTCTACATTATCCCTGATTTATTTGATCCAATAGGCTGTTCTCGTATCACTCATTCACTGCTCATAGTTCAATCAGCCAAGAAATATGAGATTTACCGATTGCACATTTCTTTTTTTTTTTGAAAATGATATAGTCAGCTGAAATAAATAACAAATAAAATATGTAGCCCTGATTTATTGAGTGGATAAATGCATAGTTTTAGATCAGATGGTTTGGCTCACATCCAATAAGCCATTTTCATCCATCATTGCATAAGATATTGAGGTAAACAATTTGCCATAATTTTGTTGTGCTGCTGACTAATGGAGGTATGTTTGTCAAGACATCACATGACTAAATCAAGCAAGTTATCACATTTATTAAATCATCCGAGACATCACATGCCTTTAGCGAGATGACATAACATGCATTTTAAATGGATCCATTAAAAAATGACAATCTGATCTAAAATCAGGATTCGTTTTCGCTTGCATAATTTTAAAGAATAGGTTCACTGCATACTGTACCAAACTTATCCATTTAATGACCCTCTATAGACTATTATGTAAACACTGTGCACCCGTTTTGAAGAAATAAAATCATCAAAAAGAATATCTCATTGTATCTTTCGTAGATTATATTCATACATCATTCAGATAAATTGAACTCATGCAAGTAAAGTATTTCACCCTAGGGTGTGCTTTTTAGGGGTTATACAGTTATACTTATACATAGTTTTCTAGATGTATCAAAATTATTGACTTCCTACAAAATGCATTTAAGACAATCATTGTTTTGTTAAAATTTAAGATTTCAATCAAAATTTGTTGAGAGATAATACTAAACTAACAGCCAAGTGAATTTAAGGGGTGTGTGCAAGAAACGTCTATCTTCATTCAGACAAAGAATGAGAAAGATGCTTGTTGCGGTCACCCTGTCAACTCTTCCTGTTCCATACAAACCTAATCTGCTTTCCTCCATACTGGTATTTATAAAACATAATTATTTAATATTATACAACACAATAAAATTGTGGCGATATGTGCTCTTTGATGAAAAGTCTTCATCATGTCATTTATTGTTACCCAATGCATTATGTATTAAGTGTTAATTTGTTATTTTTTGCTATTTTACAAAAAAAGTTGGATATTTGCCAGGATTTAATTGTGGTTTGATTCATACTGAAAACTGATGACCGGTCAACATATGTGATTGTTGACTGCCTCAATATCGGGCATTTCAGTACTGAATATTTTGTAAGAATCAGTGCATTTGGGTCAAGGAGGAACATATATATTGCATGCAGTCTGGTTATTGCCTCAGCACTACAGTTCTCAAGTCACCCATCCATCTCCGGACCTTAATTTTGATTGTTCCACAGATTCCCTCCCATACAGTGATTTTTCACCTTCTATAACAGAGGCCTATTATTATACTAAGGCCTGACTTACCAATTGAAAATTTCTTTAAAAACATGCAGTTTTCCAAAAAATCCAAACTTTCATCAGATATTGATTTCCCAAAACAGCAATTTTAGCAATAATTTTTCCAAAAATCAACAGGCTAAGTTGATCTCCCAATGAAAAGAGAAAAAACATAACTTTTAATTTTGATATGACTGCATGCTGTAGAACTACCAGTAACACTGTTATGCCACGTCCAAAGTTTCACGTTTTTGTGACAGTTTTTTAAGTTAACTATGTTAAAGTTGTTCAGTTTTCATGAGTTTGAGACAAAGATCTTTATTGTATTTATTTGCAAAATTATGAGATGGAACCTTTGTTGATTTTTCATAAAAATATTGATTCGAGAATGTTTGTTAAAATAATTATAAACCAAAGTCATACTTAATACCAATATTTTAGTGAAATATCAAGAAATTGAGGATACTAAAAATAAGAATGTTGAGGGCACAAAGTCATGTCCTTGATAGAGATTGTTAGAAAATGTGGCCATGTTTATTCTGGTACTCTTCATGAAGTTTTTGATCTTGATATGAAGGGAGGTCACTATGTCATGTAAGTTACCTACAAATATGAAGTTGCCTCCCTTAGATAAAAGATGTAAATTTTGTTATACTGATGTTTCAATCCCACTCGTTAAAGTGTTGGTCTACTGGTTAAGAGGTTGTGAGTTCGAACATATCAGTCCATCAAAGGTTCATGAAAATAATTCATCAATAGTTCATGAACCTAAGATTCATGAACTGTTTACCAACTGAAGTCCATAAACAATTCATGAACTGTTCATGAACATCATTAGGTCATGAACAATTTATAAAGTTTAGAATAAGTTATTGAACATTTGTTCATGAATTTATCAGACCAAATTCATGAACCAAGTGTCCAATTTGTTCATGAACATTTCATGAACTGTTTATTAAATTATCAACATGGACAGGCGTTTAATCTGTTAAGGATGGCTTTAACCATGGTGGTCTGACACAATTTTAAAAAAAAAGTGTCTAAGCATAATTATATATTTTTGTGTGTGTTGGACCCCTGTTGGGTTACCTGCCCAGTTTATGGGGTTTCCATTAAGTTTTCCTGTGAGAGGTCAAACTTTGATTGAAGGAGGCTTTCATGCTCATTTCCAACATAGTAAAATTCAAGGCGCCAATTTTTGTTTTTAAGCAGTCAATTTGGCATCTGGTTGCCTTTTATTGTAAACACTGCCGGTATATTGTATTATAATTTCAGCAGCACATATTCAATTTCAGGTGCCTTATGATTTACCAGCTGGACAACAGTATGATGTACACATCGAGTTTACTGGACTCGCGATTGTAACGGAAATTCAGAAGGTCACATCAGAACGCCCCAATGCCGGAGTTCTCGTTCAGACTGACAAGCCAATATACAAACCAAAGGATATGGGTAAGATCAATGATTAAATTGAAGCTCAAGATTTAAAACTTAAGATCTCATTTTTTTCATTTTCGCTAGAAACAGTTCAGACATAACTGGCCCAACCTTCTCATTATGATTTCTGACCTCCCATCCTGTGGACCCGCCTCCATGATCACTGTAACCTCTCACTGATAGAGGGTCGTTTGGTTTGAGCCCTGTTACCGACCATGTCTCTTTATGTGAGAAAGTAGGCAGTTGCTTACGGTGGACTGGAGTCTAGTATTGGTTCTTCCCAGGAACGATGATTAGGTGATCTGTCACCTCATATGACTCTGACTGTTAAAAGGGGCGTAAAATCCGATGAAACGAACGGAAACATGACCTCCTATGGTAGGAGATTTTTTTCATTATTTTGTGTTATTACTTGGACAATTTTGACAAATTGGATTAATTGTAAGGAATATTGGAACATTTATCATGAACCACAGTACATTGTATTAAATTTTCTCATTAATGGTGATAGGCATTACTGAGTTGAGGAGCGAAGTTAAAGAATGTTTGTTTGTTATTATACCCCCACTAAAATAGTGGGGGCTGTATAGGAATCACTTTGTCTGTCTGTCCCGAATTGTTTCTGCTCTGTAACTTTTGTCTTTCATTGTAGGATTTTGTTATAACTTTATACCACAAAATTTAATGTTAACCATCATTAGACAATGTGATGGCGCAACTCCCATGCCGGTAGGTACCTCCAATGTCAAGGTCATGCTTGGAGTTCAAAGGTCATAAGTTTGGTCTTTTTGTTGTATATATTTAATTTATGATGAATCTTTATGAAGGTACATGTACAGTCACACTTGTGATTAAAAGCCACCCTTTGGAAAGACATAATTGATAGCTGACCTTTATTTGGAGTCATGATCCTAATGAAAAATGATGGTTTTTCAAAAGAATGGCCTTTATTCATGGGAGCCTTTTATTCAGAGGTGGATACTAGCTAACACAGGTTTGACTATTTACATTTGTATTTTCAGTGCGTTACCGTGTTTTATCTGTGGACTTGGAATTGAAACCCAAGAATGAAGATGTTACTGTGCAAATAAAGGTCTAGCTTATGAATATTTATTGCTGTAATATGAATATATTAATGGTTTATAAAATGGCCCTGCGTCAATTTTTTCCAAAATCTCATTATAGGTTCTCTATTCATCATATTTGAAGAAAACATGACCCGATTCCTGTTCCCCGAGACAAGCCCCGCCCAGCTAGCTCAGCTAGCCAAATTTGCTTTGGTTTTCTGAAGTTTCACTGTATTGTTTTCTTGATTATGAATATTTATGACTGAAATATGAATATTTATCACTGAAGTAAGAATATTTATCACTGAAATATTTTGAATATTGTTTACTTGATTGTGAATATTTATCACTGAAATATGAATATTTATCACTGAAATATGAATATTTATCACTATAATATGAATATGTATCATTGAAATATGAATATTTATTACTGAAATATGAATATTTATCACTATAATATGAATATGTATCATTGAAATATGAATATTTATCACTGAAATATGAATATTTAATCTCTGAATTATGAATATTTATCTATGGATTATGATTGTTTATTGGTGAATGACTTTTTAGTTGAATTTCGTGACGTAAATTGTTAAAGCAGATATATCTGTTTATATTGATGCCGTAACATTATATACAGTCAAACCTGTAAACAAAGGCCACCCTTTGAAAAGACAATGTATTTTTTATTGACAGGTGACCCTTATTATAAGGTCATTTTGTTCTAAATAATTAATGACGGTTTTTAAAAGAATGGTCTGTATTCAAAGGATGACCTTTATTCAGAGGTGTATGCTAACACTGCTTTGATTGTAGGTAGATCTTAGTCATTTACTTTTGTATTGCATTTACCACCTTGTTTTTTATAGGCATGGAATAAAATTCTTTGGTTGAAATGAATATTTTTTACAATTTAATCAATAATTTATGAATATGCATCTTTTTTTAAGGATCCGAAAGGTGACATTATCATGCAGAAAATGTCTGGACAATCTGACGATGGTATGTTTAATAATTTTATTTTAGAAGATCATATTTTTTGTACTATAGAATGACTTTATTATGAGTTATTCTCTGGTCTGATTGGCCTAGTGACAAAACTTATTTAACTTCCACTTCAAAACTGTTTGGATCAGTGGAAAATACTTTCAAATTTTTCAGATATTCTCTTCAGTGTCCCCATCCCAAGTACTGTGTCTAGACAAGGGGTGTGCTGTGTATCAGTGCTTTCTACCGGGCATGATAAAGAACCATAGGAAAAACTATTTGCAATAAGAGAAGGGATACAAATGACCAGTTGGGACTCCTTTCTCCTTTGTTTGGGGCGGTCCTGAAATGACCATAGCTGTGGAATGGGCCGTTAAACAACTGATAAATAAAAGTATTACTTAATTAATTGGACGCAAACACTAAAGGAGTGTTTTTTGTGTAACAAAATAATGTTTGTGTATTTTCAGGTGGAAACAGAGCTTTATTGACTGATGAATTTGAGCTAAGCAGTGATCCACCACTTGGAGTGTATCAACTTATAACTATGACTGATGTATGTACTAATACTGGTCTTGTTTGTTTTACATTTTATCATAACCTCATAATCTATACCTTCCTCCACCCAACCTCAGCCAACCTCTGCCCTCCTCCACCCCACCTCAATCGACCTCTGTTCTCATCAACCCTACCTCAATCGACCTCTGTTCTCATCCACCCAACCTCAGTCAACCTCTGTTTCATCCACTCCACATCAGCCAACCTCTGTTCTCCTCCACCCCACCTCAATCAACCTCTGTTCTCCTCCACCCACCTCAGTCAACCTCTGCCCTCCTCAACCCCACCTCAGTCAACCTCTGTTTCATCCACCTCTGTCGACTTCTGCCTTCCTCCACCCACCTCAATCAACCTCTGTTCTCATCCACTCCACCTCAGTCAACCTCTGTTCTCATCCACCCCACCTCAGTTGACCTCTGCCCTCGTCCACCCACCTCAGTCAACATCTGCCCTCCTCCACCCTACCTCAGTCAACCTCTGTTCTCCTCCACCTCTGTCGACCTCTGCCTTCCTCCACCCACCTCAGTCAACCTCTGTTCTCATCCACCCACCTCAGTCAACCTCTGTTATCATCCACTCCACCTTAGCCAACCTCTGTTATCATCCACCCCACCTCAGCCAACCACTGTTCTCATCGATCCCACCTCAGTCAACCTCTGTTCTCCTCCACCCACCTCAGCCAACCTCTGTTCTCATCCACCCCACCTCAGTCAACCTCTGTTCTCCTCCACCCCACCTCAGCCAACCTCTGTTCTCATCCACCCCACCTCAGTCAACCTCTGTTCTCATTCACCCCACCTCAGTCAACCTCTGTTCTCCTCCACCCCATCTCAGTCAACCTCTGTTCTCATCCACCCCACCTCAGTCAACCTCTGTTCTCATCCACCCCACCTCAGTCAACCTCTGTTCTCCTCCACCCCATCTCAGTCAACATCTGTTCTCCTCCATCCCATCTCAGCCAACCTCTGTTCTCATCCACCCCATCTCAGTCAACCTCTGTTCTCATCCACCCCACCTCAGTCAACCTCTGTTCTCATCCACCCCACCTCAGTCAACCTCTGTTCTCCTCCACCCCATCTCAGTCAACCTCTGTTCTCCTCCACCTCACCTCTGTCAACTTTTGCCTTCCTCTACCCCACCATAGCCAACCTCTGCCCTCATGCCCTCCTCCACCCACCTCAGTCAACCTCTGTTATCATCCACTCCACCTCAGCCAACCTCTGACCTCCACCACCCCACCTCGGTCAACTTCGGCCCTCCTCCACCCCACCTCAGTCAATTTCTGCCCTCCTCCACCCCACCTCAGTCTACCTCTGTTCTCCTCCAACCCACCTCAGTCAACCTCCTCCACCCACCTCAGTCACCCTCTGTTCTCCTCCACCCCTCCTCAGTCGACCTCTGCCCTCCTCCGCCCCACATCAGCCAACGTCTGTTCTCATCCACCCCTTCTCAGTCGACTTCCACCCACCTCAGTTGACCTCTGCCCTCCTCCACCCAACCTCAGGCAACCTCTGTTCTGCTCCACTCCACTTCCTCCCTTCCTCTACCCCTCCCCCACCAGTTTTTTGTGCATATAGATTGGCCCTTGTTTCACTTCAAATTACTCTTTTTCTCAATTTTATGCCCTTCATAAACCACATTATGATATAATATCATATTATTATCTTGCCTGTTTTCCATGTTACCATAGTCAGTTGGTCTAGTCTATTCTCTAGTGTTACGGACTAAAACTTGCTCTTTATTTGAATTCAGAACAAAATTAATGTTAGGTTAGTGAATCTTTTCTTTGGAAATCTACTCAATGACATAGGATTGTAATGAATATCTTAAATTCATGAATAAACCATCTTTTGCTCATCCTACAGACTCCAATGTTTTAGAACTTAAGAACAGTCTCCGAGCTCAAATCTCAATTCCATTTTCAAAGTGCAGTCAAACCTTTGAACAAAGGCCACCCTTGGGAAAAACAAATTGTGGCCTTTTAATATTGACAGTTTTTAAAAAACTGGACCTTTATTCTGAGATTGCTGCTGGCACAGTTTTGACCATATTGTGGTTGGAAAGCTAAAGCTCATTAATGTTTAAATAGATATTTGGATCAATTAAGCTGTCAGACATATGTATCAATGATATCATTATTGTCTGATCATAATTTACTTAGGAACTTTAAAATACAAGATACTAGGTGATTTGAGAGCTCAGGTTTTATAACCTTGTAAAATGTTTCATCTATGATATAAGTAATCGGTTGTTTTTCATCTCTTTTAGACTGCATACGATTCTGTCACTTTCAAGGTGGATGAGTATGGTATGTACATATTTTTGAAATACAGTCAAGGCTGTCTTATATGACCTTCTTTAGGATGCAGCTAATATGGTCATATAAGACAGCCAGTCATATAACACAGCCTTAACTCTCTGACCTATACAGAATTTTAATGTTAAAGTATATGGAGTCAAATGTCAAAGAAAGGTGCAATTCAAATGTGTTTATCTTAATATTACTGGCATATATCAAGAGATAAAATAATATTAAAATATAATGTTTAATCAATAAAATATATTATTCAGATTTCAGGACTTCAGTTTTCAGGTTGTTTCTATTCACAGTGTCTGATAGCTCGGGTATCAGTGTACTGTATGTCGCTAGCTCGATGTGCCGACATTTGGTATAGTTACACCAAAGCTTTATACTCATTAGTAACCCGGCGTTCCGGGTTTGATACTCGGTCACCGCCTAACAAGATAATTTGACAACAATGTTTAGAAGTTGCCGGCACCTAGTGGGAAGGTAACTTAGTACTGGTTAGAAAACCATCCAGGAAAAATAGTTAGGTGAATCGGTTGTCGTATATATCTGAATAATTGTTGAAAAAAAGGCTTTAAACCCGAACGAATAAAATACGCTCATTAAGTTAGTGTGCTTTGTGATTGAGTCTGCGTATAAATACCACCAATGGGTTTGAAAAAACCTTTTGTGGTTATGCACTCTTTGACTTTAATCTGGAAATCCTTTGCTTCATTATATCAATTAACATAATACTGAAGGTGATTGTTGTATTTATTCTGGACTGTCACAGGTGAATTTTAACTAAGAACGGTCCTCTTTTGAGCAAAAACCTCCCTGCAACAGCAGTATGATTTTTTTCCACTGCACGATTTAACTGTAAATGTAAGTGTTACTTTTAAAGCCTGAATGATAGATCAGTCATGTGACGTTCATTTGTGACTTCTATTAACGTACATGTATTACTTATTAAACTTTTGCAACTTTTGTCGAAAATCATTCAGTGATAATTTAAAACTCAGAATGGATAAATCAAAGACCTATACATACACAGATAAGCAACTAGTCTAAATCTTGCAAAGTCATGCGGCAGATTGACAAAATCTCGCAAAATCACGTTTGCTCATTGCTCATTTTCTATTGAAGATATATTAAAGTAAATTATATCTTGCAATAGAGCAAGACATTCCCTACAAAATGATACCTAGTTGATAAAAATTGGAGCAGACAAAAAAAGTTTTATGCAATATACAAAGGCCCCTGCATGAACCTTATATCATACATTTTGTCATTTTTCTGCTATACTGGTTGAATTTAAGTGATAATTTCAAAGAAATTTCTTAACAAATTATATTGAAAATATTTTCTTGCATCAGAAAAATGAGTACTTAATGACATGGTTGAAAATTCATTAATGAGATTTGCACAAATTTTAAGTAGTTTGCAAAATTCTAAGATCTGCTGCGTGCAAAAATAGCATTTTCTACAGGCGCTCACATCAGTTTCTTATCTATGTATGTATAGGTCTTTGGATAAACCTATCAGGGAAAAATGCAAGAACTTATATATTAGATATTTTTATGCCAAAGCATGCCGGAAAATACCATAGAATGTGTCTCCAGAAATCTACAGTGTATTTTTTTTTTCGGGTGTGCATGCCCCAGGACCCCCCCCCCACCCTCTCTAGAAAGGTGCCTACACATTATTTTAGGGCAAGCTATGCCCCTGAAGACCACAGTTTGCCACCTTTTCAATATTGTGGCAACCTCTGTATAATGACCACTTAGTATATTAACCTAGTTCTGAATGTCTATGACTATATAAGACCGCCTGATTAAGGTTATGATCAACCTTATAGAATCAAAGCTTGTCTTAACATTAAGTTCTTTTTGTACTCAGGTTAGTATTTCAGAAACCTTATACATGTACTGCAAGAATGTGTTATGATGTATTTTGTATTACAGTTCTACCTAAATTTGATGTTACCATCAAGTTGGATAAGAATTTCGGAGTTAAGGGAAAGAATTCGAAAATTACTGGAACCGTACAAGCATTGTAAGTCATTTAACTCCCTCAACATTGTTACATGCATTTACAGTCAAACTGGTGTTAGAAGCCACCTCTGAATAAATGCCCCCTGTGAATTAAGGCCATTATTTTAAGGCCTTGTGAACATTTTTCATTGCTGAACTATGGTTTCTGTTTACCACATGTTATTCATAATATAATAGTGAATTAAGGTCATTATGTTAAAAGCATTGATTGTTAAGAATGAAATGACCTCCAATTTTAAGGCACCTGCCAATAAATGCCACATTATGTCTTTCTCAAGGTTGACCGTTGTTCTCAGGTTCGACTGTAATTGGTAGTAGGCTAAATCTTATTTTAGGGAATTACAATGTACCCCCCCCATATCTTGTATGTTGAGATCACATTCTTGTGATTCTATGTTTATTTTCTATTCAGCTGATTCTTTTGTGGTGTAAATTGACTCTTTCAGTGCCTGTAAAGTAGCATTAAAATACAAATGTATATATCACATTAGATAACTGTGAATATCATTGTTTACTTGGTCCATAAGGCAAATGGTCAGAGCTTATAAAAATGTGTGATCGATCTCTTAACATGAATCCCACTTTTTGTTTTCAATATTCTAAAGTAAGCTAAAAATTAATATTTTTTAGTAGTTTTCTGAAAACCATTTTTGTCTGTGATAATTTTACTTAAGATACTGCAACTGAAGTCCTTTATCTCTAAATTTTAATTAAAACAAGATGCGACCTTGACCTTTGACCTACTGACCTTAAAATGCTCTGGTCCTGTAGAGGTTGTCTTGAGGAACCAACATATGTTTGATGCTTGTTGATGGAAGCAGTTTGATTTTATAGGCAAGGTTAAAGTTTGGTACAAACAGACAGACAGACAAGCAGACAAGCCGAAAACAATAAGCCCCCAATCTGTTGATCCGGGAGCATAAAAATAAAGAAGCACTAAATTTTATAAACAGAGGTGTCTGAGAAATAAGGAAAGACCCAGATGTTACTAATAGGTCAATCTGGAGCTCTATCATACTTCTTTTTATTACAGATATTCCTACGGAGAAAATGTCAAAGGCAAAATGGTATTGTCTGCAAATGGAAACAGTGTATTAACTGTTAATGATGTAAGTTTTCAGTGTACCTTACCTTGTATTGACAGATAAGCAATTGTGATTACTAGGTATACGTGTATATCATTCACACAATGACATTGTGTCAATACCGTTTGCTCATCAAATTTATGCCAAATTTTGATATCAAACTTAATGGGGTTGTTCATAAAGTGATATTCTTTTTATCTAGTTGGCAAAACAGAGCTGTGGCTTTTATCCAGTAGTTAGTGTGCTGGCTATGTACCCTGGCAATTCGGGTTCGATTCTTGGTCGCAGCAGGTCATACCGTTCCTTGTAAATTTGTTTGACAATGTCAATTTTCCTCGACACATGGAGAAGTTGCCAGCTCCTTATAGTAGGGTAAGTTAGTACTGGTTAGAATACAGTCCAGGAAAATTGGTCGGGTGAATCAGTCACTATATAAATGAAAAATTGTAAAAAATGGCGTTTCTCAATAAAGGATAAAATAGATATATTGAATATTTGTTGCAAGTGGTCAGTTGCCTATTAGACATTATGATGAGCTAGATTAATCTATTATTTAGAGTTATATGGCCCTTGACAGAAATATCGTATCCAACTTAAATATAATTATGTTATATACATCTTACATATATTTGACAGCAACTTTTCCACAATATCTGGGACATAATATCTAAGCCAAGTACAATTACAAGTCAATTCTCCTTAAATATACAGGAGTTATGGCCCTTAGACTTCGACCTTGACCCCTTTCACTGTCACAAAAGGCTGTATCCAAATCCTTAAATTAGCTTTAACTTAGATAACACAGCTTTACTGCTTCACTTTCAGTTTGATGGAATTGAAGAATTTTCTTTACCAGTGGAAAGCAATGATATGCCAGACTTCTCCTTTAGAGGTAAGAAATAGTAACCTAGCTTGCATATTTAAGGTATTGGAAGACTAATATTGTACTTAAAGCTACACAAAAAAGTTTATATTACAAAAATAGTATAGCCCAAATATCATTATATCCATGATTGTTACCTTAGATACTTCAATTTATTTTACGCCACATTTTTAAAAATAACTAGAGTTGTTTCCCTTGTTAATAAGTGTCCCTTGTAAACATTTTTCATTGCTGAACGATGGTTACTGTTTACCACATGTTATTGATATATGCTAGAACAAATGATACATATAATGTTATCAAAACCCATTAGCTTATTGGATGTTAAATTAAAATAGGTTTTATATTTTATCTAGAATGATGTCTTATCAGTGAAAATGATTTTTACTTAGAATGTATTAAAACATTTTTCTTTATAACAACAAAGTATGTATAGAAATGTTGCACAGTATTTTTTCAATGATATTGTAAAAAAATAAGAGAAGGCATCTGACTACATTTTTACAAGATGTGGCTAAAGAAAGGCATTTTGTAAATACATGTTACGGCAAGCATTTATAATAAATAAATAAAAAGCAACAAAAATAGAACAAATGAAGCTCTGAATAAAAGCCAACAGCGCAAAAACTTTACTGCTATTTTTCCCTCTCTTAGAAGACCGCAGTATAACTGTATGGTGTAACTGTATGGTATAACTGTATGGTGTAACTGTATGGTATAACTGTATGATGTAACTGTATGATGTAACTGTATGGTATAACTGTATGGTCCAACTGTATGGTGTAACTGTATGGTATAACTGTATAGTGTAACTGTATGGTGTAACTGTATGGTATAACTGTATGGTATAACTGTATGGTATAACTGTATGGTCTAACTGTATGGTGTAACTGTATGGTATAACTGTATGGTGTAACTGTATGGTATAACTGTATGGTGTAACTGTATGGTGTACCTGTATGGTATAACTGTATGGTATAACTGTATGGTATAACTGTATGGTGTAACTGTATGGTATAACTGTATGGTGTAACTGTATTATTTTTGTCCGTTTTTCAGGGTTTTACACGTTTGCCCAGTCAATGACTGTTGAAGCAGTTGTCAGCGAAGCCATGACTAAAAATGAAATGATGGACAGTGAAACGTTTACATTGTATGATTCTAACTTTAAGGCTACCATTGTTGAACCAATGCCCATTCATTTCGATGGAATGTCAAGCTACAGTTTTCAGGTGATTATTATTTAAATCCGATGCTTGTCTTGGTGAAACCCGCCTCTGTGGTTGAATGGTTAAGGTCGCTGACTTCAAATCACTGTAACCTCTCACTGATGGAGGGTTGTGGGTTCGAGTCCAGCTATTGACCATGTCTCTTTATGTGTAAACCTGAAGTGTGCAAACAAGCATTATCTTGGTAAATGTTGAACTTTTTAAAGCCTTTTTCTCTTAATTATTTCCTGAATGGTGAATTAAGAACTAAAACACCTTATTTCTAGTGAAAAAGGGGTTTAGAACAGGATTTTTTGTGTACGTTTGTCTAATTGTCATTAAAACAACTTGACTGATAGTTTGTTGCAATTAAACTATTCTTCTGAATGGTTCAAGGTCATATTTCTCAAATCCATTTTTTTTATTTTCTTGATTAAATCAAATTCTCAGAAGAGAGAGAGGTTGTTTTCTTTTAAATCTATATACATGTGTATCAATTTATGGTGATTTTATTATTATTTTTAAAGATGAAACTTACGGATCCCACAGGGGGCAACATTGTTGGCCTTGATTTGAGTAGATACTCATTGAAATATATGTTACAAAATGGACCTGTCCAGACTATTGAAGTCATTGAAGAGAATCCGATAACGTTGACTATTGATATTGATACAAGTGAAAAAAACACACAGGATTATCCTAGAATTGAGGTAAGGCAACAGTTTTAAACAATCCTATTTTATTTTTACCGCTAGGTTTTCCAGAGTAATCACTTACCAGTCTCTGTGATCCTCTGAAATGCAGTTAACAATACGCTTTATTTTAGTGTTGTTAGTTCAAATGCAATTATTTGTTTTCCCTGTGCAGACTCTTGAATGCATTTTATATGCCCATTTGAAAAACGAGTCGTATTATAAACCCACTGCAGGCAGATTGGCGGGTGGGCATCGTCCACAACGGTGTCCGCTCTCTAATTCAAACAGTTTTATACGGATCTTCACCAAACTTGATGGAAATGTTTATGGCCATGGGATCTTGGCCAAGTTCGATAACCAGGCCAATCGCCTCAGGCACTTTTGAGTTATGGCTTTGAAAAATTAATTTTGACTGGTGTATTTTGTGACCTGGCACTCTTGTTCTTAATATCATTTAGCGAAACAAATTATTTCCGCTATCATACTTATATCCTCATAGATGTTGCTGATTCAGTACATTTTGATGTCTTTGTTTATGTAACTTTTGTATCTGATTTATTGGTGAGTCTACTTGTAGACGGTTGCAGTAAGGTCATGGTAAAAAGTTGGCCTGAAGGTCAAAGTAATTGATGGATATGGAGGTCATTATGTTTAGTTGACCTTGAAGAGTAATTAGTGGACCATGAGGTTAAGGTAATACGAGAGCTTTGTGTATTGCATTTGTGCATCTAGTTGTTTTTCAGGAATCTCTTACATTCAACTACTCTAACACTTTTCTAGGTCTGGTACTTGTATGCAGAGACTGATAATAGAATTACTGAGGGTAAAAGAACTCAAGTTTATCCCCCGACATACTTCACAGCTGGAAAGACAGAACTAGAAGTGACCTTGAAACCAGGCTATGAGCAGGTATAGTTTGTAACTTAAGATGAACACAAGAACGTTTCTGAAAGTTAAATTTTTTGTCCTAAGTTAAAATTTTGTGTTTAAGTATAATACACACTAGCTGAAATATTTTGATTATACGAAACAATAATAATGGTAATAGTAGGCCAGGGCTGGTATTCAATAAACATCTTAAGATTTTCTTTAACTTAAGTCGAAATTTTTACTTAAGTGCAAATTTTTTTCACGGTAAAAGTTTGTAAACGAGTCATCAAAAGTGTGAAAATGAATTATCATTTTCATAATTGGCATCTTTAAAACAAAGATAAAATCATATTATTGTGATTTCCTCCTTTATATTAGTACAAAAAGAGTTAAGGAAAAAGTCGAATTTAAGGAAAGATATAACTTAAGTTAAAAAATTACTTAAGATGTTTATTGAATACCGGCCCAGACTGGCCCCAGTTTGACTTTGGACTCAAATGAAAACCAAGTTTTGGTACTTTATTTGTCCGCCAGACCCAGAATATTTTTGCTGGCATGTGTAACACTACACATAAGACTACAACAAAAAAGTCCTTTCTACAGTTTTACTGATTTATTTACAGTTACCTTAACCATCAGCCATCTCGATCCCACACAAGGGTTACATTTGAACATTAAACATTAAGAATCGGACAACTTCCTTTAATGACCATCCCCAGAGTTGTCTAGTCTTAGTACATCAATTGAGTCATATGAAATAGGCTAACTGAAAATCAGAGAAAATAATCTAACTTATATACTACGAAATATCAATAGCAGATGTTATTGCTAAGAATTAAAAGTCTTCCGAGAATTTAAGCATGACCATGTATTTAAATGGTAGACCACATTATGGTTTTCTTTTGAATTATTTGAAGTTATTTACATATTCTGAAAATCAATTGGTAAAATTGATATAACAATTTGAGAGCACAATAATTTTGTGTGTGTGTTGAACCCTTGGCAGTATATAACCTGATAAGAAATGTCGTAACAGATAATTGTATTGTTCTTAGTAAATAAGGAAACAAATGGTAACATTTCTTGTCAAGTTCTATAACCTCAGGGCCTGGTCTTCAATACTGGTCCTGGCTCGAAATGAACACTAGCAAGCTGGCAAAATGGGAGTGAAAAACAAATTATGCTAGTTCATTTACGACCACTAGCATTTTTTTTCGAGTGGAACTGAAAGTGTCGTAATAACTTTAATAACTATTTTTTTATGCAATATAGTAACAGTTACATGTACTTAAAATACAAACTCTTGTTATAACATATTTCTGAAAAACAAATGTTGTGAAAAAATTGCTTGTGGATTTCATATTTTGTTAGTTAAAATTTTGAGTACTAGCAAAAAAATTGCTAGTGGATTTCATATTTTGTTAGTTAAAATTTTGAGTACTAGCAAAAAAATTGCTTGTGGATTTCATATTTTGTTAGTTAAAATTTTGTGTACTAGCAAAAAATTGCTAGTAGCAGAAAAAGTTAAATTCTAGCCCTGCTGGTACAGATGTTTGCTGTACATGTCGCAGTCCAGATCATTTTGTATAGATGTTCTTTAATCCCTAAAGGATGCATTACATTCCTTTGCATTATACGATAAAGAAGAATGTAACATAAATGATGACTTATCAATTGGTCTGTATTTTGCTGTATCAATCTAAAGGATGATGACAAATTGATTTATGACTCTTAAAACTCAACAGTTGAGTCTGATCGTTCCTTTTTGATATTTATTTAGTTTCTTCTATGATAAAACTTCAAGCTGTTCAATAGAAACACCAGTGTTATGTTTACTAATCTTTTCAGTGTTTAGTTTTTTTATCTTCGAATTAGCATATTTTATTTCCTCATGATGTGCCTGTTGGTAGTTTTCTCTGAAGGCGTGTATAAATAGTCTACAGCGCTTCACTGCATATAATTGATGGTCTTTAGATTCATAGAAATTACTGAAATATATTCGGATTATCATACTACGGTAATAGATGCAGCATGATGCCTTTTGAATATTTTCACATGTCTATCAGAGCTGAATAAATTTCATCTTGTGTCAAGATCAACACCAGGGGAGGTCAGTGTTCTAGTGGTGACACTCTGGACTTAAGAATAAAAGGTCATTGGTTTGATTCTTGGTTCCGCCATTCTAATTTCTCAGCCAAAGACCATATATATGTCTAGAATATATCAATGGGTAAAGTCCATTCCTTTGAAAATGGTCATAGATTATTTAGAACAAGATGACCTTTGAATAAAGACCACCTGACATTAAAGGTAATATTATGTCTTTCCCAAGGGTGACCTTAGTTCACAGGTTTGACTGATAACTTAAATTTTAATGACATTGCATGTTTGTCTTGTTACATGTTTGTAAATTAATAATTGCATAGCCATGCAGATTCATTAAGATCAGTGCTGATTACGGGATTACTATTCAGGATCATAAACTTGAGTTTATCATGTTTAATGACGCTATAACAAGCTAAAGTAATCTCTGTAGTCAGTGAAATATGCCGCTGTTTCATGAAATTGAACAATGAACATACATTGTTTGACTCAATACTTTCATGTTTAAGTGCAGTTAAGTAGGTGTAACAGCGGTTTTGTTGTTACTGTTGATGCCCCTTTTTTACCTTTGGTTTCTTGAGCAATGTAATGATTTTTAGGATTTCCAGTGTAAAAATATGAGTATACTAAATATATGTTCTAAAATGAAAGAAAAAATCTTTACACTAATTCTTTAATTTTATTTCAACTTGGATATTCTTAAATTTTGTTTATAATTCCGCCGCCAGAACTCTCGGAGATAGAAAACAGAAAATTGGGAGTGCTGTATAGGGCTTTAAGTAGTGGTGTGTGTTTGATGGCACTGGACCTTATAAATAAATGCTGTACTGCTGCAAAGTCTTTTAATTGACCTGGAACTTGGAACTATTTGTTTCATTTAAACGTCACTATATGACTTGCATTATAAAGAATGCCCATTAGACGCGAGGTGTGGCAATCAAAGAATTTTTTAATGCTGGCCTTTTTTCTCAAATTTTCATACAAAGAAAAGTTCTGCTGTCCAACAGTCATACTGTAGACAATATAGTGATGCTGTGTTATTATTTGTTCACATTAATTTTATTTCTGAGATGAAGTTGCAATTGAGACCTTTATGTAAGTCAGGCAAAGACATTAATTTTGTTTTAATTTTTTTTGTGTGAAAAATTTGCAGCTCTGCTAATTTTTCTAAGATGAGCAAAGATACATGTAACATATTAATGTCAATACATAATTATCATGTCTGGCCGGCATTCTTTTCGTAACATACAAGTCATTACATTAAGTTATAGTCGTTACAAAAAAATGTCCAATTTGTTTTAACAATATTTATTTCTTGACCTTGTCTCGGTTTCACCAATATTTGCCTTTAGGAGGGCGGAGGCTTTGATCATTTATATATCTATATAAGCATGTACATTGAGAAAAATTAAGTGAATGTACTTTTCTTGACAACATATTTTGTTATTCATTTTAACTTCATCCTTATCTGATTGGACATATTGTGTTTTCGGCCCGATTACCTGTCTGTCACATAATTTGTGTCTGTTCATTGTCTCTTCATAACCCCACAAAATGAATATTTAATAACCTGGCAGAAATATTCAAGAAATGGTACACTATAATTGTATGTGCAGAAACCAGTCAGACATTATTAGTTTGTTCTGTCACTGTTGCCGTATTTCTACGGCCTTTGGTGATTATAATGTTCCTTCCACGGTAACGAAGTTATGTGGTTTTGTGCGAGTAGAAGCCAATCGCGTTTTTTTAGTGTGCTATAAGTTGTATTGCACTGGGGCCTGTTATGGAATTATTCATCAAATTATAGGAGTGGAGACTAAAATTCTCTGTAGATCTTATATGTGACATAAGTAGTCTGTTACATAATAGATGCAGCAAAATATGCACATATGACGAGAAATATTTGTGCTTTTAAGTAATGTGCTAACTTCTTTGCCTAATCTATTGTTATAGAGTGTTTATATAAGGCTATTTTTCAGCAATATTTCATTATACTAATCTACAGTCCATTTTTATCAGTAAATGTTGCTGTATTGCCAATATTACTTGTTGCCCTCAATTTATACCATTTAGTTTGACAGCCAAACTTCAGGATCAACAAACAAAGATTTTTTTTGGCCCTTTTTCTCACTTTCTTGGATAGAGTAAATTTCTCTTCAACTTCAATTGACCGCAGTAAAATTTGAATGTGTTTTATTTTTGGAAGCAAATTTAAAGCGAAGCATGAGCTTCCATAGTTATACACCCAGTTTTGTATTGACAAAAATGTGATGCCTCTTATCCATACATTCGCATTGAAAAATAGTATCACTCTTTGTATAACTCTAACGATTGCAGTTATGATACAAGTTGGATATTTTGCAGGATTATGTTCATTTTGAATAATTACATTGTTATGGCATTTCAAACAGTAAAACTATTGAGTTTAATAATTCAGTATTCATCGGCACAAAAGTTTCATTCCTAAGGGCGACCCGCACAAATGTTTCATTTATAAAGACAAAAAATAGTATGCTTCGCTACTGTATACATGGGAATCGCTAAAAGACACCAGCAGGGCAAGGACACCAGTTAACTGTAACTCCGCCTACTGAATAAATATAAAGTACGGAATGGACTCAATCTTGCGAAATGAATTTCTTATTTGTGAGATGGGTTTGTATAATACATCTATAATAAAACATCCTCAACATTAAATTACAAATGCATTATGATTTAAACAGAATTATAAACAGCTAGTTCGACTAAATTCGGGGCGTTTTTAGAATTCTTTCAACTCAGGACTCCTAGCAGTGTAGGCGGACACTCAACCACATTGCTAAAGACTTAACCCTAACGAAGAAAAAGTCTCTATTTTTACATATAAGTTATAAGAGTCAGGTGTGGTTCACAGTGAACACTGGAAGTGGAGGTATGAGTTTACTATCAACTTTAACAAAATTGGGAGCATAACTAGTGGACCTCTACTAGTTATGCTCCTAATTCTGTTAAAGTTGATACACTGTCCGCCTACACTGCATTCATTACACTGGCCCAAAACTGATTCTTTTGTTCAAACAATATATACATTTGAGTTTGTAACATTGTGGCCTAGAGTTGTTTGAAATTTTTGGTATTATCTAATGCACATCCACCAAATATTATCAATAACATTTTAACTTTTGCATCTGACAGTACTCTCAGTGCTTTGATTAAAAGGGGTGTTCATTTACAGCTTTCAGTTATGTATTTGTTTGTATAATGTTACTCATTATTAATTGTCGTTCAGCCCTAAGAAATGTAAATCAAGAAAATCTGCCCTTTTAAGATTCTCTTCTAGTTTTCGCCACTATATTTTACTAAAAAGAAATTTGCATCACACAGTCAATTTTGCTTGGATTTTACTTGTTTGTCATTTTGTTAAGCGTAGAAACTGTAACTTCTATTCATCGTAAGAGATTGTTGGGTGTCTTTATCTTCTCCATTTCTGCAGCATTTTATCCAAGAATACATTCCTTACTTGTTTTATGCCTCCATATTACCGACAACGTATCATTAAACGTAAAGTGTTATTTTTGTGGTGACATCCGTGCTGTAATTGCAAATTTTTATTAGAATTTATTTGTCTGTAATCATTAAAGTGAAATATCGCTGTATTAAATCTGCCACTGTTTATCTATAGATTTAATGAGAGCGTAAACATGAGGCTCTTCGAAAAAACAAATTTGATGTCTTCTAGACCTTTAAACTTCGTCCTACGGAGAGGTATAATTAACGGAATCTTGTAAATCACTAAGTTCATTGTGGTACACCTCAAAATGAGATCCTAAAATGAGATTTAGTGTCAATGAACAGCAAATGGAACAATAAAAACAGTTTTTTTAGGCGAAGCTGACATAGGATTTCTTCCCTAAATTTGCCTAAACTTTCAACTTAACATCCTTGCATGAAAATTTCACTGTTGCCTGGTTTGAGATTTGACCTCAATAAAATTGAAGAATTGTGGGATTGATCTCTGAGATCATGCTCTCGTGGTTTTTGGCAGCAATCTTAGATTAGGGCAGGAAAAGTGTTGTGCAATAGGGATGTCCCTTTCCATTTATATCAAAACAAAGATCAGTAAGACATCAAATTTGTGTTTGTGGCCACCTCTGAAGGTCACCCTGTGAATAAAGGCCATTCTTTGAGAAACAGTCAATGATTATACAGAACAAATTTAAATGACCTTCGAATAAAGGTCAGCTGTCAATAAAGACA
This sequence comes from Lutraria lutraria, assembly GCA_964023205.1. NCBI lineage: Eukaryota > Metazoa > Mollusca > Bivalvia > Venerida > Mactridae > Lutraria > Lutraria lutraria. The sequence goes on along the minus strand of OZ026839.1, from coordinate 9,924,877 downwards.
ACATAATGTCTTTGTTTACTGGCTTGACTGTATATGATGTTGAGATGGTTTTGATTCAAAGGTTTGAATAAAGTGCAATAAATTATTGTTTGTATTTGAAATAAATCTTCAGTTCTTTACGGCCAGGTGGTCTTTATTCGCAGGATTAATAGTTTATTGAAGTATTTGGTAGTGAATGTGGAAATTTTCTTCTGAAATCTTAAGCAATCTCATAGTCATTGAGCATAAAAATATTCAGATTGATTGGAAAGAAGGCATGAAAAGTCATTTATTCCATGAGACATGATTAATTGCCCTGTTCATTTGTCAATGTATCACAAGGAGATCCTAATTGTGTTTTTAATACATACTTACTTAATGCGGAATGAACAGTCTGTAGATGCTGTTATATTGCTAAGAGCTTCAGATATTTGAACAGACACTGTCTATTCGTATTCTATTAATGAGCTTATGTTGTCAATCAAAGGATGGCTCTCATAAGTAATTTGGGAGATTCTAAAAGACATGCTATGGTTGATTGTTTGGTTCATTGAACTGTTTGAAGAATTTGGTTGCGATGTGCCCCATTCCAGATCCTGAAAATTCCTTTTTTCTCTCTTGATCTATCCATCACACTTGTGTGTAATGGTGTTGATAACGATGATGAATACAAAGATGATAAAAATGATGATAGAGCAGGTGTTCTTGATGTTGATGCTTTTGATGATAACTTCAATGTTGATGATGATGACTGAAAAAATTATAAGAGGTTGTCAGTTCAAACCTTGGGCGAGGCTCACACTCTCCGTGACAAATTTGACTGAAGATATTACATCCTATGTTAAATTGTCCTCCACCTCTAAATTATGTGGGGTAGCTTGGCAGAAGCTTACGCATAGAATGTGGTTAGTACTGGTTAAGGCCTAAATGAAGCCCAGGAAAGCTGGTTAGGATAACTGCCCGCCACGATATGACTAAAATAATGTTGAAAATGGCGTTAAACCCGATAAAACAAACAAACAATAATTATAATGATGATGACTATGATAATCATTACGTTGATGTTGATGACAGTAATAATGTTAATGACTATGATAATATTTATGTTAATTGCAATGTTGATAATAATAATATTTAAGTTCAGAGAAAAATTGATTGATGTGGGGAAATATGACAATGTGAACTATGTACAATATTTAGCCATATAATTATTGAGGTAGATTTTTTTTATCTTGTCTTTTTGTCTGTTTGTCTTCATTTTACCAGTACTCTGGCAAATTCAAATTATATACAAAGCAGAGAGCATCAGAACCAAACCTTAGACACAGAAATTATTAGTATTAGAAAGTATCAGTTTAAGCTGTAAAAACTTTTATCCAGAAACTTAAGGCTTTATGTAAGTTTTTATGTTGTTTTTTGCATAAAATTCATGTAAAATAAAAGTGTTGATACAACCAATACAAAGTTGCCTACAGAGGATCAGAGTCAAGTACTGGTTCTTCCCAGGAATGATGGTTAGATGAACTGTCCTCCTCATATGGCTCTGACTGTTGAAAAGGGTCGTTAATTACTCAAATAAACAAACAAACGCTCGATACAAACCCTCTTAATATTCGGAAGTATCGGTATACGTCACAACTGCCAAATTTTCAAAATTATTTAAAAATTATGAGGAGCAGGGTAGGTATAAGATAAGAAAAACTTTACCTTCTTCTGGTGGTGAATCTATCATGTTTAGCTGAGTTGTGGCCCTTGGAAGTTGTTAAAATGGCTTGGAAGTGCCCACTTAAAATTAGAACAATGTCCTGTTGGCCTGTATTTTGATCTAGTCAGTATGTCATTTTGTTCACTTATCTTTCCAAACTGTCAACTAGATAATTTCTGTCAACTAGATACCTGCACTATCATCATTATTTCCTACGGATGAGTTCGATAGGAAATACGTTGGTAATGATACACTGTTGTAAGTCTAATTGTCTGTGATAAACATATCTCTCGGTAGCATAATGCAATGAAATGATAGTCATTGAAAAAACGACCGGTAGTTGTTGACCATTCCTGTTTGTGGATGTTACCATATTGATTGAAAATTGTCATAGATTTGTAGTGGGGAAAACAATTGTATAAGATTTTTTCTGACTAGTGTAAGTTTTTTAAAAATATGACTGTCACTTTTTCCGAGATGATGAAAATTGTATGCAAAAAAATGGTTGAAGATTGTTTGTGCACGGTATTGTTAATGATAATATACATAGATTATTGCATATGTTAAAGAAATAATATTTGTAGATTATTGCGTATGTTAAAGAACTGTCATTATTGCCCATCATTTTATATTATATTATTTAGTATAAATTGTCACCGTTTCAATATACAGTGGAGCATATAATTATGAAACAGCATATGACAAGCATTTTCTTATACTGTCTGTCACAAAGGTAGTTATTTGCATCGAGTCTGAAGTATGGAGATATAGATTTCTTTATAATTATTGAAACCTTGCGTAAAATCATTTAGTATATATCACTCTCAAGTGTATGGATTAATCTTTTCTGAAATGAATGCCTGTCTGAAATGGGGATTTCTTATCAATAATATGAGGAAATTTTATTTGGTAGACAAACACTTCTTTCCCTGCTATTTTACTTACCAATAATGCATTGCTTTATAAATATGTATTATATATCAAGACATGAAGTTGCCCAATGAAAAAAATCAGTGAAACCGACGATTGATATCAAACACTCAAAAACATTTAATCATATTCCAATTTTATGATTTAACTTGATCTGACAAACAATATTTTTTGTTGACATAATTGGATATGGAATAAACTTGCAATTGATGACTGCTGTAGAATTTCGTTATTTACATATTCATAATGACCAATATCTGAATATATAAGATATATGACTCTGAACAAGAGCCTGTTGTAGACATTCTTGTAATTGCTAAAGTTATTTAGATGTTTATATTCATCTTACTGTCATATTTGGCTCATACATAAAAAAAACACAAAAAAAAACTCATTATATCGAACTCAATTATATAGAAATCCCGCTATTATGGGAACACCCACGGCAGGCATCCGGCGGGCAGTGTCCACAACAATGTCCACTCTCTAATTCAAACAGTTTTATTCAGATCCTCACCAAACTTTATAGACATGTTTGTGGCCATGCGATCTCGGTCAAGTTCGATAACCAGCACAATCGGCCCAGTCACTTCTGAGTTATGCCCCTTGATGCTTTAAAAAATGAATTTTGACGTTTTTTGTGACCTGGCACTCTTGTTGTACCTTGTACCTGGGTGAAATAATGATATGTTCTGTTCTGTTATGTTCTGTTCTGTTATTACATATATATTAAAAAAACACAGATACTTTGAATTCATGGTTTTCGATATTTTTATATATCGAAGCAGATCTTCAGTCCCAAACAAAGATTTTCAACTATAAAGTGATCTATGAACCGATTAGCTGTTGCTAACCAAAAGAAATTTTCGCACCTTTTCCTGGAACAAACAGCTACAATCTAAAATCAATATATAGTTATTGACAGCTTTTTATAAAACTGAGACACAATCACTGAAAACTGATTAGTGTGGTGATACTCACTCCATTATACCTTACAAAAACAGGCTTGTAAATTTGTTCATTTGTGTATTTTATGTATTTTTTAAATGAAAAGCAAAATAAATATATCAAAATATATAAATGCCGTGCTCTTGTTACCATCCTGTACGCCAAATGATTTTTAGGACACACTGACTTTACCTCTAAGAGTATAAACACAGAACAGGTATTGAAATTCTTGTATCGAAGTTTGTTTATATCAAACTATTTTGGAAAGTGCCCTTAATTTTGATATAACGAGTTTCGACTGTATAAGATAGAGAAATATTGAAGAAAATTTCATTTTGTGATGATTCTAAAAAATACAGCCTTGCCATTGGTCAATTCTTTACTTCAACTATGGATCAGCCAATCAGAGGCTCTGATTTTGAGATGGTGATACATGTTATTTATGATGTCAGCTAGAGGTTGAACCTATTTTTTGTATGTATTCAAATACTGCTTAGTTAGATAATTGTAGTATGTCACCTTTCCTGATTTATTGAACATTCATCTTTTGTCTGCAAATGATAACATCACCTGAAAATATTGTATTCGTTTGTCGGAAAATTTATTTTGATATTCTCGATAATTTGAATTTAACAGTCAGAATGATAGACAAGTACACTGTTTGCTGACAGCTGTTGACAAAGGCAAATTTGCATATCATCTGATTTTCTGTGACATGCTGGCATGATCTAATCATTACTTAGCCAATTAATCTATAGAACCATCTTGTACTATTTCGTGATATTCATGTATGTAAAACCTTTGAATAATTCTACGGACAAACCATTCATGCTATGGAAACATTTTATTCAAAATTGGAAGTACTTTAGTTGGAGAAATGCAAATATACCAAAGAATTCCAATCTTCCTGTTCAATATCTAAACATAGAAACGTTTGGTTTGAAACAACTATATTATGTCTGTTGTAGATGTTGAATTCATTTTAGATGACCTTGGGCAATAAAATTAAAGCCACCGGTGAATAGGAAGAACATAAATTTTGCGACTTTAAATTTCAGTAAAGGTGAATTTATGTGTCTGTATCCCTTGTGTTAATTATATTTATTGCACAACTGAGTGAATAGCATACATAATGGGATGTAGGTAATCATGGATGTTACAGCTATAGGGTTAAATTGATGTGTATAGGTTCAATTCTAGAGGGGGTCCAGGGGCATGCCCCCAAGAATTAATTTTGCTCTTGATTTTTCACTTTCATGGAAAAAGGTGTTTACTTCACACGGCTAATACAGGGAGCTACGCCTCTTGGCGATGTCGTCTTTCTTTAATGCAGATTAATTGGTCTGGGAAGATGAAACGCAAACTGTTTTCGACCTGTCTGATCATAAGATGTTGTTTTGCATTGAGTTTCAGCAATACATTAATTTGACTTAGTCTTTTATATATAATTGTTTATTTTCTTGTCTTGGCTAAAAGGAACAGTTCATATAAATCATGTTCAACAGGATGTTTAAATAACAAGCACTCTCGGGTGAGCTGACAAAACCGTAATTTGTTGTCCTTTGTCCAGAATGGACTGGTAACTTGACAAATGATGCGTGCATTTTAGGTGACAAAGGGACTTTTGATGTAATGAATGCATAAAGCTAACTCAATTTGTCTCCAAAAACCTGTCCATCACAGGTGGAACTGTGACCTCCCCTCCCTCAACACTCATTCATTTGTCATCCCATGCTTTACTTGTGCTACATGACCTCCCAAGTCACAGCTATAACTTCTTCATTCTGCTTACATCTGTTGCATGCATATACAGTACAATCTCTGTAGAGCAACACCCTGTGGGAGCTTCAAATATTGGCCGTTGTTCAGAGGTTGTTGCTCTGCAAAGGTTGAATTTATAGTAAATATCAGCTTAGGGAAATTGTGTAGGTGTTGTTATAGAGAGGTTGTTGCTCTACAGAGAGCCGCTCTGGAGAGGTTGTACTGTAGATATATATACCATGAATGAAAAGTAACAAACTGTATGACTCAATGATTTCTTTGATGTTGTTACAGTCAAACCTGTGAACAAAGACCACCTTTGGGGAAGACAAAATGTGGCCTTTATTGACAGGTGGCCTTTATATTTAGAGGTCATTTTGTTCTAAATAATCAATGACAGTTTTGAAAAGAATGGCCTTCATTTACGGGATGGGCTTTGTTTGTAGGTGACCACTAACACAGGTCTGACTGTATTTGTGATGAATTACATGAACACAATGTAAAAGTCAGAGATTTCTGGTTTTGTCAATTACCTAAATGTAGCAAAAAAAACATGCAACATGACATTGCCTCTTCTAACATCTACATAGAAAATTATCCTACTAGATGCGTGCACTAGCTGTCCTCTCCAAAACATCATTTTCTAATTTTCTTGCTTGCCACACAAACATAGGCTGGCTTTGAAAATTGCAATAGCCTTAAATTGATTTTTAGTCATGATGCTTGAAACAATGTTTTCCATAAGCTTTGGATACGTACAGCATACCACTTTATCGTGACATATAACACCCGTATTGTGACTTATTTACTCTATTAAGTCTTCATAGAGACTTAATTACCAACCCGATTTTCTTATATGGATCCATTTTGCTGGCCTTTCATATACAAGATTTGCAATTTATACCAAGACCTCCTATCAAAAGTCTTTGTTGTCCATATTAAAAGACATGTTTAGTGCTTTTTCTAAGGATTAATTAACTGGAATGTCTGCCTCTGAAATGAGGAAGTCAGTTTCAGCTTCAACTAATTTCTGAATATTCTCTATTAAATGCCTCCCAGGGTGTAATATTTTTCAATTTGTTTTAATATTGCACAAATAGCCAATGGCAGCTTCTCCTGCTGTGACGGTGGAGGAAGAAACCTCGGGCATACACTTTAGTAGAACAACCGGCCTTACGTCCGCTTGGGACCAGACAGATTCCTCACATGTCTGGAGTGCGTTTAATTAAAATTCCTAGGACAAAGAATATTTAAGGAGTGTTCCCAAGATATCATCCTAGGAATTGTCCTTCTTAGGGTACGTTTCAACAACAGTATGTCAGTCAAATTTGGACTTAAGACCTACTCTTCTAAAGGAGATAAAAATGACACCGCCAAGTGTTCACATCTGGGAATTCTAACACTTTCATGCTATTTGTCTGCTACACAAACATGAATGTGCAGGAAAAGCAAATATTTAATCATATATACCCCAAAATGCATTAAATTTTGTTTAAGACAAATTGAACAACCCTAGACCGCTCTTAGGGTTAGGGGCGATTTTGCACTTAAGAGCGATCCTAGGAACTTTTATGAAACACACTAATGGAAAAAATTGAATTTTTGACTTAGGAATATTAATGAAACGCATTCCTGGTCCCTAGTTGGATTCAAACTTACTGCGGCAACAATAGCTAGAGATTACTATGGTCAGAAACCATATCAACTCAACAACCAAGGCCCCTTGTCAAGTATACTGTTCCAAAAATATTTCGAATGCCTGGGATATTATTTTTAGGTTTATCATAACGGGTTGATCACTACAAGATGTCATATTTTGTTTCCTCAAATTTGTTTGGAGTTGTTAATTATGTGGGATTCCTTTATTTATGTGTATCGTCAATATCAGTGAGTGTGTACTCAAATGTACCCTTTATTCATAAAGTGTCTTTTATTAACTTCTTGCTGTTACAATAAGTTTTTCTTTAATATTACAATAAATAAAAAAATCTTTTTCTATGTTAGTATCTTTCATTGCTGTTATATTTGTGTGATTTTATTAAACTGTCAAAGTGGAATAATTACAATGTCGCTGAATGCGATTATATTTAGCGTTGTATCACAGTCCCATTCCACATGTTTATATAATTTTACGTAGCAAATCATTAAATACATGATTATATGAACATTTGACAACTAGCTAGTATAACGAAAATTATCGTATAACTTACGAAAGAAATCAAATCTCACTGAAGCTAAAAATAAATGCAAGCATTGTCAGTGAAATTATGCAGCTTTGACAGTTTAATAAAATCGCACAATATCGCTCTTGAATAAGACATCCTGAACTGGGTCCAAAAGTCAAGGGCAACTTACAAAGTATTTTTTTACAACATAGGTGTAATACACAATCCCAATCCTCCAGATCAAAAACAGACAAAATTGAATTGAAAATACTAATGGAAATAAATATTTCACAATGTTTCTGTAAAGTCCATTACAGCCGAATATATCCTGGATTTCATAGTCTTAGGCATCTGCATATGTAATGTAACTATGTGCATAAGACTTGATAGGTTTAATCGTTATGATGTTCTATACATAAAGATATTTTTACTCAGGATTTCCTGTGTCCTTTACTCAGGTATGACCTTTACACAAGTAATTAGAGTAATGTAATCAAAGTGCAAGAATGGTTTTTCATGTCGGAGTCAATCTTAAAAAAATTCTGATATTGTTGCGCACGTTTATGAATTATGCATACAGAATTTTGATACAAGTTAAACAGTGTTTAACTTAATGATTAAGGAACTGTAAAGTTAATGTTACAGTGCCATGATTTGTGTTACATTGCGGTATCTTGTTTTAATTATCTTGTATTGTTCGTACTATCCCAGGATACATTCCTAGGCGCTATAACGCAACAGAACATTAATCCAAAAGAATTCCGTGATGGATTGATTGAGATGTTTTACAATACTTTGATTATTTAGATGGGAAGTTCGTTAATGTTCAGCTCTGTAGGTTTTGAAAATAAATTTGGTCTGTTTTTCATCTAATTCCGACATATTCAATGGATTCAATTGCATTATTTGTTTTCTTGTCTCTCTCATTGTTATGGCCGTGTTTTTTGTTCAGTGTTGTCACTGTCTTTATTGCATTATCTGTTGTTGTTTCTATCTGTTATCTGGTAACAAAATGATTAAAATGGATGTCTTCCTGTTTTGAGAACATGAGGATCGCAAAATTGCTACGCAAAAAATTAATTACTTCAGGCTAAAATGTTGAAGTTTCTGGTGTTACCGCGTGCAGAAGTTAGTCAGTGAAACATTGTTTTATCATTTTATTATGTGTGATACTATGCCTAGAACATCGGGATCCATTCTTAGCCATTCACTCTCCATACATTTACATAATATTTACAAGTCAAATATGTCTATGATGAATAACGTAACGTTGATTCCGTTCTTTACAATATCGCTTCAGTAATTAAATGCCTGTCACTGGTGCATTACATACAAAAAGACAAATGAGGTATACCATAAAATAGTCGTGAAATTATTCTGTCATTCCTCTTCCAATTTTCTGTCACATGTTGCTAGATCTTTGTGAGTAATGTGAAAATGTCACTTTCTTCATGGAGATTTCTAGATAGTATTTCTTTTTCTTTCGGAAGTACCACCGACAGAAAAGTATGTATTTCAGTGTACGACGAAAATATGGACTTATTATACAATACAAAACAAAGTTGACAGAAAAGTTAATGGACTGCATGAAGTTTAGGATCACTTCAATAGTTCTATAGGTCGCATCATTGGCACGGTGCATTATCTGCCCGACGTGCATCACGACCTCCGACGGCGCAACTAGTATGAGAAACATGACGACAATCACGACCAGGGTTATTGTCAGAGTTTGTCCTGGATCTGTTTGACTCTGCTGCTCGTCTGTTCGGAACTTCTGTCGGAACTTGTAAGACTTGTGTATTTTCCGACACAGTAGAATGTTAAATCCTATGAGAAGCAACAATGGAGCGAAGTTTCCTATGATAGCCCACAAAATTCGGTAGAAACTATCGAAAGCCTCAGTGTGTCCTAACAACACTGGATATAATTGATATATAACTTCTGTACCATTGTTACATGTTATCTCTTTCAAATCATACCTCCAAAATACTGGAATATTGAATAATACAGAGAGTATATACACAATCACAATAATAATCTTCGTCTTTTTGATAGTTAGAAAGAATGTCTGTTTAAATGGGTGACAAATGGCGAGATATCGCTCCACTGACATTGTCACTGTCAACCAGGTACTTGTTAAGATAAAAATGTTGATGATTCCTGTGCAGTACATACGATAGTAGAATAGAAATCCTTTTGTAGGGAATATATCCTCACTGGGCAGAAAGGATGTTGGAAAGGCAAATAAACAGAAGCAGAAGTCTGAAAGAGCCAATGCGATGAGGCAAATGTTAGCGGCTTTTTCCAGTCGTTTGAATGATCGAGTTAATTTCCTACGAGTCAGTATAGCAATATTCATCACATTACCGACAATTCCGAATATGCACACGACTGGGAGTACATACCCATAAATAATACGACTGGTTTCCTCCAGTAATCTGCGGTTCCCTGTCATCACTGTAGCATTGTCGGAAACAAGGCAATCCATGATGTAGCCTGAAACGATAAAATGTGGAAAATAAATAAAGTATGTAGTTATTTTTAGGTAACAGTTACTCCTGAAAAGTGTATTTCTGTTCATTTCGGTAAAATAAAAACATGTATTTCTAAATAACTTCCATTGATTGGACATGTATTTTGCATATTGTCTCCCTAAAAAGGAAATGATTACGAAAGACCAGTTCAGATTGTATGATTTAAGCATTACGTTGTATGCAAACAGATTTTATGAATGGCCTTTACAATATTTTATAGCATATTCTATGGGTAGGGTTTATGAGGCCCATAATAGTTATTGCTCACATCAAATTCAAAGAAACATGATAGAAATGCCATGGCAAATAAAAAAAATCAGCACGTTAAAATGGCAGTCTATTTTTTGATATTGATCATGGGTGCTTATTGAGAGAATTAAGGGTACATGATTTCTCACAGCACATGGCCTAGTAAGAACCTCCCATACTTTTAGGATTCTCATTAAGTGCTGATTCTGCTCTTGTTGCTGTATGCATGATGTTAATTTCATTGTTTTCTTGTGTTACTATATATACAGTATAGTGTTTGCATTGAAATCAATTATTCATATCTTAATTATTTCTACCAGGATTTTTACTCGGTGAAGATCTATCACTATGTCGACTTCTTTACTTTACACAGACTATCCAACAGTTCACTCAATCTTATACTGACCGTTTGATAGTTGGTTCAATTTGCAAGAACATTTATAAAGAAATAAAATGCCTGGAAACCAGAAGTTTTTTTCATGGATTGAAGGCAAGAAACATTAAATGCTTCCTTAATCAAAACACCAATCTCCTGGTTCCTGACTTCTGTGTAATATTGTCTCTTATATTAATTGTGCTGTACAGTGACACATCTAGAGTGATGCCTCCCTATTACCTAGTTCAGTCGTCTTTTCCTAACTATGTCCTCTATGAAGACTTTGAGAAAGGGGAAAAAAATCTGCCAGACATTCGGTCTGACAAGCTTGAAAATTCTGTCGGACCCAAAGGAAATCTGTCAGACCAAAAAAGTAACCAAGTATGAATGCCTTTACATCAGGTAAATAAGTCACTGGATAGCCGGTCTGATGAGATAAGTTTCTTTATTGAACCGCTACACAATCTATTGGACAAATCTGTCTGTCCGGCGCCTTACAAAGTCTGCTATGAAGTTTTGGATGGACACCCATAATGTGAATATTATACACTGCTTTCATTTTATTTTTTGCATGCATAACCAACCGCTCTTTATGTGATTAAATAATGACATAAGACCATAATTATGCCCATAGTATAGTGACAAGTAATAATTATCGACATTGAATGGAAAATATAGTCGATTAGGAAAAACAATCTTTAAGGTGATAAAACTTTATGCAAAGGCATAATGACATAGCAGAACTTACACACCTTGATGGGAAATATCACATTGAAATTCTTAAGCCGTTTCTACCCGATATATCAATATATCATCGATATTTAATTTCCAATATGTTGACTGTTATCATCAATAGATCTCAGACTGATTCAATGACAGTTTTATGTTCTGATGATCTTGTTCTTATTAGATATTATGTCAAGGCTGTGGCAACGAACGAATGTGAAAAGCTCTTTTGAGGCTCATATTTGTCGAAATGGATTTGTGTTCATACTGAAAGATGGTTGCGTGACAAAGGTGTTTGTCTCTTATAAATCATTTCGATACACAATGTAAAAAACAATTTCCAAGTCTATTATATATGATAAATGTGTCCAATTCCCTTGTTGGTCATAAATGATTTTGCGATCCGTCAAAGGCTGTTTGTTTGGTCTTGCATAATCGTTAGTCAGGTACTGTTAGGACACTGTTCTCGATGGGACACTTTCTGACCCGCACCATATTTTAATCAGCCTTATTTATTTAGACATATGATATTGATTGTCACTTAAGGATAGAAAGACAATGGCCAATTCCTTACAAAAAAAGAACAGACAATTTGTCTATGTGATTAATGTATTTTTGCTGTAAGATCAAGTAATGCATAGACTGTACAAATTGCTGACCATGCACATTATTGTGAATTATTGTCACAAATATTGTCTCGCCTGGTGTTATGGTGGTAATGCTTTTCTGTAATTCCCCAAGACTGGGAGTAGAATTTATTGACATGTCCATAATGTATTATTCTCAAGGACCAGTCCATATGTGGCCACTGACGCCAGGAAGGTTTACTGTATGTTGTAACCAAGTGTACAGCTGAATGTTCAAGTCTCTTAGAACTTTTTTAACACTATAGTGTTCCTTAGACTTTTTAGATTCTTTTAGAATGGATTCTGCTCATTTATATCAGCTAACACAGGGTTGCATTTGTAGGGAGAAGATATGATTATAAGTCATTCACTGTTGGGCATCTGCTCAGAGTTTCTTTGGTCTTTTCTTTTGTTAATGACTGGAAACAAACATTGCCTTATACACAAATAGCCTTGATTAAGAGATTAATTTTATCCCATGTACATGTAATGGATTTGGTTAACAGGTCTGAAGTAAGGTCCGTAACTCAGACTTGACTGTATTAAGTTTTAGTTGACATTGAATTTGTAACCAAGAAAATTAAACCAACATCTTAGGGATTGAAAGTTATAGAATCGTCAGGATATGCTACCTCTTTAATGCTGAAGTACTCATTATCTCTTTTACTGGTTGCTTTATTGTAACTCATAATTGCTACAAGTAATTTCCCAAAAGGACTTCAAGTTTGTTAAATTTAATTTTACAAACCATAGAGGCGTATGTATATTTGGACATACTTTGAACTGGAAGTTTTGAATCCTTCACAGAGTTTTTCTTTTAATTATCTGAATGCGTGGGAAGATCTTTAAAAGTCAATTAATACTTGAAACATGCATGTCGGTGTCTGAACTCAGCTGATGTGCTTCAGCTTGGGAGAGAAATCATGTGTTAGTTTCAAATAGTCAAAATTACTTTTACATGTTGTCTGTCTGCTTTGACCTTTCGTCTTCTCTACTCAGGCCCTGCCATGGGTTCTGCACTGACTGGTGGTGTTATTGGTCGTAGACTCTTTGAATACACATATTTTAGCTGAACAAGCTAATTTCATACACCAGTCTGTTGAATATCAGGTACAAACATACATTTTGTATAACCTTGACATTTTTTTTGCTCACACACACTTCCTGAATGATATCAACCACAAACATGTTTTCAATATATTAATTTATCTAGGTTAAGGTAAATTAGTTTTCTAGGCAGGGAACCGATCAATTTAAAAAAATGCAAGAATCGTTTTGAATGATTCTAAATTAGGAAGGGAACCGATCGGTTATAAAATGCATGAATTGTTTTGAATGATTTTAACTGTTAACAAACTGCCTGCGTGGTGCCCTAACAATGTTTTATCCTAGGATGTTATGGATTACAATAGGACAGATTGCATTCATAAATCTCGGTAATAAACACCCAACTAGGATGTTTGATTATTTTCTGATTTAATTATCTTGCTGGTTTGTATTGATTAATATGTTTCAATTAATTGGTTCATTCCAGTTTGCTATGAGATGAATGGCTGTGTTCCAGTGTGATAATTATTAATTATAAATGCATTTAGTTTCGTTAAAAATTGGTCTATTGATATAATTAACTACCTGCATATCTCAGCTATATGTGATAGAATTAATATATGTGATATAAAATGTATCTATTATCATTAAAAAGACTGGATTCCAGACTCTTGTTTTTGTTTTTCCAAATTTTGAATCTCTCTTTTGATGGGAACTATAATTTAAAGCAACACCATATTGTATCAATTTTAAGGATTGCTTTGGCATTGCTGCTACAGCACTCATAGGGATCATCAGATAAAATTATCAGATGAAGTTACTAATGTATGCAGAGCTTTCTTTTATTTTACTGGGATTTAGTGGCTTACACCTGGGTAGATCCACTGACCTTCTACCTTCCTCACAATGTCATGTGGAATTATTACTCTGTTGGTATTTGAACACACAGGGGTGAGGGTGATTACTAGGATGATTACTAGGAATATACTTGACTATGGAGGCCCCTTTGAGTATGGAGGCCCCTTCATTTTAATTGTTTAATTAAAACAGAATTTCAACATTTGGATCACAAAGGAAAATGACTTGATTGGAGATAATTGAATGTTTAAATCAGAACAAATAGTTGTGTTTTAAAGGTTACCTGAGTCATCCCAAATTTTAGTCTCAACCCTAATGTTTCTAATCTCAAAACCCAAAGTATGAAAATGTGTTAGGACAAACTGCTCCTCAAAGCACAGTGTGTAAAGAAAAAAATTGGAAAATTGTATACCCAGTCTTCAAAATTAGCAGTTGTCCTATTGTCTGGGACGACCAATTTTCTTTTGGACAACCAAAATTTTGGTTTGGACAATCAAATTTTCGGTTCGGACAATCAAATTTTCATTAACAAATCAAAGCAAATGCAGCTAAAATTTCCGTTTCCGGCAACCACATTTCTTTTCCCAGACTGCATGATACCTACCCTAATTTTTGAAGTCAAGTGAACATGTTTTTTTTCTAGCATAATTGTTGCTAAAGAAACGCAAAAAAAACAGAGGATAACTAGAAAGATACTCTTTATTTCCTAGTGTGACCCTTAATTACAGTGTTTTCCCTGAGACCAATGATAGTGTACCGGTACTGTTAATTTTTCGTCCGATTGTGATATATACAGCGTCTTACAGTTCCAGACAAACGCACAAATGACCTTAAGTATTTTATTTCCTTACAATTAAGTTGATTTGTTGTAAGTCTATTGCCTTGTTTCGCTGTCAGTCTCGACGCAAATGATATATACGTGTATTTCATTTCCTCTAAATGAAGATAATTTTTGGTTCAGTACATCTCATGTATCTGCTACAAAACATCACTGTACCGTAGCTTGTAATGCAAGTAGTCTTTATCTTTAGGTCAGGAATGAAAATTTTCCCCAAAATTTCCCCCCCAATCGGAGCATCTGGTCTGTCAAGAATAAATCATAACTATGAAAAATGATCATATATATATAAGTCTGTAGGATTTTGACGTACAGGAAATTAGGTATGAAATTGAGGCTATCTTTTAAGATTGGTGTGAAATTGTCTTTTCATTAATGATACATTGTTGTATTTCTACTGATATCAATCATTTTTTATTGGAATTTCCACAGCTGGACTATAACAGAAATACCATTGGCAGCCGCTGAACTAGAGCGGGTGGGGGTGGTTGCTGATATATTAGAAGTCCAGACTAATGCCATTCTAGATTTCATGATGATTACTCATCATTACGGATTGCCTGCTTGTATCCAATTCTATAAGTGCAGCCACTTATGATAATGACCCTAGACTTTCCATTTAACTTACAACAATCAATATGGTAGTCATATATATATGGAAAAAAAGTCAGTACCTAAATCTACCTTTTGTGGCAGGAAATGTTCAATCACTGTTAATTTGTATGGTGAACTTATTATGCCACATTCAAAATGCTTACTGATACTATTGATGGATGAAACATTGGATCAAGTGTTCACAAGTTAAAGAAATTAAAGCATGCTGGGCAGCTGTTAAGATTTTTGATAGATTTATCTATTGGTAAGGTGTGAGCTGAGAGTGAGAAACACTGACAGCAGGTCTGACAGTTTTATCTTGACTGTAATTCATGATCATGATTTTTGAAAAAGAACAAATGGACAAATGACCCTGCTCATTGCTGCAGCTCAGAATTATATTTTGAAAAAGTGGGTTTATTGTTAGATGAAAATATATCTTAAAGTGACTAAAATTGTATAAAACAGCTTACTATGAGTTCCTTATTAGTGCATGACTCTATTGTACCTTGTTTGGTATCATTTTGGATATTTTTTATCCTTATGTAAATTTTATTCTAACACAAGGAACAAAGCTGATAAAGACGGATGCCAGACTCCTGTAATTGAATACTTTTTTTTCAGGAAGTGCTTATAGAAATAGATAAGGCAACAAAGTGTGTTAAGTCAAATGGTCTGTCATTTATAATGTAAAAAGGGAACTTATTACCAGCTTGACACAAATTCAGGGTTTTCAGTAAGAACCGAATGCCAATGAATACCATCTGTTAAAACTGCAAAAAAATTGGTTCAAAGTTCAAAATACTTTTAAATTAGGTGGCCCCCAGTTAAATTGGTTACTTTCACAAGAAAATCTGTTGTACTGAATATCAATGAACGTCCTGTCAAATTCATAATATAACTAAATTGTCCACATTTTAGTTCATGAAACACATGCTGGTATCTGTCATGCCTTTAATGAGTAAAGTTTTTCCCTTTGTTTTCAAATTTTAACCTTTGTTTTTGTATTGCCGATGTATTGTCGATGGCAAACAGTATCGCTGACTTGTCATATCAGTTCACAGATTGCTATTTAATTGTAACCACAATTAATTAGGGAGCCGAGCTTAATTAGCTGGGGATGAGAATTTTAATTAGGTGAGGGCCATAATAAAAGGAGGGGCATTTAATTACTAGGGAGAAGCATTTATTATGGGAGGAGTTTTAATTAGGTTAGGGGCAATACTGAGTTTTAATTAGGTTAGGGGCAATACTTATGGGAGGGGCTTTGGTAAGGGGAGGAGTTTTAGTTGGCAGCACTTTGTAAGAACCATGTGATAGGTTTAATGTTTTTTAACGTTCAAAAATTGTTCCTGAAAAATATGATAGCACTTAAAACTACAAATCAATTATATATACATATATTTAATGGAGTCTTGGCCATCCTATTGGGATAAATAATTGAACATGGACCCATAAAGTAAAGCAATAATGTTATTATACCACTTACAGTTGAGCAGCAAAGTTCTGTCCAATTTAAGTTACATGATAGAAGTATATTAGTTTATTAACTCTTTAAATAATGTTCAGTGTGAATTATTTTTTCTGTCTTTGTGTTGATTTTATTTCTTGAGGCTAATTTTAAAACTTTTGTTTAGTTTACATTTAAAATGCATCTGTTTTAATTTATAGCTATCCAGGCATCCTGTAGCAATTTGTGTGGTATTTTAATTCTTGTTTACAATATGTTAAAATAGAACAGCCTTGTGGATTGTGCCAACTATCTTTTCCTTTGAATAATTATAATAATATGATTTTTTTTAATAATAACAAAAAAAATAAGTACTTTTTCTTTGGAAAATGCATTTCTATTGATCATTTCACTGTTTTTTGGCTTTCATTGACTTTTATTATCTTTTGTTCTGTGCATGACAAATTTTTTCAATTCAGGCATTAAAATTATAGAGTAGAAATCTAATACCAACGCATTCATGAACAAGTGATTCTCTAAAAATTGTATGTTTCATCATTTCATTGTTTCCCTGATGTGTGAAATTAAAGTCCTAATAATTAATGCCGACAGAGTGATGGAATATTTCACCAATTTTTAAGAGTTTGTTATTAGCTTTGTTGTTACAATTTTTAAACGCTGTTGGATATTGAAAGAATTTGTATTAATAGAGCGTTTTGTCTAAAAATGAAAACAATGGATGGCTTTTAATAAAGGGTGATGCACTTAACAATGTTTTCCCCCAAAGGAGGGTAGATACATGGAGGGGATACATGAGAAATTAGACAGCAAGACTTTGTCAAGGTACGGGAATTAGATAAATACCTAAGCGGCGCATGTAGCGGGAAATAGACTTTGCCTGTATTTTATAAATCAGTGACAGTGTGAGATATTAGACAGTTACCTATTATCATGTCATGTAATTTTCACCTCATTAATATCTGCACATGGGTGAGAAATTTGACAGCCAATTTTCAGAAATGTCGAATTCCTCTGTATAATGTGCACATGGGGTAATAAAATTAAGGATACAGAAAACAAACACTTTTTTAACATCCCCTATTGTGAAATGATTAAAAAGCAGTTTAGAAAAACTTTAATTTTGTTACATGAAACACCTGTGTTTGTTGATAATTATCTAAGTTAGGTTTTATAGTGTTCATAATACAATTTAGTTCTAAGTGTAACTAACAAAGCATTGATTATTCCTGAATAAAAAACAACAACAACAAAACATCAAATGGAGGAAATGCTTTTATGTGGGTAATTTACTTCCGATGTTTAAACCATGGGGAGTATTAATTATATTCTGAGTAATGGGTTAAATTGATATATCATATTGCCCTTATTAACCCAGTAATAAGCATAACAAATTCAATTTGTGCAAATTTTTGTACAAAGTGCAAATTTTAAGATCTAAGCTCGTCCAAAACTCGGTCATCAGCGTAGAAAGATTTCGGGGGGGGGGGGATTTTTTTTCAAGCTTAGAAGAAATAAATAAAGACTAAGTTGTGTTAATTTCTAACAAGTTTGTCACCAGATTAAGGTGGCTTCCAGATGAGTATATATACAGGTGAGGGGTACTGATCAGTGTACAGAATGATGAGGGTTGTCGCTGAAGGGTACAGATAAGGGGTCCAGATGAGGGGTCGATCCAGCTGAGAACTTCTGCTGTATTTTCTGATATAATTAGAATTTTTTCCTTGACATGTTTTTGTCTGTTAACAATGGTACACAAGTTGCAGCATGCTGACATTTGATCCATTGCATGTGATGTAAAACATGGTTCATTCTCTAATTTTTTACATGGATGCAAAACAACTGTATTCATAGAATTGTATTTATTATGCAATAAAAGGATTGAACTTAATTCAAATTCATCCATTAATACAAAAACTTGAATAAAATTTTAAACCTGCAGTGTGCAACTTAGTCTGACTTTCCCAAAATCATAAACAGGTTATCAAGTGCTTGTAGAATGACTATGTTACCACTGTGCAAATTACAATTACTCCATACAATTTTAGTTAAGATATTTTGAATATAATTTTCTCGAATTTTATCGGATATATATTAAGTTATTTTGTTATTCTTTAATTTTTCAAGATCTTCATTTCTCATGAATTTTTCCTCAGAAATATAGCCAGGGGAATGTTTAACCTGTAGGGGAGTGGTGGCAAGACCTTAGAAAGGGGAAAATCCTCTTGAGGGGCAGTCTAAAAAAGGGAAACAATTAGTTTACAGGCAAAGAGCTATCCTACATGTGCAAATTTAATGATCTTTTATACCCAAAATGTTCACAATCAAATAAAACTGTAATCTAGGTAATTTTTATACACAAAAGTTTACAACCATTGTCTGAACGGGTAGAATGGGTTTATAAGAGATGAACATAGTATTATAGTTTAGCAGTGAAATTGTAGATGTCTGGTTGGCGCTGTTGGTAAAGCCTTTTGAATTGCTCGAGAGCGAAAATTTTATTGCGAGTTCGAACCTCCACGGTTGTCTCTTTTTTCGTTTTATTTTCAACTTTACCTCAGACGTAAATGAATTATCATACACTACGTATAGGTAGATTTGTTATAATGTTTTAGTAGTAAACTGTAAAGAAAAAGAATGCATTGTTGTCCTGTGTAACGCGAAGTGTGTAGTGAACGAGTACTTTAAGTATTAGTACTGTGCACAAGTAGTTCATGCCAACTTATTTAATGGCCAGCTAGCTAAATGTGGCTAAAAATAGATGGACTTTTAATAGCGAACAAATCGTTATTATCAGAAATACGAAGAAATGTCTAAGACTATTCTTCATTATGTTTATTACATATAAAAATATATTTGAAAAAATATGCCAAACGATTAAAATTATAATAGTATAAACACTAGATCTATAATGCGGCCTTAAAAAAGACAAAATTAACAAACTTTTTAAAAGATATACCGTATAGAAAATAATTTCTGAAAAGAACTACAGCGGTTTCATACTGACACTTTCACAACTAATGTATCAACAGACAACATCATTACCAACTGCGCTTCGCCGACAGTTGATGTACTTATCGTTTGTTAACTATATAGTCAGCCTACTTGTCTAATGATAATTTGTACGGTATGACAACGGTTTTACACCATAAAAGTGGACTCGACCACTGCGTCACTTTATTATAAGTTATCCTAACTGAGCAGTACATGGTTTTACTGTTCCTATCAATATGTTTCCAAAATGAGAGGCTGCATTTAATATCCCGCCTTTTTACGTTACGCTTAATATGATAATCATTATGACATAACGTCCGTTATTTAATTATTTTATTGTTATGTGCTGATAAAGGCGGCTGCGCTGTAACGTAAACAAATGAAGAAATAATACTAGTTCGTATATTTTGTGTTTTTTGTTGTATAATCCAAATAAATTTAATATCACAGAAAATTCTAATGTTTTGTAGATTCATAAAATTGGCATATTTTAGGTTTATTAGCCCTGTAATAGCCAGTTTATGAATAATAAGATAGATTACAAGACTCAATTAATAGATATTGGACATTTGTGGATGTTACGTTTATGGATAATCAATAAAACAAGATTGGTAATTTTTTTCGCGGAGAAAATTTGTCTAGATAATTTCATAAGAATGAGTTTGATTGTTTTAAAATCACATTGCAGTTACATTAAAACCTCATTTACAAGCCACTTAATTTTTCAGAACCCCTCACTAGAATATATAACCAATTAATTTTTCAGAACCCCTCACTAGAATATATAACCTATTAATTTTTCAGAACCCCTCACTAGAATATAATTTATTATAACCAATTAATTTTTCAGAACCCCTCACTAGAATAAAAAAACAATTAATTTTTCAGAACTCCTCTCTAGAATAATCATTTATTTTATATAACCACATAATTTTTTAACTGATTTTCTGTATTTTCGTTTTGTATCACAACTTGATAATTCCATTATATGTCGAATCAAATCTCTTTTATGCATTAAATTCACTAGATGCATGTTGAGGCCTTTGTGCATGGATGTAATGACTTGAAAGAAAATAACAACAAGTGTGCTATTCTTAAAATGATAGCCCTGTAATAGGTCAATTTGGGACGATAAACTAGAGTGCAACCAATTTTGTAAATGCATTTGATTATCTCATTTTCTAAGAAGATTTAAGAGGTATCTAAACAAACACATTAAATGCTGCTGTTTGTGCAATAAGGGTGATATAAATTGGTAAGCAGTATAAAAATTAGCGTTCAGACTGTTGTAAAATTCTGCAATTTTGTTTTCAAGATTTAATGTTCTTAGAATGATATTCCATAAATCATTTAATAATTACAACTGCAAACTTGTGGTTGTAATTTCTGTGAAATAAAATATGAAATAAATCTGTTTGGAGTCATTATTGATACATCAAAGTTTGTAATATATTCCATTCCATCATACCATAACCATGGCAGTCCCTGCCACTTTAACTGAGTAAATGTATAATAAGAATTGCTAAGATACCTTTTATTTGCAATAATTTCCGTACTTTTGGCATGAGTGTTAATAACAAATTTGTGAAGTACGTATTTCTGGGTTAAAAAAGATTATAACTGATATAAAAATCCACACATGATCGAATAAACTCAGCAGTCATATTGCTTTCATCCAAAAATGAATCAAGATTTTGCAAACTTCAGCTATCACAGAAACCTCTAGTTATAGCTAGGTCAGACTCTTTAAATAGATACATGTATAAAATATGTTACACACAAAATGTATGTACTTCACTATCAGCATATATAATTTTTTTTCTTTTTAGTCTTAATTTAATTTAAGCATCCAGATAATTTTTTGTTAGATATATAATGATCAGCAATTTTCAATAATGTTCAGTACAACCTCTCTAGAGTGCCCTCTCTCTAGAGCCACAACCTGTCTGTAACAACACCTTCAAAATTTCCCTGAGCTGATATTTACTATAAATTTAACCTCTGTACAGCAACAACCTCTCTGTAACAACATCTTCAAAATTTCCCTGAGCTGATATTTACTATAAATTTAACTTCTGTACAGCAACAACCTCTAAACAACGGCCAATATTTGCAGATCCCACAGGGTGTTGCTCTACAGTGGTTGGACTGTACATACAAATATACACCAGGGAGTTGATGATGATTAACAATGTTCCTGGGTACCAACCTGGCTAACTCTGGTACCTTGCATTTCATAAGCAGTTATTTTTATTGTCTACTTAATGAATCGAGAGTTACACGGGGTGATCAGTGATCCAGTGGTAATGCGCTGGACTTCTGAACAATAGGTCATGGGTTTTAATCTGAGTCCTGGCCCCGAGGTTATAAAACTGGAGATCGGTCTCTGAACTCAAATCTCATATTTTGTCTTTTAATGGTTCTGAGTCAGTCGTGATCAAACAGTAATGATATTATTGATACATTAGTCTGACAGTATAATTGATCGGAATATGTATTTAAACTTAAATCAGCTCTATCTTTTCAACCATAATACTTTGAGAACGAAATTGAGATTTGAGCTTGGAGACCATTCTTAAGTTTTATTACCCTGGGGCCTTAGCTATAGTTACTGAGCTTAACAGTGGCTGGCAAACTAATTCTTAATTTATGCTGATGCAGCAGAACTGAAACTTCGGAAACTGCAATCAGCTAAAATTCTACAGATTTCTTGAGTTAATTTCTCATAGCGATAAAAAAGCTGTGATTATAAGAGTGGAAATCACATAAAGTTTGCAACAAAAGATTTTTATATTACACATAGACAAATATTATGGCAATGCAATAAATTTCATGATAATACAATGAATTACGAAAATTCTGAAAAAATTCTGAAAGTTTTCAAAATGAGCACATTGCTAATATAAGCTAACCTTATGGAAAAAAGCGTTCAAATCAATCTCATAGCCACTGTAAGCTTGTTGAAAGTAGTTATTTAACTACATTTTGTATGATAGATAGGAAAGTTGTCAATGTGAGGACAATTTCCATTAACTGTCAACTTGTAGAAAACTGGAAATAAAGTAGGACAGTGAGAACATTTATAACTTACGGTGTAAAACATAGTGGCAATATTGATGGCTTTTTGTTGGCATTGATATATTCTGAATAATTACTATTGGTAACATATAAAACATGATTGATACCTTTCATGGGTATAACTTATTTCTAAAGACTGTCAGATAAATCAAGTTTTGGGATATATTACTCCAATATTTACATCTTAAGAGTATGTACACATCAATATATCTTCAGTTATGGAGATTCTGTCCTGATAAGTTTTTTTCTTGTGTTTTTCAAGTTAATCATGGACGGTTCTTATAGAATTAATGCTAATTAAGTTAGATGCACTCATAGATACTGAGTTTTCAACTCTTTTTATATTTTTATATGTTTTTGAAAATGAAAAAAATGGAAGTTTAAAATTGTGATTTAAATATAGGTTTGATTTCCATTTTTAGAGACTGAACAATAGTGCACTCGCTTTGCACGCATTAATTTTGATGCAGACCAGAGTAATACATTATTCTACACTGGCCATGTTATTGTTAAACTTGTTCCCATTTCATGTTCCCATTACAATATTATGTAAGTTCAGTTTCCATGTGTACTTTCAGTACTTTGATTTCTGTTATTATCTAGTAATAGTACTTTAACTTCTGTTTTCCTTGTCGTTGTTCAGCAAAAGATTATGTGATTGAGACAGGTTTATAATGTATTGTTAGCGCTGCTTACTAGTAAAAATGTGGTACAAAGCTCTCTTAGATAATTGCAGGATATGCTGCTTAAGCATACTTCAACCACAAGTATGGTGCAACTAATTACCACATGTATGCAGTAACAATACTGCTAGTTATGCAGTAACTGATGTTACTTATAATCTGTAAAATGCTGTAACTGCACAGCAAATATGCTGTAACTGTGCTACAGGTATGCTGTAACTCAGTGACACAAGTATGCTGTAACTCAGTGACACAAGTATGCTGTAACTCAGTGACACAAGTATGCTGTAACTCAGTGACACAAGTATGCTGTAACTCAGTGACACAAGTATGCTGTACCTCAGTGCCACAAGTATGTTGTAACTCAGCGCCACAAGTATGTTGTAACTGTGCTACAAGTATGCTGTAACTGTGCTACAAGTATGCTGTACCTCAGTGACACAAGTATGCTGTAACTCAGTGACACAAGTATGCTGTAACTCAGTGACACAAGTATGCTGTAACTCAGTGACACAAGTATGCTGTACCTCAGTGCCACAAGTATGTTGTAACTCAGCGCCACAAGTATGCTGTAACTGTGCTACAAGTATGCTGTAACTGTGCTACAAGTATGCTGTACCTCAGTGACACAAGTATGTTGTACCTCAGTGCTACAAGTATGCTGTTACTCAGTGCCACAAGTGTGCTGTAACTCAGTGACACAAATATGCTGTACCCCAGTGCTATAAGTATGCTGTAACTCAGTGACACAAGTATGTTGTACCTCAGTGCTACAAGTATGCTGTAACTGTGCTACAAGTATGCTGTAACTCAGTGACACAAGTATGCTGTAACTCAGTGACACAAGTATGCTGTAACTCAGTGACACAAGTATGCTGTACCTCAGTGACACAAGTATGTTGTAACTCAGCGCCACAAGTATGCTGTAACTGTGCTACAAGTATGCTGTAACTGTGCTACAAGTATGCTGTACCTCAGTGACACAAGTATGTTGTACCTCAGTGCTACAAGTATGCTGTTACTCAGTGCCACAAGTGTGCTGTAACTCAGTGACACAAATATGCTGTACCCCAGTGCTATAAGTATGCTGTAACTCAGTGACACAAGTATGCTGTGACTCAGTGACACAAGTATGCTGTAACTGTGTACCAAGTATGCTGAAACTCAGTGCCACAAGTATGCTGTACCTCAGTGCTACAAGTATGATGTAACTCAGTGACACAAGTATGCTGTGACTCAGTGACACAAGTATGCTGTAACTGTGTACCAAGTATGCTGAAACTCAGTGCCACAAGTATGCTGTAACTGTGTACCAAGTATGATGTTACTCAGTGCCACAAGTATGCTGTAATCAGTGCCACAAGTATGCTGTAACTCAGTGCTACAAGTATGCTGTAACTCAGTGACGCAAGTATGTTGTAACTCAGTGCTACAAGTATGCTGTAACTCAGTGACACAAGTATGCTGTAACTCAGTGCTACAAGTATACTGTTACTCAGTGCCACAAGTATGCTGTAACTCAGTAACACAAGTATACTGTACCTCAGTGCTACAAGTATGATGTAACTCAGTTACACAAGTATGCTGTGACTCAGTGACACAAGTATGCTGTAACTGTGTACCAAGTATGCTGAAACTCAGTGCCACAAGTATGCTGTAACTGTGTACCAAGTATAATGTAACTCAGTGCCACAAGTATGCTGTAACTCAGTGCCACAAGTATTCTGTAACTGTGTACCAAGTATGCTGTAACTCAGTGCCACAAGTATGCTGTTACTCATTGCCACAAGTATGCTGTAGCTCAGTGCCACAAGTATGCTGTAGCTCAGTGCCACAAGTATGATGTAGCTCAGTGCCACAAGTATGCTGTTACTCATTGCCACAAGTATGCTGTAGCTCAGTGCCACAAGTATGCTGTAACTCATTGCCACAAGTATGCTGTAGCTCAGTGCCACAAGTATGCTGTAACTCAGTGCCACAAGTATGCTGTAGCTCAGTGCCACAAGTATTCTGTAACTGTGTACCAAGTATGCTGTAACTCAGTGCCACAAGTATGCTGTAACTCAGTGCCACAAGTATACTGTACCTCAGTGCTATAAGTATGCTGTAACTCAGTGCCACAAGTATGCTGTAACTCAGTGCCACAAGTATTCTGTAACTGTGTACCAAGTATGCTGTAACTCATTGCCACAAGTATGCTGTAGCTCAGTGCCACAAGTATGCTGTAACTCAGTGCCACAAGTATGCTGTAGCTCAGTGCCACAAGTATGCTGTAACTCAGTGCCACAAGTATGCTGTAACTCAGTGCCACAAGTATGCTGTAACTCAGTGCCACAAGTATGCTGTAACTCAGTGCCACAAGTATGCTGTAACTGTGTACCAAGTATGCTGTAACTCAGTGCCACAAGTATGCTGTTACTCATTGCCACAAGTATGCTGTAGCTCAGTGCCACAAGTATGCTGTAGCTCAGTGCCACAAGTATGCTGTAGCTCAGTGCCACAAGTATGCTGTAACTCAGTGCCACAAGTATGCTTAACCTCAGTGCCACAAGTATGCTGTAACTCAGTGCCACAAGTATGCTGTAACTCAGTGCCACAAGTATGCTGTAACTCAATGCCACAAGTATGCTGTAACTCAGTGCTACAAGAACAATCACCTACATTCATCAAACTTCATAATTATGTTGGTTCGTCATGACAACTTCTACATGACTTGTGCATTTTCAGGTCAGTAAGTCAAAAGTCAAGTGCTTTAAAAAATTATGGAATTATGGCCATTTGTTTAATTTGTACATATTTAGTGCAATATAATTTTGTTTGCAACTTCTTCTACATTTCTCTAGGGATTTTGACCAAACTTTGATAGAACTATAATTGCCACCAAGTTCCCCAGCACATATTATGCAGGTTTTTTAAAACTATGTACAATTTAATTTTCATTTCACTTTAATTTCCTTTTATTAGTACAAGTACCTAAACTAAATCTAATTAATACAGTAAATTAAATAATTCTATTCTCTCTGTAATCCATTTACTATCAATTCCAAAATCCCCAACCCGCTGAACACTTTTACACTTCAATGTTAATATCTTGGTGTTTTTTTATTCACCTAACCAATACCTTGCTTTTTACTTGAAATTTCTCTACAATGATGTCAGATACATCAAATTTATCTCCTACCAAAAATTGTTTCCTCCATACCTTTCACTCCCCTTTTATATCTCATCTGTTCCTCCTCAATCCCTTTTTAATCGCTTACATTGTCCTCTATCAGTTACTTTTTCTCCCTCATCCTGACCCTCTTTAATACTTCATCCCTGTTTTAGTTCCTCCATTCTATATATTCTCTCCATTCTTTACTTTACCTCTTACACTCCCTCCCTCTTTTAGTTAATCCTCCATCCCTCTTGCTTCTGTACTCCCTCCCTGTTTTAGTTTCTCTATCTTATATATTTTCTCTCTGTCCTAAACTTTCCCCTCTTTTAGTTCCTCCATCCTTATATATATTCTCTCCCTTCTTTACATGCTCCCTCTTGTACTCCATCCTCTTTTAGTTTATATTATCTCCCTTCTTTGTAACTTCCTCCCTCTTGTACTCCCTCCCTCTTTTAGTTCCTCTATCCTATATATTCTCTCCCTTCTTTGTAACTTCCTCCCTCTTGTACTCCCTCCTCCCTCTTTTAGTTCCTCTATCCTATATATTCTCTCCCTTCTTTGTAACTTCCTCCCTCTTGTACTCCCTCCCTCTTTTAGTTCCTCTATCCTATATATTCTCTCCCTTCTTTGTAACTTCCTCCCTCTTGTACTCCCTCCCTCTTTTAGTTCCTCTATCCTATATATTCTCTCCCTTCTTTGTAACTTCCTCCCTCTTGTACTCCCTCCCTCTTTTAGTTCCTCTATCCTATATATTCTCTCCCTTTTTTGTAACTTCCTCCCTCTTGTACTCCCTCCCTCTTTTAGTTCCCCTATCCTATATATTCTCTCCCTTCTTTGTAACTTCCTCCCTCTTGTACTCCCTCCCTCTTTTAGTTCCTCTATCCTATATATTCTCTCCCTTCTTTGTAACTTCCTCCCTCTTGTACTCCCTCCCTCTTTTAGTTCCTCTATCCTATATATGCTCTCCCTTCTTTGTAACTTCCTCCCTCTTGTACTCCCTCCCTCTTTTAGTTCCTCTATCCTATATATTCTCTCCCTTCTTTGTAACTTCCTCCCTCTTGTACTCCCTCCCTCTTTTAGTTCCTCTATCCTATATATTCTCTCCCTTCTTTGTAACTTCCTCCCTCTTGTACTCCCTCCCTCTTTTAGTTCCTCTATCCTATATATTCTCTCCCTTCTTTGTAACTTCCTCCCTCTTGTACTCCCTCCCTCTTTTAGTTCCTCTATCCTATATATTCTCTCCCTTCTTTGTAACTTCCTCCCTCTTGTACTCCCTCCCTCTTTTAGTTCCTCTATCCTATATATGCTCTCCCTTCTTTGTAACTTCCTCCCTCTTGTACTCCCTCCCTCTTTTAGTTCCTCTATCCTATATATTCTCTCCCTTTTTTGTAACTTCCTCCCTCTTGTACTCCCTCCCTCTTTTAGTTCCTCTATCCTATATATTCTCTCTCTGTCCTAAACTTTCTCCCACTTTTACATCCTACCTGCTACCACTCTCTTCCTCTTCGCTTCGATCTTCGACTTTGTAAACTCTCTTCATCACACCCTTCCCTCCCCTCCAGTTCAACCTATCCTGATTAATGCATGTGTGATATTCTAAACAATTGAAGGCAGAACTTATATAACTGTTGTTAAGTTTATTTCGGATTTTGTTGTTTGTTCTTTTTTTCATCCCTTCTTCCTTCTATTCTTTAGCTAGGTTTTTTTCGTTACATTAAGTTATTGGTTTTTAGTTATTCATATCAATAACCAATGGTATTGCTCTGTGAAGAAGTGTTTTGATATAGGTTGGCATATGCAATTTGTTCCAAAACTTGTCATCTACCTGTCAGCATCTATTTACTTATGTATCAACATGGTTGTCGAATATTTGTTGAGTGGTTGAATGAAATAGTGATGAATATGCTGATAAAATTATCAGAATTCCAGAGATATTTTATTTTCTCTTTCATTCAGGGCCAAATGTATAAAGGTCGGATGGAGGTCATTGTTTGTTTTTTTTTGTGTTTTTTTGTAAAAAGATGATGTAAAGTCAACCCTGCAAAAAAAGGCCTCCCTAGGGAAATACATAACATGGGCTTTATTGACCAATGTCCTTTATTCAGAGGTCATTTTGTTCTAAATAATCTGTGGCAGTTTTTGAAAGAAGAGCCCTTATTTGCAGAATCATGATGGCCTTTATTTGGAGGTGGTCACTTAAACACAGGTTTACCTGAACATGCATATTGATTTTATCTTGAAGTCTGATTGCATGACTGCTTACTTGTAACATTCTGTAAACAAAATAACTGTTGTGAACATGTGACTGTCACAGCTGTTTAATGACCTTTAATTAATTAAGACCACATGTTAATAGAGAGTCATATTTTCTATGCAAATGTCAGCAGTAAATAAACTGACCACTTTTCAACTGTCTGAGTCAAAAGCTATATTTTTAAGTCAGTTGTGATATTCTTTTGATATTCATGTTAATTTTCAAATATTCTAGGTAATTTTTAACACACAACTCGTTTTTTTGAAGCTAATTAACTTTGATATTGTAAATATTTCATTTTTCTATAGATAACCCATTGGGTCCAATCAATTTTATGAATGACTGCAAATGTTTGAATAAAGGGAAAGGTAGCAATGCTTTTGACCCTGAGACAGTCACATTTCAACCCCTTACATATGAAAAATTGCCCCCCTCCCCCTGGATTAAGAAATTTGCCTTTATAAATTGTTACAACCCCTGTTACTGTAAACAATGTAAAACATAGCTTTGAGCATGTTGAGGGTTCAATGCAACAGTGTCGTAACTCATATTGAAATAAGAACAAGTTACGACAGTGTTGCGCTGAGCCCTTGTGGTGTATCAAACACTCAGTTAAATAGATACATCAAATAAATGACCTTTTTATGATCTCTGTATAGACAGGCTTTTTGAGCGATAATGACAAACAAAGATTGATTTTAGTCTTTGTTTGAAATCAACTGTAAACTGTATCATTATCGTCCATTTCTTTCCAATTTCAGGGAAATATCCCAATTTTTATGACTGTCTGGGTCAAGTTTATTTTACATACATGCATACAAAATATACTTATTTATCCAATTTTATACCAGGTCATACTTGTAACAGGGCTCAGCTTACTTTTTCAGGCTACTCGTCCTGTTGGACGACAGCTTAGAATTTCTACTCACACTGTGTTAATTTCTACTCATAATTATGAGCGAACGAGTCAGGGTGTGTCAAAGCCCTGTCACTTCTTATAATCTTCCAAAATTAAAATGGTCCCTTTACCAGTATACCCAATAATCCTATTTTAATGGTACCTGAATGCAAAATTGTCTTATTTCAACAGCATAAATTACTTTAATGGCACACTCCAAGTGAAATATTTTGGTTTAATGACATAAAGTGAAATTATTATTTTAATGACATAGTGTGAAATATAATATCTTATTTTAATGACAGAGTGAAATATATTATTTTAATGACATGGAGTGATAATTAATATCTTATTTTAATGACATAGAGTGAAATATATTATTTTAATGACATCATTGATAAATATCTTAGTTTAATGATATAAAGTTGAATATCTAATTTTAATGACATAATGTTAGATATCTTATGTTAATGACAATGATATAAATTAAGTTGAATGTCTTATGTGGCAATTTCTCCACATAATTATGCAGGAAAACCAACATTGTCAAGAATTAAATAAATGTAATCAACAAATTGTTAGATGTTGTTGTTGTTAATTTAAGTGCAGTAAAATAAAGAAATGCAGTCTTAACATCTTTCATTTTATGGTAATATTTCAAACTATTTTGTAATATATATGGTATTAGATACAAAACTAATATTATAAACATTAAATGTATGGTTAAGATATATATTTATGTAACTGAATGAAACATGATTATTATGCATCATATACAAATGTTATTTATATGTTTTGATGCAAACAAAGGCAAGGCAATAGTTAGTTAATAAAAAATATATGAAATTATTGGCACTATAATGAAATTAATACATACCCATTTTTTGGTAATAATCCTTTAACTTGCTAATGCTGAATAATATAGAAAACTTAACATATATTCCATTACATCATTTTTATGAATTCCTAGGTATTATTTCGTTGGTTGCGTATATTAGCTTAATGTATTGTTACATTTCTCTCCAAGATACATATATGTCTGGATTAAGTCTTGGAATTTTTGCCAGGTAATGAATAATAGTCTAATTACCATAAATGTCATCATTCATTAACTATTACGCCGATTTAATGGTAAAATTATCACTATTTTATCCCTGGCATTTATTTACATGTTCAAATATTGTGATTGATACTGTACACTTTACTATATAATTTGGAACACTAAGGAATACCTATATTACGGTTTAACCAACATCTCCCTGCGGCAGAAATTCCTATTCCTGGTGGTAATTATTTACATTTGTTTCTTTCATGTTATATGTTATCCAAAATGTAGAAATGGCGTATCAGTGAGAGAATCAATACTTTACCTGCCTGATGAATCGGAAAATCAATTAATGAAATATTTAATAATCATTCAAGGATTTCAACGAATTTTAAATGATATATATTTCCCATATATTTTCCAATATATAATCTTAAAATTAATTTCTATAATTTTAAAACCTCTTCTATTCATTATAATTTTTTTCATCTTCCTTTATTTGAGAAAAACATCCTATATTCTACTCTCAAAAACTCCTGCTTTGGATAAAAAAGAACTCTTATTTAATTTCTTCATTTGTGTAACAACCTTATAGATGACTGCCCCGAGAATTGCTTTTTATAATTTAGTTGTAGATCGAGTTATGGTTGTTTAATTAGTTAACCGTTTTTCACTCTCTCCATTGAGGAATCCCATCTGTATCATATTATATCTATGGTACAACCATATAAGACTAAATGTATAGGACTGTCTAGTTTGTCCAGTTAGTATGGTGCAAGTTGCCAGGTTTTAAACCCTATAGCCATTCACATGTTGCTCTGAGATAATTTGACTGAAGTTGCATGCTGCATTTGGAGTCAGAAGTTCTCGGCTTAGATTTTTATGGTCTATTATTCAGCTGAGAAAGTTTGTTCCTTACTTGTAGGTGTTAAATGTTCATCAAGTACTATTACATACATTAATAGAAAATCTTAAATCTAAATTAAGAGACAGGAAAAAGTATGAGAAAGCAATCCCATGCAAAGATTTCACCTCATTCATAACACATACTACACAATTATATATCTATCAACCAGCATGCGTCTTGCTAAAGATGCAAACCGGTGCCAACCTGGCTGACAAACTGTCACCCTAACTAAATCCCCACAAAAACATGAACCAGTGCTCTTATGCACCCCTTCCTATTTCTCAAACAAACAAAACTATCAAATAAACAAACAAACAGTATCAAGCTTACAGTTATATTTATGTATATATATACAACTATTTCAAGCTTACAGTTATATTTATGTATATATATACAACTATTTCAAGCTTACAGTTATATTTATGTATATATATACAACTATTTCAAGCTTACAGTTATATTTATGTATATATATACAACTATTTCAAGCTTACAGTTATATTTATGTATATATATACAACTATTTCAAGCTTACAGTTATATTTATGTATATATATACAACTATTTCAAGCTTACAGTTATATTTATGTATATATATACAACTATTTCAAGCTTACAGTTATATTTATGTATATATATACAACTATTTCAAGCTTACAGTTATATTTATGTATATATATACAACTATTTCAAGCTTACAGTTATATTTATGTATATATATACAACTATTTCAAGCTTACAGTTATATTTATGTATATATATACAACTATTTCAAGCTTACAGTTATATTTATGTATATATATACAACTATTTCAAGCTTACAGTTATATTTATGTATATATATACAACTATTTCAAGCTTACAGTTATATTTATGTATATATATACAACTATTTCAAGCTTACAGTTATATTTATGTATATATATACAACTATTTCAAGCTTACAGTTATATTTATGTATATATATACAACTATTTCAAGCTTA
This sequence comes from Lutraria lutraria, assembly GCA_964023205.1. NCBI lineage: Eukaryota > Metazoa > Mollusca > Bivalvia > Venerida > Mactridae > Lutraria > Lutraria lutraria. The sequence goes on along the minus strand of OZ026839.1, from coordinate 9,892,072 downwards.
CAGTTATATTTATGTATATATATACAACTATTTCAAGCTTACAGTTATATTTATGTATATATATACAACTATTTCAAGCTTACAGTTATATTTATGTATATATATACAACTATTTCATCTGATTTTCCTAGTCTAATTTAGTTTTTGTCTAAAACCATATAATTGCATGTCTTTCAAAACATAGAACAATACTGTATTATATAATCAGACTTTCTTATTTGTCTGTTGTTGGAACTTATTTATTACTTACATTGTCAGCATTTTTTGTCGTATATCATTATCGAACGTGTGCTCAGCATTTTGTCTAAATACTGCATCTAGTTAATATTATATGAGGTACTTCGGTCTGTATGATATATATTGGCACATGTTATTTACGTATATGAGATTTATGACAAAACTTTGTGATAAAAATCCATGTCTCCTGTATGTGTCTTTGAGTCTTGATGCTCTAGCACAAATATTGTTATAAAGCACTCATTGAATCCCTGTGTGTTTCCAAATTGAACTCTTTAAGATAATAAGTAATCTAACCATAAACTTCACTCATCTGGGCTTCTGAAGGTGTGTGATTTGTCAGTAATTGTTTTGTGCTTAGTTTATTTACATTAATTAGCAGTATTGTGGTTAAATTCACTGTGTCATATACCCTTGAACAGTCACTCCCTAGCAACCTCAGGGTTCAAACCTGGTACTCCTCAGTTTTAAAGTGCATGATTGCCTTCTTCCTCTGCATTATAATGCATGAACAGGAGATTGGACACATGTGAGTTTGGACGCCAACCAAAAGTAAACAGTTATGATTTATGGTTTCTACTTATTTATCGTAGTAATGCTCTTTTAATGAACAAAATGGAACAATCCATTGTTTCAATGCCTACCAAATGTTTTGGGAAAAAACGGAATTGCGCTAAGAGCCTATTATTAGTGATGTTATTAATTAATGACAACCAACTAATCCTGTTTTCTTGTTATTAAATAGACACAGTGTCTAATCTGAATTTGCCAGGATTAGGGGGGGGGGGGCAAACAATTAAGTCTTGTTGACAAGGGTGTCCTAATTGCATAGTTTTTTCTTGTTTCAAATGTTCAAAGGAATATAGTGATTTTTATGTTCTTGAGATTTTTATGTTCTTGAGATTTTTATGAGGACGCTCCATTGGTAGCATGCTGTTATGAATTTCAAGCCAGGTGAACAATTAGACTTGGGAAATACATAAATAAAAAATTAAATGCCTTACTAACTAAATTAATACTGATCTGTATAATAAAGTGTATGAAAATGTTCTCTTGGCAGTTGAAAAAAAGGTATATACACACATACGTTATCGATGAAGATTTAACATTTCATGGAAATAATATATGGTAAATATAACTAAATGCATTTTTATGCTGTTTGTCTTTTGCATAAAGACATTTCTTATTCATGTATCGCTCATGTGTGGAATAAAATTGATGTAGACTTCTCAATTAAATGTCAATTTGATTAAACTCACGCCAACCCAGGTCATGTCTATGAACTAAAGTATATAGAAATGAACTGAGTGTTTAAGAAGATGCTTTTTACTGTCTGCCTGTCATCAGTGTATTTACAAACCAATCAACTATTACTATCAAACTATTTCCTGCTGTCAAAATTGCAGACATATGACTTATACCCAAATATAATGTTCTAAAGTATAGATATTTCATGCTGTCTAATTTTCGTTGGAAAACAGACACACATACTTTTTTGTTTTTCTACATTTTCATGTGAGGCTAATTGTCCTCTGCTTCTTTCGTTGCCAATGGGTGATAATTATGACCAAGACTTATGTATGTGTAACATCTCAATCATTCGATTGTTATCTCCTCTTTTATTAACTGTTCTTATTGTTTGTTTTTTTATTTAATGATGTAAAACTACACATTGAACTAATGTGTCTGGTTGTATTTGACAGGAAACAAATAATTCTGTTTGGATCTCATATTCGTAGTAACACCATGAATTTATATACATGTGGTGATGACAAGTGACTTGCTTTCCCTGTCAACAAAACATTCCCAAATCAACACTTGATTCTTATTTGCTGTTGACTTACTGTAACTAAGTGTGATGTTTTCATATATGTCAAAAGCATTTTGTCCATATCCTATGTTTCTGATGTAATTTCGAAGTTTGTGAGATAAACTACAAATCAAATATTCCAATATATTACCTTAAGGATTTCATTGTGTTATTTTTAACTTCAGAATTTCTCGTCTATTTGTCTTTCATCATGTTGTTTCAATTACTAGGATCCCTCTCTGGAACCATCTATTTTACTGGATATTTAAGATTAAATGTGAAGTTTCTTTTGTTGATCCTCAATTGGTTCTATTGATGGTTGCCATCAGCAATAGGTTCCATGTACATGAGTGATTTTCATTAAGAATATAGCATTTCTCATGAAAGAATGTGATCCAGTCTAAAATGTATTTTCAAATTGTTAGATTTTTTTATATTGGCCCGCAATTTATTTCGATAATGTTAAGGAGATTCAGTCAGATATTCAAATTGTGAAAAGTAAAGACCACATGTGGCGCACACTCACTGGTGCTGATCGAGTCAAGTGGATGTGTTCCTAACACTGATGTGCTCATGATAATTTCAAATTAAAACAAGTCCAAAGGCTATTTGTTAAATCAGTCTGGTTTTTCTTTAACTCTTCCTGCATGCAAAGTCTTTTTAAAGTTATTGCTCTTGGTTTTACCCCTTGCCTCATCAGGTCCCACCAAATCATGCCTCTACCTTATCTGCATGATCATGTCTTGTAATTTTTTAACCATTATAATTTTTTCCCCAAAAAAATGAAGTTTTGGTGTAAATAGCATATATATATGTATATACATATAATTCCTTTTCTATACCACTATGACTAAAAATTACCCCTGTCCATCAAAACATAGATTTCTGTAAATGCGAAGAGATCAGTAACTGGTGGAAAGACAGAAGATATAATGGGCTTAAGCTCTAAGAAGTCGGATCTAAAAAACTGCCCAAGGCTCATTAGCCAAAGGAATGTCTCATGCATGTGTTGCTGCTTGCATTAATTTTCTGATCCATTCGATTGAATAATTGTTTATGATTTGAATAGAAGCCATAATGATGTTATGGTTTTTCTGTTGTTTAATCTGTCCATAAATCAGATTTAAAATGGCTCATTAGTCAACAGTATATTTGTAAAACAATGTTGATAGTTTTAACCCCCCCCCCACCCCCCCACCCCTCCTCTGAATTGCAAAGGCAGATTTGGTAATAATCTCTGCCAGTCTGCGCATCTAGCTGACTGTGAGACTGATATTACTGTCTAGTACAATTTATTCTAAAACTCTTAAAGGGAATTACTTGAAACTAAAAATGAATTTGATAGTAATTAAATAAAGTCAGGTAAGGAGATGAAGTTCAGAATTCAAGACCCTTTGGCTTTATTTCAAAGAAAAATACTGTCCAGATCATATGTCTAATATATATGAAGCTTAAATTCAAATTAGACAGCATTGAGAAGAAGTGCAGAACAAAATACTTTTGAGTTATTTCCCTTTCTTTAATTTGAAATAAAACTTTGCTCACATTTTTCTGTCCAGTACATGCTTTTATGTTTTCAATGTTCTTCAGCCTCATTTTCTTGTGGCATTTTAATATGTAAACTTTTGTTATGGCAATTTAGATTTTAAGTTAATTGGTTATAGAAGGTATTATGAATTTTAATGTTTCTTTATTTCATCTCCTTTGATGTTTATTTATTGCTGTAGCGTTATATTAATAATAAAATTAATGATATATAGTGCTAAAATTGATTATATAGCATTTTTAAGCAGATTGCTCTTTTTTCCTACTGCAGTTTTCTTCTTGGCCTCCTCATTCACTGGTGTACTTATGTGGAAGGGATTGGCAATGTCTTACATTGTTCTTGTTTCAGGGTTGTAAATATTCTATTTATCCGGATTTTCATCCCGAAAGAGCTATGATTTCTAAGCAAAATAAAGGTTAACCTCTAAAAATCTCAAGAAATGGCAAAGTTATGGTCAATTTAATCCGCTCTGAAGGATTTTCTTTAACACAAACTGGGTTAAATATGGAAACAATGTGGTTAAAAGTCTCTTAATTGTTTGGCAAAAATGGTGGGCCACATAGGATTTTCATTTGGCTCTAATGACACCCCAGTGTTGTTTCATAATCTATGTCCTAACTATGACATGTTTACTTGTGTAGGTTGTTTCGTATGGGTAAAAGTTCCTTTGTCATTGATCTATGTTTAATGTTATTGTATTGACTGCTTAAAGCCCCATTAGCTTTTTGCTATAAGAAAATATATGCAAAAAAAAAACAATTGCTAATATTATCAAAAGTATAATTATTACCGAAGAAACAAGCCCTTTTTTCCTCTAAAAACACTCATTTCGCTATGAATTTCGCTTTTGTAAACTTGAAATATATAGAGCATGTGACGTCACTTCATGCCGTGTGCATGATATGACTGCGGGAAAATATAAATAGTCTTTTTTTCAATGATATTGAAAAAATACGATAGTGGTTTTGGAAACATTTTTTCTTGCTATAAAGTAAGCACGGGAGGAAAACACACCAGATTCCTCTGTTATAGAACAAACAGAAACTATTACGACCAATAAATTTCTATGATTATGGGACTTTAACCTAAGGTCCAAGGTGTTGTTTGATGTGTTATCACAGTAACGCTGCACTGTCAGCTTCAATTAGATGCCTTTTCCTTGCTTAAATTTTTGTGAGATCATGAATACCAGACACAAATGTGCCATTTTTCCAGGTTATATATGTGCTCTGGTCCTCTTAAGTATAAAGTGTCTCAAATGTGTCTTTGTTACAGATATTGTACAGACAATCTGATACCTTTTTATCATATGAATAAAATTGTCCAATCAGCTGAATGTTGATTGCGTGTTTTTTTATGCTAATAGTCTTGTTATGGCCACCCCATCATTTTTCTTTCTAAAATGTCTTCACATGGGAGCCAGACATCTTGATATAAGATCTTAATAATCTTTGATCTAAGTCACCAAATGCTTGATTTCATCAATGGCACTAGACTCTTGTTTTTTATCGAAGACACCAGACGCTTGTTTTTATTAATAGAGGAACTGGACATTTGTGAAAAGAATTAACAAGGCAATGCACACCTATTCTTTGCCCAGACATTGCACAGCCATTCCTGTTTTCGTGTTTCAAAATGTGATATAAAAACGTCAATTTGATTTGTTGGGTCTGGCTTGAAGCACCTCTGGGAAACTCAAATTACGGCGCTTCTGTCTGTATTCATCTATATGACAACTTAATGGTTCCGTTGAAATTTTCTGCAAATTCAGTTTTGGATGTTGGATCAGATGCAATAAACGGTTTTATAGTAGAGATATCATATTAATGCCATCATTTATGGACTTAAGGAATTTGTGTACAATTAAATCACAAAATTTTGGTTGGTTGACACACAAAATGCGTAACCTTGTCTGATACATTTTTTAAATACCGGTAATATCGTTTCCTATAAATGTCCCATGACTTTTTTTGAAAATAAAGGCATCATCTCTCAGCGGTGAATATTTTAATGATCATTGAAAATTCATTCAAATTTTCCAAGAATTATTCAATCAATAATTTAGCTTGACATATTGAAAAGAACTATAAAATGTTACTCTTGGGTATTTTAAAGGGAACATGATTACAGTAATTAAGACTGAAGGTTTGCTTTATATGGAATATATATAATATTAGTCCAAATACCATGTTTTTAGAAACTAACAATTGTTCAGCTTTCCAAAGTCGTCACTGGCTCGGCGTGCATGAATTTTATTTGGACCAAAGTACTACAGTTTTCTACATCCACCATGCACAATCAGGTTGTTGTTGAAAGGAGATTGTTGCTCTAGAGAGGTTAAATTAATTCAGAGGGAAACAATCATGTAGTTGTTGAAAGGAGGTTGTTGCTCTAGAGAGGTTAAATTAATTCAGAGGGAAACAATCATGTTGTTGTTGAAGGGAGGTTGTTGCTCTAGAAAGGTTAAATTAATTCAGAGGGAAACAATCATGTTGTTGTTGAAGGGAGGTTGTTGCTAAAGAGAGGTAAAATTGATACAGAGGGAAACAATCATGTTGTTGTTGAAAGGAGGTTGTTGCTCTAGAGAGGTTAAATTAATTCAGAGGGAAACAATCATGTTGTTGTTGAAGGCAGGTTGTTGCTAAAGAGAGGTAAAATTGATACAGAGGGAAACAATCATGTTGTTGTTGAAGGCAGGTTGTTGCTAAAGAGAGGTAAAATTGATACAGAGGGAAACAATCATGTTGTTGTTGAAAGGAGGTTGTTGCTCTAGAGAGGTTAAATTAATTCAGAGGGAAACAATCATGTTGTTGTTGAAGGGAGGTTGTTGCTAAAGAGAGGTTAATTTAATTCAGATGGAAAAAATCATGTTGTTGTTGAAGGCAGGTTGTTGCTCTAGAGAGGTTAATTTAATTCAGAGGGAAAAAATCATGTTGTTGTTGAAGGCAGGTTGTTGCTCTAGAGAGGTTAAATTAATTCAGAGGGAAACAATCATGTTGTTGTTGAAGGCAGGTTGTTGCTAAAGAGAGGTTAATTTAATTCAGAGGGAAAAAATCATGTTGTTGTTGAAGGCAGGTTGTTGCTCTAGAGAGGTTAAATTAATTCAGAGGGAAACAATCATGTTGTTGTTGAAGGGAGGTTGTTGCTCTAGAGAGGTTAAATTAATTCAGAGGGAAACAATCATGTTGTTGTTGAAGGGAGGTTGTTGCTCTAGAGAGGTTAAATTAATTCAGAGGGAAACAATCATGTTGTTGTTGAAGGCAGGTTGTTGCTAAAGAGAGGTTTGAATTAATTCAGAGGGAAACAATCATGTTGTTGTTGAAGGGAGGTTGTTGCTATAGAGAGGGCTGCTCTAGAGAGGCTGCACTGTAGTTTCCGTTCCAACAGTTGCAGTGCAAGCTAGTCTATGTAAGTTCAATTTCATGAGCACTTTCAGTACTTTGATTATTTAGTGCCCTGTGGTTTCAGACTGGTTTAGCATATTAATTATTTCAATATACAGAGATATTTAAAATTCCATTAAGATGTGAACACCAGTCTGTCTAGTGGGAGACATTTTCAAATTGTTTTCATTCATAATATAACAATTATAAGTTATAAATATATATTTTCTGTTTAAATCATGTGAGTTATTCATATACCAATTGTAATAGATTTCTATTTGAAATTGGTACAGTGTTTTTGTCAAGTAATTGATTAATTAAAAAATTATCAAGTCTATATCATTCATTATAATTTTAGAATTAAACTTACATTTGATTATGGAAGTATGAAATAATTTATAGAATATGTTCTCTTTACAATGCGTTGCCCTATATAAATAATTTCAGTGTAAATGAATTCTACTTATTTTCCATGTAAAATAATCGAATCAGTTATTGTTACAAAACCATTGATTCAGGGCTAAATTAGGTTATTTGTGCCACTTCAAGTGGATTGTAAGATATTCTTTCCTGGGGGACACTAATTAACTTGTAAATTGAAATCAACTTCAGAAGTCCACTTCATTTCCATTTAGTACAGAATAGTGTTGATCTTTTAATAAGAGAAATACATTGAAGTACTATAAGCTTTCTGTAAGATTCAGATGTTCATTAACGATATAATTTATTTAGTTCTCATCTACAGTTATATTACAGTACAATCTCTCCAGAGCGGCCCTCTGTAGAACAACAACCTCTCTATAACAACAACCTCAAAATTTCCCAAAGTTGTTATTTACTGTAAATTTAACCTCTGTAGAGCCACAACCTCTCTATAACAACACATTCAAAATTTCCCAAAGTTGATATTTACTGTAAAATTAACCTCTGTAGAGCAAAACCTCTTAACAACGGTCAATATTTGCAGCTCCCACATGGTGTTACTCTACAGAGGTTGTACTGTACTCAATGTATTTTGCTGAATGTTGGTAGACTGCTGGATATATCATGGAGAGGTCTCAGGTTTGTCAGCGGTGACAACATTCCAGATATTGGAAATTCCGGATTTAGCTGTCCGGAAAGAGCTATGCTTTCTGAGCAAAATAAAAGTTATTTGATAAAGATATCTCAAGAAATGGCAAAGTTAATAATAGTCAATTCAATCTGCTCTGAAGGATAAAAACTGAATTAAATGTTGAAACAATGTGGTTGAAGGCCTCTTTGTTGTCAAAAATTGTCAGCTGTGTATGATTTTCGAGATTTTTATTTGGCTCTTTTGACACACCTGGTTGAAGATTTCATAAGGCACCGCTATTGCAGTCTTAAAGAATACCTTTAGGAAATGGAAAAAGCTGGATTTATCATGGAGAAGTCATGGGGATGTAGATTTCATGAGGCACTCGTTACTGTCTCAAAAGACTTATCTTAAGGAAATGGAAAGAGTCAAGTTTGGCATGTCTTGATAAGAAGTATGAACACAAATTGCAATAAAAGCTTTGAGACATATAAGTTTTCCCCGATTGCTTATAGCTTTGCTATAACTGAACAGTCCTTACTAAAAAATGGACAATGTGCGTATGATTAAGCACAATTTCAAACAAGAGTAACGTGTCTATTGTTTTAACCTTTACATTGAACTGAGAGAAAAAATGCCTTTAAAATTATTACTGGTAACTGAGAATATACCTACCTTAGAAGAATAAGTTGAATCTGCATATAGAATGAACAATAATTATACAAGTCAGTAAAATTTACCTTACAAATTATGGAAAATAGAATAGCTTGTGCTTAAATTCTTTGAAATTAGAAATTTGGGTCTGCACGTACCATTAGAGTGTTTAGAAGCATTATTTATCTGTCAGATGGACACCTTATAATGCATTCTGAGTATCCACAGCAAATTGTTCTGTATCATTACCCTCAGTGATTGAATTGAACGGAAGCTGAGGCAAATAAATCAATTTGATGGTGAAATATTGTTAATGAGAAGTGCTCACTTCCTACAATAATTAATGTTTTCTTACACACAATCATCACTAAGAACTAATAAAAAAACCAACATGTTTTCCATCTGAAAAGCCTTCAGTTATTTAAACTCACTTGCCCTTTCTTGATATTTATACTTCCAGCTGATATATGACTGAAAACTATTTAACGAGGCATAAAACAAGGAAACCTAGAATATCTATTTCTTTATATTTTACAGCTAAATGATAATTCTGGAATTCAACGAGATCAACGTCCGAGCTTTGTTCATCTCTTATTGATTGATGGATATCTTTTATGTCCGTGGCAAGTGTGATATATATGTCCTTGTCACTCTCTATATTTATGTCCGTTTTTGATTGATTAAACCAAATATCTCAACTTCATGTTTCTAAATCAAACAAAATATCCTATCAAACATTGTTATAAATAATTTGCAGTCAAACCTAGCTGTGTTAGCAGCTGCCTCCAAATAAAGGCCAAACTGTGAATAAAGGCCATTCTTTTGAAAATTGTCATTTATTATTTATAACAAAATGACCTCTGAATAAAAGCCACCTGTTAATAAAGGCTATACTTATTTCCTAAGGATGGCCTTTGTTCACAAGTTTGACTGTACTTTAACATCTTGTTTTTAAGATTACATGTCCCTTACTGACCAATACACGATGGTTCACATTTTGAGGTTGCCTCATTTTCAACTTGAAAAATTGTGGAAATTCCCAAATGAGATTATTGCTTAAAAACACTGAAATTTTATGTCATTGGATTTATCAATTTCCTCTAAATAGTGAATCAAATTAACTTCAAAACACTCATTAATTGCAGTTAATGTTGTATTAAGCGTATAGATTTTACAGAAATTCTATCATATTTCACTAATTGGTTTGAAATTGAATTGACACTCTAAGTTACAAACTACTGAGGCTTCAAAGTGATCCTTTGCAATAATTGGTAATCTGATTGAAAAGTCTAAGGCTGTATTGATAAATCTTGTTATTTGCTTAAATTTTCCTATCATGGCTTTCTGTTATTAAATTTAAGTTGATTTTCGGATATCTGAGCTATTCTATTGTTTTATATCTGTATAAATTGCACTCAGTCGTTCTCTGTGTTCTTCTTGAAAAGTGACTTTGGTGCATTATTGATGACATTGCATTTTAAATCTAGAACTGAAAGAATGCGACAGTACACTATACGGCTAATATCAAGGGGACATAACTCTGGTATGAATGGCTCATGTTCAATGTATGTGTATTATAAGTTACAGTGAAAGACATTGTATTTAAAATCTAGGACTGAAAGGCTAAGAACAATGTAAAAATGTTGAATCAAGTTTTCTTTGGATAATTTGATGACAGTACTACCATCAAACCAGCATCTGATTAGGCTGGGGCGAGTATTCAGGTACTCAGGTATAATAAATTAAAAAGTCGAGAACCAGTAATCGTCATTTATGAGATATTCATGGATCGCGATCTTGTTTGTTTACAAAAAGTGTATTCTTTGTTCTTAAAAAATCTTCTTTGAATATAATTATATTGATTCATCAGGGCCTTCTTTGTTTGCTAAAAGGTCTAATGGGATCTTTAAAGAATGGGTCACAGGCTTGAACCAAAACTATTACTAGTTAAAACACATTAATTGAAATGGAGTTTAAATAAATTTATCTCCTAGAACCATGGATTTTGTATTGAATTATGTCATTATTCCTAAAAATAAGATATTTTAGCTGTCTTCATGAGTTATAGATGGATTACATAACAAAAGATTCATGATTGAAATTGCGGATCATAAGTGCTGAATATTTTATCGGATTCCACTTACCCAACAATCCACATGCAGCCTTACATCTGATGTCCTTCAACAGGTCAATAAGTGTTTATTGGAAGAGATCAATTTAATTAAATGGTTGGATGAATTAATTAACTTCAGTTGTGTGAAATCAAGGTGTCTTTATTCATTGGTCGTCGATCAGACCTATATAGGAGAATGAAGCCCTGGAAAGATTTGATTGAGGTTTTTATGGGTCAAGATAGAGGTCGCAATTTTTTAGACCATATGCAGAGAAAGTGAATTATGAATTCATTAATTATTGACAAAATTGATGCCAATAAAAAATGGTGTTACATTCTGAGGTCCATCCATCCATTCATCAACAATTTTTCAACATCAATCTTGGAATCCCAAGAAGATACAGTAACTGCTGATTCATTAATTTTCGTTGGGGATTTAATTTCGTGGGTCGGCTCATCCACGAAATCCAATCCCCACAAATCTAAATTCAGAGATGAGGCTTTTTTCAAAATTCAAAATCTATGAATTTATGTCCCAACCAAATAGCCATTTTAGTAAAAAACACGAAAATTGAGCCCAACGAAAGTAAATGAAAATACAGTATGTAATATGGTGTTTATATAATTGTGTTTGAATACCAGGCCATCTATTATCAAGGTATTAAATACATGTCTTTGAAAATACTCTGGAGGCCAGATTTTACCAGATTTACTTGGAAGATGGTAATATATCTTTCCGTAATCGGATCATGTTTCAAAAATAAAAAACTTAATGGTCAGAAAAGTAGGTCAGTAGGTCAAACCATAATTTTTTTTTAATACTGATTCAGACTACAAAATTACATCATAATTTTTTTTTATATTGTTGGCTCAAACTTACTTAACCCAGGCTTTACATTTTCCTTCTAAATTACCTGAGGCCTTTTCCAGAATTTCTATTTGGCTGTACTTTGTATATTTATACTGGTATAGTAAATTTCTACAAATTATATTGAAACTGACATAAACAAGTTGAAGAAGGAATAGAGATTTGTCAATTATTAAAATCTGGTTGCTTTATTAGTATGACCTTATACTGCTCTACCATAATTCTAAATTATACGATGTATTTGTGGAGCATTATCCCACATAGTCATCAAACTGACCGCACATAGCACCTGCTTAATTCATAATTATACAACGACACACTGTTTATGAAGCATAGCTGACCGTCATTGGCCTAAGTTTCGGCTGCATGATGAAATAAGTTCTTGCATTATCATGTAATTCTTATTCAATGCAATCTTCCAGCGTTGGTATTGTGTGATTTTAATAAACAGTCAAAGCCATATAATTTCACAGTGGATGGATGCATTGCTTTTATTTTTAGCATCAGTGAGATTTGAAAACTTGTATCTTATTACACTGATGATTCATGTTCAATGTATGTTTGTTATAACTTATAAGATTCAATGAAACACTAATTCCTTGCAATAATATAAGCAGATACTCGACAATGGTACGAAGCTAAAAATAAAATGCATTCAGTGACTGGGTAATTAGTTTAATCAAATCGCACCCTGTCAACCTTTTTTTACAATATTGTAATACTACAAAATTAATATAATTATGTTTGAATTAATTTTTATGAATTATCTTAATGATTCTATAATATGAAAACATGAAAATAACAAAATGAAAATGAGCTCTTGTCTTTCCAGGTATAAATTTTTACATGAAATCATGTTAACTAAAACTTATTCATTAAAAATTTCCATCGTTAAGTTGATAATTATCACAAATGTGATCGTTTCACACCATCATGACCATTGTGTCAATGATGATCGCATACAAAGTGGAATGCCTCCAAAAGTGTCATTTCAACTTGCTGCAGGGTTGAATTTAATGTTAACAGGGAATTTTGATCAAGATTATTTAAACAACAGTTGTATAAGATCCTGCCAATGAGTACATGGCTTTGATGGGAGGTTGATTAACCACATATTTTTCTAGTCTATAACAGCAATGAGTGGCTTTTGTTCACATGGTGATCTTCTTTTGTAAAAAAGCCTTTTTATACATTAATTTTGTTGATGAACATTATATAGAGTAACTAGTAGCTCTGGTATTATAGTGTATGAATAAGGATGATATTGAAGGTGATAATGCTGCTGCTGATGATGATGATGATGAATTTATGATGGCAGTGATGATGATGATGATAATGATTTTGATGATGATGAATTTATGATGGTGGTGCTGATGATGATGAATTTGTGATGGTGGTGGTGTTGATGATGATGATTATTATTATGACATTGATAATGATGATTTTATGATGGTTGTGGTGATGAAGATGATAGTGATGATTATTTATGTAGTTGCTAATGATAATAATTGTTTTTGATGGTGGTGGTGGTGATGATGATTATGATGATGATGCAGGTGATTTGAGATTGTAACACAGTTTTATTAGCATTATGATAAATTATGTTTAATAGATTATTTTATCTTGGGAGTGTGTATTTCATAATTGTGTAATTTTTTAAAGTGTTTTTCACTGTTTCTGTGTTGCGCAACAAATTTCATGTTGATAAGATCAAAGAAAATAATAAGATCAAAGAAATGAGATATTGACTAAATAATTGTATATCACAATAATGTGCTAAATTATATCTGATAAATTCATCACCCAACCAATTAAGCGTTTAATTGTTTAATTAGTACGGAAATAATTCATAAATATTTTTGTTATGTATGCCTTATAACATCTGCAGAAATTCCTCTGATCCAAACCCTGAGAAGAAAATTTGAGCTTTTTTGAGAAAAAGTCGTTTAACTGGACATTGTGTACATCAAAAGGCTCATGGTTGTATAGTCAAATATGTTGTAATGTAAAAAATGGTGGAAATATTTAGCTGAAAATATGAAACCCTATGTGCGATAATTAAATCTTTAAGATCATCATTAAAATTAGCCGTCAGGCAAATCGCCTGGATATTTTATAGATATGAGGTTTCTGGTAAAATTAATTCCCAAGTATGCATGCTGAATCTCAGATGCTCCTTTAACAGGAAGGAGAAAAGAGGGATCAGTTAATTGAATTGAAATTAAAAACAAATTCACATAAAATACCCCAATTCTTCATTGCAAGCATAACTCAGTGTTAATTTGTAACACTAATATCATTGCAAATATAGCAATAAACACAAATGTAAAAATCAGTAAATAGGGGCCTGGTCCCTAATGTAATGTTGAGTGGTTATGTCAAAGGTCTCTTAAACCTAAGTGAAATAAGAATCAATAAATAAACTTCTGGGTTCAACTTTTTTTTTAAATAAAATCATTTTTCAACTTTTTATAATCTAGACTGTAAGTAATAGATTATATTTTGAAAGATTGTATTATTATTTATATATATATTTTTTTTAAAAGCAAATTAAATGTGACAATGCTCTGAACTCACCTTTAAATGTTCTGTTTGATGTATTGGTCATATCAGTGACTTACTCCATTTTAAGAATTGGTGTAAAATAATCCCAATTTCAAATGATACATTTCTCTGTCATCAGTTTGTTCCATTCATTTGTGTTTCTTAAACGTTCAGCATGCATTATGACAGAATAGTGAACTTTACTAGTCAAGAAATGAAATATCCCTTCAAAAGTTGAAACACTTTATTAAAGTTTTTCCTAGTTCTTATATTAAATGGTGGAATGTTTCCCTGGAAGAGTGTCAACAGGAGAATATGTGAAAATTTCAGAATATCCCATTACATGCAAACATTGGATAATTCGAATAAATGCAAAGTTTCAGTTTCAAAACAAACTCATTTGAGCAATGGCATTCAGCCATGCAAAATTACGCTAATATTACGTCGGTCCATTACCCATGGCACCTTTATTGGAATTGACCATATTATCTCCCGTGCAACAAAATAAGCCGGCTCTAGGCCACAAATAGCATTATAAGAGAGGCAAATTCAAGTTTCCAATACCTACAGAATCAGTCATATAGAATTATGAGGCACAATAGTCTTGTACACTGTAGTATGAAGTCTTACCGGTATATGTCCTATAAAGTCTTGAAATACAAATTGTCAAATATTTCTTAGTTTTGTTACAGCCGATACATGTATTTTAAAGCCTGACCCGTAAGCCCAATGGTTAGAGTGTTTGTCTACTGATTAAGAGGTTGTAAATTTGAACCCCGGGCGAGGCTGACTGTGACTGTCTGCGACAAATTTGACTGAAGATATTACATCCTATGTTAAATTGTCCTCCACCTCTGAATTATGTGGGGTAGCTTGGCACTGCTCGCCATGATATGACTGAAATAATGTTGAAAATGGCACTAAACTCAATGAAACAAACAAACTTGTATTTTTTATGTCATTGGATTTTTCGGCCACTTTTTACTAGTACCGTAAACTACATATCAGAGAGAAAAATATTAAGAACTGTTAAGGGAAGAAGTAAATTGCTGTGGTCATATTTTGTCATTTATTTGTTTGCAGTGCCCATATCAGCATCAAACCAAACTTAGTCGTAGGATCAGAGGTTATAAAACTTTAGATCTGTCTCCAAGTTCAATTCTCAAATCTCATATCTTGTATGTCTTTTATTGTTTTTAGTTTGGTTAATATGATAGACAATTATGATATTATCAATACTTTAGTCTGTCAGCATAATTGATCTGAATACTGTAGTTTCATTTTATTTTGTTGGGCTCAATTTTCATGGTTTTTACTAAAATGGCTATTTCGTTGGGACATAAATTTGTGGATTTTGTTTTTCAAAAAACAATTCCCTTTCTCTGCATTTTAATTTGTGGTGATTTGATTTCATGGATAAGCTGACCCACGAAATCCTCGAAATTAAATCCCCAACGAAAATTAATGATTCCACAGTGTATGATAATTATGGTATGCAGATATCATGCTAGTAATTTTGTCTGTCTCTGTGATAATAATGGTCTCAAGATTAATTTGTATTCCATTTCCTTTTTTTTTCATATAAATTTAATTTGTTGTTGTTTCCTTGGTTATTTACATTAATTCTATAAAGGACCACTTCCTTTTTTGTGTTATCCTTGTATTTTAATTTTTGTGAAATACAAGCCATGTAGTTTCAATTTTTTACTTCAATATATTTCTATAATATTATTTACCTTTGATAATTTTACAATTTCTGAAATCCACAAAATCAAATCTCCACTAATTTAAATGCAGAGATAAGGCATTTTTTCAAAAATCAAAATCCACAAATTTATAGTAACCCATGAAATAGCCATTTTAGTAAAAACCACAAAAATTAAGCCCAAAGAAAATAAATGAAAATTCAGTGAACAATTAATGTAATTATTTTGTCTGTAAAATTGCTTGGAGTAAAAAATGTAATTACCAAACATGCCCTATTGAAGCTCCTCGCCTTATAAACTCCCCACCCCTTTTTAAAAAAAAAATTGACTCCTCAGGATGCTTTTTCAATCTTTCAAATTATATCATATTACATACAAATGTTACAATACAGTTTAAACAACAGCAACATTTAATATGTTAAAAAACTTTTGATGTATTTTTAATGTTTCAGCATATTACATCTTCTTAAAAATAATTCTCATCAGGTTGGAAAAAAACATCATAAAATCTAGGGCTCAGCGCAACACTGTAGTAACTTGTTCCATTTCAATATGAGTTACGACACTGTTGCATTGAACCCTTGAAATGTGACATCCCATGGGGCATTTATTAGGGATTATCCGTTAAATTGGTGAATTGTGATAAATGTATTCTGTGTTTTAATATTGAAGGGTATTTTTGTTTGGGATCATGTCCTGGAGTTAGAACATTTTTTTGATGATATTATGAGAGATAGGGCAAATATCTTATTGAATTTCTCTGAAGATATTACTTTTTTTCTGAGATCTTTCAAATGGAGAGTGATGAGCCAAACAGCAGGATAAACTGTTGATTATGTTTCTATCTAAAAAGAAATTTGGGGTATTATAGTATTCATTTTGGCTTTAATAAATGCTCTTTTTTTCAACAAAATTTCAGTCGTACACGGCAGCTCACCTCACTTAAGTTGTCATGGACTGTATTCTAACCAGTACTAACTTACCCTTGCAAAGAACTAGTTCAAGTTTCATGTTGCCATGTAAGTCTATTGTGTAAGTTCAGTTTCCGTGATTCTTTACAGTACTTTGATTATGTCTAATATGAAAAGGCCCCTATTAAGCTTACCACAATAAGGTTCTCAAAAAGACCCCACCTATAGAATTATATTAGCTATTTTCTCAAATTTGAAAATCGCTTTAAATGGCTTACTCTAGGGACCTCAGAGAAATTATTTTCATGAATAAGTTTTGGTCTGATATTAGTATAGTCTGCATGCATGCAACTTTCAATAATGCTCACATACTGTTCTAGCCTTAAGGCTCATTCTGTGTTGTAATTTGTCTGATCATAATGCACACGGATTGTTTTTTCCTTACCAATACAGTACAACCTCCCCAGAGCGGCCCTCTGTAGAACAACATCCTCTCTATAACAACCTCCTTAGAGCGGCCCTCTGTGAACAACAACCTCTCTATAACAACACCTTCAATGTTTCCCTTTAGTTGATACTTAAAATAAATTTAACCTCTGTAGAGCGACAAGCTCTAAACAATGGCCAATATTTGCAGCTCCCACAGGATGTTGCTCTACAGAGGTTGTACTGTAGTTGGTATAACACTATGATTAATATTTCATATTTTAATAAATCTATAATATTTTCGAATGTTGTGAATATGTAGTTTTTATAGTATATGTTGTTTTGATGAGTTTCTCTCTCCAGGGTAATGAAAGGTGATTGTTAGTTAACTGTCTGTTTGCAAACTATGCTTTTAAATTAGTTAAATCTTTAATTGTTCCCTTCTAGGTAATTCCAATTATTCTAAGCTTAATAAGTAACGAAACGTTCGCGATTTTCTTAAATCCTCTGGCAGAGAGCTTCTTTCTAATTAATATATTCATTTGATGTACGCCTTTCTTAAAATTCTGCAGAATCTTGCAATTATTGGTCACCTGACCATTTTTGGTGTTTTTATACGGACCGCCCTCTGGAAGAGAAGTCAGTTTTTTGAGTTTCAATGTTTCAGTTTTTTTTAAGTTTAAGTTTTTCAGTAGAGTTTTAGTTTTCAATTCAGTTCTTCAATTATGTTTCGTTGAGTTTTTCGTTTAGACTGTTTGACTGCAATTTAGTATTCACTTAAATTAGATTTTACACAAAACAACTTTGTTGCTTAAGTTATGATTTTCCAAACTCGAACATGGTCGGGTTGATCAAACATAGTAGCAAAATAATAAGTACAGAAACTGCTACATCATGCCATGTTGGAATTTGCAAATTTATCTAAATTAAATCTTAGGTGACCTCATTGAGTTTTAGAATGACTTGACTTTGATTGGAAATCCTGGAATTGAATTAAAGTCTGTATTCTATTACATACGTTTCTACTGTACTCAAACACATGTTTCAAGGAATTCTTTGGAAATTTCACTGGGGCTTCTGATGTCATGGTGATATTGTTTTAGTTGGTAATTAAGGCTGCTTTTCAACCATTATTTCAGTTATTTGACTAATTTCACTAACCATGTTACCTAGACTGTAATCAAATCTGAGTTCTTAAACTTGCCTTAATTTCCACAATGAGCCAGCAACTCATCAACATGTGGTGGAAACCATTGTCATAGCAAGGTATAGGGCCTGCCTCGATCAGGATGCAAACCTTGAGTACTGGGCTACAAAACCAGCTCGATCATTAAACACTGGACCACGGCAGCTGCCCTTTAAGGTTTTAAACTGAGTTGTCAGAGATTAGAATACAGCTTTTATACTTTTGGTCAAATTTAAGTCTCAGAACTAAACCAATGAGATTCCTTATTTTATGCTCAGATTTTTGTGCAGGGGTTTTTATATGCCCGCTAAAAAACAGGATCGTATTATGGGAACACCCCATGGTGGGCGAGTTTGCCGGCGGGTGGGTGGCGTCCACAACAACAGTGTCC
The DNA here is from genome assembly GCA_964023205.1 of Lutraria lutraria. Taxonomy (NCBI): domain Eukaryota; kingdom Metazoa; phylum Mollusca; class Bivalvia; order Venerida; family Mactridae; genus Lutraria; species Lutraria lutraria. Next base: position 9,873,243 of record OZ026839.1, on the reverse strand, counting down.
ATGCACTCTTTAATTCAAACAGTTTTATTCGGATCCTCACCAAACTTGATGGAAATGTTTATGGCCATGAGATCGCAGTCAAGTTTGATAACCAGCCCAATCGACCTAGGCACTTCTGAGTTATGGCCCTTGATGGGCATATTTTGTGACCTGGCACCCTTGTTTAACCTCATGCCCAACCAAGTGCATCATTTTTTGTGACCATTGACTATATTATACCTAGAACTAAAATTTTCATATTTGTCTTTTTTTTAATTTGACTATATTAAGTGAGGTGTGTTTTGTTATGTAACTGTTCAGCTCTCTATTATGATGCAAATAAATTGAAGAATATTAGGTTAATAATGTCAATGCTCGATTATAGAAAACATGCTCGTTATAATGTCATGCTCGATTATGGAGATCACAGAATCACGTCATGTTCAACATAATATCTGAATCTTGATCGTCATTACAATTAATCAGCTTAAAGCATGTTAGTGAGACTGGAGTACGGTCCAAACCTGTATTAGCAGACACCTCCAAATTAAGGCCACCCTTTGATAAAGGCCATTCTTTTAAAAACTATTTTTGATTTTTAGAACAAAATGACCCCCAAAAAAAGGTCACCTGTCAATAAAGGCCACATTATGTCCTTCCCAATGATGGACTTTATTCACAGGGTTGACTGTATTAATTTGGATACTTGACTAATGTTGTATGTACCTGTTCACACTGAGTATATGAGAATATCTAATGCAAAACATATCCAAATAAATGAGCCTCCTTTAATTATTGCCTATATCCCACTCCAAGAAGAAAACATAATTAATTCTTGATTCTCTAAAAAGATTTTAAAATATTTATGGCATTTAAAAACCATTTAAACTAATGATCTTAACAAAGTAACAAATAAAATTGTAAATGTAACGCACCTTGGAGCATTTATTAGAACATATTTGGTAAAAAAAGCTTAGATGTGATATTCATGGTGCATTGAACTGAATTATAGGGACTTCACCAAGTTCACTAGCCAGGGCATTGTTGTGGTTAAAGCTGAGTTTTATCATTCATTGGCAGTTCTGATAATTAGTTGGCATTTTTTTGTGATTACTGCTTTTCCTGTGTGGATCTGGTTTTATTTCCAACAATGCGTGCATCCCCTTGTGATGCTTAAAGTCTTAAATAATTCAATAACAATACTTTTATTGCATTAAGATGTTTTTGCAGTCTTGTATTGTGCAATTTTATAATTACATGGTAGCTGAATGCGATTAATTTTATAGTTCTGTACCACAGTCGGTATAGTTTTTTATTTATTTTACGTATTTATATAATATTACATAGCTTATTGTTAAATACATTTGACAATTAACGGACATTACAAACATTTATCATATAATTTATGAAAGTAATCAAATGTCAAAGAAGCTAGAAATAAATGCATGCATTGACTGTGTGAACTTTTGCAGCTTTGACAGTTAAATAAAATTGCACAATACCGAATGCTGTTGTCTTGTGATTTTCATGAAATATGATATTTTTTCGTAATTTTATGTGTATATAAGGAAATGCAAATCGCAGATAGCCCAATATTTTTGGTTGGATTAACAGTCAGACCATCTTAACATTACTAAGATACATTGTATACATTCTGGTATATTATACTAAGAAGTCGCTGATATATCATATTGAAGTCAAATTTGATTTACTGATAAATCATGGTACCCTTAAATCACGAGAAATTGTCCAGATCATTAGTGTTTGATTTCTTCCAATTTTGAGAATTTCCATCAATGGTAGTATAAAATACCATTTGTCAAATTTTGACTGTTCTGTGTCTTAGTAATTGCTCTCCTAGTGTTACCTCCTTCATTCCCCCCCCCCCCTTCCAAAACCTCTAAAGAAATCAAAGTCCTGAAAGTACTTAATATGAAAACTGAACTTACATAGACTTGAACTGCAACATGGAACTAGTTTAAGGCGGATGTAGAAAAACATAGTACTTTGGTCAAAATAAAATTTATGCACACTGAGTGAATGACGGCTGTAGAAAGCTTAACTATCATTCAGTTTCCAAATAATTAGAAAACTTGTGACTTAAATTGTTAAATTCTGTATTAAATTTTGTTAATTAAAATCATGTTCAAATTGCATCTTAAAATGTCTCTGTAATAGAATTTAGAATTGGATAAAGAATATGTAAAATGTAGCATCCCAAAGGGCATTGAGGCTAGGAATAATGCGGTATTTGTTGATATTCTAGCTTGTCATTAATAAACTAGGAGTAGAAAAAAATTAATTATTCTATTGATAATGTCCCCTGTCAAATAATGTGGAATCATTAATTTTCGTTGGGGATTTAATTTTGTGGATTTCGTGGGTCAGCTCATCCACGAAATCAAATCCCCACGAATTTAAATGCAGATCGAGATACTTAAGGATTAAAATTTATGTCCCCCCGTAATTGCCAATTTAGTAAAAACCACGAAAATTGAGCCCAACAAAAATAAATGAAAACATAGTATGTTACGCATACTAAATGAATAAATCATGAATTGTTCATGAATGTTTCAAGAAAATACATATATTTGTTATGTACCTGTTGATGACCATGAAGTGTTTATGATGACCAAGAAACATGTTTTGCGTATACAAATAATTATAATCAAAATTATACAGTGTACTTTTGCGTTCTTAGTGAAGTGGCAGCAGTGGTATTATCACTTCCGTTACAAAGCTCTAATCTTCAGTTCGTTTTCTTGCATTATCTCTCTTTTAAGAAATCTAGAATATTGTACGAAAATTAAGGAAGATCACTCTCGGGTAATACCAATTGTTCAGTAACAAAATAGTTAGAACATTTTGTGTTCACAATCATGTTTGAGGTTTAATTATGTAAATAATCAAACTTCTGTCTGCTTTTTAGTTGCGAACAAGAGCCTTTTATTATCTTATTATTCTTGGCATAAGGAACTATCTGTTCAGTATCTATAAATAGATACAATACTTTAAACCTCATTATAAATCTATAAATGTCTATGTCTTTTCGGGAAATGAAATTCATTTTGGAGAAATTTGAACATAAAGAAGAAAAGGGACGTCAGTTTGTACGACATCTTTGATAATGCGTAATTAAACAAAATGCAGGATTGTGAAGCACTTTTAATATGTTCATAAATCAATTTAATGATCTAATTCTTGATGATTGATGTCAGGGTCTGATGTAATAATTGCAATCTTACTTCCAGTTTGTAATAAATTTACTGGTCCTATTGAACCATCAGGGACTGGCTGATATTGTGTATTTTATACAGACAAATCTTTGTTAAACAGCCACCTGTGAAAAGAGGCAATGATATGAACCACAGCTTCCTCTTTATAGTCAACCCGAGTTAATATTCCTCTCTAAAATAAACTGATAAATAGAAGCTAAATGTGCATGAGAGTCTAGATATGTTATCTGCTGTATTTGGCCTTTTTGTAAGGCTTGTTGATAAAAAAAAAGATTCTATAACTCAACGGTTATTGTCTTTCATTTTCCTAATTCAGTCACTCTTTGCATCAAACAGATAGATATGGATTTAATTTTTAATTGAGGATGTGCAAACCTTTAAACATGTTAACATGGCCACCCTTGGGAATGACATAATGTGGCCTTTATTGAAAGATGGCCTTTGTTTAGGGTTTATTTTGTTTTATATAATCAATGATGTTTTTTTAAAGTATGGCCTTTTTTCACAGAGTGGCCTTTATTTGGAGGTGACCGCTAACACAGGTTTGACCATATACTGAATGTCCTCTAAGGAATGTACAGCATAGGAGACATTTCATTTGCAGATAACAGTCAAGTCTGTGTAAGTGGCCACCTCTGAATCAAGCTCACACTGTGAATAATGGCCATTATTTTGAATTGATTATTTAGAACAAAATGACCTCCATGTAAAGGTCATGTGTCAATTAAGACCACATTGTGTATTTTTCAAGGCTGGCCTTAAATGTCCACAGGTTTGGCCGTATTTTCAACATTTGATTCATTTTTTTACTCATTCGATAGAATATGAAGGATTATTCTAAAACATCTAATTATATTACAGTGAATGCAGATAATTATTTTTCGAATATAATTAGGTAGTTTTAAACTGATTAGTGGAACCATAGGGAAATTTATTCCTGAAGTTGAGGCGCTATAATATATCAAATCTATATGATGAAGCAATTCTTCCGAATTATTTTTTGACTGTCAAGCAGTTCATCATTGGATGATTAAACTACCTAACTTTTATAACTGTTTTGGCAGGTATTTGATTTTGAACTACATTATCAAAAATAAGACTTCTCTTTTAAAAAAAAGTTGACATCTTTCCGGATCTGATGTTAAAAAGTTAAGAATGTTCAGCCTTTTAAAAAGGAAATACTTGGGGGAAAAGCTTTACTGTTATTTTTTTCTTTTCAGTTTATATCTCCAAATGCAATAATGAAAAATAATTCTCCCAAATCTGCTTAATTATTTCTTCCCTATGCCAACACTTTACTATGAAAATTGGATTTAAATAAATTTTCATTGCATTCTGTTTCTTTGATACATGAATTTTCTCTGTGTTTTATCACAAAATAACCTGCAATAAAAAGCTTTTTTTATATAATTACAATAATAAAAAAATCTGATTTCAACATGTTTTGGCATAAATCTCAGCCAAGGACTTTTTATTCTGTGCAAAGTGCAGGTTAGGATTTACTACTCTCTTGGAAAACCGTTTTTGTTTGTTTTATGCCATAGTCCTATTGTAAATTCTGTCTGGCTACAAGGTGCTCATTAACATGAAAGGGGAATACAATTTGCCATTTACTGCAACAATTTCCTATTTTATTGCATCATAACGTCTTTCAGTCTTGGAAATGTGTGCTCATACCATGACCAAAATGTTCATAGTTCTTTTCTACATGTATAGATCTGTATAGTGTAAACGAAAATTGCCATGCATTATCAAGTTACACATAATAGCATATTATTTCCAACTGTTCAGAGCAAAACATGGAAAAATATATACTTGAATTGTAATTTTATTATTGTATGTATAGAGCTATAACTGATGCTTTTTCTTTAAAAAAGTTCAAAAAAGAAAATAATTATGCTTTCATATCCATTAGATCATTTTCGCTTCAGTTTTATCAGAAACTGTCTCTGTGATTTATTGCACATGCAAATTGTCAGTTTTTATAATTAAGTGTTCTTGAACACCTAATTCAACCCTTTTCGATTCCATTGCTTACTTTGTTAAGGTATGCCAGTGAAATAACACCAGGTTTTTATTGTAGCTGACATAAGCCGAAGCCAATCAAAATTGTGTTAAATGACAACTGTGTAACTTAAGTCCTGTTTTATGTCTCAGATTAATGATTTTCTTGGGCTTCAGTGGAGAAGAAAGATGAAAAAACAAATTCCTTACAAATGCCTCTGGCACAGCATTCAACTGTGTTGCAAAACAACAGACTTGATCTTGACAAAAGACTAATTAGATGCATCAAAATATCATAAAACAATGTTGTTGGAACTCATAAAACATTGCAGTGGCAGTACACTATATAGTAATGGTTGTCAACAAACAATGACACTTTACTATATGCAATTGTATACATTTAGTGAATGAAATAATTACAATAAAAAAAGATGTGCTTATATAATTTCAATGTCAAAACCATGAGGAAACATGGACCAACACTCTGAGCGTACAATGCTTTGAGGGGACTGATCTCAAATGGTGCAATGAGTCTCAAATCGACTATGATCTACTAAGGACCAACAAGAAAAGAAAATAAGAAAATTTGTGATGCACCATATATTGATACAATAATCAGTCAAAGAATTTCAAAGGCATCTAAAAATTCCCCCAGCAATAACTTTACATAATATTTGATAGTTCTGTAAAATGTTTCAGCACTTTTGGGCATTGAAAAGAAATATGTTGCATACTGTGGAATCATTAATTTTCGTGGGGGATTTAATTTCATGGATTTCGTGGGACGTCTCATCCTCAAAATCAAATCCCCACGACTTTTAATGCAGAGATAAGGCATTTCTTTTCAAAAATCATAATCAACGAATTTATGTCCCCACGAAATAGCCATTTTAGTAAAAACCACAAAAATTGAGACCAACTAAAATATATGAAAATACAGTATTATAAAACCATACACTTTCCTCTTTTCAGGATATGAATATGAAATGCTTCCAAGTTTCCCCATTCAGTGCAGGAGATATTGTCTACTACCAGGTAATTTTCATGGTTTATTTCATCTTGTCCGAGTTGCTAAAAATACGACTTACTCACTGGGTTAGCTGTTATGACAATCTATTGTCCAAAACCTTCATAGTATAATTACATTCCTATTCAGAGAAACTGAGGCATAACTATTGATCGAGTAGTCTGTGGTTAGCTCTTGCAAGTCGAGGGCTCAGCGTAACACTGTCGTAACTTGTTCTTATTTCCATATGAGTTACGACACTGTTGCGCTGAACCCTCGAAGTGGTTACATGTAGTAGCTGTGGGCAAAAAAGGGGCCTTTCTCTGTCTCCCATAGATACTGGCAGTTACTAAGGGATCTCCGCATTTTATTGATCCTTCGTGTCATTTAACTACCCAAGAGGTCTTGACTTCACTAATTATTATTGAATTAAAAGTTTCTAGTTTCCAAAAAGTAAAATGTGAATCAGGAATTAGGCCCTACAAGGTATGATCAAATGAAGATTAATTAACATCTTTGTCATTGGATAAACGGGCATAATATTATATACAGTTAATTCGCCATAGTTCGAAATGCCATGGGAACGTCCAAAAATCTTTAACAATTGCACATTTCAAACTTTTGCATCTTTTTGTTTATGAGAAAAAAAGTCAATTTATTCTCAAACTTTTGCATTTTTTGTACCATTGCATTTTGAATTTTCGCTTCAAATCTAAATAGAAGGAAATTCGCTGGGACTGATGAACAATTTCTATCATATTTTTCAAACTACTGCATTTCGAACTATCAAGATTCAACTGTATCCAAAATTTGTTTGACAGATTTTGGACAACTATGATGCTGGAGAAGTCTTGCCATACTCCGATGCGAATGGTCATTGTTTTTCTGTGATGAAGAAACATACGCCGAAGTCAATGATCGTCGTCTACAAGGTCAGTTCTGTGACACCCCCTGACATGAAGGAAGCAGTTCAAGACTTGGTTACAACAAATCTGATTGTTAATATTCCATGGACATCAGCACAACAGGTGAGATATATGAATATCTTGCAGGTCTGCAGTCAAGCACCCACAATTCTTTCTTAGTGCTACCCCTCCCACATTTCTCAAGGGATTTTGACCACAGACCTATTGCACAGACCTGTTGTTTCGGGTTTTGTGATTCGATCATTTTTTTGCGGATTAATGGGCCTTTATTTATATTGTGCACTATGTAATATAATATTATAGAGAAACGCTCTTCTGTGCTTTAAATACACCTGTTATATTTCTCGAGGGATTTTCACCAACCTTTGATGGAACTAGCATCGCCAAGTTCCTCAGCCTATTGTGAGGGTATTTTTATTTGACCATTTTGGGGGGAATTATGGCCCTTTGTTTGTTTTGCTCACTTATATTAAATAAAGAAAGACTCTCTTGGGATTGTGACAGTTCTTTTCACTTGTAAGAATTTATTGGCAATAATTTGTAAGCTAGAGCTTGTATGAGAAGTGATATATGGTCAAAACATCTCTATATCATGATGTTAAACTGTGCATGTCCACAAGTATTTAGAAGTTGAGGATAAATAAAACCTGAATTAAATAGCTCCTCATCCAATTTGTTCCTGAGCACACCCGCAAGTTACATGCCCGATTAGCATTAATCAAATAATTCATTTTTTTTATTTACAAATTTTTATATGAACAGTTGTATATATCAGCTAGTTTTTTTATAATCTTGAAATGTGTCATGCAATATGACTGTTGATAGTCTTTTTATGGTATGTTTAAACTACTCTCCATTAATAAATATGTCAAAATGAGTAGATTTACTTGTAATTTCTGTAAGAATATGTATTTATGTAAATTATAATTGATAACAATTGCTTAAATTCTGTGCATTTGGGGAACTAGAGATCTTAATGATACTTTAAATGATTACTTTTATCTTACTGCTATAATAAATTTTCAAACATTTAACTGTAACACGAAATTCTATGACTATCTTTTGGTCAATTAAAGTGTCCTAAGATCTGCAATTTATGTACGCTTAGATTTGGCATGACTTTAAATTAATGATAGTAGTCATGGATGTTTTGAATGTCTGATTCAGTTTATTGCTTCATCTTACAAATATAATCAAACCTTTGAACTAAGACCACCTTTGGAAAAGACAATATTTTTGCTCTTATTAACAGGTGGCCTTTGTTCGGAGGTTATTTTGTTCAAAATAGTCAATGACGGGTTTTAAAAGGAATGTCTTTATACACATGATGGCCTGTTTTTGGAGGTGTCCATTAAAGGAGGTTTTGCTGTATTTAGATCAGCTTAGTGTACGTGTCAAAGAGTCCTGCAGTTATTCTTAACTTTAATTTATGTGCAAAATAGGATTTTTTATGATATTGAAATTTTATCTTATTCAATAATTTCTCTTTAAAATGATATAGAAAGTTATGTTTTATATACAGTACTTAATTGACATCTGGGTTGTTTTATTGTACAAAATACCAGACTCTGATCTTTATGACAAATATTGGATTGTCATAATTTTTTTGGAAAAAAATGTACATTGTGCCAGTGTACTAGGATTTTGGTTGTATGATCTTTATCTTATACACATCATTTGTTGACTCTTCATTGACATAAATGAAAAGAAGAACTGTAAGATTAAATCAACTTCTCTCATTAAGAAAGTAACTATAGTGAGAGTCTGGAAATTAAATTAACTGTAAGCAACCAATTAGATTGCTATGTCAGTTAGAAATGAACTTAACAGTCAGTAGAGTGCCTGACAGCCAGTAGTGTACTCGGCAGTCAGTAGTGTACCCAACAGTCAGTAACTAGTGTACTCAAAGTCAGTTATTATAGTGTACTCAACAGCCAGTAGTGTACTCAACAGCCAGTTAATTAGTTTACTCGACAGACAGTTAAAGAGCAGTGTATTCAACAGTCAGTTAATGAGTAGCTAGTGTACTCAACAAACAGTTAAAGAGCAGTGTTATTTGACAGTCAGTTAATGAGTAGTGAAGTCTAAAGTCAGTTAATGAGTAGTACCCAACAGTCAGTTTACAGTGAGTAGTGTACTCTAGGTAAGTTAATGAGTAGTTTACTCAACAGACAGTTACAAAATCAGTGTATTCAGCAAACAGGTAAAGAGCAGAGTAGTCTAACGTCAGTTAATGAGTAGTGTACTCAACACAGTTTTTTTTTTTAAAAGAGCAGAGTAGTCTAAAGTCAGTTAATGAGTAGTTTGCTCAACACATTTTGAAAAAAGAGCAGTGTACATGTATTAGTCAGTTAATGAGTAGTTTGCTCAACACAGTTTAAAAAAAGAGCAGTGTACATGCAGGTATTCAGCAGTCAGTTAATGAGTAGTTTGCTCAACAGTCATTAAGATGCTCATCAGGATCTGGAGAACTGTATTCAAATTAAAGACATTTTTTTTTAAAAATCTATACTAATAACAATCATAAATTAACAGTATTTATTCTGTTTTCATACCTCCTGAAAATATAGTGTAATTTGTAGGAATAACTGCTAGATGCTTTATCTTGATGAATAAATATAATATAACCATGTTACCTATCATCATCTTTACTCTGTTATGAATCACATTAAGTGTTATGTATATTTCAAAGATTAATCCTGAGTAATCCCTCATCAAATATGAAGTCAATTAAATGATGATACTTGGACGTCTAGATAATATGTTAATTGTTTCATGTGAGCTTTTATTGAAATCTGGTTCTTGAAATGCTTAATTCAGTTTATTTTGTGGCTGCCATTATTGTCTTGAAGAAATGAATGTATCCACTTAAGTTGAGATAGATAAACCAAATGAACTGCATGTATGATTACTAGTCTTAAAATAATTATTAATTTTATATTTCCAAACTTGATTCACTGTTTAAAAAATAATATTTTTTATGTATATTTAAATACCAATCATCCAAAAGTAATACCCAGATTTATTGGTTTCTTCTCAGTTTTGCCATTAATAGTTTTATTATACAGTGCAACCTCTTCAAAGCAACACCCTTTGGGAGAAGTAGAATTATGTTGTTGTTGAGAGGCTGTTGCTCTAAAGAAGTTAAATTGATATTTAAATGGTACAGTAGGAAAAAATCATGCTGTTGTTGATGTTGAAGGGAGGTTGTTGCTCAAGAGAGGGTCACTCTGGAGAGGTTGTACCGTATATTAAACATGGCATGATCAACCAGAGTAATTTTGTAATTTTCCAGCTGAAGATGAAGGAAAACGCTACATAGGTTGGACCTTCCTAGCTAAGCTGGCTGGATGGTTCCCTCATTTGTCCACATTTCCAAATTTGCATTCATACCCACAGCAGTGAGGGGCTAGTGATTACATGACAGAGACTGTAACTGCTCAAACATAGAGGCCATTGATCCTGCTTGATTCCTGTTGCTATGGAAGGATGCAGCTTGATTCCTGTTGCTATGGGGGAGGCACCTTGATTCCTGTTGCTATGGGGGTGCAGCTTGATTCCCATTAATTATGGAGGGGTTAGCATTTGTTTCCCATTAGTATGGAGGGATTAGCATCTTGATTCTCATTATAGAGGGGGTAGCATCTTGATTCTCATTATAGAGGGGGTAGCATCTATATTCTCATTATAGAGGGGGTAGCATCTTGATTCTCATTATGGAGGGGGTAGCATCTTGATTCTCATTATAGAGGGTGATAGCATCTTGATTCTCATTATAGAGGGGGTAGCATCTTGATTCTCATTATAGAGGGGGTAGCATCTTGATTCTCATTATAGAGGGTGATAGCATCTTGATTCTCATTATAGAGGGTGATAGCATCTTGATTCTCATTATAGAGGGTGTAGCATCTTGATTCTCATTATAGAGGGTGATAGCATCTTGATTCTCATTATAGAGGGGGTAGCATCTTGATTCTTATTATAGAGGGTGATAGCATCTTGATTCTCATTATAGAGGGTGATAGCATCTTGATTCTCATTATAGAGAGGGTAGCATCTTGATTCTCATTATAGAGGGTGATAGCATCTTGATTCTCATTATAGAGGGGGTAGCATCTTGATTCTCATTATAGAGGGGGTAGCATCTTGATTCTCATTATAGAGGGTGATAGCATCTTGATTCTCATTATAGAGGGTGATAGCATCTTGATTCTCATTATAGAGGGTGTAGCATCTTGATTCTCATTATAGAGGGTGATAGCATCTTGATTCTCATTATAGAGGGGGTAGCATCTTGATTCTTATTATAGAGGGTGATAGCATCTTGATTCTCATTATAGAGGGTGATAGCATCTTGATTCTCATTATAGAGAGGGTAGCATCTTGATTCTCATTATAGAGGGTGATAGCATCTTGATTCTCATTATAGAGGGGGTAGCATCTTGATTCTCATTATAGAGGGGGTAGCATCTTGATTCTCATTATAGAGGGTGATAGCATCTTGATTCTCATTATAGAGGGTGATAGCATCTTGATTCTCATTATAGAGGGGGTAGCATCTTGATTCTCATTATAGAGGGTGATAGCATCTTGATTCTCATTATAGAGGGTGATAGCATCTTGATTCTCATTATAGAGGGGGTAGCATCTTGATTCTCATTATAGAGAGGGTAGCATCTTGATTCTCATTATAGAGGGGGAAGCATCTTGATTCTCATTATAGAGGGTGATAGCATCTTGATTCTTATTATAGAGGGTGATAGCATCTTGATTCTCATTAAAGAGGGTGTAGCATCTTGATTCTCATTATAGAGGGTGATAGCATCTTGATTCTCATTATAGAGGGGGTAGCATCTTGATTCTCATTATAGAGGGGGTAGCATCTTGATTCTCATTATAGAGGGGGTAGCATCTTGATTCTCATTATAGAGAGGGTAGCATTTTGATCCACATTATAGAGGGGGTAGCATCTTGATTCTCATTATAGAGAGGGTAACATTTTGATCCACATTATAGAGGGGGTAGCATCTTGATTCTCATTATAGAGGGGGTAGCATCTTGATTCTCATTATAGAGGGGGTAGCATCTTGATCCACATTATAGAGGGGGTAGCATCTTGATTCTCATTATAGAGGGTGTAGCATCTTGATTCTCATTATAGAGGGGGTAGCATCTTGATCCACATTATAGAGGGGGTAGCATCTTGATTCTCATTATAGAGGGTGTAGCATATTGATTCTCATTATAGAGGGGGTAGCATCTTGATTCTCATTATAGAGGGTGTAGCATATTGATTCTCATTATAGAGGGGGTAGCATCTTGATTCTCATTATAGAGGGTGTAGCATCTTGATTCTCATTATAGAGGGGGTAGCATCTTGATTCTCATTATAGAGGGGGTAGCATCTTGATTCTCATTATAGAGGGTGTAGCATCTTGATTCTCATTATAGAGGGGGTAGCATCTTGATTCTCATTATAGAGGGGGTAGCATCTTGATTCTCATTATAGAGGGTGTAGCATCTTGATTCTCATTATAGAGGGGGTAGCATCTTGATTCTCATTATAGAGAGGGTAACATTTTGATCCACATTATAGAGGGGGTAGCATCTTGATTCTCGTTATAGAGGGGGTAGCATCTTGATTCTCATTATAGAGGGGGTAGCATTTTGATCCACATTATAGAGGGGGTAGCATCTTGATTCTCTCATAGTAGAGGGGTTTCCTTGTGTATCGCTCCAACAAATCTAAGAACATTGAATTGTCTTGAAATTATGTGATGAGAAATTAATAGTATTCGGACTGTTAAGTTTCTAGCACAGACAAAACCATACCTCCCTATGTGTCTCATGTGACATGTTGATTATGACTTATGGCCAAATATTTCTTCAGTTTTCCCCAGTTGAAGGGAACTCTAAGCTATGTGTCTACCTCATTTTGTGTGTCTAGCACATTTTTTTCTGTATATTTTGGAATTAAGATCTAAAGTACATATTTCTGGATGTTGTTTTGAAGACATAAATCATTTAAGAAGGAATAATGTTTGTAATTTATAATTTATTCAAGGTCTGATTTTTTAGGAGGGGGGGGGTAATACTGTTTTTAGCTCACATGGTACAAAGTGACAAAGTGAGCTATTCGGATCACTCTCCGTCCGGCGTCGTGCAGTGTGCGTCGTGCGTCGTCAAACTTTTTGTTGTGACCACACTAGGGGCCACATTTTTGGCTCAATTTTAGCAAAACTGGGTCAGAACGTTAATATCAACAAAATCTCGGACGAGTTTGATATTGGGCCATTTGGGGTCAAAAACTAGGTCACCAGGGCCAAATAAGGGAAAACCTTGTGAACACTTTAGAAATCACTGTTTTGATTTTATCTTCATGAAACTTTGTCAGAATGTTTATTTTAATAATATGTAGGTCAAGTTTGATAATGGGTCATTTCTGTAGTAAAATTAGGTCACTAGGGCAAATTGCTGGAAAACCTTGTGAACACTCTATAAGTCACTGTTTTGATTGGATGATCATGAAACCTTGTCAGAATGTTTGTCTTCATAATATCTTGGACGAGTTAGAACATGGGTCATCTTGGGTCAAAAACTAGGTCGCTAGGTCAAATCTTATGAAAAACCATGTTAACACTGTAGATTTCACAGTTATTATTGGATCTTCACCAAACTTTGTCAAATCGTTTGTTTTAATGATATAACGGTCAAGTATAAATATGGGTCATCTGGGGTCAATAACTAGGTCACCAGGTCAAATCTTAGGAAAACTTTGTTAACACTGTAGATGTCACAGTTTTAGTTGGATCTTCACCAAACCTTGTCAAAATGTTTGCCTCAATGATATGTGGGTCAAGGATGAACATGGGTCAGCCGGGTTCAAAAACTGGGTCACAAGGTCAAATCTTAGGTAAAAATCTTGTAAAAGCTCTAAATGTCATGGTTTTGATTAGATCTTGGCCAAACCTTGTCAGATTGTTTGTTTCAATGATATTAAGGACAAGTTAAAAAAAAACAGGTCACAAGGTCAAATCTTAGGAAAACCTTATTAACACTGTAGATGTCAAATTTTGATTGTATCTTCACCAAACCTAGTCACCCTCATGAAACAGAATGTCTGAAGTTTGTCTGAATTGAGCTGAATGAATGCTGAATATAGTCTTACAGAAATATTGATGACTGAATTATTGCTGAACGACAATATCAATCATCTGAATACTGTCTGAATGAAAGCTGAACAGTGCTGACAAAGTTCAGACTGGTTTCAGTCTAGGCATAGGTCTGAAGAAATACTGAAAAAAGTCTGACAGGTTCAGCCTCAAGGTTCAGTCTTTTTTCAGCTTCAACAAATGTCTGAAGAATTACTGAAAAAAGTCTGACAGGTTCAGCCTCAAGGTTCAGTCTTTTTTCAGCTTCAACAAATGTCTGAAGAATTACTGAAAAAAGTCTGACTGGTTCAGCCTCAAGGTTCAGTCTTTTTTCAGCTTCAACAAATGTCTGAAGAATTACTGAAAAAAGTCTGACTGGTTCAGACTCAAGGTTCAGTCTTTTTTCAGCTTCAGCAAATGTCTGAAGAAATACTGAAAAAAGTCTGTATGCATCACTGTATACTATATACATGTATGTATACATGCTCAGACCCAAAGATGGTTACATCAATTTAAGATTGCACAAGTATAATAAAATTATATTGATGTAATTTTAAAATTTCAAGAATTACAGTTTCTGTTTTTTTAAAAAGGCTGAAATATTCAGACTTTTGATGACGTCACAGGTCACATGGTGTAATTCAAAATGGCTGACAGTTAAGAAATAGCCAAATGAAGTGTGGCTTTAATGAAAATAGAAACACTGCTATTACATGATGCTTATGAACTAGTAAGTGTACTGGTAATTAGGTTCATGTATAAATTCATGATTTACAACTGAAAACCAAACAAATTAATATGAGATACATATTTAATAGATGGTTATGACAGAATTAAGTGGGTGGGGTATGATGGAACACCACAATGTATCTTCTGGAAGTATCATGCACATGCATTTGAATTTTTATAAATCATATTTTTTCAAGCTTTTTATTGAAATATTTGAATTTATCTGTATATATTCACCAGGATAAAAGTCATATCTCATTATTTTAAAACAGTGAAACATTGAAATTTGAAAAACCTTGACCATTTATTATGACCCTCTGTTTTTTCCCATTACAGAGGCTGCACTTGCCTTTGTTGCAGTTAAATATATACAATTATATGAATAATCCCCATCATATAATGTGAGCAAAGCTTCTTATATAGGTTTCCAAGTATTATAGAATGATTCATGGAGGGGCAGACTTGACATGTCTGAAACTCTTCTGAATATTTCTCTGAATAAAGTCTGAGTGATCTAGCTCTCTGAACAGTATCTGAATACTGTTTCTGAATATTGTCTGAAAACATTGTCTGAGCAGTATCTGAATACTTTTTCTGAATTCTGTCTGAAAAAAATTGTCTGAATCGTACTTCTGAATTAAGTCTGATCTGTCTGAATTATGTCTGAATTGTTCCATAATAAGCCAATTTTCAGCATCTCAGCCATTATTCAGACAAAAAAGTCTGAATCTTAAAGTCTGAATTTTAACTGAACAGTGTTGTCAGACAAGATTCAGAAATACATACAGGGCTGAATTTTTCTGATTTTGTGTCTAAGACATGATTCAGCATTTGTATTTTCAGAGTATCAGTACACATTCAGCAATTGTCCAGACCGTATTCAGACAATTTTCAGTAAAAATTCAGACTGATTCAGATCAAATTCAGACCACACTTTTCATGAGGGCTGAGGCTGTTTGTCTTAATGATATGTAAGACAAATTCGAACATAGGTCGTCTGGGGTCAAAAACTAGGTCACTGGTTCAAAACAATGTTTTAATGAGTGAACAGTGATTGTCATGTGAGCGATATAGGGCCATCTTGGCCCTCTTGTTATGCTTCCCGTTTATCGATAGATCAGGAGCATATTATTTTTAGCCTCTTTATCTGTTTGTGTGAACCAAACTTATAAAATCAAAACGCTATTACCGATTTTAATCAAGCTACATTTTTATGATATTGATTCCTCATGACAACCTCTACAGGTCAGTTGTTGAAAGGTCAAGGTCACTTTGTGGGGGCATTGTGTTTGAACAATATTTCAGTTATGTACATGTACATGCAGTGACCAGTTCATGTAACCAGATTTTTTGGACTGTATTCTAGTCCATATCAACTTATCTTTCCACAATTAGGAGCCCCACCTTTTCATATGGTAGAAAATCTACATTTTTGTTAAATATTCATGGAAAAGTATGACCTGTCATGACCTGGATTTCAGTCCAGTGCACTATTCGATTGACCCACAGCTGTGGCTTCAATAATTGTCAAAACCAAAATAAATCCATTTATCATCTATAGTCATGTTTGAGAAAATATTTTTGAACTTTAATTTTTTAGCTCACCTGCCATAGTCCTTCTTGAATTAGTTTGTTTACACTAGCACCCACAGCTCTTAACCAATCGCGATCAACCATGCTCACAATGTATATGGCCACAATGTCTTGGCTAAGTTCAATTATGGGCAAAATCGGACAATAACTTCAAGAGTTATGGGCCCTTGACTTAGAAAATATGCTATATTTTAGCTTTTTCTTCATTTATTCACCGATCCTGATCATATTTACAATGAATGTGTATGACCATACGGTCTTTGACAAGTTTAGTTATGGGTGGAATCGAACCACGACTTAAAGAGTTATGGGCCCTTGGATTAGAAAATTTGCTAGTGTTTGCTTGTTTAACAGTATTATACCTTCATTGTTGGTTTTGATCTCAAGATTTATGTAAAAATGGGTTATACAAGATGAAAACTATATTATCTGGTCATTAGATATTATAGTGCGTTTGTTCTCAGGTGAGCAATCTAGGTCCATCTTGACCCTCTTGTTTCTAATCATCACAGAATTTCAGTGCATCTGCCAAGCACTGTTGTTCTCCTTAACTGTCAAGATATCCAAAGTTTTCAGCTCAGTATGCTGGTATGTTTAAAAATTCTGATTGGCTGTTTCTGATTTCAGATTCAAATTTACTATGGCATGGCTGCATTTTCAAATCACTTGCTTTGAATGAGCTAACAGATCATCCGCTGTGGTCGAGTGGTTAAGGTCGCTGACTTCAAATCACTGTAACCTCTCACTGATAGAGGGTTGTAGGTTTGAACCCAGCTACCAACCATGTCTCTTTATGTGGAAAGTAGGCTGTTGCTTACGATGGATGGGAGTCTTAAATAAGTACCGATTTTTCCTAGGAACGATGATTCGGTGAACTGTCCACCTCATATGACTCTGACTGTTCAGCAGGGGCATCAAATCTAATGAAACAAACAAAAAAGAATGAGTTAACTGTGTATGATGTTAGGAAATGAATGTTACATAGTTACATACTCAAGATACGGGAAATCACATTGAAATCCACAGTTAGACTTCTTCATATACAGCGCATATTTTTATTATTGTTTAGGTATCTTTGGAAGTATCGCCAAAGACTGTCGAGCCTGGAGATGACGTCACCATAAGAATACAAACCAGCGAAAAAAGTTACGTTGCTTTAACTGCAACTGACAAGAGTTTGACGTTTTTAGAGGACTCCATAGATATTACACAGAAAGGGGTATGTTTAATTTAAAAGTTAATTCTTGAATTTGATTTGTTTAATTATGTTTGCCTTTATATAGTTTTATATAGCTCTAGTATTTATATACCGTCAGGGCTGTCAACAAAGCTATGTCATTGGTAACTGTGAATTTATACTGATTGCTTGATTCTTTGTGAAATTTGTGAAGAATAAATGGACAGATCTATTATTACAGTACTCAGTGTGTGACCCGGATGGATTTTCGAGAAACTTTAGTAGTTCCCGATATTGTTTTATCATATTGCTCCAGGGTAGAATGGCACTTTTTTAAGAGCAGAAAAAATCAATATTTTATCCTTTACCTATTAGGATAGATTTAATGTTTCTAATTTAGAAAACTAAAATGGAGTTCAATCATTTTCAGGAACGTAATACGTTACTGTCAAATGTTGCTGCTATTCTGTTCATTACATTCTCCTCAGAGACTTACAGGATTATGTTCAAAAGTTTCTAAGAATTTGCGTAAGAATCAAGCTAGTTCCATCTTAATCAGACTAGTGACAGCCATGACAAATGCTTTGAAAATGAGAAGTTTGTATATTTGTTTGGGGTAAAAAAATGGCTTTGTGGGGTCGGTGACCTACTATTTATTTCCAGAACACTTGTGTCGTTTATGTAATGGCCACCAGTGCATGAAGGTACCTTCATAAAATATTGCCATTCTATAGCTATGACTTTACAGATATGAAATACCACATGCCTGTATATCTTCTCTCCCTATGATGTGATTCCATGCACAAGTTTAGCTGTATTTTGATAGGAAAGATTAATAAAAAAAAAACATTTCACTTGAGCGATTTCTATTCAAAAACCTTGTTTACAGTATAAAATACATGTTCAATGTTTAGTTTTTGTTTTAGTTTGGTACTATTACCTAATTTCCTATTACGGGTCTTTTGTATATCATAGTTCTATGGGAAATATTTGTATTTTATATCCATAGTACTATACCTCAATTCCAAATGACACATTAATTTGTTCATTCATGCATGTTATATTTTATATATTATTATTAATATATATTCCGCCCTTGAACGTAACGTCAAATATTACATGACGTCATGTATGTTGTTTATTATTATGTATTATTCTGATGAAGGCGCAATGCCAAAACGTAAAGAAACATTAAGAAATTTTAACATGTGATGTTGTTGTTTAAGAGAAAGATTGTAATTTCATGGTCTTTTTGTATGATAGAGATGATGATAAAATTATTACAGCCTTAATATATAATATCCCCCAAATACTGTACTTTCCTGTAGTTACTGCTCAATGCTATACACAAATATCAGTAAATACAAAAATAGTAGCCAAATTATCATTATTTTTATACCCCCCGCAATCATAGTTTGAGAGGGGGTATTTTGGAGTCACTCTATCGGTCCGTCCGTCCGTCAGCCCGCATAAAGTTTGTGGAGCTAACTATTTCCACATTTTAAAGCTATTGCAATGAAACATGAAATATTTTATCACCATTAAGTGTTGATATGCAAGACACAATTTTCATGCCCAGCGATGCACTCATTGCAGAGTTATGTTCCCTTGAACTTAGCCATATAGTGTACTATTGCAGTACTAAAGTATTAGTGTCAAAGTGGCGGCGGGGGTATTAGTCACCTCTGTGACAGCTCTAGTTTGTAGTTACTTAGGTACTTAAATTTTCTTAACTTACCGGTACAACACATTTTGGAACTTTAATAAGTGTTCTATAATGGCTATTTATGAAAATTATAAATATTCATCTACCCCATTTTGATATAGTAAATTTGGGAGTTAGGACTTAAAAGCAATCCGTCACATAGAATAACACTACAATTAGCAAACTGTTCATTTAAAGATGATCTTCCTGCAGTTTATACATTTTCTTTCAGATGAGAGATGTATTAGAAAGTGGCAGACTTTTTGATCCGCCAGAACAGAAAAGTGCATCAAATCCAGGCTGGGACGGTCCAGTGATGATGGAAAAGAAAAAGAGGAAGAAGCGATGTTTCTCGTGCTGGAATAATGATCAGTACATGGATGCCTTGACACTAATGGAGGTAAAAATTACAATGCATTTTGCATTATTATAGACTGGTTATCCGAAAATGTTGTGTTGATCTGATTGGTTCTTGTAGCATACAGTGATTTTTTTTCCAATTTATGACCAATACAAATTATACTTATTTATTTAACTGCATATAGCGATATACCAATATACAAGTATACCGCAACAGACTTAAATGACATTCAGTATGCTTTAAGTCTTCCTGCGTAGTACTCTCTACATCTTTTGACCATTTTAAAGCTTTATTGATGCCGTTTCTATGTGTCACATCGTGACATTCTATCTTCTGAATTCTCTGCTTGTTCGGCTTATTAACTGTACCAATTTGCATGTTTTCCCTTGTCTCCTAGATATGACGACCGTTCTATATCGAAGTATTGAATTTTGTCTTTTATGTCCCCGCTATTTTATATGCTAATGAACAAGAAGTTCTGTGCCGTTTGATAGATTTGAAGCTCTCGAGGATAAAAATTGAAAATATATATAGTTACTGTTAGGATATGTCTTCTTTATAACAGGCCCAGTAGTCTCACAAAAAAGTTTTTGCTCAAACTCAACTTATTTTATTAAAGCATAATCTCTGATTTATTATTTGCAATTCAGAATGTGGTACTAAAAGATATATATTTTTTTCACATAAAATTTCCTGTTATCGTATGCTACAATCATGTAAAGTTTTAAAAAATTCTATTGTTCAGTTTTCATTTTTCCTATATCGAGGGTTCAACGCAACAGTGTTGTAACTCATACTGAAATGAGAACAAGTTAAAACAGTGTTGCGCTGAGCCCTCGATATGTCTGTGTGAAAAATGTAGCGAACTGTAGCAAACGTCTTTAAAAGTGTTTGGAGAGGTGAAAAAAGGTAGAAAGTCGATATACCGTATCACAGGCCCAATAAAACGTCCAGGGTTGTAGGGGAAAATTATGGTATGTCGAGGTTACTTTTTTATGCCTAAATTCAACTATAAATCATTTGATCTTCATGAAAATCATTTGTCATTTGATGTAAACTTTGAAATCGGATACCCCTGTCTTATGGAATATACTCTTCTTTTTCTAAAAACATAGATTCTGTTATAAATGGTAACAGACTTAAGATTAATGATTTTTTGTCTAAGATCTAGATATTCTATTGTTATAAGGAGTGTTTATTTGCTTAAACATGTGGCTGAATTCTTAGATATTTAGGGAAATTTTTAATGCATTAGGAACCTGTTAACTTAAAGTTTGAATTAAGCTGTTTTTCTTTCCTCCCGTTTCCATAAGATATTAACAAAACATTTATGGGTAACTGAGTTAAAGCCTTTTAAGTGACATTTTGTCATTTATTGAGATTTCATTTGTTGAATTATTCTCTGAAATTTGACAAAAATGTTAATTTTCCTTCATATGAAGAACTATTGTTGATGGATAAGTTAGTACTGGTTAGAAAAACAGTCCAAGAAAACTAGTTCAGTGATTTAGCCAATTTGTAACAGAAATTTCATTGAATAATAAATATTGTTAATCCTACGAAGCGTGCAAAACAAATAATTCTGATGTCAATTAGGGTGCATGTTCCTTTCAATGAAGACATGGGTACCTTCGAAAGCATGTACAAAGTAATGGTACTTTCAAAAAAACAAGAATCAGTTTTGAAATATGGCCTTCTTTATTTAACTATTTGTATTCTGCTCTTAATTGATGGTGTATAAAGTTAAAGTGAGAATTTAGGCCTTGAATAAATTGTATTTTAAAGGATAATGGTAGAATAATCCTTTCCTGGACATTGAATACCTAGTATTATTCATTGTTACAGTGTTTGTATGGATGGTAATTGATAAAACTAATTTGTATTTTTTTTTAAATTCCTTTTCATTAATTATTGTATTAACTAATTAGTGTATTAACTAATGATATGTGTTTCTAAAAAAACACACAAAAAAACATGAATATGCCATATTTATTATAATTAAACACCCCCTACCATATGTATTTGTTACTATTATTTCTTTATTAAGTAACTCATCTGATAGACCATTTAATTCTGCCTAAATGGGCAAAATCAACCACCATGCAACATTTTATAATCTGTGGTTTAAATATCAGTTTACAATTCATTGAATAGAATGTTTTGTTCTCCTTCATTAGGGTATATTCAGAATGATTGTTACAAAATGTGCTGCAGGAAAGCAACAGTAATTCAGACTTTAGTTTGTCATGCTATTATGTAGTTTTATGACTAGATGGCATGTATGATCATTATTTTGTAAGAGTATCATGTAAATTCATCAAGTTTTAAGTATGTAAGACTTTGTCTCTTTTTTGCATTTCATGCCAAACACCTCCCACTTAAATATTAAACCTGAAGTTGACGGAATATTCCAGTCTGTAGTGAAATTAAGTGTCAGAATTCCTTAGTGTATGACTTTATTGAATTGTCTGTCACTTTAGTGATGTTATATGCCCATTTTGTTGTTTTAGACAATATGGTCACTTTTAGCTTTGTTATATATGCCCATTGAAATTAACATCTTCTCTTTTAATGGAGTTATACCCTTCTGATTTTTATTGAACGAAATTTGAGTCTATATGTTGAAACTTGATTAAATCTAACATGATGTTTGTATATTCACATTAATCCTAAAGAATTAATAAATACATCATACAATAAGAAAACTTTCTTCAAGATTTGACGTTGCGTTTCTCCATCATGTTTCTAAAGATGCAATAGTATCTGCTGATGCTGAAAGGTTAACAAAGATCAGGCAAGGTTTGCAATAATCGTGGATAATACAGTTCAATAATTATTAAAGGAATGATATATTGATTGTCCTTCCAACGTTGCTTTAATTCTTAGTTTGTTGATGATAGGAAGTTGATGGCTGAATCTTCTTTTTTTCTTGGATTATGTCTTTGCGTTTGACTTTAATGCTCTATTGATTGTAAAGATTAGAAGATTAGGATGAAGGCTGTAATGAAAATAATCTTAGTTTTCAGTATAAGATGTTGGTGGTTACATAGATGAATATTATCTGAATTATATGTTGTTATGGCAACTTGACTTTTTTTCTCCTTTTTTCATCATAGATATGATTTACCCAGGTTGCCATGCAATCACTCTAATTAGGAAGTGTGTCAGGTCTAGCAGATCTTGAGTTCAACCCCAGTAGTGTTTTAATAAGAGGTGGCCAGAGGTCAAATGGACTGCATGCTTAGAAGCGAAAATTGGTCGCCTTAAGAAATCCAAAATTTCATATACAAATTTGGAAATGAGCACTGAAAGCCTTCTTCAATTGAGGTTTGGCCTCTTACAAGAAAACTTAATTAAAACCCATTCCCCCGACACATGCATCAGTGAGAATTTAATATGTGAAATTGCAACTAATGCCAGAAACAGTATACAGTCAAAGCTGTGAACAAAGGCCATGCTTGGGAAAGACATTGTGGTCTTTATTGACAATTGGCCTTTATTCAAAAGTCATTAGTTTTAAATAATCCATGACTGTTTATAAAATCTTGGCCTGTATTCACTTGGTTGACTGTAATTGGAGGCAATTATATGGCCAACACAGGTTTGACTAATTGGTGAATACTAGTATAGTTATTGCATACACACCCTGAACAAAATTGTGAGAAGCTTGGAGTGGATAAAATGTCTACTCATTTCCTTGTATCAGACATCACTTGTGTCTATTATTTTCTGTTAGACCAAGATTAATGTACTAGTTGCTGATGAATGATGTTGGTCTATATTTGAGATTAAACCAAAAGATTACATTCAGTCATCCCATTTCTCACAAGCTGACTTTCTCCAGTTATGAAATGTAATCATGAATATTTGCCGACTAATATTTCACTAGTCGGTTCTTATGAAGTAAGTCACTTCCTCATTATTTTGGTAGACATATCTCGACTATAAGCCTGGCCCCAGTGTCACAAAAGGATCTCAAGAGATTTGTCCTGAATTAAAGCTTTCTGAAAGTGTATGCGCTTAGAAAATGTAACCAGTTGGAAGAGCTCTTATGAAATTAATGCCATCATTCAAACATGATCTATGATTTTTAAAGGCTCTGTTCAGTTTAATTAAGGCCATTTTGTAAAAAGGCTCTGTTTTATTAAAGCCATTTTGTAAAAAGGCTCTGTTTTATTAAGGCCATTTTTTAGAAAAGCTCTGTTTTATTAAAGCCATTTTGTAAAAAGGCTCTGTTTAATTAAGGCCATTTTTCAGCTCACCTGAGCACTAAGTGCTTAATAAGATCAGTCAATATATGTTAATTGCCAATACTTTGACACTTTGTGGTAGTTAAAATATACTTTAGAGGTCACAGTTTTTATCGGATCTTCATCAAACTTTGTCAGAATGTTCTTTGTATTGCTATATAGAGCAAGAGTGAACATGGATATTGCTGTACAGACAACATATCTTTTATCAAGTCTTGATGAAAGTTGCATGGAAAGTCTTGATGATTTCTGGGTCAGTGTTAGACTCAGTCCTAGTTAAACATTGGTATGAAAGACATTTCAGTCATTAGAGTGTTTTTTTTTATCTATATCTCAAAATTAATCTTTTGTTCCAATTTATTTAATATGAAAAATGAAGAAAAATGACATCGGCTTGTTATTTTGGTTATTGTTAGAAATCCATGATTGTGGTTCTTCCAAGAAACAATTGATTAATTCTGGCCTTACATTTTGAATGATAAGAATGTTAGCCAGTCAGAATAGCATGTTTGTGAGGTAAATGTCATCATACAAGAATTATCTGTCAATAGCTAGACTGTTTATTGAAGGATCATGTCATTATATTAGACTTATAATAAGCACTATATCGAGGGCTCAGCGCAACACTGTCGTGACTTGTTCTTATTTCAGTATGAGTTACCCTACTGTTGTGTTGAGCCCTCGATATGATGGGTATTCTAATTTAAGTTCTGGGAAACCTTGAAAGACAATTTCTTGTTGAGATATGATCTGCCTGTTCAATTTTGTATTGTTTGCTTACTTAAATGGTGTGCACATGCTCAAATGGTTGGCTGGCTTAATGGTGTGCATGCTCAAATAAGCCCGTTTTTAAATGTGCAAACTTTTAGAAACTTCATATCGGCCCATTTCAGCATATTTTTATTCTAAAAATTGTCTATTGATGTCTCTATAGATGATTAATTGACACAATTGTGTGGGAAGATGAGAAAGAAGTTTCTGTATGTCTCAGTATGTCTGTTTAGGATCAAAATTACAAAAAAAGTACATTGTTATTATTCTGTTTGTGTGGCACAAATTGCATGTTTTAAGACAGGCATAATGCAATTCACTCTGTCTGCAGGAAATGTTATTACAGTACTTATCTGTATGTAATGTAATTCGGTATAAAATTTATGTGTCAATCCTCGAGTTTTCTTAACTTTCTATTTTTATACCCCCAGATATGAAATATATGGGGCCTATATTGGATTCATGCTAGACGGTCAGTCAGTCGGTCGGTCGGTCCGTGTGTCTGCATGTAGACACAATATTTGTCCAGACAATTTCTCACCAACTACAAGCAGCATTTCAATGAAACTTCACAAAAGTGATCAGTAGTAAGCTAAGTGGTGCATGCTCAAAGCATTATGCGTTTAGATTTATTTTCACTGAGTTATAGCCCTTTGTTTTTTTATAAATTATATACAGTAAGCAAGTTTGTCAGGACTATTTCTCTTTAACTACCTACAGGAATTCAATGAAACTTCACAGAAGTGATCAGTAGTTAGCCTAGATGTGCATGCATTAAAGGAGCAACATCCGATCAGACTATCGGATGCAAATTAGCTCTCTCTCTACATTGTTTTATCAAATGAACTCTCTCCCACTACATTGTTTTATCAGTGATAGACATACAGTGAATGCTGACTAACAGATTTACTGTACTGTATCTATAAATAGCTGAAGCAGACGATGGGTTTAAACCACATAAACCCCTCCCTCTAATTCAAATTTGAATTTCTGTTATAAATTGTTTTGAAAATATTAGAACCTAAAACTTCATACATTTTGAAATTTCTTATCTGGACTGATAAAAGAATCACTTTGCTTCATTCAGAATATTTTTCAGTGATTAAAAACACCATTTAATGTCAGTTTTTTTTTTAATCTTTCCCTGAGCTGAAAACAGTCTAAAAATCAAGGGAAACCACCCACCAGCCATTACCTGCCTTTTATATCCCTGTTGGGGGTTTAAGCTTGTCTTGTTTGGTTAAATTTTCACTTTATTATGGCCTGAGGTTATGCATGGTCTTGAGGTCAAATCTCAGGAAAACCTTGTTTATGCTGTAGTTTTCATGGTTTTGATTTGATCTTCACCAGACCTTGTCAGAATGTTTGTCTTATTTAAGTGTAGGACAAGTTTTAACATGGGTCATCTGGGGTCAAAAACTAGGTTACGGGTTCGAAACAATGTTTTATAAGTGAACAGTGATTGTCATGTGAGTGATATAGGGCCATCTTGGCCCTCTTCTTTATGGTTCCTATTGTTGGATGGTCCAGTATCACAATTTGAAGCGTATACTGCATTGTGTTTGGCTTGCTTGTGGGCATAGACCTGGGTCCGTATTCACAAAGCATCTTAAGATTTTCTTTAACTTAAATTGAAATTTTTACTTAAGTGTAAATTTTGTTCATGGCAAAAGTTTGTAAACCAGTCATCAAAAGTGTGAAAATGAATTATCATTTTCATAATTGGCATCTTTAGAACAAAGATAAAATCATATTATTGTGATTTCCTCCTTTATATTAGTACAAAAGAGTTAAGGAAAAAGTCTGATTTAAGGAAAAATATAACTTAAGTTAAAAAATTACTTAAGATGCTTTGTGAATAGGGACCCTGGGTCATACGAACAGTCTTGATATTGTTCATACAAATATATCAGCCAAATCCTGCCATCTGATTGGCTGAAAACCAGTTTGACGCAGAAAAGTTACCGGTAGTCTAAAATCTTAAGAAATTAAGTCTTTGCTTTTATATCATGTACCAATAATGTTATATATAATTATGGTATATAATTGTATTTTTCAGGAATCTGGACTTGGAGTAGCGACCAATTTGTACATATACCAAGAACAGAGTAATGGTATGTATTTTTAATCTATTGACTATTTCTTTTGATTTATAATGTCTTACTATTGAAAATGAAATAAATTTTGTTTTAATAAGGTTTTAAATTTAATGGTTTCTATATTGCAGATTTTTTAATGCTGTCCCAGACTTGTCTATATGTACCTTCTGATGCCGTATGACTTAGGCAACCAATTAAATAAAATCAAGACATAATTTTGTTTGGTTTCAATCACATTTTAATTTGACCTTTGACAAGGCTGCATTTTTTTCAACTGGTCTTAATCATTTAGCACATTGATTATGAAATTCCTAATTCATTTTATGTCAGTCACACTAGACCATTATATTATCTATGTCACATGACATTGTGTAGGTTACGTAGTTTGCTTCGAACAAATTTTGTATTTATTCTGATTGTAAGAATAAAAAAATGGCAAAATTTTTAGGTGATGTCATATCGAACACAAGTGTTATATAATAATTTATAAGTTGTTTTGTTATGTATTTGTAAAATGGCCAACACTTACTTGAATTTGATTATGTATAATATTATGTAATTATTTGTCTCATGTTTTTCTTTCGGAAAATCAATTCTATTCTAAACGGTGTAAAACATGTATTAACCCTTACAATGCTGGATCCTAAAAGGCAAAATTTCGCCACATGGATAGTTGGGCCAGCCTTGCATACACATGCAGTCTGACCAGGCTCTCTATTGTTGGGTGACCAACTTTTAATTTTCATTTGATATCCCTTAAATTGGTATTTTTGGACTGTTTCAAAACGACGGTTAGACTATAGTCCATTCAGGAAATTCAGCAGGTTAAGTGTTGAATATATGTTTGACAGTTTATGCCTAGTAAGCATTTGACATGGGCACTATATGATATTTTAGCCTACGATTTTCCTTGTTATTTTTTGGCTAACGATGTGCATGTTCACATTATGTGCAGGCATCATATGATTTTCTGTACAGGCTCTTGGTAAGAGTTATATATAGCTAACTTGAATTATTTTGCCTTCATGAGTAAATTTAGATATAAAATTCATCTAACAATACCAAGTCTTAAAACAATTTTCCGTCTTACAGGCTATTGGAGACCCGCCTCCAATTGGTCGAGTGGTTAATGTCACTGACTTCAATTCACTAGCCATTCACAAATAGAGGGTCGTGGGTTCTAGCCCCGCTATCGACTTTTACTCTTAATGTAAGAAAGTAGGCTCTTGCTTGCCGAGGACGGAAGTCTAGTACTGATTCTTCCCAGGAACGATGGTTAGTTAAATTGTCTGCCCCACATGACTCTGACTTTTGAAAAGGGGCGTAAAAGTCAATATAAACAAGCAAACAGGCTGTTGGCAAATTATGTAATAATAATAATTGACTTGTTTCGTTTTTCATACAATATTGTATGCAGAGACATTAATTATTATGCTTATAACTGTTTGAAATTTGTTTGACACCAGATAAGTCTCCAGATTATCCAGTTCTATTTGCTGCTGAAGTAATGAGAAGTAAACAAATGATCCTTTGTATTATATGAACACAGCCTGTTCACTATAACAAAGCATTTCACATGTTAGGCATAGCATACTGGGTGCAAAAGCTTCCCACGCATAATTTATATACTTGCTTTTTATTGGTTGGTGCTTCTTTATTCTGGAAAATCTTCTATTGCTATGTCTTAAGCTATCTTTACATACATGCATCATTTTCTACCTTAGTAGACAAGGATTTGATTGAAAGACAAAACATTAAGTTGCCTTTATTTTAAAGTATTGTTTTTGTTAGTTCTAAAATGTCTGTACGTTACAAAGATACAGATTAAAACACCTGATAACTGGACTGGGCTATCTGAGAATTCCGCTTTTCATATAACTTGCGATAAACATTCCCCTAAAAAATGGGACTTGAAAATTTGTTAAATTTTCATAGAATTCTGTTTTTTTTTCTGGGAATCCGGTTTTCTGGGAGTCTGGTTTTCTGGGTGTTCAGTTTTCTGAGAGTCTGGTTTTCTGGGAGTTCAGTTTTCTGGGAGTCTGGTTTTCTGGGAGTTCAGTTACTTGGGAGTCCAGTTTTCTGGGAGTTCAGTTTTCTGGGAATCCGGTTTGCTGGGAGTTCAGTTTTCTGGGAGTCCGGTTTTCAGGGGTTTTACTGTATAAATTAAACTTACACAGTCAAATGTGTACAAAGTCTACCTCCAAACCATGGTTATTTTATTGTAATGATATTCAGCATTGTTGTTGTTGTTGTTAATAGTTTGCATTGATATCTGAATCAAAACACCATCTACAAGAAAAAACAACAACACATTTAGGCCAAATAAAGGAAATTGGTTGTAGAAAGGTTCA
The DNA here is from genome assembly GCA_964023205.1 of Lutraria lutraria. NCBI lineage: Eukaryota > Metazoa > Mollusca > Bivalvia > Venerida > Mactridae > Lutraria > Lutraria lutraria. The sequence continues at coordinate 9,843,905 of OZ026839.1, read as the reverse complement.
ACCATGTGTGAATCTACTGAAAGTATTGTTTAAAATCTTTTTTATATATATCAAATAGTTACTCAAGTTCATGACGAATTAATCATGTTCAAGGAAGGTGCAAACTTCTTCTTTTATTCAGTGTTATGAAAACCATTGCATGTTTAATGTGAGAAACTGATACCTGTTTTATCTAACAGTTAATAGAATACAGTGAACTTTTCTGTAGGTTGTCAATGGGAACTACTGTAAGGTCTTAATAGTTAAGTGGTTTCATCATAGAATTAAAATGTAGATCTGGAAATGCTGAAATTTAGGGTCCCATATACTGTGGAATCATTCATTTCGTTGGGGTTTTAGTTTTGTGGATTTCGTGGGTAGGCTCATCCACGAAATCAAATCCCCACAAATTTTAATGCAGAGATAAGGCTTACTTTTCAAAAATCAAATTCCACGAATTTTTGTCCCCACTAAAAAGCCATTTTAGTAAAAACCACGAAAATTGAGCCCAATGAAAATAAATGAAAATACAGTATATAATACTGAAGCTGTTTTTAAATTGACATTCTTAAGAGCTGTACTGTGTATCATTTTAAAGGATGTTGTAACACATTAAAATCAACTTGCACTAAAAAAATCTTCCCTTACTTTTTTGTCTGTGTTAAAGTTTTACTGCAGATAAACTACTCAAATATATCATTTATAGTATGTTAATTAAACGTTTAAAGTCCACTTAAATTTTATTTTAAAGCACACATGATTATCTAACCATACAAACTACTGCTTTCAAAATAGATGACAAAACAACCATTCAAAATACATAAAATTTAAACATTTTTATTTCATATAAATTAAGTGCTTCAATGAATTGAAATATATTTTGCCAATTTTTTAATTTTTTTATTATTCAAATGTAGCAGTTCACAATACTTAAAAGGGTAACACAAATTTGAAAAAAAATCTGTGAAATTGTTTTTATTGGGAAATAGTTGGTTAATACTTAGAAAGTATCAGAAACATTCTGCTTTCCAATTATATAATACTCCACAATTTTCAGGTGCCTTTTTGCATGAACTTTTTCTGTTATTTTTTCAAAATTTTGATGTTGTTCTGAAAAAACTCACCAATTCGTTTCAATACCTTTAGAAGCAATCATACAACTTGAAGGATTCTTAAAGCGTCATAAAATTTTAATATGTCATGATTTTTTTTTCATTTTCTGAACCAAAGGGGTGGGGGAAAGCATCATCTGGGGTAATTTAGGCCATCATTAAAAAACTATTTGTTTGTAGTGCTCCGACGCTGAATTTCAGAGGTGGGTTATGTAGGTAGGTATATTTTCCTGTTTTAGTAATTTGACAGAATATGATATGATGAAAAACCAGTTTGTATTGGATAAAGGCCATGTATTTCACTACGGTTTAAGAACAAAGAACTTTTTAATGGAACAGTTGCAAAAAGATTACAAAAAAATCAATTGAAAATCAAAAAAAAGTAGGGGCCATTTAGATGGATCGGTCAGAGCACTACAGACAAACAAATTTTCATTTTTAGCCTTAATTGATATTAAGTTAAGCCCCTCTGACTAAAATTCTTGAAAATCATGATTTTTTCTTGAACTTTAGTTCATGAATAGTTCATGAAGTATGTATAACTTATTTTTCAGGGTAACCATAAGTCACTCAACCTTGACGGTTTCATGAACCTTTATTGAATGATATAGCATAATTATGTAATCTGAAATTATTGTTTGTTAATTGTTTGTTTTAAACTTGAACTCAGGAACACCAGATTATGAGGTTTTCCCAATGTTTGAAATGGCAGCAGCTGCAGGTGGCCAAGGAAAGTAAACTAAACCAGATAATATAAACTGATGATATGTTGCTATTGGAATATATATATCCCCTGATCTAAAACTGGAACCTGTTTTTCGCCAACAGTTGAAAAAATTAAACAAGACTTACCTTGGTTACGTCAGTGTTTGATTGTCATATTTGATACTGTAGTTATTTGAAACAAAATAGAATCAAATGATTTTTATCAGATGAATTTACTTGTAAATTCTTCTCATATAGCAATCACGCAGAGTATGAATTTCAACACTGCACTGCTCTGTTTATAGCATTAATTTCGCAATTGTTTTTAGCTCACCTGATTGAGCTTTTAGGATTGATGAATGTCCGGCGTCTGGCCACAATTAGTTTGTTTACAATCTAGCATCCACAGCTCTTAACCAATTGTAATCAAACTTGGAAAAAATGTATATGGCCACAATGTCTGGGCAAAATCAGACATGGACTTCATGAGTAATGTGCCAGTGACTTAGAAAATTTGCTATATTTAGCTTGTTTACTCTCTTAAGTGCCTTTATTTGTTCACCAATCCTAATCCCATTTTCAGTAAATGTGTATGACCTAAAGATCTTGGACATGTTCAATTATGGGTGAAATCGGACTAAGACTTCAATAGTTATGGGCCTTTGACTTGAATTGAACTTGTTCTTGTAGAGTTATGGGTTCCTCACTTAGAAAAATTGCTACATTTTAGCTTGTTTACAGTATTATTGAACCTTCATTTCTTCAATAATCATGATCATATTTACACAGAATGTACATTGACCTGCATCCAGTATTCATGAAAATTAGAGTTGGTTTTGATCAAAATCTCTGTAAAAACTAGTTATACCAGATGAAAACTGTATTACCTGGTCGTTAATTATAGTTTCTTTGTTCTCAGGTGAGCGATCTAGGGCCATCTTGGCCCTCTTGTTTACCAAACTCGACAATCTTTTATTCATTTTATTACATTTAATCCAGCAAATCAGTAGACAAATTAGCTCTGTTAAAAATAACCAAGAATGGTATGTTTATTGATATATACTTTGTTCATTGTAATTTTCGTCATATTAAAGACAGCAATAAAATCATGTACCAATAATTACTTCCAACAATCAAATTACTGAAACTGAACTTGCATAGACTTGCACTGCATCATGAAACGGGAACTTAAGTTTAACAGTTGCTATTTACGGGATGTAAATAAACATATATAGTACTTATGTCTGCATGACAATTCATGCGTACCGAGCGAGTAACCGTTATGGAAAGCTGAACTACCGTTAAGTTTCCAAAAATTAAAAAAAAAATCTGTATATTTTTTTCAATAAAGCCTTCTTGGACTCCATTATATGCTTTACAATTTACTATTGCATTATGATGATTTTTAGTCACCTTGGAAACAAGTCTAAGGTTATGTACATGTAAATAATAGTGATGAGTCATGATTTTTTTTCTCTCGAGTGGAAAGGTTGGGTGGGGGTGGGTATGTTACTTTATGGAGGAGTTTTGCACAGAATTTGTTTCGTTTTATATCAGAACAAAATTGTACATACTAAAAATCATTTGGATAATTCCTGGTTTCAGTGTTGAAAGTTCATGAGTGCCTATTTTTGGGTTTAATTGCATGTACACCTCTATTGTTAGTGACCACCTCTGAATATAGGCCATTCTGTAGATAAAGGTCATTCTGTAGATAAAGGCCATTCTGTTTAAAAAAACATCATTATTTAGAACATTTATCTCTGAATTAGGGCCACCTGTCAAAAAAGACAGCATTTTGTCTTTCGCAATGGTAGCCTTTGTTCACACATTTGATTGTTTCTGTTCTTAATTTATTTAGACTCAGGCAGGCCAGTATATGAGATTGCCTATGCATACGGTATAGCAGATTATGACAACGTGTATGATGGTAATGAAAAATTAACCTTAGATTGCTTATTTACAGCTGCTGTGTGACTCACATATTGTGTAATACAAAAAGGGCTGCTTTCTGTCTGTTACCATCAAACTGGTACCTGTTCTTATCTAACAGTTGAATTTACATATTTTTCATAAACCTTTACCATTTGATTATTCAATGCACCTGTGTCCATTTTAGTTACAGTTCCTGGTGACATTGAATAGAATTACTATTTTTCTTTACTTTATGTTAAGATGCATGCATGTATTTAGTCTATTTTATATATTGGTGCCTGACAATAATTATTGTTAAACTTGTTTGCATGAAATTTTCCCAGATTATGAAGACATGCTGGAAGATGGTCGGGTATTTAAAAGTAAAGACAGGAGCACTATTAAAGTCTTCATTTTTCAGTTGATTTATATTAACTTTGAACATGCGTAAAATGCTTTTTACATACTCGGGTAGCAGTGAGTTACTTCCCCCTTTAACCTTCATATTAGCCGCATTCAGAAATATTTGTTTTTACCTCCATAATTTTATAAAGAACATTTGAGTCTGTTTTATTAATTATTTGGACATTCCCAGTAAAAATATCAGTGGAATACCAGCGGATTCTTGAATACCACTGGAATGGAGTGCTATTCTTTTGCATACCAGTGAAATACCAGCGGATTCTTGAATACCACTGGAACAGAGTGCTTTTCTTTTGCATACCAGTGAAATACCAGCGGATTCTTGAATACCACTGGAATAGAGTGGTATTCTGCTGAAATACCACTGGAACACCAGTGGATTCTTGAATACCACTGGAACAGAGTGCTATTCTTTTGCATACCAGTGAAATACCAGCGGATTCTTGAATACCACTGGAATGGAGTGGTATTCTGCTGAAATACCACTGGAACACCAGTGGATTCTTGAATACCACTGGAACAGAGTGCTATTCTTTTGCATACCAGTGGAATACCAGCAGATTCTTGAATACCACTGAGACAGAGTTTTACCGAGAATTCTTTTGAATACCACTGCAATGGAGTGGTATTCCTATGGTATTCCAATGAAATTTTTCTGGGGATATGTACTAAAACCACTTTTTAGAAAATTAAATATTATTCCATCTTCTTATAAAATTTAGATTCACATTTTATACTCCTCATACGGAGAGATAGGAAAACAATATTTTAATGCGGCCTTAAAATTTGGAGAGCCTGAGCACCTTAACTATGTATCACTTATAATATTATACTGGTGGCTGTTTATAAAGGAATTCCCCAAAGGGGCATACCCTGGAACTGCTGTGTCTTTGTTTGCATACAAAAAAAATGCATTAATCACTTGTAAAACCAATTATTACCGAAAAGTCAAAGAAGAATGTACGTTAAAAAATGACTATAACGGCACATCGCTATTTGTATGTCAATTTGAATAAAAGACTGTTGACAACAACGATACTTCCAATTCGTCTGAGAATTTAACTGAGTGTGTGCTGCCTTTTAAAGCAACATGTAACATTGATATTTACCTATAATTGATTAATAGGATAAACTTTATATCGCATAAAGGAACATAGCATGAGCAATACTTAACATTTTGATAGATCCCGAAAGGTTCGAGTTGTGAAAATGACAAATACTTTCCGAGGCTGAAATCAGCAGGTTTGGTAAATCATGAAATGTGTATTTTGAGTAAACTATAGTGGGATATTTTGTATATGTTTTACAGGACTTTCATTAATTGATTTAGACAAAAGATGCCCATTTGATTGCTTTTCGAAATGCTTCAGTTCCAGGGCATGGCCTCTTTCATAAATATTTAATAATTATTTTTTTCCTTGAAGTTCTTTTCAAGGGAAATAACTGATTTACAAATTCTGGAAATTTAGGAAAAAGATTAATGGGTATTATGATTTAAATCATTAAAAGCACAAATGGAATACAATAAAAGCTCATGTCTAAAAAAGTCCTAAACAGAATTCAGGCATGTACAATGTAGCTTGACATACTTCTATAATCACTGATTCGAACAACTTTGATTACAAAAAAAAGAGCTTTGTTGAAATTTTTACTGGCTTTCAATTAAGTAATTGTAAAGGACAAGAAATTTCAGCCTTTACGGGATTTAACTCAGAATCATGAAAAAGAAACATTGCAAAAATGTCACTTAATCAGAATCATGAAAAAGAAACATTGCAAAAATGTCACTTAATCAAACTTATTTATATGTAGTTCCCACATTTATAATATTTACCTCCCTTGGCAGCCACCTTTGATGGCAAATTTCGAATGTAAATATACCAAAATCAGTTTGATTGTTAAAATCCAACTGTCGGTAATAAAACAGGTTCCAGTTTAAACACTACCGGTACCGGTATATTGGTTACTGGTGTATATCATTGACCTAGCTAACACTGTTTCAAGGGAGAGAACTTTTGTATTTTTTATCCATTTCCTCTTGTCCAACTTTAAACTACCGGTAGTTTAAAGTTCTCAGTCTATTGACTAGAAGCAGGGCCGAGGCACAATCCCATGTCAAATAGTTATTCTTATTTCATGAACTATTCATGATGTATAATGCATGGAAAGTTCAATAAAAAATCATGAGTACATGAATTCCTTTTAAAGGGGTATCATGCCCCTATGAATGGAATTCATGAAATAAAAGATTTTTCTTGAACTGTTCTTGCATACTTCATGAATAGTTCATGAAGAATGAATAATTATTTGATTCCAAAACATTCATCTTTATTTTTGGAGCTGTTAGGCTTTGCTTTAGATAGCCCCTTAAATGGTGACTTTGAAAAACAATGTTCTCTCCGCTGAAAACAATTATGTCTTGCACTTTTTCAGCATATATTCTTTTAAAATATAGTTTTCTTGGTAATTCTTGTGTTGCTTTATATATTTGTCAGTATTTTATCATATTTTTGCATGCTCTAGACATTCAATCATGACAGGTTTGTTAAAGTGAGAATATTTAAGTTATCTACAATTAAAAGAAGAGACATTTAATATGTACATAAATCAATTTCATGTTGAGCAGAGAATAGACAACAACAAGTTTGCTTGTTGATCACACTGTATGCAATAACAATTTCATAACTAACTCCTAAAATATACACAAATTATGAAATCATAACAGCTTTATTTTCAATAACACTAAATTAAACAAACAACAAAAACAAACTTCCTCATAATTTAATTTATGTCCGTAATTTAAAATCAAAGTGGGACAGCATACGAAGTCCCTGTATCACAGTATAGACTTCACTCCAGGCATCCACTTATACAGCATTCAATAAAATGGGTCATGTCTCATCTGTATGAGATTCTATGGAGTTTCTTACATGTGTGAGACTGTCTTCTTTCGACAAAGCTTTATCACCTTGAATGTTTTGTATTATCACTTTAGCAGCTGTTTGCGTTCTGGAAACTGGCTGACATATAGGTTACAGTTCTCCAAATGTTACACCTCTAAGGGACCTGTAATAAAAGTAGAGATGGCTTGTCTTGTGAAGCTTTTTCCTACTTGCAGAGTTCTTAGAAACATTGGTTTACATGTTGTAACTCTGTTTACCTTAATTCAAGTGTCATGTTCGTGCCATTCCACACTGCTATGTCTTGCCACCAAGATGGTGTATCCATGTACAACAATGGCTAGTCCTGCCACCAATGTACTGATAGCAATGTACCACAATTGTGTGTCTTTGCAAAAAGATGTTGTATCCATGTGCCATGATGTCATGTCTTTGCAAAAAGATGGTGTATCCATGTACAACAATGGCTAGTCCTGCCACCAATGTACTGATAGCAATGTACCACAATTGCGTGTCTTTGCAAAAAGATGTTGTATCCATGTGCCATGATGTCATGTCTTTGCAAAAAGATGTTGTATCCATGTGCCATGATATCATGTCTTTGCACCAAGGTCCTGTATCAATGCATGTCAGCAAAATGTCCTTGTTGCAAGAAGCTGTGTCTGTATGTCTAAACAAGATGATGTATCCATGTATGACAGTGGTATGTCCTTGTGCCTAGGTTCTGGAATTGTATATCTTACCACCAAGATGATGTATCTATGTATAACAGTGATATGTCCCTCCAACAATGTACCTTATCCATGTACAACATTGTTATCTCCTGGTGACAAGGTGCTTCATCCATATGTCTTGTCACCAAGGTATTGTTTCCATGTTCAATTGTGGCAGGTCCTACCATCAAGCTCTTTTATAAAAGTGATTAAAGATCTGCCATATCAGTGTTGTATCCATGTACCAAAGTTGTGATAGCTGCCATACAAGTACTGGTACATACTATATCAAACTGAGACTGAGATATGTCATTTGAGTCAAGGTTTGTTTTTATGTACAACAGTCGCTTGTCAATTCATTAATTTTTGTCCATGTATCATATTGACATGTAACTACATGTCCCTGGATATTTTTTCTACTTATATGATAATTACTCAGTATAAAGATGGTGTGTCAATCTATCTTTTGTGTTTGTACACCAACGTTCTATTTCCTTCACCCTATTTTCTCAAGGTGATGTCTATTTTCAAAAGTGAAATATTGGTACCAGGAATATGTTCATTGGCACCATTTGGTACACCTTTGAAATGTAGTAATTTGTTCTTTGTACAAGGAGACATGGTTATAGTAATCTGTCATATGAAATGAATTAAAGATATTTGTAGTGACATATTGCATATGAAATTTCTAATTCTATATAACATACTAAGATAATGTGAAATAATTGCCTTGATTTTCCTGTACTGGTATGTGATTTTGTTCGTATTCATTGGCTTTTTTTGTGATGTTTTGTGGGCATATGAAATATTACTGATGTTATGCATAAAGTATGTGAAGTCAATTCAGTACATTAAAAGCATCAGTTGTGTTTCATAAAAGGCCTATAACATAATGTTTTTATCTCCAGAGAAAAAATAATAATTTCCAAATGAATGCTACTGGATAGCTTTGTTTACAGATTTTTAGGAAAAAAGAGTAATTGTTTTGACCAATCATTGGATGTGTTTGATATAATTTAGAAGATATTTAGTTGAATAAGGTGTCTTTAGTTTTATTTGTTTAAAGTGGTTGGTTCAGGCAGTAATAGAATACGGGCCTTTATTAGGGAATATTATGGTAGTCACTCCTGCATGATTAGCTTCCATTAATTTATAAGCATGACATAACAACATGATATGGTATGTCATCGTGGTTGACTTCCGTTCATTTTTAGCATCTGATTGCTTTTTGATAAAATTAATCAGTTTCATTAGATCATGGCTTTTATTTCAAGTGTGAAATCTATTTTTGTGGTTGACTTTGTGGCATGTCATGAATATCATACTGCAGCGATCAAAGAGAGATTAGGATTTTTTTCGCCACTTTATTAGTGATCAGCGTTAATTTATTGGAAATAGTGCATTTATGACATTGACGAACTAGTCAGTACTTTTCTCAATCAAATAAATTGGCTGGAGCATACAAATTTTAAAAGTACTAGATTTCAGATTGCTTTTTATTAGCTCAGGTGAGCTTTTAGGATCGGTGAATGTCCGGCGTCTGTCGTCCGTCCACAATTAGTTTGTTTACACTCTAGCAACCGCAGCTCTTATCGAATCGTGATTAAACTTGCTCACAATGTATATGGCCACAATGTCTCAGCTAAGTTCGATTATGGGCAAAATCGGACAATAACTTCTAGAGTTATGGGCCCTTGAATTACAAAATTTGCTATATTTAGATTGTTTACACTCTAGCGCCTTCATTTATTCACCAATCGTAATCATATTTTCAGTAAATGTGTATAACCAAAAAATCTTGGACAAGTTCGATTATGGGCAAAATCGGATCAGTACTTCAAGAGTTATGTGCCCTTGACTTAGAAAATGTGCTATATTTGAGTTTGTTTACACTCTAGCGCATTCATTTATTCACCAATCCTAATAATATTTTCAGTAAATGAGTATAACCAAAAGATCTTAGACAAGTTCGATTATGGGCCCTTGACTTAGAAAATGTGCTATATTTTAGCTTGTTTACACTCTAGTGCCTTCATTTATTCACTGATCCTAATCATATGTACAATGAATGTGTATTACCTTATGGATTTGGACAAGTTTAGTTACGGGTGGAATTGGACCACAACTTCAAGAGTTATGGGCCCTTGGATTAGAAAATTTACTACTTTTTAGCTTGTTTAACAGTATTATACCTTCATTGTTGGTTTTGATCTCAAAATCTACGTAAAAAATGAGTTTTACGAGATGGAAACTATATTACCTGGTCATTGATTATTGGCCTTTGTTCTCAGGTGAGTGATAAAGGGCCAATGTGGCCCTCTTGTTTTTCATGTGCCAAAACTTCCTTCATTGGATCAAAATATGGTTGCAAACCATGCAAAGAAGGGACTATCAAGGATTTAGAATTCAATGTACTACAATGCTGGCAGGGGTAATCAGATATATAAAAATTAAGTACCCGGTAGTTAATTATCATGCAATTGAAATATTCCCTGAATATGTTTGATCGGGACCTGTATTATGTTTCATATTAAAAAAGTATCAATATAATAATGATGATTCCAAACCATGTGGTTCTGTCTAAGGTTTTCTTTATCATGATCTGACAATGTCAATCTGGGGTCAAGCCCCTTTAAGACAAAAGTAAATGGTGTTTTGGTAATTATTTGCAGGGAGTTTATTATTCTCAGTTAACTGACTGACTTTCAGGAAATGGCTGTTCATTTGCATCATTATAGTTTAATGATTCTGCTCCTATAATTAATGTTCAGACATTCCATCAAAATGTCAGTATTGGTTATAAAACCTAAGAACATTGGTTGGTTCATTGACTGTTTGGAAAATTGGATGTTTGCTTCAAGTTGGGTTTAACACTGTTGGTTGACAGTTATACATATATGGCAGACAGTCGTCTGATACATATTTTGTAACACAGTGATCATTGTTGTTCTTTCCTGCTTCACCGCCCCTTCACCACTCCACTTTTGCTTTCTTTACTGCCTTCTTCTAGGAATGTGATGTGAGTCTGAGATTAAGGTTGAATGACCTCGACTGCAATGTCTACTGCCAAATTGTCTTATTGACAATTAGGAATTGCCTAAAGTCTCATAAGTCATATGCACATGGCATGGAAACATGAGTCTTGCCAAGATTTCAAAACATACACAGTGGTGTGAACTTTGCTTAATACTGACTGTCTGATAACTTGGAGAAGCTCCAACATACAGAGCAATTAAGACTGACCTAGAATGTATTTTTAAGTGAGACTGGCTTGGGTCTAAGTACCCAAATTAATGGTCTTATGGGACAGTGTTTTTTGTTCAGTGAAATAATATGGTAAGAGAGTATAAAAATATTTTTTAACCAAGATGTGTTTTGAAACTTTGCAATGTAGAAAAGAATGTTTTCATCACATTCCTGCTAAAGATGCAAATTGGCTCCCTATGGCTTCTGGACTTTTAAACAAGATCAAAGAGGTGACTTATTTAAAATTGAACAGACCGGCAGTTTATTCTGGTATGTACCCAGAATATTGTTGATAATTATTCTCTACATATTATATGAAGATATGTGACAGCTCAAATACAACCAGAAGAAATTGTCTGGTAGTTGTGGTATTTGAAAGTTTTTCTTCTACCTTATTATGACCCACATCTCTTGAAATTAAAAAACAAATTTTTAGGAAATTTCTCATCTTGTTTTTCTTTATTATTTCAACAACAGTTCTCCATTTCAACTTTGTTCATTGAATTATTACACAATTACCGTCAACTTGAAAATCATTAGAGCGTTTTATTTTTTGCAAAATTTACAAAATTGCAGATAATTAGCACTAGTTATTTACTGAAATATCTTATTCTATGGTTACCTAAGATAGAATGTTACTTCAATTTCTAACTGGAAATAACTGAGATATTATTGATAATTTATCAGCCACCAATGCCTGACATTAATCTTCATAGAGTAACTAATCACAAACTCGGTGAAAGCAAAAATCGCATCTTGTTTTGCGATAATTTGTGTTGTTCCTCTTGAAAGTGTAATTGATGGCGGGAAAAAATATTTAGTGTTAATATTGGGTGATGTAAAAGATGAAGAAATAGTTTCTACATCAGGGGGTGATCATGAAATGATTTACAGGAGTGGTACAAGTTAAGCAAATTATTACAATTTGAGTCCACTTGGATGAGTTCATTGTCAGGCATGTGTCATAAATGGGCTTGAGAGGGTTTATGCTTTAGGCCTAAATTAAAAATATGTTTGTTTGCCCTTTACCGACCCTGAATTTTAGAAGAGGGTCGGTAGGTAGGAAAAATGTTTTATTTCATTTCTGAATTTGACCGTTCGCTAGCATGAAATTACACTTCTATCTAGAAGCATTCTATAGTCATTTTATGTACCATACAACCATTTAGTGTGTGCTTTAATCAACCATAAACATGAACTTATTGCCTTAACACACAATATTGTTTTCTTTCATTACTTCAAATGATAACCTACTTTAAATGTTTATTGAAAGCACTGAGTACATGCATATTTTCCTAAGTTCTCCTAGATTTTGCAATAAAAACTTTTTGAGTCAGCATGATTTTTTTGGGTCGGTCGGTAAAGGGCAAACAAACTTAATTTTAATTTAAGCCTTATATTGTATTCCTTAATAATTATAGCAGACAATTCTTTACAGTTTATTTTTGACTCCTTAAAATCCTCCAATTAATTTACTTGAATAGCAGCCTTTCGCAAGTCCAAATGAATTTATTTAACTGTCTTCATGAAGCCTTTCTTAAATCTTTGCCATATGACTAGCTGTTGAGATGGTCATGTGACTCTAATCCAAACACCCAATCTGTATGTAGATGTTAGAAATTCCTCTTTTTATCTGACTTTTTTCTGTTTCGAAACTGAGCTTTCATATCTGTCTCAAAACCCTATCAATATCTCTAGCAATTTAGCTGCCCATATGACAGAACTATTTGTCTGTTATTTTGGACAAGAATATTATCAATGGCTTTTTAATCAGTTTCAAAACCTTACCATTTTATTGTTTTTTTATTTAAGATCTGCCAAATAAGCTAGCTGCATTCTGGATGGGTCCATTATTATTTAATGACAGGATATTCTTGGTGTTCCACTGAGAATTAAAGGATAACAGAATATTAGATAAAAATGTCATGGAATAATGAAAGGCTGAAAATAGCAGTTGTCATTTGCAATATGATGAAATATGATGAAGTCTCGCCCACATACTTGCCAAAATTTGCACGCCAAGAAAGTATTGTTGTACAATTTTGTACAGTCATGTAGTTGCAAAAGCTTGAAATTACTTATTTTGAATGCGGAGAGGCTCTGGAATTGTCAATGAGAAATTTTGAAACTACTAGTTTATAATTAAGGCTTCATTCAAATTTATGAAATTGCATGAACTGACTGGAAGAAATTGTATCATAGGCTATACACACAGGATGAATGCCCTTGGCATTGTTATATCTAATATGGCACATCTTTTGGTTGCCACTTAAATCAAGTTTGAAGGGTTAATAGTTCTTCTAAAAAATGTATCAATGTGGATTTAACTTTGTGTTTTTTTTGTTGTTTTTGTTTTTTTATTTCAAAAATGTATCCTGAGCTTTCATAATTAGGATAGTGGCATTTCTAAGAAATAATTTTGTTCTCGAGTTTCTTTGTGAAATTATCATAAGAAAATAGCACAAAGACTATGGGAATATCAATAGCAGACCACCGAGCTACAAACCTTTAAGAAAGCAATTGTACCAATAGTCATAATATGTCTGGCTCTTTGTCCATCTATTATTGGGCCTGTCCGTACAAACAAACTGGGTTTGGGTGACTCTAGGGTTAGGGTTAGGACTCTTTGTTCAACCCGAGTCACTTAAAAAAATGTCCAAATTTTAACATTGGAAAGCCACTTAAGTATCCTAACGTTAGTACGTCCGGCTCTATATCCATATATTGTAATGTGTGTCTGGCTCTTTGTTATTCTGTTACAGTCTGTCTTGCTCTTTGTCCGTATGTTATTGTCTGTCTGGCTCTTTGTCCATCTGTTACTTTGTCTATCTGGCTCTTGTCCATCTGTTGTGATGTCTGTCTGGCTCTCCTAATATCTGTTACTTTGGCTGTCTGGCTCTTTGTCCATCTGTTATTGTCTGTGTGGCTCTTTGTCCTTCTGTTATTGTCTTTCTGGCTCTTTGTCCTTCTGTTATTGTCTTTCTGGCTCTTTGTCCATCTGTTATTGTCTTTCTGGCTCTTTGTCCTTCTGTTATTGTCTTTCTGGCTCTTTGTCCATCTGTTATTGTCTTTCTGGCTCTTTGTCCTTCTGTTATTGTCTTTCTGGCTCTTTGTCCTTCTGTTATTGTCTTTCTGGCTCTTTGTCCGTATGTTATTGTCTTTCTGGCTCTTTGTCCGTATGTTATTGTCTTTCTGGCTCTTTGTCCTTCTGTTATTGTCTTTCTGGCTCTTTGTCCTTCTGTTATTGTCTTTCTGGCTCTTTGTCCATCTGTTACTGTCAGTCTTGCACTTCTTCCATCCGTTACTTAATCTGTCTGGCTCTATGTCCATACAGTGTGTCTGCAGCCTAGCTCTATATACATTTCTTACTATGTCTGTCAGGCTCTTTGTTCATCTGTTACTTAGTCTGTCTGCCTATTTCTGTATCTGTTACTGTATCTGTCTGGCTGTCTCTTTGTATCTGTATCACTCAGTCAATTTCTACGTTTTTGTTTGTTAATCTTTAGTTGGTATATCTTTGCCTGTATGCATGTCTGTCTGTTGAGGCTTTAACATGTTATTGTAAGGTAAAGATTCAAACAATGTCATCTCCTCATTTCCCATTTTAATGTGGGTGATGAATCAGACATTTGACATTTGGCACATGATGGAACTTGAAATGGCAGACTAACAAACAAGTTGTATTGAGGCCACAGACTAGAGTTAGCTCACACTATGGCATATGTGACAGTCACTAATTTCATCTCTTGTATAAGCTATTGATCTCCCGAACATCCTAAAATCCCAAATTTATCAATTTTGTAATTATAGTCAAACCTGTGTTCACTGCCACCTTCCATTAAAGGCCTCCTTGTGATTTACATGTAATGTAATATTTCCAATATCTGTTAGAAAGAAATAACCTCTGAATAAAGTCCACCTGTCAATAAAGGCCATATTATGTCTTTTCAAAGGATGACCTTTGTTTACACGTTTGACTGTAATAATAATCAAAGTACTGAAAGTACTGTCGGACTTGATTTTTACCATACGAGGCAGAAGAGAGAAATGTGTACCCACATCGTTCGAGCCCATACAAATATTTTAACATTAAAAATTACGGACCGATTTTTCATTCATATTGTAATGCAGGCCATATGCATGTAGGTAAATGACATACGCTAGGGCTTTACTAAAGTCCCTTTGCTAAAATTTTAAAATGAAAAAAGCCTGATATTGGAAAGTTTAATGATTAGCACATTGATTGAAGACAATTTAATTGCATTAGAAACTCTTTATTGTACACAAACTAGTGACCAACACTTCAGTAACAGTAAATACAAACATTGATTCTTCTGGTTTTAACACAACAGAACATCGACACATTCAGGGTCACTCAAATCAAAAAGGTCCTGACACAGTAGAGTAAGACCTATTTGACCTATAGTTAACCCGATGTTGCATGAAATTCAGAAGTGATTATGTAATTCTAATTAATCTGGCGTAAAAGGAACTCTTAAAAAGTAATTTTTAAAAGCACGTATCCAGTAATTTACGTTCGTATTTAGCGACTCAAATTATTATTCGTAAGCCGCAGTTTAAACACTCAACCTCCGATGTTTACCTGACATGAACTCATTCAATAAATTGAACTTCCCACACCGGTTACGCTTTGCTACTAGCCACTGCGGGGAGTGAGTCTATAAATAGCGATTCCGTCATCAAACTAACACTAGTTGGTGTGAATATCACGGAAATACGATTAGATGAGAATTCGCTTTGTAATATTAAGAAATGTTAGAAAGGCACAAAACACATACATCGATGGTAGATTGTTGCAAATGCATGAATTCGTCCGTAGAGATGTTTCTGAACTATCGAACGAAAACCGAAAGTAGAACTACTTTTACGGCAAGATATTTTATTGGACAGTGAATACGCGGTTTTAATTCTACGCATTTGAATATCTCATGTATCTACCGACAAGCACTTATTTAGATACATGACTCTTTCCATGTAGTTACAATAAAATGATTTGAAATATATTTATATCTGACACACTTAATTGGGGAAAGATTCCAGATACTTCTATATAAACACACCATTTGGTTGCATACTATTTCCTTTACGCGGCATTCTTTTAACCAAGCTGTTATGGAGTCCAGCGACAAAATATTAGTCAACGATCCCAAAGGACTTGATTTTGATAAAAATCAAGTCCAAAAATTGTCTCCTTGATGGAAAGAAATTGGATTCTTTAAGTATTATTTTATATGATTGTCTTACATGAGTGTTGAGTATTTCTCAAGTAGACATAAAACTAGATTAAGTAACACTTATGCAATCCTGATAGACATAGATATCACAGAGATAAGACAGACTCTATTTACAGCTGTCAAGAATGATTAGGCTGTAGTTGTTGTATATAGTAATAAGACATGATTACCATATATTTCTCCATATGTGTTGATAAATTTGATGGAGAGAATTGATGTCAGATGTTGTACCACTGTCCAATAATTGGTTGTATCTTGCGTTTTGTTTGTATTGTCTGGGACATAAACCTTGTTTCACTGAAAGGATAATTATGTGAGTGACTGCAAATTCTGTAGAAATAATAGGCATGTGCTTATTGGAACATTTTCATACTGCCTATTGAATATGTAAATCATGGTGTAGGAAAAATTCTGTGTAACACTTTGTCTCAAAATGAATTATACTTTATCATAACTAGATCTGGCCATTCTGTGTTTGACTTCTTTAATATGAGGTGTGAACTAGTTATTTTATATTGATATTCTCTATTCCATAGTTTAGTCTTATTGCTTAAAATTAATCTAGAGGCTTCTGTTGAACTAGACAATGTTTAATAAGACTTACCCTAGCTGAGACAGCCCTTTTTAAGCTTACATTCTCTGTTTCTGGTGGATTGCAGTTACCACCAGCTGCTGTCAAAGTTCTGAAAATACTCATGTGAGTTAAACTTAATACAGGAGGTATTCAAAACAAATATTGCAAAATGAAAATATTTTCTCAGCGGATGTAGATAACGGAAGTAGTACTCAGGTCTGCATCAAAATTTCAAGCGCCTATAGCGAGTGATGGCATTTGTCAATTCACAAACATAACTATAGTTCAATTATAACCTCTTCAGAGCGGCCCTCTGTAGAGCAACATTTTTACCTCTCTATAACAACAGCTTCCAAATTTTGCTAAGCTGATAATTTACTGTAAGATTAACCTCTGTAGAGCAACAACCTCTAAACAACGGCCAATATTTTCAGCTCCCACAGGATGTTTCTCTACAGAGGTTGTACTGTATCAATACTAATGGATATTTTATCAGTAAATGAAAGATTACCAAGATTATCATGTTGGAAAGTTTCTTCTCAGACATTTTTTGTGCTATGATGCACATTTGTCACTACAGCCCTTTGATTAATTCCTAATTTTGTGCAGATTTTGTGGACTTTTTGTGGTACCATGTTTGTTACTATTGTTGGAAACAATGAAGAACAATGTTGGATACCTCCTTTCTGCCTGCCCTCCAGATCCAAATCTTTGAAAAATTCATGTGGCTTCTATATCTCAATGCTTGTACTGTCAGTCTTTTTACGTCTTAATCCAGCATGGTTTATTTGTGGGGATTGTCATCTGTTTATTTATGCCCATAAAAACTTGCTACCTACCATATTGTTCTTAGTAACATTGTGTGTACCCTCTGATGATGGTCAGAGTCACCAACAGTTTGCTGGCCCTGATCACAATATGTTCCTCCTCCATAATGTTGGCTCCTCCTCCTGCATTGTACATATGGCTAACTAATCACTTTCTCTTACATGATTTACTAGACTAATAAAAGATACAAACTGCAGTTTTTGCATCTAATCTTGATATGCAGCTTTGCCATTGGTAGGTTTACTTTCAGATCAGCCAATCGAATGATTTTTGTTTACAGTTTAGACTTACGGTCCGTTATCCTTTAGTTTGTCATTAGATACCTTAACACAGTGAGGTTTAAATGATTCAACCAAAGCCACAAAATATAATCACAGCATGTGAAAAGTTAGATATCAGTTTTACACTACAAACAAATATTTATAGATGATCAAATTCGATCTACAACAACAATGATAACTACAACAATGACGTTTCCCAGCATGACAAGAACGAACCCATCTTCAAAACATGGTGAAAACATAGCATACTTATCTGCTTATAGCAATAATAGTTTTGACGCATTTGTAAAGGTATAACTGTAATGCAGTCCTTATAAAGTAACCATGATATTTCTATACACATTACGGTCATATTGTTATATTGAATTGATTGGTTGATTTTAGTTCAGTCATAAAATTTAAAACCAATGGCATGGCTGCATTATAAGTGTAGTCTTTTGGAAAATGGACCAGTGGTTAGTGGGATAGATTTCGATATATAACCCGGCAATTCAGGTATGATTCCTGGTCACGGCAGGTTAAGCCCTTACATGAAAATTTGACAAGTTATGATTTTCCACCACATGTGGAGAAGTTGCCAGTTACTTGTTGAAGGGTAAGTTAGAACTAGTTAGAATACTGTCCATAAAAACTTGTAAGGTGAATCAGCCGCTGTACATAACTGAAGCCCAAAATCAATAGAAAATAAATTTAAGAAATTCCGGACAATATTTATTACTCTGAGTGAGCATTGGAGATTTGTTTTGTTTTAATAGTAATGTGTTGATTCAAGACTTAAACTCAACTAGAAGCATGTTTTTCGCCTTTTCTTTGACTTGGAGTGAGTAAAGACACACAATGTTAACATCTATACATGTTAATACTAGTTGGTGTCATAAGAATATGTACAGTGGTTCAATTGACCACAATCTTTGAAGAAAACACAAAGAATACTATAATTAAAAACTGATCGGCAATTAAGAAAACACATTGAAACAGTAAGAGTCCCTGTGTACTTTGGGTTGTGGTTGTGAACGTAATGACACACAATACATTGTTACTGAATGTTAACAAACATAATTATACCCCCAGATATGAAATATATGGGGGCTATATTGGATTCATGCTTGTCGGTCAGTCAGTCGGTCGTCCGTGCGTCTGTAGACACAATTTGTCTGGAGACTTTCTCAGCAACTACTTACAGGATTTCAATGAAACTTCACAGAAGTGATCAGTAGTAAGCCTAGTTGTGCATACTTAAAGCATTTTTCATTCAGATTAATTTTCACTGATTTTCCCTTTGTTGTTTTTATACAGTATATACAATAGGCAAATTTTGTCCGGACAATTTTTCAGTACCTATTCCCAAGGTTTTAAACAAACTATACAGACATAGTAAGTACAGTACGGTTCGGGTGATTTGTCCGATTTTCGCGTTTCCCCAGTGTTCGTAATCGTCAATTTATCACCCGTAGCGGTGATTTTCATCGCGCCATCATTCATGAAAAAAATGCGAATCATCGCAATGTCGCTAATCACCGCGTTTTATGACTTATTTATCAGTCGGTAATCTTTGATAGCGATGTATCACGGTGATTCGCGAACGTCTAAAGCCGACTCTCAAGTAGCTAAAATGATATTTATTGTGAATCTTCTTCTACTTTCACTTTCTGTTGACCGTTCATTTTCCGAAAACAGTCAAGTGGTGAGATAATTCAGGATTTAACACTTACTAAATCCGTCGGCCAAGACCGACTGAAATCCAGACATCTGATTAAATTTTGTCAAGTAGGAAATCCCATTCTTGAAGTAAATATGTAGAAAATCGGCGAATTGCTAAGTGAGTATGTAAACTGTGTAGCTATGTTTTACATATGCAGCGTTACGTACAGGGCGAGATTCATATGTCTTTTTTTAGTGTTTTATATATCGAGTACCAGGGCGAGAATCATTATTTAGACCCGAGCCGCAGTCTCTCATTTTATGAATGTAGCTCGGTGCTCTAATCAATTAAACCAGTCCACTGTTTACGTGTAATATTATTTCGCGCAATAATATACGAAAGCTGACATATTGACTAAAGCTCATCAACTACTATTAAGTTCTCAACACTCGTTGATTATAATTTGTGTCAACGCTAATTTTTCACACATATCAGGTAACAATTTTTTGTTCACGAAAGCGCAATTAAATTATGTGTGAATAACAGTGTTATTTACAAGAAATTTGTAAGTTTTGAGTAAACTAAAGAGGCGACATCACGTATCACCAGGTTGAGCGATCGTCACTGCAATACACCGTAATTATTGCTCTTCAGTGGTGACGGTCACCGTTGATCAACGTCGCTCTGAATGCGATGGCCAAAATTCAAATAGCCGCGTTGAAGCGATCTACCTGTGGCTTAGCGCGATTTTAATTCTGCGGCGATTTTGCGAAAATCGGACAAATCCCCCGAACCGTACTGTAGTTAGCCTAGTTGTGCATGCTCAAATCATTTTTCATTTGGATTGATTTTCACTGTGTTATAGCCCTTTGTTTTTTTTCTACAGTATATAGAATAGGCAAATTTTGTCCTGACTTTTTCTAATTGACTACTGACAGGAATTCAATAAAACTTCTCAGAAGTGATAAGTAGTTAGCCTTGTTGTGCATGCATTAAGATTGTCTTGGTTGGTTGAATTTTCACTGAGTTATGGCTCTTTGTTGTTTTTTATACAGTGTATATACAATATCTCAGTAACTACTCATAGGAATTCAATGAAACTTCACAGAAGTTATAAAAAGTGAGCCAAGTTGTGCATGTAATAACCAGATTTTGTTCGGATTAATTTTCACTGAGTTATGGCCCTTTGTTTTATACAATTAGGTAAATTTTGTCCGTACCATTTCTCAGCAACTACATGCAGGAATTCAGTGAAACTTCTTAGAAGTGATAAGTACTTTGCCAAGTTGTGCATGTCCACAATAGGTTTTGTCCAAGTAAATTTTAATGAGTTATGGCCCTTTGTTATTTTATATAATGAATATTTAGAAACTGGTCAGGATATTTCTAAGCAACAATTTGCAGGTATTAAAAAAATGAAAATGCATTATATTTCCCTCTGTAAAATGTAACAATAACTGTGTCCGCATATGGGGGTATTATTTATCACCTTTAGTGATAGTTCTAGTTTCCACCAGAGCATGCAGACTTCAAAATTCTGAGTTTTGAGACTTTCTGTGTCATTAAGGTCCAATTTGAACAAAACTTCATTTTTTCGTCTGGTCCACTTGCTCAACTTTGTCAATATACAGACATAATTGTGGTTTTAATCTTGATTAATCACCATGGTAACACAGCTGCTCAACATTGAAGATGAAAATTTAATGAGTTTACATTTTATTATAATACGTTTTAGCTATAATTATTTAGCTGAATTATTTCATGGATTTGTGTAAAAAAGAATGTTTTTTATCCTTAACTGTAACACAAGAATTTACTTTTCTAAATTCTTATTTGCATTAATGTACTAACCAATGTATATTTGCTTTTTAATAGGGGTGCAATGATATACTGGTATACTGGTGTATTGCGATACAGCGTTGAGCTCAGACACTTAGATGCATACCGTGGAACAACAATCAGGCAGTGTATCGCGATATTTGCGTTAATAATTGAACAAATGATACATTGAATTAAATTAATGCAGACACAATTTTTAGTGTTGTTTTGAACCATGAAATGAGTCTCATCCCCTGAATAACAAATTATTGATTATTTGCAGTTTTCAAATAGATCTGTATTGGTACAGTGTGTAAAACTATAGTACATCTATTGGTACTGATAAGCCATTTATTGGTTACACTAAATGAATGATCTACCTTATACAATTATATCTCAATGAGTTGACAGTGGCTATGGATGGACTGTATTGCAATATATTGCAAATTCTGGTTACGCTATATTGTTGCACCCCTACTTTTAGCAATGTGTATCATTATAGCAGATCGAGGGTTCAACGCAACACTGTCCTAACTCATATTGAAATAAGAACAAGTTACGACAGTGTTGCGCTGAGCCCTCGAGATTTGTGTAACCCACTTTCTAGTCTTTTTAACATTCATCACCAAGCTTGCAGTGTATTTATAGCTGTCATCTATTAAACTTATTCTTTATTAGACTTATGTTTTCACACTTACCCTATTTATTACCTTCTCTGATTATTATTTATTTAATTAGCTTATACATATCAATAAATGTCATTCATTACGTTTATTGTACTAGGTTTACCAGTAAAGCTAATTTCAATAATATCTTAAAGTAATAAATGTTTGCTTGTGTACTTACTGTCTTAATTCATACTTAATTATTAGATTTATGCTAATTAATTCAATATGTATCTGAACTTATACTTTAAGTGATTATTTATTTATTCTAATTTAATAAATATCTTAATTTACACTTGATTGATTATTGATGTATTATTCAAATTTGAAAAGTATATTAATTCATACTTAATTGATTATTGATTAATTCTAACTTGAAAAATATCTTAATTCACACATAATTGATTATTGATTTATTATAATTTGAAAAATATCTTAATTCACACTTTAATTATTTGATTTATGATAAGTCTTGTACATATTTCTTGATCACTTCAATTAGTGGATGGAACCAAAGATCACATGGTAACAATTGCACAAAAAGGATTATTCAATGGAGGAACCATATTCTAGTTTATCAAGTTTGTGGCTGTGAATTAACCCTCTTAGCAATATTTGCCCCTACATGTTTGCAGCAGAATTTTGTCATAACTCGAATTAATACGATATTAAATGCCTAGTTAATGATCTGTGGTTCTAAACGCTGATAGTTTGTTTGCTTAAGGTAAATAATTATATGTGATAACATTATTTATTTTGGTATTTTAGATAATGAAATGGAAGGTGCTATGATGCCTGATGAAGAGGCAGATAGAGAAATGACAACATCAGCGCCAAAACAAAAAGTACGTAAGGACTTCCGTGAAGTCTGGTTATGGCAGCTGGACGAGACGGAGTAAGTATTCATGTTATACAAAATATCGATGGTTTGTAAGGATAGTCCTAAAATTGCCAACAGCAAGCCTTCATATTTAGAGTACTTTCAAGCCATCTGTCATATTCAGGAATTAAATACCATTTTTAGCTAGACTGTTTTCAAAATAAAAGTCAAGCTATAGTGATTGCTGTGGCATCTGATTCTGTGTTATTTTTTTAATGTAGCTCATAACTCAGAAACTTCATCTAGGTGGATAGATCTCACTGAGGCGGTGAACAGACGAGTGTTGGCACCACTTGTGGCATTCTTGTTTGGTGGATTAAAACTAAGTATTCAAATGAAACAAATAAGTGACAGTTTTGAAGCTGTTATGTTCATGCAAAAGTTAACAGCTACCTGTATAATAGGGATCACATGTGAACAACAGCTACTTTGACTCACATTTATTGATGTATTAACCAACCAATTGAATGATGTTAGTGTTTTTTCACCTTCTATAAAAGAGACCTATTAAAGGCCTCTTTCCAGTTGAAAATTTTTTTAGAATCATGCAGTTATCTCTAAAATCCAAACTTACACCAGCTATTTTATTTCCCAAATCAGTAATTTTAGCGATAATTCTTCCCTAAATCAAGGCTAATAAGGCCTCTTCCCAATGAAGAGAGAAAAAACACTGAATGTCAAACTGCATTCAGGCTGTATTATATTTCTGTTTACTCTTTACGCTTGCCTTTAAAGTAGTAGCCCTCCTGTACACTTAGCTCATTAGAATCAGCACCTTAGGTCGTTAGTTTGAAACCTTAGTGAGAAGCATGTTCTTCGTGACTGTATATATGGTATAAAACGTTGTGTCTTTTAGACCATTCATTCTCCAGCGTATGTGGAGAAGTTAGTATTTACTTCTGGAGGACAAGGTTTTTAAAGGGGCATACCCTACAACTGACAAACATTCTGTGAAAGTGTAAAAATGTGTTAAATGTATATGTAAAACTATATATAATGGATAGTTGCAAGAAGAACTTGGGTCATAAAATGATTAGTTTAGGTACTAGCCGCAAAAATCATAGCTATGAATAATAAATCACTTCCACCCAAAAATTGTACAACAAATTCCAAAGAGTTTTCGATCTTTTATGGAAACTAATATTTTTGTGATTTTATTTTTAATTGGATGAATTTTTGTCTGAAACTTCTTTCTTTACAAGCTTCTAATTTATCATCATTTTGCCTTGATTCTAGATGCACCAAGTTGTAGGGTATGCCCCTTTAATGGTGCTGAATCCAGGAAAGCAAATGAGGAGAACTGCCCTCAAACACAATAAAATTATAAGACATAAAAACTGGACATTTAAAAAAAAACAGATTATTTTGCCTTTGATTTACGGTTTGGCAAGATACAGTTACATTATATAACAAAATTGATTTCTAGTCAGCTCAAAGTATAACAATATAAATATGAGCCATGTATAGCTATTTGGAAACAAAATCAACTGTTCTTAGAAATGCTTAGATTTGTGAAAATTCTGAGCAATAGATTAAACACATGTGTAAGCTAATTTATAAGCTAATATGGTTACTAATGTTTTTGTTTTAGTGACGATGGCTCACTGACGTTGATCGAAAAGGTTCCCGATGTGATTACTAACTGGATTACTAAGGCTTTTGCGTTTAACTCTATCGCTGGTGCTGGTGTTGCAATACCACAAGAGGTAAAAAATTAAATGTGCCATATTTTTTAAATAATTCCTCTTTCCTCTGTTGTATTTAGTATTTTCTATCATGCCTTTTTATGGCCAGCGAGTGGTTGTGTTGTGAAACCCGGCAGTTTGATAAGCTTGTAAAACAAATTGAACAAACAAGTAGGTGTTGTTGTAAAAGGGCTTTTATTAAAGCCGTAAAAACCAGTGTATGACAGTCAAGAGCAAAATATAAAAAGAAAGAAAATATATACTGTTCATCTACATGACTGTACTACTAAATCATTACACTGGAGAAAGGCATAGGAGACAAAATGTGTTTTATCTAGGTCATAGAAACCACTCTTAACAATAATCTTTGAACTACACACTAGTAGTAGAATAGTGAAAATGGACTGGACGACAGCAATCACAGGAGGTGGAATGGGAGAAGGTGGAAAAACTGACAATAAAAACTAGAATTGATGAGATTAAAGACACAAAGTAGAAACCATTTTTTTTCTTTGTTTGAGTTATGATGTATGTGCACATGCGCATAAATTATTAGTAATTGGATTTCTGTTGTCCAGTACCGTACAAATGTTGGATTCCTGAAATCCAGCAAACAGTAAAAAGATGGGGGCCAACCATCTCGTCCATAAAACATTTTATCCTAATAAAATAAATTTATATATTGCAGGTTACAGTGTTAAAAGATT
The DNA here is from genome assembly GCA_964023205.1 of Lutraria lutraria. Taxonomy (NCBI): domain Eukaryota; kingdom Metazoa; phylum Mollusca; class Bivalvia; order Venerida; family Mactridae; genus Lutraria; species Lutraria lutraria. The sequence continues at coordinate 9,818,578 of OZ026839.1, read as the reverse complement.
TCTTCCTGTCCATGAATCTTCCATATTCAACTGTAAGAGGTGAAATTTTCGACCTTCAACTTGTGGTTTTCAACTACATGAGTGAAACTGCTGAGGTATATTCATAATCTTTAAACCATGGAGGTCAAACTGTTCTTAAATTCCAGTCTCTATTCAAAATCTTATTTAGTATCTTGTCCGATATCAATTTGATGGTCAGACGGAACCAGATATCTGCATGATCATAAATCTTAACCAGTTAGAATCTGCCATTTTTTTTAACGGATCAGCTATTTTTAGCTCACATGTCACAAAGTGACAAAGTGAGCTATTAGGATCACTCTCCGTCCGAAAAATAGTACTTAAAATAATTCTATCATAAAACTATAATGTTGAATACACAAGCATTTTTACTGAATCTATCATTTCCATGTGTTGAAAGTAGAGTCCTATATATGTGATTAGGACAATTTTAATACGCAGCAGTAATTGTGCAGAATTCTGTGTGACGAAACAGTGGAATGTGGGGGCACTTGATCATGTCCTGAAGACACATGTCTAGTTATAGTTTATACTTTACTTTAGTGTCTAGATCAAACAAGAGACTTAATAAATCCAGTTTGGAAGCTTCAGTGTCTTATAAGAATTAGGCATGTTCAAGGCGTTCTATACATAGTGTGACGTCACTACGTTTGTCAGTGCATAGCGCTACCGTAGTGTACACATTGTGTTCAAGGTATTTCATGTTTACAAATGTTTATTGTCTTTATTGTAGATAAATGTTGAACTTTACGCAAGTAACGAATACACAGTTTTGGACAGAACCAAGATGGGTAATAACAGGCTTATAGTAAGTTTTAACTGATTGTCTCAGATATATACATGCAGTCAAACCTGTGAACTAAGACCACCCTTGGGAAAGACAAAATGTGCCCTTTATTGACAGGTGCCTTTCATTAGGAGGTCAGTTTGTTCTAAATAAGCAATGCAGGTTTACAGAAATGAATTACCCTTATTCACAGGGTGGCTTTTATTCAGAGGTGGCTGCTAGCACAGGTTTGACTGCGTCAGTAAAGTGAAGGTTGTTAGAGATTTATTTAGTTTGACTTAAGATCTGCAGTACCAATAAATAGTTTTGAATGACAATCTCTATCAGACCTGGCAAAATGTTTGTTTGCAGTTTATAATGCAAATGGGTGATTGGTATTGGGTGGTATTTTTTGTTCACATTTTATACTGGCACTGACTACAAAAAGTTTGTAAAAGAAAATCATTGTTGTGTGAATTTTACTCAGTCATTAATGTAACTGCATACAAATTGTACAAAAGGATGACCTTTCAATGCACAGGTCCTGTAGAGGTTGTCATGAGGAACCAACATAATGAAGTTTGATGATTGTAGGTGGAAGCATTTTGATTATCTATTGATACATAGGCATAGAAATATCTTAAGGAATTAGTCAGACAATAAATATATGCTATTTGTATTTAAAACATATGTATAGGTTTAAATGTACTTAAATACCTAAAAAGAAAATTTGTTTAAGTTCTTTATAATAATGTACTAATGTTTTTCTAATTACATTCAAAAGGTTTGCCCTTTCATTGTTTATTAACTTATACATTAAATCTTTGATTGTTCGAATTCTTAGGGTCCAAAGAAAAGTCATTTGGATAATTCATGGTTTTTCGAATTATTCATTTCAGTAATGAAATATAAAGAGTTGATATCGGGACCGTTGATCTTATTCAGATAATACATGGTACTGTCTCAGATAATCAGTCGTCAAATGATCGAATGTACTGTACATACATGTATATATTTACTTTCCAGGTTAGGGGCTCATCTTCAGGTATTGTAAAGATACCTATACAGTTAAGTTCTATTGGTATGGTTAAGTTACGTGCTAAAGCCACAAAGATTGGTGGTATGTCCAAGATAGATATTGTAGAGAGAGAATTACTTGTCAAGGTAAAATATTTCACAGTCAAATTAATGTTTTCTGTAAAAGCCTATCTGTTAACCTAATTCATTTTGATAAAATTCAATGGATCGTTATGAAATATTTTGCATTTAATTTTAAAATGTGAACTTAAATGTTGAAAATTAACATAACGAAGATTGGGCATAGATATAAAAATGGATTGTTTAAATATTTGTATGAATTTGTAACTAAATAAAATGTGGACAGTTTTGAAATTTAAAATGGACTTGTTTAATTTATGGACTTTGAAATGCAGACCAAAACTGGACTACATGCATGAAATCTGGATTTTGATTCAGTAATTATTGTATATCATCCCTTCAGGAAAACTAGACTCAGCTCTGAATTTTCGCTAGATTTTGTATACCCGGTGTAACAGGCCATTCTTTCCCCCTGGCCACTTTTTCCTGTGGAAAAATTGGCCTAGGCCTTTTTTCCCCCTCTAGGCCACTTTTTCCCCCCTGATTTTTTCATTTGTATATCCACATCTTTCGCTTAATGTCTGTTTGTTCATATTTCTGAGTTTATATTTACTTCTATATGTTCATATTTCTGAGTTTATATTTACTTCTGTATGTTCAATTTTCTGTGTACATATCTACTTCTATATGATCATATTTCTGAGTTTATATTTACTTCTGTATGTTCATATTTCTGAGTTTATATTTACTTCCGTATGTTCATTTTTCTGTGTATGTATTTACTTCTGTATGCTCATTCTTCTGAGTTTATACTTTCTAAGTTGATACTTACGTCTTTAAGTTCATATTTCTGAGTTTAACTTACGTCTTTATGTTCATATTTCTGAGTTTATATTTACTTCTATAGTCCATACTTCTGAGTTTATACTTACTTCTGAATGTTCATATTTATGAGTTTATACTTACTTCTGAAGGTTCATATTCATGAGTTTATACTTATGTCTTTATGTTCATGTTTTTGGGTTTATACTTATGTCTTTATGTTTATATTTCTGAGTTGCCAAGAGTGGAAAAAGTGACCAAAAATGTAACCAATTAATATAATGGTTAGCCATTGGGTAAAAAGAGGGTAAAAACTAGCCAATAATGTATAGTATTTCTGAAGACAGGGGGGAAAAAGGGGCAAGAGAGTAAAAATAGCCAAAAATCATAACGCAATACTGTTATTATATGGGGGAAAAAGTGGCCTAGATGGGGAAGAAATGGCCTAGAATCATAATGCAATGCTGTTACTATTAGCAGGAAAAAAGTGGCCCATGAAGGGGAAGAAATGGCCTAGAATCATAATGCAATACTGTTATTCTTAGGGGGGGGGGGAAAGTGGCCTAGATGGGGAAGAAATGGCCTAGAATCAAAATACAATATTATTATTAATAGGGGGAAAAAGTGGCCTAGATGGAAAGAAATGGCCTAGATTCATAATGCAATACTGTTATCATTAGGGGGAAAAAGTGGCCAAGGGGGGGAAGAAATGGCATAGAATCATAATGCAATACTGTTATTATTAGGGGGGAAAAAGTTGCCCAGGGGGGAGAAATGGCCTAGGCCAATCTTTCCCCGGGGGAAAAATGGGCCTAGGCCAATCTTTCCCAGGGGAAAAAAGGCCTAGGCCAATCTTTCCCAGGGGAAAAACTGGCCAGGGAAAAAACAGACTGCTACAATGGTAAGTACTTACCTTGTTCTCCGCATGTCTAGTGCCTAGTTTTCACGTGAATCACTTGATTCAGTTAAGGAGGCCTTAAATACAGTTGAAGTTTGAAACAATAAAAGGACAATCCTAAAATAATAGAAGTCTTTTTATAATGTCTATAATTTTTTTCTTAGGGGCCTATATAGGGCCAAGCTAGTGGTTATATTATCTGACTAGTAATCACTAGCGCCTCACTGCTGTGAAACCGAAACTAAATTTCACCGATGAGGAAGCTAGCCGGTTAGCTTATGGAAGGTGTGTGGTGCTACCCTGGAAGTAGAACTGGAAAAGTTGCCAAACAACTCTCGTTGTTAGGGTGACATTATACACCAAAGAGAAAAAAAAAATTTGATTATACATTTAGCTATTTTTCTACTGTAGCCTGAAGGTCGGGAAGTTGATCAGGACATAGCAGCACAAATAAAATTTCCGGCTAGTCAGAATGAGGTATCAATGAACTTGTCATCATTTTTCAACGAGAGAAACATTGTGGAGGACTCTTTAAGAATGAGACTCTTCGTGACTGGTACATATTTTTTTAATGTTCTTTATTGATATCTTTATACCGGCCTCCGTGGTCGAGTGCTTAAGGTCGCTGACTTCAAATCAGTTTGTTCTTAAATGAACACTTCAATTTCTCTAAATAATGTTTATATTTTTAGTATAATTTCTGCCGTACCATAATACTGTGGAATCATAAATTTTCATTGGGGATTTAATTTTGTGGATTTCGTGGGTCGGCTCATCCATAAAATCGAATCCCCACAAATTTAAATTCAGAGATAAGGCATTTTGTTTTCAAAAATCAAAATCCACATATTTATGTCCCCATGAAATACCCGGAAGGCATTTTAGTAAAACCATGAAAATTGAGCCCAACGAAAATAGATGAAAATACAGTACATCAATGTTATGACCAATTTTTAGACCACAAGGTAGTCCAAGACTTAGTGTTCATTGTAATGAGATCTTCTCAATATTGAAATTGTCTCTTAATTCTTACTTGGGTTTAAAATAGCACCAACAGCCAGAGTCATTTGATGATCGACTTTCATGCTTTAACATTGTCTATTAAACACATTGTGTAAGATATTATTTTGATGTTACAGGTGATATGATGGGGCCTGTTATTGCTTCATTTGAATCCAGGATTCAGATGCCCTATGGATGTGGAGAACAGAATATGCAGTCCCTGGCTCCTGGCTTGTTTTCAATCTTATATCTGAAGACTATTGACAGACTTGAGAGAGAAATCAAACAGAAAGCTGGGCGAGTGTGTGGTGCTGGTATGTTTTAAATTATCTCAGATCTCAAAATGTACCGGTATACAGTCTTCAACTCACACATTGAAGAATCTCAAATTTTCACATTGATATATCAAAATAAAAAAATGGATTTTATATGCTGAATTAATGCTAAAGCCATTCTTTAAAAAAATATTTTGTTTTGGGTTACGCTACCTACTCACCAAAATTAATTATACCCCTGCAAACAAAGTTTGAGAGGGGGTATATTGGAGTCAGTCATTGGTCGGTCCGTCCGTCCGTCCGCATAAAGTTTGTGAAGCGAATTACTTCCACATGTTTTAAGCTATTGCAATGAAATTTGGCATATGTTATCACCATCAAGTGAAGATGTGCGAGACACAATTTTCATGCCCAGCAATACACTCATTGCAGAGTTATGTCCCCCTGAACTTAGCCGTATAGTGTACTATTGCAGTATTAGTGTCAAAGTGGTGGTGGGACTATTAGTAAACTCTGTGACATCTCTAGTTGTTTGATGTATAAATATCATTTTGATAGGTATTTTGGGTTCAATGTAAAAACAAATTGTAAAAAAATATTTCCTACCTACCAGGTACCTACCCAGTGAAAATTATCTAGGTAGGGTTACTCCAATTAAAATCTTTTTATGCTTAGCTTTCAAAATCTGTGAATTATAATGAATACCAAAACTCAATATAGTAAATAGAAGATATTAAATGAGTGTGGATTCCGTATCGAATTTATAGAACGAGTTGTATAAAATAGTATGACGCAAGCCTCTGGCGAGTTTCATACTGTTTTATGCAACAAGTTCAATGAATTCAAGACGGAATCTACACAAATTTAATATTCTTTTTATCACATACCTTTAAAATACGGCGAAAACCAACACACCTGTTTGACATTGCTACTAATAACAAAAGAGTGATACATGCGTAATAAGGCTTTTTAATCAGGAGCACAAAAATAGTTACATTATGAAACATCAAAAATAATAAATGTGTGAACATATCTAAGGAACAGTATCTTTGCTTACTCAAAGTGTTAAAATCAATTCAACATTACTCCTGTGAAGTTATAATTTTGAAAAACATGTACCAATCAATTTCTACGCTTCATCAAGTTCATGACATCACAAAGTGACGTCATTTACATATTTTATGCACGGCACGGGTTTGTGATAATTTTTCATATGAAGTCACACAGACAGGTTTTGATCCTGTCCATGGACATAAGGCTCATGGACATAAGGCTGAGATATGTAGGTAGGCTTTACAACTCATTGTTGGACAATGTTTTTAATAAATCATTTTTTATTACTGTTCCATTTTAATCTAGGTTACAGAAAAGAACTAAGCTTTAAACATGGTGATGGCAGCTACTCTGCATTTGGTGCTGGATCTAATGTGTGTGGATGTAGGAGTTCGGATGATGAAACTAAAGGATCCACTTGGTATGTATTGTAGCATTAAACATAAAAGATGGACGACCGTTAAACTTAGCTAGGGACCATCTCAGTAGTAAAATCATCTCATGTTAATACAGTGCAATTACCTCTCTAAAGCAACACCCTTTGGACGTAGTAAAATTATATTGTTGTTGAGAGGTTGTTGCTCTAGAGAGGTTGAATTTATAGTGCAGTGGCAAAAAATTATGCTGTCCCTGTTGGGAGGATGTTGCTCAAGAAAGGGCCGCTCTTGAGAGATTATACATTACCTCTAAACTCAGACTGGTTTTCTTCATGTATTGAGACCCTGTTATTTTTTAGAGTCCCTTGTATTTAAGTTTCTTTGGTTGTCTTTTAATAAAGTCAATTTCTAGAATTGTTATTATTGTCCTTTTGGTAAGGACAAGAGATGAAGCTAGTTTCGAAAAACATTTTAAAAAAGTTGAACTAATAGCAAAACTGAAAACTGTGGCAACCAGTCTTGGTATTAAGAAGAAACTTTTTATGCTTCCGCCATTCGAAATGCATAAGGTCATATGGTGTTACCCATGTCTGTCCATCCTTCCATTCAAATTTCGATTCCATGCATTTATTCAAGCAATATTTCATGAAGTGGTTTCTTATTTTTCATGAAAGTTTATAATAATAAAAAATGGGTCAAGTTTGATTTCCGTTAAAATCCTAACTTTTTCATAGGAGTTATGGCCCCTCTAGACTTAGCTCTCAGTAGTGGCATTCATGAGGAATGGAGCCTCAAAAGTATCGAAAGATATACAAATCGAGGGCTCAGCGCAACACTGTCGTAACTTGTTCTTATTTTAATATGAGTTACGACACTGTTGCGTTGAACCCTTGAAATGTACTAATTATAAGCAAACTTACCTACTGGTACCCTATTTTTGTGGTCATGGTACCAGAAACACAATTATTATTTCTGGCCTTATGCATAAGTATTATGATATAAAACATCACATATACAGTACAACTCATTTGTTCATTTGTCTGTGCATTCATTCATTTATTCTATTTTTGATCATCACAATAGAAATTTGTCTTATGCATTCCAAAGTTACATTTGGTTTCTTAGCATAAGATGATTAGTCTGTGCAAAATGCAATATTATGCATGCATTTATTCATCAAACAGAAAATGCATCAAACTTGCTATATATACAATAAAAACCTGTGTTGGCAGCCACTTCTGAATAAAGGCCACCCTGTGAATAAAGGCCACCCTGTGAATACAGGGCATTCTTTTAAAAAAAGACATTCATTTGATAATTTAGTTTAAAATGACCCCTGGACAAAGGCAACTTGTCTTTAAAGGTCACATTATGTCATTCCTAAGGGTGACCTTTGTTCACAGACTTGACTGTAATCCAATATCCTGCTTGATACAGGAATTTCTAGTTGATCTGAATGTGTATTACACAAATGATTCTTTTTGTTCGCTGGGGTATTTTTTAAAGTAAAATTTCTGAAATATTTCAGTCATTTGCATGTAACCAAGTTAAAAAGTGTTGAACTTGATTGTAGGTTGACTGGTTTTGTTCTGAAGCTGTTCTCACTACTTTACACCAACCAGATGACATACGTAGATTTCAAAGTCCTTGAGCACGCTTTTGATTATTTAGTTTCTGTTGCCAATCCTGACTGTGAGGAACTTTTCTTTGAAGAATTGGGCGTGTTGATCCATACAGAGATGAAGGTATTTAGGGTTTTTTTAGCTCACCAGAGCACAATGTGCTCAAGGTAGGCTTTTGTGATCACTCGGCGTTCGTCGTGAGTTGGCGTCCATATTTATTTAAAACAACATCTCCTCCTACACCGCTATGCTGATGCAAACAAACTTTGCTGGAATGATCCTTGGGTGGTCCCCTTTCAAAGTTGTTCGAAAAATTTAATTTCATTAAAAACTCTAAATGACCTATTTTCCTGGTGAGCATTTACAGGGTCATCATGGCCCTCTTGTTCTAAAATCAGGCATAACAGGAATGATCCTCAGATGGTCTTCTGCCAAAAATGATAAAATTTTGCCCCTGGTGTCGTAATTGGCCTTATCCCAGTCTTACAAACCTTTAAAAGTCTTCTTGGCCAAATCAGCAGGACCTATCTAGAGCTTAGGTATTTGGTACATGATATTATCTAGTTCTCTACTTACATTGATGATCAAATTGTACTCCTATGGTATAAATTGGCCCTTAAAGCCACTTGTTTACCGTGGGTAAAACAGGTGAACAATATATAGGACCGTCAGTACCCTCTTGTTTACTAGTATCAACAATTTTTCCAATCAATGGCTGACAGCTACAAAAATCAAGTTTTATATGAATACATAACATGAAAAATAAGAAACAAGTACTATTGCTTTAGAATGCGTACCTTAATATGATTTGATTTTTTCCCCTAAAATCTCTACTTTTACCTTTATAATGTGTCTGAAAATCAATGAATGTCAACAACATCAATGTCAGTCACCTTACTCTTCGCAATCTAGCTATTAATATTTCTTCTCTGAATGATCCTTAAGGAAAATCTGATGCATTCTAAATGGTTCATTTCCATTTTGCTGTCTACAAAAAAAAATCATCAATGACGTGGATATGTTGGATAAGACAGATATATTACAAATCACTCCTATCGGATTTTATCAAATCATCCGAAGTGTCTTTTCTGAGAAATAGATTTATTGAAAATAATAGGGTTTTTTTCTTCAAAAAAATGATGCCTATCTATCTAGGATGTTGCCCTTTGTAAATGTCCTTGAAGAAAAATATTTGAGTGATCTTATTAATTTCAAATCAATTTCCAGAACATTATAATGTGATATATTTTCATACAAAATATTTAGAGATGAAATAGAGATTTGAGCTCGGAGACTGTTTTCAAGTTTTTTATAACCTAAGGACCTGGCTTGTGACTAGAAAGAAATTATCAAGTTTTCAGTTACTTGACGATAAGAAGGGTTACAAAACCTTTTGTTTTTCTTAACATAACAGTACCGTAAGTTTATACTTTAATTTGAATCACCAGATTGTCAATCCATCAGATTGTTCAGGTGAGCGATTTAAAGGTCATCTTGGCCCTCTTGTTGTACTTTTTTTAGTCCCCTGCCGTACTGGAGGGGACTATAGTGTTTGTCGATGTATGTCTGATCCAAAGTGGTTTCCGAGTGATAACTTTGAACAGTTAGGGGAGATGGATTTCAATGGAAGTTGGTACATGGGTAGCTTAAGGGATAACCTATAGAGTGGGTCAAAATGTCAAATACCTAGGTCACTGTTACTAAAAATAGAAATTTGGTGTCCGGATGATAACGTCTGTTGGGGGTGATGGATTTCAATGAAAGTTGGTACATGATAGCTAAGGGTATAACCTAGAGCGGGATTGCATTTGGGGTCAAAATGTCAAATATCTAGGTCACTGAACATGTTACTAAAAATAGAAATATGGCGTCTGGATGATAACTTCAGTTAAGGGCAATGGATTTCAATTAAAGTTGGTACATGGGTAGTTTAGGGGATAACCTAGAGTGTGGTTGCATATGGGGTCAAAAAGTCAAATATCTAGGTCACTGTTACTTAAAATAGAAATTAAGTTTCCGGATGATAACTAACTTCAGCTGACTTCTATCATATAGTCAAAAATATTATCATTAAAAAATCTAGACAGATGCTGCTGTATAAACATCAGCTAACATTCCAATGATAGATGATGGCAGAGGACATGTATTGCATGTTATACTGACTGTAAGCTTGTTCATCTTTCTAATGTTGATAATAATCAGGAGGTAAAATCCCAATATGTAGGACAATGTCTCATAGAGTGTAAGATATGTACAGATTAATTACTGCTTTACCGTGAGGTATTTTCATTGTATGCATGGTTATACTGTGAGACCAATGCTTTAGAAGGATATCTTTGTATTTATGTGCTTTTTATAAATGAGCACTATGTATGTATTTCACAATAAGATAAAATGAAAAAAAAATAAGAATTTGAAATATTGAAACAAATAGGGACCTGTTTAAGATATATTTTTCAGGGAGGAACTTCTTCAAACTATGGATTCACAGCCTTCATTCTTGTAGCAATGCTTGACTTTAGGGATGCAGCAGAAGTCTATGGAAATCAGACAGTAATTGATGTAAGATTTGTTTATTTTTGTTGTTCAGTATGAACACATAGTTTATACCATTTCTCATCAGTCGGTCGGTTTTAATTTCCTGCATACCAAAGAGCTTCCATTAAACTTACGCCTTCAAACATATAGTTCCAATTTTTCAATTCAATAGCATAAATACAAATTCAAATATTATGTGCATTCAAGTCAAAATTAGATGGCTATGCAAAATTATATTATTTTTATTATCAATGAAATGAGCTGAACTTACTGACATGTTCTTAATGATGTTTTCGATGAAGCCTCATAATAGCAATAGCTCATAACATGTATTCAATACGAGGCAGTCGGGACTTCAGACCGTCTCTGGGTTGAGAATTTCTATGATTTGAGCCATCCTTTGATTTGATGCTGTCCTTGAATTGAGACTATAATTTTAGATTAAATGTCTTTGATTTGCAACTGATGATTTGAGACTGTTATTGAATTGAGAGTGTCTTTGATGTGAGACTTTCCTTGATTTGAGACTTTTTATGTTTTAAGACTGCCTCTGATTTGGGTCTGCTTGGATTTGAAACATGCCTTTGTCTGAGACTTTGAATTTTGGCTGTCTTTATTTAGAAATTGTCTTTAATTTGGATTTGTCTTTGATTTGTGACCGTCTTGAATTCAAAGTCTCTCTCTCTCACAGATTTGGCGCTTTTTTGGGGGGTTAAAACAGGCTAAATTTGTAGTGGGCTTCAATCTGACACAGTTTCTTTGATATGTTTGTATTTAGGGCTGGGGCGAGTGTCTTAGTACACGGGTAATCACGAATCAAATTGTAAAACCGAGTACAAATAACCGTTATTACTGAGATTTGTGGTTCACGATCTTGTTTTTTAACACAAAGTGAATATATATTGTCTCATCATGCATGGACTACTTTGTTTGCCAAGAGGTCCAATCAGATCTTGATAAATTGGGTCACAGGCCTAAACCAGATAATGATGCTGGGTAAATCCATTAATTAGAAGGGAGCTAGTATTCATAAATGTAAGCCATAGAACAATTCATCTTGATTTACTTCATTATTCTCAAAGAAAATTTAACTGTCTTCAGGACTGCAATGTTGAAGTTTTAGATGGGTTAGTTGATAACAAAAGACTCATGATTAGATTTGTGGAATTTTAAATGTTGTATAGTAGATTGGATCGGATCACTACCCAACAATCCACAGCCCTAATTGTATTCAGTGCATATTTACTTACAGAAAGCAAATAATATGATTGATGCAGTAGCTGCTTGGTTGATTGATCATGAAGATTTAATCATGTCTACTGGAAGACCATATCAGATGGCCATTACAGCATATGCTCTTGCTAAGGCCAGCGATGAGTATCATAGTGAGGCTGAAGCATTTTTGGACGAAGCAAATGCACTTCAAAATTCAAACGGTATTTCTCTTGTTGATATTTGTAAAGATACTAAAAATGATACTATTAGATCTCAGTTTGTAGCTTAAATTATATTTGTTTCTAAAATGTTCTTCACTGATAATTTAATTTTGTCCAATGTTGTGATTTTGTCTTTTCTGTAATTTCAAGTTTTTACACCCTCCCTCTGGGCTGTCGTAAGTGTAGGGGAAGGCTTATCTTGTGTACATGAACATACCTTGTTAACTTCATTGTCAAGCCTGCTTGCTGCTGTAATTATTCACCTCAGTTTGAGGGCTCAACGCAACAGTGTCGTAACTCATATTGAAATAAGAACAAGTTACGACAGTGTTGTGCTGAGCTCTCGTAATAATATATAAATAATTTAATTTACTGTTTTGAATATCAATATTTGTGTTAATTTGGACTATTTATGACTGGACCTAATTCTTTCATTTCCTTGAGGATTTTATAAATATACTTAGCACAAAATAACTGTAACACATTCAAAATCGGAGTCCATAGCAGAAATGTTACATACTGGTGCAAATTGTGTACTGTGCAGACAAAAATGAGGCTTTTGGTTATGAGTGATTATGAGTTCAATGTTGTCTTATTGATTCAATTCAAAACTCCATTGTTTATCAAAAATAAAACTTAGGTGTTAAGATTACCTTTAGAACCAAGTTCACATTATAATGTTGATATACAGATGATTCATAGATTAAAACCGGTTTAAAAATATGTGTACTGTATTTCGAAGTGGTCTTAATCTTGAAGTGGATTCTAAGTGATGTATGCAGTTCAATGTATTTTGTTACAGATATCGTTCAGCCTACAAAAAGTGAATGCCAGGCTAAACCAGGCAGTGGTGATACATGCAGATCGGCTAGAGATTGTCTTTCAAATGCTCCAAGTTGGGGAGGATATACATATGAATGTTGCAAAATACCTTGTTCCACTCAGAAAGCATGTGTTTACAAATCTGAATATCAACAAAGTAAAAAAACAGGTTAGTATACATCACTGTCTCATTTCATATTGAATTTACACCCAGCAGATTTTTCAGAAATCTCATCTTTAGTCACGGATTTAAAGTCCAATAAGCGTATACATTAATCGGTCCTAACAGTTTCTGTTTATTCTATAACAGAGGAATCCGTTGTGTTTTCCTCCCGTGCATACTTTATAGCAAGAAAAAATGTTTCCAAAACCACAATTGTATTTTTTTCAACATCATTGAAAAAAATACTATTTATAGAACAGCTGTGTTTTCCCGCAGTCATATTATGCACACGGCATTTTAGTGACGTCACGCGCTCTATATATTTCAAGTTTACAAAAGCAAAATACACAGCGAAATGTGTATTTTAAGAAGAAAAATGGCTTGTTTCATCGGTAATAATTATCTTGGGATAATATCAGCAAATGTTTGTTTTTTACATATGTATTTTTATTGCAAAAAGCTCATGGGGCTTTAAGCCTTTGGTGTATTAAGGCATAAAAAACTGTTTGTTTCTGGTAATCAGATCTACCCTATTTTTCTTTGCAAACCTAGCCTTTTTATTAGGCCCATGGAATTAAACATTTGCTTTCTCAGTTTTTTTAACCTTTCTACATACTTTCAAGAGCAGAAAAACACCTATCCCGTTTTTAATGAGCACGTAACCAGAAACAAACTATATTTTTTAGGCCTAAATACAGGTACCTGACTGGTCTGAGATTGCAGTCTTTTCATTGGTCAAATTTGCTTGTCTTACCCAGCCAATCAGAGGCTCCAGATTTAGATTGGTTGTCTAAACAAAGAAATCTAAACTTTGGTGTAAGAATGTTAGTTTATTAGAATAATTGGCTTGTTGCCTTGGAAACAAAGTTCTTCTATCAAATGTAGAAAATCACATTCTTTTTGGAAGCATGTTGGATGAATAATATCATTGTTGGATTCCCTTGGTTCCTGACTCCACTACATACATCATCTGTTGGATTTTTCACTCTCAATTCACTGTCCTGATAGATAACCTGTATTCTGATTGGTTGCAGTACAATCATGCAATGGGCTTGACATCCAATCAGACTGCTCGTTGTGAAACTATATAAGTTTCACTACAAACATAGCTACCTCATCTAAAATTAACTTTACCTTGGCTTATGAATACAAGAAAGGACACTGTTCAAGCATGTATTCTTATCGGTGAAAGAAGGTGACGGGAAGAGTGAAACAGAAAGCATATTTACGCTTGGGGGCAGCCATGTGTGCCTCTATGCCATCGAGCATCGAAATTTAATCGTGGTTTCGATTGGTTGATGTTCTATCAAAACAGCAAATTGATAGTGAAATCCCACGGGTCATGTACTTATGTACAGTGTGTATGTATGGAGTCAGCAACCGTGGACAACAGAATAACATTTTAACTGAAATCAATGAAACCATCATAAATGAGTCTTCATGAACTTTTCTTTATTATAACAGGTGCCACACAAATTGAGATATATGGATATACATTGATGGCTGCGTTAGAACTTGATCGAAAAGAATTAGCAGATGAATTGTCAGCAGTACTGTTGTCTCATAGGAAAGTTAATGGATTTTTCTATAGCACCCAGGTAATTATAACAAGAACAAATTCTTAATTTGTATGGACATGATATTGACTTAGCAACCACATTGATATTACGAACCCTTAATTCTTAAAAATTTATTTTTGGATTGTTTTTCAATGTTTCTTTTTTTATATTTCATCTCTTTAATGAGACCACCTGAATACCATTTTATCCCAAAGGCAGCCTTAATATTAAGGATTTTAAGGGCACATTAAAGAATCAGGCTGTTCATTCGAAATAAGAATTAGGCGCATCCAGCACTGGACATGCTTGTAATTAATATCTTTCTCTCAGTCTGTCCTCCTGGTCAGATGAGGCTGTATCTGCACTGGTCGAGGATGCACCTGCGCCCTCATGGTTGCAAACATATGTAAAGTCTCAAAATTGGCTCAGCCCTGGAATTATCTTATATAGGAAAATTTAAAAAATCTTCTTGTCCAAAACCACAAGGCCTAGAGGTGATATATCTTGTATGTAGCATTGTCTAGCAGACCTCTACTAAGTTAGTTCAAATTATGGCCCTGGGGTCAAAATTGGCCCCGCCCCAGGGGTCACTTGATATAGGCTTATGAAGGATAATTTAAAAAACGTTTTTGTTCATTCAGATGTAGCATTTTTTTGTGGACGTCTACCGTTAAGTTATGCCTTGGGTCAAAATTGTAATATACCTCAGAATGTCAAATGAAGCCTTTATTCTTTTATAAAAAGTTATATAGAAATAAAGCAATGTGTAATTGTTACTGTTTATTTTCATAATTTGCACAATTCTCACAGGACACAACAGTTGCACTTGAAGCACTCACTCGATACAGTATGAAGTATCAAAGTTTGAAAAATACTGAATTTACCATCAAAGGAAAGGTTGATAACTCTTTATCACTACCCGTGGTCTTCACACCCAATAACTATACTGTTCGTACTCAAGTTGATGTAAGTATATAATTATTATATGATGTTGTAGAATCCTATGATTTTGTGATGTCATCATCATCATCATCATCTTTGATAATGGCAAACAGTCCATCCGGACTATAATGGCCATGCGTGGGGTGTTAGTAAAGTGATAAATTGTCAAGGCTCCCAGGCTACTCAATCCACCCAGGAGGACATTGACAATGTGATAAAAAAAATAGTGCAAAACCTACTTTAGCCTTTATAACCTATAAAGTATAAAACCTACTATGTACATGGTGAAGAAACAAGAGTGTTAGTGCTGTTAAAAGATAAAAACATCTGTATTGTCTATGGGTTGTGAGGCAACAAAGCCACTCCTGATTTAAACGCAGGGTTTGAATCAGAATTGACTAAGTATAATGGCAGTGAGTTCCATAAGACTATTGTCCTGGGAAAGAAAGAGTATTTTATGTAGTCTGTTGGTGAGTGTGGGATCTTATATGCCAGATGGTGGTGATGTCGGGATGGTCTTCCTAATGTTTCCATATATTGTGATGGTATAATGTCATCATGTCATCAGCAGTTTGTAAATTGTCATCAGTTTTTTAATAATGGCATCAACATTTTGTATTGTCTTGTAAAGTCACCAACATTTTATAATGTCATCATTGTCTTGTAAAGTCACCAACATTTTATAATGTCATCATTGTCTTGTAAAGTCACCAACATTTTATAATGTCATCATTGTCTTGTAAAGTCACCAACATTTTATAATGTCATCATTGTCTTGTAAAGTCACCAACATTTTATAATGTCATAATTATCTCGTAAAGTCATCAACATTTTATAATGCCATCATTGTCTTGTAAAGTCACCAACATTTTATAATGTCATCATTGTCTTGTAAAGTCATCAACATTTTATAATGTCATCATTGTCTTGTAAAGTCATCAACATTTAATGTCATAATGTCATCGATCAACATTTGCAGTGACAGTAGCATTGTTATGTTGTGCATCGATCGTTAAATACATGTACATTTGACAACTGGTACAACGAAAATTATCATACAAATTACGGAAGTAATCAAACCTCGCTGAAGCTGATAATGATTGCAAGCATCGACTGTGAAACTATGCAGCTTCAAATTTGACAGTTTAATAAAATCACACAATACATTGTATTCAATTAATTAAATGATTCAGTACATGATAACTGTATGAAATTATGGCTTTGATTATAAATTTATGTTGTTACAGTTACCTGTGTCAGGAATACCACGCAGAGCGAGCGTTGTTGTTGCAAGTGGTCTGGGTGGAACAGCTTATATCAATGTAGGTAGTTTCAATTATTATACCCCCCTTCAAAAAAGTGGGAGTTGCACATATTTGTTTGTCCTGTCAGTATAACCAAACCTTGTCTGGCCAATAACTAGAGCACAAATTGGTCATGGCCTAAAATGCAGTAAAACCACGATTATTCGTTGGGCCCTGAAAAATCATTCGTATAATCCATGGTTTCGAATAATCCATTTCAGTATGATGTACTGGTTGGAAAGATAAATTCCGTACTGTCCGTATATTGCAAGGGAGTTAACTCTTGTATGCAAACATGACGTTATTTGAGTGATAATAAGAATAAAATAAAATGTATAACAAACGCTTATAATTTATCCTTGTTTTATGAATGTATAACCAATGAAACAATAATTCTTGTTAAATAAATACCCGTGCATTTATGAATTATGCAGAACACAATCAGACACAATAATATGTCATTCTCACTTCACTTACTAACGATCGACTAGGCATGCTATCGTCACATTCTAAGACAATTAAAGAATCAAAGACGTAATGTTTTTATGTTTGATACATTTTTTCACTGAATCAGCATATTCTAGTTAGTTTTGTTTAATTGTGTTTGAATCAGTTTTTAAATTTTTATTGACGCTGAAATGCATATAATTTCATACAGATCACCAGGTACGTGCGCATGTTAACTTATTATTCCCGAGATCATAGTGAAATATTCGTCGCGATTAGTATAAAATCGTAACAAACAATATGGTCAACTTAACAATAATTAAACTGTTGACACGCTTCGTGTATGAATTGATGTTACACATTGTTTGTCACACGACATTTGATTCTCAATCGGCCATTGTTAAATTGATGATTTCGAATAATAGGTGTGAAAATACGCGCATTCGTAACTTTAGGGACCAAATAATATATTCAGATTACACCAGGTATTCGTAAAATCTGATTCGTATAACCGGGGTTCGTTGTACTTGAAATATATAGAGACATAATCGGGACCATAGATTTTATTCGGATAATACCGGGTATTCGGATAATCGGTGTTCGGATAATCGAGGTTTTACTGTATCTTGTTAAGTCAATAATTAAAAATAATTCGATCTAAGATCCTCAGACTTGGTTGGGAGGTTGGTCATCATATGTAGATGATTTTGAGGTCAATATGTCAAAGGTCATAGTGATCTTCAACACAAAAACCACATCCAGCTGGTAACTAGACAATGACTGAGGCCAAAGTCCTCGCAGACTTGGGCATTGGTTGGGGGGTTGGTATTAAATCATACTTGATTTTTAAATTCCCATTAAAGATGGATTTTTTTATCAGCATGTTTGTCATATCTTAATAGCATATCATTGGATTTTCAGTTCTGCCATAATTTGCGAAAAAAAGGTATTTCCAGAGTAAGAGGATCTTGACTCTATCAAATTTAAAATCTAACCTTTAATCATATTTAAACTTTTACCTCAGTTATATGTCCGTCATCTGTGTATGTGTGTGCGTGCGTCATTCATTGCTTTAAACAATATCTCCTTATTAACCAGTTGGCCAATTTCAACAAAACTTTACATGGATGTTCCTTGCATGAAGCTCTACCAAAGTCGTTAAAATATTTAATTTCATAAAAGACTCTTGTTGCCATGGCAACCAATAGGAAAAACTTAAACAATCTTCTTGTCCAAAACCACAGAGCCTAGGTATTTGGTGTGTAGCATTGACTAGTGGACCTCTACCAAGTTTGTACAGATATTTGCCCTAGGGTTTAAATTGGCGCCTCCCGAAGGGGCACTCGATTTTACATAGACTTATATAGGGAAAATTTTAAAATCTTCTTGTCCGAAACTACAATGCCCAGAGCTTAGATATTTGGTGTGTAGCATTGTCCTTTTGACCTCTAGCCTCTAAGTTTGTTCAAATCATTGTTCTAGGGTCAAAATTGGCCCTGCCCCAGGGGTCACTTGATTCATATAGGCTTACCTGTATATAGGGAAATTGAAAAAACGATATCCTAATTTACATCAAATATAAAAATCAAATTAAGAATCAACTTATTATTACATTAAATATACTTTGAATTTCAGTTGGTGGCTACATACAATGTTAAAGATAATGTGACTGATAAACCTCTGATACTGATCATAAAACCTGGTCAGTCATCCAGCGGAGAACTGGGTATACAGCAGTGCGTGAAGAGAAACAGGTATGATGAATTTACACAATTTTTATACCCCCGCAAACAAAGTTTGAGAGAGGGTATATTGGAGTCACTCTGTAGGTCAGTTGGTCAGTCGTTGGTTGCTCGGTCTGTCCATCTGCCTACAATATCGCAAGTTTGTGGAGCAAACTATTTCCACATTCTTGAAGCAATTGCATAGAAACCTGAAACATGTTATCAATATGAAATGTAGGAATGCGGGTCAAAACGGCCCACTTCAAAAACGGCCCAATACCGAAACGGCCGAATTCCATACCAGCCCATACTAAAACGAGCCATTCTTTAATGTTGTATAACATGAAGTTAAATAAAGTTTATTGACAATATGCATCAGAAAATAAGTATATGAAAGCTGATCAACAATAAACCGATAAAGGAGAAATACAAAATGTTCACAATTCTTGTTTTTTTTTTAACTGGAACTTGCAACGAATGCTAAATTACAGAGTATCTTTTTGTCCTTCATGTCACGTAACAAAATTACATCATTTTTATATCATAATTTCGTGTTAGGGCTATATTGACATTCAGAATAATTTATATTATTCACAGTTACGGTACTAAAAAAACATGAGCAGCACAGTTTTTTAGTAAACGCGTTACTTGAATGAAAAACTGGGCCATTTTGGATCGGTCCGTTTTGGAAGTTGGCCGTTTTGACCTGACACCAAGTGTAGATGTGCAGACACAATTTTCATGCCCAGCAATTCACTCATTCAAGAGTTATGTTCCTTTAACTTAGCCGTATAGTGTAGGCCATTCTTTAATTCAATGTCATTGACCTCAGGTTTGTCTGTTTAATGTCGACATTATTGATGATTAATCCAAGGCAGAGTTGTTATCATTTAGACAACAACTGATTACATGACAGGACTAGGGTGTACTGTTTGTATGACTGTGAATTTCAGGAGACAGAAAATAAAAAGATATGTGTATCGCTGTTTCAGATTTTAATGATCACCCTTACACAGAATATAATATAATAGCTTTGAAGCCTTTGGTTGATTATGTCCTCAAGTAAGATGATGTCAAAAATGTACTTTTTTGTCCAAATTACTAGTATATGCAGTGTTATATCATGTACTCCCTATGTACATATTCATACCAATGGATCGTTGTTGTTTTTTTGTTTTAGTGGGTCTACGTTAGAACTAAGCTCCATGATAGTTATGAATATATGTGGCCAGTCTGGAAGTACCTTCACCCGCTATGAGGCAACAAAAGAAATGAAGACTTCTCCACAGAAGGTAGAGATGGAGAAAGATAACACCTGTGTTTCAGTCTATTATTTGGTAAGCCTATTTATCTGTTGTTTATTCGATGGCTATGATCATTTTGGAGAAAATCAGGACCAGGAGTTTGTGTTTCCTGGTTCTTCATCATACCCATTGTAATGTTTCTGATACACACCTTGACTGTTCCCTGTAAATTTCTTTGCACGGTACTTGGCTCGGTATAGTTGGAATGGGACACTAAAAGTGTCTCTAAAACATCGGATAGGGGAGAATTAATGGTCAGTATTTGATTAAGTGAGAATGTACATGTACTAGTTTTAAAGTGGTCATAAGTAGAGGTGGTACTTGTTTTAAAGTGGTCATGAAGAGAAATTATACTCAGTCAAAGTGGTCATAAAGAGAAGTGATACTAATGTCAAAGTGGTCATAAAGAGAGGTGATACTAATGTCAAAGTGGTCATAAAGAGAAGTGGTACTAATGTCACAATGGTCATAAAGAGAAGTGGTACTAATGTCAAAGTGGTCATAAAGAGAAGTGATACTCATGTCAAAGTGGTCATAAAGAGAGGTGATACTCATGTCAAAGTGGTCATAAAGAGAAGTGATAGTAATGTCAAAGTGGTCATAAAGAGAAGTGATAGTAATGTCAAAGTGGTCATAAAGAGAAGTGATACTAATGTCACAGTGGTCATAAAGAGAAGTGATACTAATGTCACAGTGGTCATAAAGAGAGGTGATACTAATGTCAAAGTGGTCATAAAGAGAAGTGATAGTAATGTCAAAGTGGTCATAAAGAGAAGTGATAGTAATGTCAAAGTGGTCATAAAGAGAAGTGATAGTAATGTCAAAGTGGTCATAAAGAGAAGTGATACTAATGTCACAATGGTCATAAAGGGAGGTGATACTAATGTCAAAGTGGTCATAAAGAGAGGTGATACTAATGTCAAAGTGGTCATAAAGAGAAGTGGTACTCATGTCAAAGTGGTCATAAAGAGAGGTGATACTCATGTCAAAGTGGTCATAAAGAGAAGTGATAGTAATGTCAAAGTGGTCATAAAGAGAAGTGGTACTAATGTCAAAGTGGTCATAAAGAGAAGTGATACTAATGTCACAGTGGTCATAAAGAGAAGTGATACTAATGTCACAGTGGTCATAAAGAGAAGTGGTACTAATGTCAAAGTGGTCATAAAGAGAAGTGATACTCAGTCAAAGTGGTCATAAAGAGAGGTGATACTAATGTCAAAGTGGTCATAAAGAGAGGTGATACTAATGTCAAAGTGGTCATAAAGAGAAGTGGTACTCATGTCAAAGTGGTCATAAAGAGAGGTGATATTCATGTCAAAGTGGTCATAAAGAGAAGTGATAGTAATGTCAAAGTGGTCATAAAGAGAAGTGATAGTAATGTCAAAGTGGTCATAAAGAGAAGTGATACTAATGTCAAAGTGGTCATAAAGAGAAGTGGTACTCGTATTAATGTGGACGTAAAGAGAAGTGATACTCATATTAATGTGGTCATAAAGAGAGGTGATACTCATATTAATGTGGTCATAAAGAGAGGTGATACTCATATTAATGTGGTCATAAAGAGAGGTGATACTCATATTAATGTGGTCATAAAGAGAGGTGATACTCATATTAATGTGGTCATAAAGAGAGGTGATACTCATATTAATGTGGTCATAAAGAGAGGTGATACTCATATTAATGTGGTCATAAAGAGAGGTGATACTAATATTAAAGTGGTCATAAGGAGAGGTAGTACTCGTAATAAAGTGATCATTATTAAAGGTTTGCTGTCCTTTCAGGATGAGGGTGATGAATTTAACACAGAGAGATGTTTGACCCTTTTCTATGAGAAACAGTTTGATGTAAGGAATCTTCAAGATGCTCATGTTACTGCCTTTGATTACTATAATCCAGGTGAGTGATCATTGTATTATTTTAGTTGAATCATTTATGCGTTGACAACTGTAATGTAGAATTACATGTTCAATTTTTTCTTTACTTTTGCCTGTACACTTCGAGATGAAACAAAATTGGAACATGCCATAAAAAAATTTTTTTTTGCAGTAACCCTACCCAGAGAATTTTCAGTGGGTACAGGTAGGTATACCTGCACTTAAATAGTTGGGGTTATATAGGAGTCACTTTGTCTGTCTGTCTGTCCTGAATCGTGTCCACTCTGTAACTTTCTCATTCATTCTGTTATAACTTACCATAAATGTTAACTATTAATAAGATGATGTGTAGCGTGCATATCCAATGCCTGTATTCCTAATGTCATGGGGTAATAGTTCAAAGGTAATAATTTCGATCTTTTGTTGTGTCCGCTCTGTAACTCAGTCATTCATTGTAGGATTTTGTTATAACTCGCCACAAATGTTAACCATCATTAGAAGATGTGTCATGCGCAACTCCCATGCCAGTAGCTCTTAGGTCTATGCAGCATGTGGGGGTATTTGTCACCTAGTGACAGCTCTAGTTTTTTTGTATTTTGGACCAGAATGCTATTACATGAATTTAAACAAAAAATAGTTGAGAAGCCAAAAAAGTCGGGGTAGCAGCCTTTATGGTGAGTAGGAAGAGTTACCGCAAACATGATATTTTTTAACGATGACATTGACCGTTAATTTTCATGACTTAATTTGGTTATAATTTCAGAAAACACTGTCGCTGTATCGTATAATGCAGAACACTCATCAGAATGTTTATTTGATTGCGACACTCTCGGTGCCAGCTCTATGCAGATCAGTGTCAGCCTGATGGTCGTCACATCAATGTGCGTTCTTTTGATGTCATACTTACAAAAGGTGTAGAAGATGAACCTTAAAATGGAGATACAATGATGTTGACAAACTTTTTTTAAACTCTAGTTTGTTGTGCACACAAATTTTTTACATACATGCTTCCATACATGTGTATATCTCAATTTTTCGTGATTTTTTACGTAAACTTAAATAAAAATTTTTGATACTTATTATACTGGATTTAATATTAAATAGCTTTATATGCGTGATAACTTTATCTTTTTTATGATCATGTAATACATTGGATGTAATGAAACATTTGATTGAAATTATATTATGTACGATCATGGACTGATGTTTATTGTTATTTTTTATATGTATTTCAATTTTTCTTACTATATTCAGAACAGGGCTCATTTTGGTATATAAGACATGTTTCTAAAATGGAACCGAAATTTTGAGATTTGAAAACAGTTTCTATGAGTAGAGACCTAATTATCTTTAGACAATTAGACATGCTCTGTATGAGTTATAGCTTTGCTGTATTAAATCATCTTTTTTTAGACTTTTCTGGGGGTTTTTTTGGGGGGGGGTGTATTCCATGACATGATTGTGTATTTTATGCATAATATAATTCTCATTTGTATAGTCGGAATGCTTTTTGCTTGTATATTGTAATAAAGGGTAATGAAGGGACTAGACTAGTAGAGTCAATTTTGGGGGGGGGTATTTAAATTTGGAAACTTCTTCACCAGTTGCAATTTTAATAAAACGGTAAAATCAAGGTTTTTAATGATCTGTATATATATGTAGACAGTTCTAAAGATATTTACTCTATGCATGTATGCTAAAAGTCTTTGTATATACCACAATCCTTTGTCAGATCTTCAAATGTGCAGATAATTTATATAATGTAAGATATTCAATAGAATTTTGCTGTAACCAAGATAATTCAGTCAGTGACTTTAAACAAGATTGTATTATTGTCATTCACTGATTTTAGTTCAAGAGTTATGCACATTTAACTTTTAAAAGAAAATGCTGACATACAGATCTATTTGCACACTGTAGTTATTGCTTATAAATTGTATTGTTTATTTGTGTGTCTTACATAAAAGATTAGTGTTCTCTTAGCAGAAATATGTTACTACAATAACATCTCATGGTTTCCTTGCTCTATTTTTTTCAATTTAGTCGTAAAAATTTCATCATTTGCCTGAGGGTGACTTAAAAGAAGAACCTGCATGGGTGTTAAATGAACCGCAAACAAACTGAAAACTGAAATAAAAATATGTTAACGTTTTTATCATACGAAAGAAACATCATAATTTATTGTTTGATAGCAGAAAAATTTTCATTGATGTAAAGAGAGCTGTATTTTGAATTCTTTTTTATAATGTTATATATTTTATTGGTTATCTATGAAATCCAGGAAAGCCATTGAAATGGCTCTTGTATATTTTTAATTTTGTAAATAAAAACTTTCTATGTTTGCCCTAATGCTACCCAAGCTTGGAATTTTTTTTTTTTTTACATTTCGAACCATGACCGAGTCAACAAATATTTTGTTTAAAATTTGGACACTGAAAAAACATGCAGATCATAAATGCTTATTATTGAAAATATATTTCAGACCTGAAAGTTGCAAAAACTTATTTGGGTCGCAGTCATTTCTGGGTCATTCGTGTTAGGGCAAACATTCTTATTTTTCTTCATGGTCATATGATAAACAGAAACATTGTGTATGAAATGCTTAATAATTATATATATATAGGTGATTTGAATTTCTGAGCTCTGCTTTTTTTAACCATTCATTATTTGTCATATTTGGATAACTGAATTGTACTTTTTGTCTGAAACTTTCTACTAATTACTTAGGAGAAGACCACAATCTAAATAAGCTATCAGCACCTGGTTGTATAAATATTGGTTAAATTTAAACACTTGGTGAAATTTGAGGTTGGTTTAAGAAGTTAAGCAAAAATCAACCAGAAGCAAAATGGCTACTCTGCTTGGGCCAAATGCAACATGACCTTAAAACATTAATTCAGACAATTAATTGACAAATTGAGGTTCTTGACAGTTTCTTAACTAATATCTGAAACTTTGGTTAAATATAACAAGAAATACTTTCAAACTAGCTTTAATATCCGGTAACCAAAGTTTTATACAATCATTTTACCATTTAGCTTGAGATCAAATTCTTACCAAACCTCAAATTTAATTCAGTGGTTTTAAATTTTGTCAATATTTATTCAATTGGGGGCAGTTGGACTGCTAAGCTTTACTGGCTGTTCTGTTTCTGCAGCTGTTCAAGTTATCTTATGCCTTTTCACAGAGTTATTCACATTAGATATTTTATGGACTTATTCAATTTACTCATTTAAGTAATTAATCATTTTGCTAGCGTATATACTTGTACATTTATAATAATCCAAACCATATTAGCACTGAGAAATAAGATCTGTAAATAAAGATTTCCAGCGTCTCTTAAGTGAAATTTATTTGAAATTCAGGAAGAAAATGATTAAATGGCATAGACCTTATTTGGCCCTTAAAAAGTGAAACAATGGGCTCATAAGTTGTTTGGGCTTTCACAGAAATGTCTGGATATAGCAAGATATGATGGGAGACCAATATTAACTATATAACAAATATGAGATACATAGACAGACTCTTGGATTTCAACAGAGCACAAAAAGAATTAAAATAATATTTTAGAATTCATTCCATTCAGACTGGTAGTACCTAGAATATGCATCCATTTGTCTGGGAACACCTAAAAATATGATTTCTTGCTATATGAGCCAGGTACTATATCTATTTAGTGATCAGTGATAACAAGTTTGTGCATTATTTTATATCACTTTAAGTTTTTGTTCAATTGACTAATTTAAGAAATGTGATATTTTTTTCTGTTAGTGTTATGTGTAGCTAATAATTATCCTGATTTAAAAAGGGTAATTTATTGTGATATAATCAGAATCTCAATCAGGTATTTTGATTAGACAGGAGTTCCATAGTTCAACTTAATAGTTTTTGCTCTTTGAGCAGCTAAACAGTGCAATTTCTTTTTATAAAATAGCCCTTATAAAATTTGTGATTTTATTTTTCTATGTTTTTTGCGAATGAAAATACAACAATTTTTGTCAGCTTCTGTAAATTGCCATGTTTTATTAATTTGGTCATTCAAATCTTTACAAGAAGTAAGTCAGATTCAAAATAAATTCCAATTAAATAGAATTAGATCAAATTGAAGCTGATCATGTCTATATTGTGGCCATTAGAAAATGTATTATCATATATTATAATATAAAAAAATATTTTCCTGTCTAATATGTCTTTGTTTGTTACCTAGGTTTGCTAATCCTTTTCCGGGAGGTACCAATCTATTACAATGATAAACCAATAAAGCAAATATTTCATGAGGTGTTTTCCTGATTATAAAATTACTTTTAAAATCTATTACAATTTATTTATAATATAATAGCAAATTACAAGCTAAAAACCCTCCAATGGTCAATGATTAGCAATACTTCTTTTCAAAATCTTTGAATAAATATATCATTTAGCTGTAAGTGTGTTGTTCTTATAACTTACCCACAGAGGTTATGTTTTTCAGTATCGAAAAGATACTGTACAACAGCGTACTTTGACCCACTGACCTACATTTATAGCAAGTTAATGAAGACCTTCTGTGACCTATATTTATAGAACTTGAACTGTATGCCCTTTTTGAACTAAAAGATCCTTTTTCACCTACAGTTTTGTCCCAAAAGATCCTCTTTGACCTACATTTTTGTCCCAAAAGATCCTCTTTCACCTATAGTTTTGTCCCAAAAGACCCTCTGACCTATAGTTTTGTCCGATAAGATCCTCTTTCACTTATAGTTTTGTCCCATAAGATCCTCTTTCACCTATAGTTTTGTCCCAAAAGATCCTCTTTCACCTATAGTTTTGTTCCAAAAGACCCTCTTTCACCTATAGTTTTGTCCCATAAGATCCTCTTTGACCTATGGTTTTATCCCATAAGATCCTCTTTGACCTATAGTTTTATCCCATAAGATCCTCTGACCTATAGTTTTATCCCATAAGATCCTCTGACCTATAGTTTTATCCCATAAGATCCTCTGACCTATAGTTTTGTCCCATAAGATCCTCTTTGACCTATAGTTTTGTCCCATAAGATCCTCTGACCTATAGGTTTGTCCCAAAGGATCCTCTGACCTATAGGTTTGTCCCATAAGATCCTCTTTGACCTATAGTTTTGTCCCAAAAGACCCTCTGACCTATAGTTTTGTCCCAAAAGATCCTCTGACCTATAGTTTTGTCCCATAAGATCCTCTTTGACCTATAGTTTTGTCCCATAAGATCCTCTTTGACCTATAGTTTTGTCCCATAAGATCCTCTTTGACCTATAGTTTTGTCCCATAAGATCCTCTTTGACCTATAGTTTTATCCCATAAGATCCTCTGACCTATAGTTTTGTCCCATAAGATCCTCTGACCTACAGTTTTGTCCCATAAGATCCTCTTTGACCTATAGTTTTGTCCCATAAGATCCTCTGACCTATAGTTTTGTCCCATAAGATCCTCTGACCTATAGTTTTGTCCCAAAAGATCCTCTGACCTATAGTTTTATCCCATAAGATCCTCTTTGACCTATAGTTTTGTCCCATAAGATCCTCTGACCTATAGTTTTGTCCCATAAGATCCTCTTTGACCTATAGTTTTGTCCCATAAGATCCTCTGACCTATAGTTTTGTCCCATAAGATCCTCTGACCTACAGTTTTGTCCCATAAGATCCTCTCTGACCTATAGTTTTGTCCCAAAAGATCCTCTTTCACCTACAGTTTTGTCCCATAAGATCCTCTGACCTACATTTTTGTCCCATAAGATCCTCTGACCTATAGGTTTGTCCCAAAAGATCCTCTGACCTACAGTCAAAGTTTGTCCCAAAAGATCCTTTTTGACCTACATTTTTGTCCCAAAAGGTCCTCTTACCTACATTTTGTCCCAAAAAAACTTCTTTGTTCTACATTTTTGTCTTTGAATTTAAAGACCTACCTTCAAAGCATTGCTTATATTACAACATGAATGTGGGAAGAATAATAGAAATTACTTCCAATAAGCAAAACTTCATGTTTATGGGCGATCCATAAAAAAACATTTTATCAGCAGTAACACTATGCCTATTCACGAAAAAGGCTCTAATCAACTTATTCTTGGCCTCTTGGGATGCAACTTTCCTGTTCAAACTTGCACCGGCTGTACCTGACTTCAACAAATCTTGCAACTTAAGTTCCTGTTAGTTCCTGTTATTCCTTGTTGTATTTGTAAGCTTAAACAACAGATAGGGCTGTGCAACAGGACTGTTTATCACTGTTGTGAATACAAATTTGACCATAAATGCATTAAAAGCATGATGACAATAAATCAACTTGAAAAAATTATTTTCTACATTAGGCGTGTTTAATGCCTATTGCACCGAAAATCAATCCACATCGCTATAAATATTAATTTGCAGAAGTTTTTCATCTCATACATGTAATTGGTCTGTTGAGAAACATTTGAAATGGACAATGTTTTTGCTCATGGAGTAAAATGTGAATTTAATCTCATTATCGAATGAGCCGAATAATCAAGGCGAATGATGGATAAAATTTTGTGCAAAGATCGATCGCATATCTAATGAAATAATTTATAAGTGGACTTTGTAGTGGAATTAAATGAGAAATAATTGAATTCGGCTGTCACCTGAATGTGCATCTTTAAGAAATCTTAAAGGGGCATGCCCAGGAACTGCCGTATCTTGGTTTTCATACACCAACAATGCATTTATCACATGTAAAATCAACTATTACCAAAAAGTCAAAGAAGAATGTGCATTCAAAAATGACTCTGTGACACGTTCGTCGGTATTTGTATGTTGATTTGAATAAAAGGCTGTCAGCCTTTTATTGATGACAACGATATTTCCAATTCATCTGAGAATTTACTGAGCGCGCGCTGCCTTTCAAACGAGTATAACATTGATATTTACCTATAATTGATTGATAAGATAAACTTGCTACTGCCGAAATGAATATAGCATGAGCAATACTTACCTTTTCACTGTTTAATTAATGTTGACATTTTTTTGGAGGCCGAAATTGGCAGGTTTGGCAAATCTTGAAATGTGTATTTTGAGTAAACTAGTAGGATATTTCGTAACTATTTTACAGGATTTTCATTAATTGATTTAGGCATTAATATGATACAATTTTATTGCTATTCGAGACGCTTCAGTGCTAGGGCATGCCCCTTTAAAAAGACTGCGGGTATTGAAGCAGACTACAAAATGTAAGATAATCACGTACATAGATTACATGAAACAACAAATTTATATCTACAATGTAACAATCAAATCAAAGCGTATTCTCAATGATGGGAATGTCCGGGAATGCTCGAGAAGTTACAACTGAATGATCTGCTCAAGTTCATAGATATTGCGAGAGATCACAAGACACATACCCAACATTCGGCAGTACATTTCGCCATCGCCAAATCGTCTCCCTTGAAATCGATGCAAAAGTCCCTAT
This sequence comes from Lutraria lutraria, assembly GCA_964023205.1. Classification (NCBI taxonomy): domain Eukaryota; kingdom Metazoa; phylum Mollusca; class Bivalvia; order Venerida; family Mactridae; genus Lutraria; species Lutraria lutraria. The sequence goes on along the minus strand of OZ026839.1, from coordinate 9,789,101 downwards.
AGGCATGTGCTTACACCTTTTCTAACAAAAAAGAGAACATAATGCACCTAAACGCAATAAAAACAAATGGTTAGGGGCTGCAAGAATGGACCATCTGAGTATAATCAAAGCTTAAACAATGGATATGCAGAACTGCAAAAACTTCGTATTAAAATATTTTACGCTATAGCACACCGGAAAATGCTATAGAATGTGTCTCCGGCAATATATGATAAAATGATGCTCCCTTAAAAAGATGCCTACACATTATTATAGGGCAAGCTACGCCCCCTGACAGTCACAGATAAAATTTATCATTTTAACATGTTTTTATTGCAGACTTAACAGACACAAACAATTGGTAGTCATGCTCATATATATAGGAAGAAATATGTAAATTTGATTTATAAATTATCAAATCTTATAGACATTTATATATGTTCAGAATATTCAAGTACATTATAAATCAATTAGACGCAGTTTCTCACCTTAAAGCCTTGTATAAAGTTCTACTAAAAAATAAATAACACCAACAGTTAGCGATAAATACTCCATATAGTGTGTAGGGTTCGTAGACAAACATTCCTTGGCAAAATGCTTGGGTACAAAGGTCATTCTCTTTCCTAATACCTTAATATCTAAGGGAAGCAACTTGAACTGACATTTGAATCTAAAATAAATGTTCCCACGGTCACCAGACACATCTTTATATAATATCTTTTTGTGATTATAATCAGCTAAATATATGTTTGACTTTTAGTTTGGGAAATTAGTAAGGATTAATGATTTGAGGCAGAAAAACAAGAATATAAATTTTTGTGGATTTTAATAAGGGAGATAATTTGAACGTAGTGATATATGGTAATTTAATGCAGAATTCTCCGTAATCTGAAAACGATTTCTTCAATATTTTTTAGATTATTTGTCTTAGGGATGATATTAATTGCATATTTATATAGAGTTATCTTTAAATAGGCAATACAAACAGAAAAAAATATCGAATTTCAGAATTTGAATTTTAACAATACATGTACGTATTATATTATAAGCATTTGAGTAAAAGTTGTTCTTTTCATAAGAAGTTCTTTTCATTTACTATTTATACACGTATAATAATAATATGTTGTTATATCCCCGCAAACGAAGTTTCAGAGGGGGTATAATGGAGTTACTCGCGATCTGTCGGTCATCCAATTATATACGCATGTATTTTATGTTAATGATTTGCTACACAGTTTGTTAAATCACTTATGTTAATGGTTTAATTATGGTGTACTTATGAATGTTAAAATAGTTGCCATATCTTTAGTTCATGCTTAAAAGGGGAGATGTTCTATTATTGCCAGTCTACACTGTCCAGTATAATATAGGACAAGTACTGATAAGCTCGTGGCTTTTCTATACCAGCTTCCATACTGTTAAGATCGATCGCACGTTAGTAATAAAAGTTAGAACACACAAAAGTAGTTCTTATTTGTTATTTACCATATAACAAAACAGGTCACGCGAACATATTCATAAGATGTAGGTATTGGGATGTACCCTTTGATTTTTTCGGTGTTTTAATTTATCCCTACAAGTCGCACCCCCACAAGTCGCACCCTCCACAAGTCGCACCCCCACAAGTCGCACCCTCCACAAGTCGAAATCATCACCACAATTCCAGTTTAGACGTAAATGAAACTCACAGGACCTAAATGTACCAACCCTAACCCAAACCCTCTCATTATTGGACAACTTTTTTACTAAAAAATAACTCAATGAAAAATGAGTACATTAATTAATGTGTCTTGAGAGGTGTATGTCATGGTTTCGTTCTCTCAACATTCTGGCACCTCGTAGATATCCAGTTGTTTAGCAAGAAACGTAATGAACCAACCATGTGCGTCTTATCCGATACGGTATTGAATATATGTCGTGTAAAATACAGATACAATTTATCTCCTGTTAGACGACAAGCGCGCAATGCCTTCTTCTCTTTAGCCAGCCACAGTGTCCATCCAGTAACAATCAGTCTTTACTCCAGAATTATACCCATAGCATTGTATAGTTCAGAGTTAGGCCCCAAAAAAGGGTTGGTTTCCGAATACATCTAGGAGGGGATAAAAAATAGTGTTCCTTTATTTTTTTTTTCTTCGCGGCGTATTTACCATACAGTCTATCTGTATAGTGCTGCATGCAAAAATGCTGAAAGCACTTATTACGTGCCATGTTCCCTTGATTGTTCTTGTACCACAGAACATTGTGTGCCAAGTTTCATTGCAATAACACAAACGCTAATGATCTTAAACTTTATGTAAATGGATGGGATGGGATGGGATGGGAAGGGACAACGCGTCTGATTCTTGTGTAGCACCAATTTCACTTTGTGACACAGTGGTATAAAGACATTTCACGTTCAATATGAGTTTGCCATTTACTTTATATATCAAAATAAACTTACACTTGCTGTCATTTGTTTACAACACAACAAAAAATTAATGTCCTTACATCAATATGTGTCACAAGAATTTATAATAAAGTATACATGTAGTTTATATTGAATTGCTAATTGGTATCAACAAATCGGGACTACTGCACTTGGCTGTTTTTTTACGGTTCCCGGTTTATTTAAAAGTGCAGGGCACACTTTGGAGCGTTGACACACTGACTATGTACATGTCATTGGGAGGCGTGAACGGAAGTACAGATTAAAAACGGACAACAATTAAGAGCAGGCCATGGTGACCGTATAATCGCTTACCAGAAAAAACAACATATTTCGCTTTTTTCCTGTATTATGAGCCTTGATAACTCAAGTGACCCCCGGGGTGGAGCCAACTTTTGACCCCGGGCCATCACTTGAACAAACTTGGCAGAGGTCTACTCTACTATACAATTTAAAACTATACCCGATATATCGATCTAAGCTCTAGGCATTGTAGTTTTTAACAAGAATTTTTTTTTAAATTTCCTATGAGAGGCCCATATAAAATCAAATAAACCCCGGGGCGGAGCCAATTTTGACCCTGGGGCCACAACTTGAAAAATCTTAGTAGAGGTCCACTAGACGATGCTTCACATCAAATATCTTAAGTCAAGGAGATGTAGTTTCTGACAAGAAGATTTTTTAAATTTTCCTAAATATAAGGCATGCAATCTGGACCAAATTACGTGGACATTAGAATTTAGAGTCGCTGTTAAGCAATGAAGAAATGTATTCATACAACATTCCTAAAATGGTATTATAAATTCATTGTGAGCTGCATTAAACATGTGCAGTACATATGTAAATTATTTTGTGTATTAGTTTTGACTGTATTATCTTCACCATGAATTCAACAACAATAACCTATCATCAACTATAAAATTAAAATAGATATCTGAAAAAACATTGCCAAACATAAAGCATAAGGAATAACAGGTCTTGTACGGAACACAGGACGTCATTTGGCTTTGATACTATTTTGCAGGGACACTTTAATACAGGGACACTATATTCCAGGGGATACTATATATCACTTGGATACTAAATTACAGGGAATACTATATAACAGAGGATACTATATCACAGAGGAGACTATATTACCTGTATACTATATATTTTACCTGAATAGTATATTACAGGGGATACTATATTACCTGTATACTATATTACCTGGATACTATATATTTTACCTGAATAGTATATTACAGGGGATACTATATTACAGGGATACTAAATATTACAGGGGATACTATATATTACATGGATATCATTTTACCTGAATCGTATATTACAGGGGATACTATATTACAGGGATACTATATATTACATGGATATTATTTTACCTGAATAGTATATTTTACTGGGGATACTATATTACCTGGATACTATATATTACATGGATACTATATATTTTACCTGAATAGTATATTACAGGGGATACTATATAACAGGGGATACTATATATTTTACCTGAATAGTATATTACAGGGGATACTATATTACAGGGGATACTATATTACAGGGGATACGTACTATATTACCTGGATACTATATTACATGGATACTATATATTTTACCTGAATAGTACAATACAGGGGATACTATATTACAGGGGATACTATATTACCTGGATACTATATTACATGGATACTATATATTTTACCTGAATAGTATATTACAGGGGATACCATATTACAGGGGATACTATATTACCTGGATACTATATTACATGGATACTATATATTTTACCTGAATAGTACAATACAGGGGATACTATATTACAGGGGATACTATATTACCTGGATACTATATTACATGGATACTATATATTTTACCTGAATAGTATATTACAGGGGATACTATATAACAGGGGATACTATATATTTTACCTGAATAGTATATTACAGGGGATACTATATTATCTGGATACTATATTACAGGGGATACTATATATTTTACCTGAATAGTACAATACAGGGGATACTATATTACAGGGGATACTATATTACCTGGATACTATATTACATGGATACTTTATATTTTACCTGAATAGTATATATCAGGGGATACTATATAACAGGGGATACTATATATTTTACCTGAATAGTATATTACAGGGGATACTATATTACCTGGATACTATATTACATGGATACTATATATTTTACCTGAATAGTACAATACAGGGGATACTATATTACAGGGGATACTATATTACCTGGATACTATATTACAATGTACATGGATACTATATATTTTACCTGAATAGTATATTACAGGGGATACTATATTTCAGGTGATACTATAAATTACCTGGATACTATATTACAGGGGATACTATATATTTTACCTGAATAGTATATTACAGGGGATACTATATTTCAGGGGATACTATAAATTACCTGGATACTATATTACAGGGGATACTATATATTTTACCTGAATAGTATATTACAGGGGATACCATATTACAGGGGATACTATTTTACCTGGATACTATATTACATGGATACTATATATTTTACCTGAATAGTATATTACAGGGGATACTATATTACAGGGGATACTATATATTTTACCTGAATAGTATATTACAGGGGATACTATATTACCTGGATACTATATTACTTATATGGATACTATATATTTTACCTGAATAGTATATTACAGGGGATACCATATTACAGGGGATACTATTTTACCTGGATACTATATTACATGGATACTATATATTTTACCTGAATAGCATATTACAGGGGATACCATATTACAGTGATACTATATTACCTGGATACTATATTAGATCTACATAGATATTGTACTACAGCTAGGGGGACACTATATTATCTATTACCTGGATACTACATTACACTAGTTGATACTACTATATTACCTGGATACTATATTACAATAGTGGATATTACTATATTACCTCGATACTATATTACAGGGAATACTTTTATTACCTGGATATTATATTACATAGATAGTATACTATAGAGGGGCACTATATTATAGGGGATACTATATATACCTTGATACTATATATCACCTGGATACTATATTCATAATACACTACAGGGGGCACTATATTGGTGGACACAATATTACAAGGGTATTATATTACAGGGACTCTATATTTAAGGGATCATAAGTAGCATATATGTAATCTAGAGTCTGACACTGTTCTTGCCTTTGTTTTCATTCGCTGTGCTTGTCGCTATTTCTTTATCTTTCGGTTCTATTCCACGGAGCAATGGCTACTTGTTTACTTCGCAAATTCGCCAGACCGCAAATTTTACGTTATGTCTCGCTTAGAGCAGAGACTGTCAACTTAGCGAACTTACACATCCGAAACATACATGTAACTAATAAGACATGGCGTAAGTATTATGAAATGACAACTACATTGAGGCTCAAAATAGAAAGTTTTTGGTCCTGATGTTAGAGGACGTTGGATTTGCATGTTTTAATCACAGACACTTGGGGTTAGGAGCTTTAAAAAACCAAAATATTTGTATTTTTGTCAATCCCAACACATAAACTTATCATATCTATCAATAAAACCTAAAATAAGCCGTTTTAAAAAAATACATGTTTCAACGTCAACAATATATACTACAAGATATAAATGTTCGTTGGAAAAATAGCTCACACGTACCTTCGAAAACACCTCGTATTTTATTCCATTTCCAACATTTTCACATAATCCTTGTGTCAGTCGATGAAGTACACATTATTCTTCATGATTATTGTCAAGTTTAAGTTTCAACCTCAACATTAACACCAAAATATCCAAAACAATTAGCAAAATTGTCAATATTTTGCATCAGCCACATTTACAATCTATATGGTTCCCGGCTTTGTAGTATATGACTGCATCGAGTACTGAAATAATGAGAACCAGCAGGCAAAATAACATACTGGTTCTCATGTGTTCAATACGTGGTGCATTCAAACACTACAAAGTCGGGAACCATATAGATTGTAAATGTGGCTGATGCAAAATATTGACAATTTTGCTAATTGTTTTGGATATTTTGGTGTTAATGTTGAGGTTGAAACTTAAACTTGACAATAATCATGAAGAATAATGTGTACTACATCGACTGACACAAGGATTATGTGAAAATGTTGGAAATGGAATAAAATACGAGGTGTTTTCGAAGGTACGTGTGAGCTATTTTTCCAACAAACATTTATATCTTGTAGTATATATTGTTGACGTTGAAACATGTATTTTTTTAAAACGGCTTATTTTAGGTTTTATTGATAGATATGATAAGTTTATGTGTTGGGATTGACAAAAATACAAATATTTTGGTTTTTTAAAGCTCCTAACCCCAAGTGTCTGTGGTTTTAATTATCTCCCTTCGTTTCCGTGAGTGTCCAACGGTTCAACTTTGGTCTGAATATCATTTCAGAAATGGGGGGCAGTTGTGTTGTATTGCTAGACCGTTTCTTTTCCATATATCTATGAACTTAATATAATGTCTAGTGTTCAAAGGCATATTAGGTCACTTGCCTTGCAGTTGCATTTTTACACACAGTTAGTGGTAGGCCTATCTATGACATATGTTTGATGTATTTAGTTCTAAATTCTGTTTTACTTTGTAGAGAAATATTACTCAGACAAGCATGAATGGGTTGATGTACCACAGGGAAGTTCTGTAGGGACTGTGGGAATTACAGATTATGCTCAAGTATGTATATTTTAAATCTCGGAAGTGAAAGGTAGTTGCAGATCAGTATGAATCAGATCTACATGACACGTATCCCATGTGTGTTTATCATCGCTATATGCCTATTACCACTAGTGTACGCATAATAAATGGCTGGCACATGCGTGTTGCCTCCACTTCAGTTTCCGCCTAGCCAGTTAGCGGTAGTACTATGTATTCAAAGCAAAAATTAATATGGCTGTTTGTGTGTCAAGAAATGCGATCAGTTGATGTATTATTTTATTGTAAATGAGAGTATTTTTATATGTTTTTTTGACAAGAAGATTTGTTAATGAGAATGAAATGGTATCATGCTTGCACACTACTCACTAGTACTGTTAAGAATTTTAGGTTAGGTAAAGAGTTAGACTAGAGGTAATGTGTACGACCGGTATATATTTGGACAAGAAAAAAAATGAAACACGACTGTTTAAACACTTAGTCTAGTCCATGTGATATACTGCTATGTAAAATATTGTAGTTATAAAAGATTGTCCTTACGGAATCTTAATTTGGATCATTTAGATAAGATGAACTTCATTTGTAGTAGAAAAATTTTCAATAGATAAGGTCTATAAGTACATTTGAATTGACGTTTTTTAGCCTAAGAAAATGACATTCAGTGATAAAAGCATTTGAAGAAGATACAAATCAATCATGGAGAGATACATTGGGTTGAATATAAAACAGGAAAAAATTCACACTCATCCGTGTGTGTTCATTAGAAGTCAAAAGTTTATAAGGGTAAAAAATTACCCATTAGCTGATGATTGTTTAAAGAGTCAACAAATTTCATATTAATGTAATTCACCACTGTAGCTTGTCAAAATGTTCTCAACAATATGAATTTACAACGTAATCTTGGCAGATATGCAAGCCACAGTGGTCAGAATGGTACTGATGTGTAATGTGGAATTTAACTGGCCATATGATAGGGTATAGTTATGTTTCTGTAGTTAGAAATGGCAGTGGAAATCAACAGCAGTGAAAAACTGTCACGTAAAGCTACCGTGAGAAGTGTAATTGTAAATTCTTGTTAGATATTTTTTCTAATTTTAACAGTTAAAATGCCATTATAAGAACCCGCCTCAGTGGTCGAGTGGTTAAAGTTCAAATCACTGTAACCTCTCACTGATAGAGGGTCATTGGTTCGAGCCTCGCTACCAACCATGTCTCTTTATGTGAGAAAGTAGGCAGTTCCTTACGGAGGAATGGGGTCTAGTACTGTTTTTTTCTAGGAACAATGCTTAGATGAACTGTCCGCCTCATATGACTCTGACTGTTGAAAAGGGGTGTAAAACTCGATATAAACAAAACGAACAAAAACCATTTTAAGAGTCGAATGAGAGCCCTTCATCTCATGATTATCTCAACCTTACAGACTCTTAGAGATAAGGGTCACTAGGTCACAATAACGCAGATTTGTCCAAAGTATGAAATAGATCATCTTATTGTTCTGATAACTTCACTAAGCTTGTCACTTTTTGTGTATTTCAGGATAAATTAGGCGATGTTGTATATATTCAGCTTCCTGAGATAGGACAAGAGTTAGAGGCAGATGGTATGTCAAAATATGGTTCATGTATTGGGGTATAGTTTAAAAAAAATCATTATATGTAAGGGTGAGGTATTGGGGTTAGCTAAAATTATAGAGAAATCTGCATTACCTTAGCATTTATAGAATAAAAATGAACTAACTGCCTGGCTTCTCTGTTTCACACAAGCCTGTCTGATTAGTCCAAAAAGGGAGATAATTTAATATTTAGGCATCAGGCTTATGTGTTAAAACTTTGATTTGAAGCTTTATTTTTCATTATAATTCTAAAATTATTGGAAACCAATGGAATAGTCTAAAGACGAAGCCGTATATGCTGTATACTAACATTTGGTGATGTTGAAGAGGTACAAAATATCAAAGGTCTTAATCATGTGCTGAAGGTCACTTCTACCTTACAAGGTGAAAGGTCAGTGTATCTGTCCTTCTCGGATGAAAAAGAGTACAGGAAATATTCTTATTGTTCAAAGTAAACTTATATATGAATGTCACAATATATTTTCTTAAGTTATGAATATTTTTTTACTGATTATAAAATTCTTAAATAAAGCCTCAATATACAAATAACTTAAACAATATTTTGGGAAAAGGTCCCTAGTTTTAATTGGGGAAAAAATTATTGTGTGATATTTACTTTAACAATTCAGGTGAAGCTGGAGTATTGGAGAGTGTTAAAGCTGCTAGTGATATCTATAGTCCTCTAACTGGAGAAGTCACTGAAGTTAATGAAGCATTGAATGATGCACCGAGTAAAATAAATGAAAGTCCATTAGAAGAAGGTATTCTTAGACTGTCTATTTACAGTCAAACCTGTGAACAAAGGCTACCCCTTTGAAAGACTTAATGTGGCCTTTTTGACAAGTGACCTTTATTCAGAAGTCATTGTGTTCTAAATAATCTGTGATGGTTTTCAAAAGATTGGCCTTTATTCACAGGGTGGCATTTTATTTAGAGGTGGCTGCTTACACAAGATTGATTGTATGTATGATATATGTTTCTACTTAGTTGCCTTGCAACAAACTACTTGAGTTTGAGGCCAAATCTTAAGCATAGGTGAAGTTTTCCTGCATGTGCCGAAATTCCTTTTTCCCCTGTTCTATATCTACAGTATTCATTGTTAATATGACCACCAAATGTATGTTTGCATTTTTTCAAAATATTCAACTAACCTGTGCAAAAGTGAGGTGAATAAAAGATATGACAACTCCCTCCTTGATGTATAACTACCTGGTCTTATTGTGTTGTATAATGATAATATTGAGAAACTGAATTCCCCCTAAATTAGAAAATATCATTTTTTTCTACCAGGCCTGTTACCTACATGTTGATGACTGGATTAGTTTATTTAGAATTTATTGAGTTTTGATCTTATATTGTATGTTCTCTTCTAGGTTGGTTGTATAAAATGACAATAGCTGAACCCAAGGAGTTAGAATCTTTGATGTCTGAAGACGGCTACAATGAATTTCTCACGACACTTGAATGAAACTGAATCAAAATTGATATCTCATTGATTGTAGCTTTAATTTTTTGTTGCGTTTTGTATGTTAGCTTACACGAACCCCAAGGTCTGTGTGAGTGGCTTAAGGTGGATTATCATTTGTCATCTTGTTACATTTCTTTTTTGATAACTTCCAGGACTGTTTTGTTGATATTAATAAATAATATTTGATTCATGGTATTTTTAGCTCACCAGAGCACGAATGTGCTCAGGGTGAGCTTTTGTGATCGCCCTGCGTCCATCGTGCGTCGTGCGGTGTTCGTCGTGAAGTGGCGTCAATATTTACTTAAAACAACATCTCCTCCTACACCACTATTCCGATTGCAACCAAACTTTGCTGAAATGATCCTTGGGTGGTCCCCTTTCAAAGTTGTTCAAAAAATTAAATTTCATTAAAAACTCTGGTTGCTATGGCAACAAATAGAAAAAACTTAAAAAATCTTCTTGTCCAAAACCACAGGGCCTAGAGCTGAGATATTTGGTATGTAGCATTGTCTAATGGAACTCTACAAAGTTTGTTCAAATTATTCCCCTGGGGTCAAAATTGGCTCCGCCCCGGGGGTAACTTGATTTTACATAGACTTATATAGGAAATTTAAAAAATCTTCTTGTCAAAAACTATAATACCTAGAGCTTTGATATTTGGTGTGTAGCATAGTCTAGTGGACCTCTACCAAGTTTGTTCAAATTATTGCCCTAGGGTAAAAATTGGCCCCACCCCGGGGGTCACTTGATTTATATAGACTTATATAGGAAAATTTAAAAAATCTTCTTCTCCGAAACCACAAGGCCTAGAGCTTAGATATTTTGTATATTGCATTGTCTAGTGGACCTCTACCAAGTTTGTTCAAATCATGGCCCCGGGGTCAAAATTGGCCCTGCCCTGGGGTTTATTCTATTTTATATAGGAAAATTTGAAAAGTCTTCTTCTACAAAACCACAAGGCCTAGAGCTAAGATATTTGGCATATAGCATTGTCTAGTGGACCTCTACCAAGTTTGTTCAAATTATTGCCCTAGGGTCAAAATTGGCCCCGCCCAGGGGGTCACTTGATGTATATAGACTTACATAGGAAAATTTAAAAAATCTTCTTCTCTGAAACCGCATGGTGTAGAGCTAAGATATTTGGCATATAGTATAGTCTAGTGGACCTCTACCAAGTTTGTTCAAATTATGGCCCCGGGGTCAAAATTGGCCCTGCCCTGGGGTTTATTCTATTTTATATGGGAAAATTTGAAAAATCTTCTTCTCCTAAACCACAAGGCCTAGAGCTAAGATATTTGGTATGTAGCATTGTATAGTAGACCTCTACCAAGTTTGTTCAAATTATTGCTTTAGGGTCAAAATTGGCCCCGCCCAGGCGTCACTTGATTTATATAGACTTATATAGGAAAATTTAAAAAATCTTCTCCGAAACCACAAGGCCTAGAGTTAAGATATTTTGTATGTAGTATTGTCTAGCAGACCTCTTCCAAATTTGTCTATATTATGGCCCCGGGGTCAAAATTGGCCCTGACCTTAGGGTCACTTGATTTTACTTGGACTCGTTTAGAAATATTTTAACAATGTTTGTCTCCAAATGACCTTTTTTCCTGGTGAGCATTGATAGGGCCATCATGGCCCTCTTGTTATTTATTAGCATTATTCTCTCTCAAACCTGTATGAATGATAATGTATAAATGGGATATTATTAGATGCTACAAGATCTTACAATAGAAATGATTAAGTCTACTTTATCTCTTACGGTACATTTTGATGTTTGGCTTCCAGACGAGCATACTCAGGGATTATGGCTTGATGTAGAAAATATTAGAATAACATAATTACACTTCTTTCAGTGAATGCCATTATTCTGGTGAGCGAGTGAATGTGTACGTCATAGCATCTACTTATACAAACAATGTTTATGACGCACTGATTTCTTTCATTTTCATGTCATTTTAACTTGCTTTAGGATGCTTTTTTTGACAATTTCTAGACTTATGTTTTGTAATGTAAAATCTATGTTAGAATTTAAAGATCCATATTTGGATGCAGCTTTATTATTGTTCAGTTTAATCACTGTGATCCAATGCACCAGTCAGGAGACCGCTTTTAATTACTGTGAACCAAAACGACTAATCAGACGGCTGCTTTTAATCACTGTGATTTAAAACCACCAATCAGAAGGCTGCTTTTAATCACTGTGATCCAAAATCACCCATCAATAGGCTGCTTTTGGTCACTATGATCCAAAACAACCAATCAGATGGCTGCTTTTAATCACTGTGATTTTAAACCACCAATCAGAAGGCTGCTTTTAATCACTGTGATCCAAAATCACCAATGAGAAGTTTGTTTTTGATACTGGTTCCCAAGCTCAAAAGTAACAATTTTTAATCAGTATAGTTGTATTATCTGTAGTTACTTTATGTTGTTAAATCACAAATTATTGAAACTGTTTATTTGGATTGCTTATTAATTGGATCCATTTGTAAATTTATGCACTTGGTGAAAACTTACAGCCAGGCTTAGTCTGTTTGGAATTTTGTAAAACTTGGAAGTGAAAATCTGCTGAATGCAATCTCATGATGAGGTTCTGTTTCTTTATAGTATATATCTTTGAATCTCAATTAAAGCTAATTACTTAACTTCATCTTTCATGATTTTTTCCCTTTATATTCCTTCACAAGTATTTTTTGTCAAGACTACCTCCTGTTTTTCACTTTGCTGTTAATAAGACAACAGAGAGATACATACTACATGTATATTATGTTAGATCTCTGTTATTGTGCATTTGTGTTAAGTTTAGATAGTTGTTGTATCAATAAAGTGAAGTTATTTATTTTATAAATACAATAAATCTTGCCAATTTCAGGCTAGCATAGTGCTAAATAGTAAATATTTAGTCATTTTCATTGTTCACACTGCCACTTTTTAGATAGTTTTCTGATTTGTCTATGGTACAGTAGGCCTACTGTCTGTACAGAATGTAACTTGAACATTATTATTAGTATTATCATTTACTGGGCATTTTAAGTTATATAGCTTAAATATTCAAAAAGAATTACACGGAGTGAATGGATTTAGCATAAATGATTTTGTGGAGGCTAGGTTGCTAAGACCAGTTATTTGTCCTTATTTTATAAATATGACTAGCTTTTTATTAGTTGCTTATTGAATTGGGATATTTCAATCTACCTTTGCATGCGAGTGTCCTACATAAAAGTTTTATGTGTGAAGTAAAAATGTTTAACTGATATTTCTTGAAAATAAATGAGGTACAACTATGTTTTGTTCTATTTTGTCTTCACAAAATCTTCATGCTGGTAAACAAATACAAGTTAAACATCTAATTGAAAACCTTTCGAGAAAATCTTCTTCAGACAGGACTTCGGCATTCACATTAAACTCAAATATTGAAAACTTTTCATTGGTTTTAAAGCCATTTTCAACATTACTTCAGTTATATCGTGGCAGGCAGTTATCCTAACCAGCTTTCATGGACTTCATTTAGGCGTTAACCAGTACTAACCACATTCTATCTGCAAGCTACTGCCAAGCTACCCCACAAAGTTCAAAGGTGGAGGACAATTTAACATAGGATGTAATATCTTAAGTCAAATTTGTCAAAGATAGTAATATAATGTATTGAGACCATTCTTTTAAGTGCTATCAGTGATTATTAAGAAAAAAAAACCTCTGAATAAAGGCCACATTTTGTCACTTTATTCACAGGTTTAGCTGTATATAAATATTAGTCTATTGAATACATTTTCCAGCATTTTGCTGTGGAACTAGGACCATAGAGGGCTTTGATGTCAGGGGAGATCTTGTCGGTAAATAAATACAATGTACTATACAGTCATGTTTGATAAATGATCTAGCAATTAATGCCACAAAACCTCGTACCCATCATAGTTTTGCATGTACAGTGTCAGTAACTAAACAGTACTTTGAAATAACCATCTATGTATCTGTTAGAGCCCCAGTGGATTCTGATCTTGTTGTGTTTGAGTAGATTCAATGAATTTTTATTTGAATGAGCCTGGTGGACTGTATTTATATTATATATTTTGGTCCCAGATACATTCCGGAACTTTAAATTAATGTATCCATTAATAAGGAATAAAATACATCTGAAGCGTAAACAATTGTCTCTGGCTACCCAACCTACCCCAATTTTTAGGCTACCACTACCGCACTTAATCTTTCCACGCGCTTTCAAGAGCCGAAAAAAACAAAACCTACTTTCCCTATTTTTAATCGGTATACGTAGCCGGAAACAAATAATTTTATTTTTGGCCTTACACACCATGTCAAAAGTGAAGTTTATGCTTTAAAATGAAGTAACAGATATATAGTATAACAGCAATTCGAGGGTTCAACGCAACTGTCTTAACTCATATTGAAATAAGAACAAGTCACGACAGTGTTGAGCTGAGCCCTCGAATTGTAGGCCTATATTTATACTTAAGACCTATTATTCATTTTCATGTGTCAAACCCGACCTATTGTACTAAGGGACGGTGTTGTTGGTTTTTATCCATAACCGGAAATTACCGAAGTTGCCGTATCCGATGTAAACAATATGGCGGACGAGCAGTAACAGGTGTCATAACATGTTCAATAATATACCAATTTATCCGACGTATAAATAATTTTATAAGCCAGGTATTTGTTAGAAACTTAGGTTTAGTTTATAAGTTATTGTGTGAAATGAATTGATTCAATACCAACATGGCGCGCCGACTAATGTCATGATGTGTGACGAAATTTTCGTTCTGTTCTTTTTGTTTTGTTTTGTTGGGACGACGTTGCTAAAGCTTTCTTGCAATTATCAATTCCTTAAATCAACGCCCACTCGATTAGTTTGAATTTAGCGATCAAATAATTAAAATATGTATATTTGCCAGTTCCTAGTTTAGATTTAGTCAAGAGTGATCGAGCCATACATTACTGTAGTCATTGTGGAAGAAGAAGAGGAATCGATCTAACGTAATAACTCTCTTGTGTGTACCACAAAATAGGGGTGGGCTGATGCAATGAAATATCAATGCATTGCGATCCCGAGTGGCCCGTTAGTATGGATGGATAGTCTTGATCCAGTTGTTATTGCCGATAGTTATAGCTCAATTAACTATCGATAGTTTCGATACTTTCCTTCTTATAAAGTTTATTGTTAATTTGAAACAACTTCCGTTGCATCTTGTTATAAAAATAATTGTAAATAACCCACTCATCAAACTGACATCTAACATTAATATTAATTTCTACACAATACAATTTGTGTAAATTTCTATCTTCAGTATTGTAAGTTGAAATTGTCTATAGTATTTTCTCTTTGCAGTGAGTCAAACTTGAACGTCAATCATGCCAGTGAGTCAACAAGAGAAACTATATGGCCTTCCTGGTCCCCAGAATAGCGCTGTTTTAATGGATATGATTAGTAAACTAAAACTTGATCTTCAACAGAGTCGTGCAGAAAATCATAAACTTGTAGATCAACTGAATGTACTGATTTCTTTAGTAAAAAGGTAAATGGCAAATCCAAGAATATTTATACTGTTGTTCTTTTCCAATTAAGAGTTGAAGATATTTGCGAAATATTTTGATATATATCATCAGAATATTTGTTCAGTGTTCTTGGTATCTAGATAGAACACTGTGCATTAATTCACATTAATTATAAAAAAAAAAAAAAAATTACATGGGTCTAACTTATAATCATGTAGCTTGTATTCTATCAGCATGTAGTTTTTACCATTTCTAGATTTAAAATGTTGAAAATGCTTTTTTGCATTTAGCATGATCCATTTATATTATAATGAGTGATTGCAAATATTCATTGCTTTGGCTGTAACTTTATTGATCTTATATACACACATGGATTCGCAACTTCTGTATTGACAGTTACAAGTATAATCAAATACTGTGGTACATCTTGAATCAACAGGATTTCAATAAAAACCTACACTTATTCCACTGCCCTTGCTCATGGTTACAACAGTGAAAATATACATGATTATGCTATTGTTTAGTTCTGGAGAATTTTCTGAAGACAAACTAAGATGATTCTTTTTATTTTCAAAATCATCTACAAAAATCAGTTATGGTCTATACTAGCTAGTACTTGAGTGATTATGGTACAATTCTGTAGCTGTTTGTTGATAGTTACACAAATGATGAAATTGATTGAATGCTTAAGTACATGGTCAGTTGGTATAGGTCTTTATGATTGTTTTAGAATGTGCACAAGTTGTGCTGATCTTTAATGTTTCTATTTCAGAGCATGGAGTGGGGAGCAAGGGGCAACCTTGCATCTAGCAAATATAATAGGTAGGTATTGTTAAGAATGTTCTTTATTTGTTTATCACACTGAAAAGTCCAATAGCACATGTTCTAACTTAAGCACCAAGCCTTCAATGTAGAGGTTTTGTGTTTTTAACCATATGCATTATTTATTTCCTGATGATTGTTTTTAGGATCAAAGGGGTTTTTGTTATTGAAGATGATGCATAAAAACTGTTCTAGATAGTAATCTAACAACTGGTCAGTCATGCAATATACTCATAATTTTGTTAATTCTAAATTGCTTTATAATTGTTTCAATATGTACATACTGTAGAAAATTGAATGATAAGCATGCAGGACTATCATGTATGTTAACCCAATTACACTTTGAATTCATATCCATAATTGAACTATAAAACAATAATTTGAATTATCATTATTTTCCAACTACCAATACAGGAATGGATGCTCCAAGTTTTACAGCTGCAGAAAGCATAAACAGAAATACACCTATGTTGGACAAGGTACATAACTCCAGGGGTTTACTTTATGTTTTGGGGAAGGTGTCCTAGCCCTATTATGGGGATGAAATAGCCGGTTGAAGCCTCTTTTTGGGAAAAATTCTCATGGAGATGGCTATATTTGTTTAAAGGGGCATACCCTACAACTGAAACATTCTGTGAAAGTGTAAAAATGTGCTAGATGTATATGTAAAACAATATATAATGGATAATTGCAAGAAGAACTTGGGTCATAAAATGACTAGTTTAGGTACGAGCCGCATAAATCAAAGTTATGAATAATAAATCACTTCCACCCAAAAATGTCCATGACTAAATGTATGCGTGTCACAAATACATATTTTTTATGATTTTATTTTTAATTGGATGAATTTTTGGCTGAAACTTTCTTCGTCGGCTTTTTTCTTTACAAGCTTCTAATTTATCATCATTTTGCCTTAATTCTAAATGCACCAAGTTGTAGGGCATGCCCATTTAACGCAGCTACACAAAAATGTGACAGTACAATACATATAATTCAAATTGCTTTTTTATTTTTGTTTGATTAATTAATTTCTACTTTTTGACGTTGTGAGTACTTTTGGTGCATTATTTTGTAACATCAACTCTGGCGTATTTATTGTGTGACGTCATTGACGTCATAAAAAAGATGTCATAAGAATATTGATGTACTGAGATCATGTAGTTTGTTATGAATATCCATTATTTGATAAAGGCGGTATAACCGATACTGTTAATAAAAGGTGAATTATACTGAGAAGTAATTAATATCTATAGATATTATAATACTGTTGTCCACCACCACCTCCGTGGTCGAGTGGTTTAGGTCGCTGACTTCAGATCAATGTAACCCCTCACTGATAGAGGGTTGTGGATTCGAGCCCCACTACCGACCATGTCTCTTTATGTGAGAAAGTAGGCAGTTGCTTACGGAGGATGGGAGTCTAGTACTGGTTCTTCCCAGGAACGATGGTAAGGTGAACTGTCCTCTTCATATGACTCTGACTGTTGAAAAGGGGTTTAAAATTCCATATAAACAAAACAAACAAATATAATTTGTAAGGTGCAGTTTAACACATTGTAATATTTAGTATGCTCTCAGGGTATGACAACATTTGTTTGAGCTACTCATCTTGCTGGACAACCAACCAGCTTAGAATTTCAACTACCGGTTGTTCCATAGCAATTTCACCTTGCTCTGAGTTGATTCCTACTTTTAATTACATGCAGATGAGTTGATTTGTCGAGCCCTGTCTCTACAAAATGTCTGTGATGTCTTGGACACTGAATGTGAACAATCATAGTTGTACTGTCTTTAATTATTATACATATTGCAACACGTCATACTGTTGTTTTGAAATTTCTATTTTGTTCTCCGATTTGGCTGAATGCTTGAATGGCAGCATTTTGATATGAGTTGCTAACAATTTATCATTTTAGACCCGTGCTGTCAGAAATTGGGAGCGTTTTGCAATAAAGTTACTGGAACGTGACTATGCTGAAATACAGGAGGAAATTAGACAGCGACAGCAAATGCATCTACAGGTAACACTGTTGTTTTCATTATAGTCTGTTTGTTTATGAAGTTTCTTATCATATTATAGTAGCATAACTTGTGTTAATGGTTTGTTTCAGTACTGTGTTAGAGGTCACCTTCAAATAAAGTCCTTCCTCTGAATAAAGGTCATTGTTGTAAAAAAAGAACAAATTGAACTCTGAATAAAGGTGACTTGTCAAAAAGGCCACATTATGTCTTTGGAAGAAGGCCTTAATTCACAGGGTTGCATGTACTACATACTAATCCAGTTTTATATGAGAAAAAGCATGCAAGATCCTCAATTTTACATACCTCTTCATTCACTTAAAATCATAGATTATTTAGAATGAAATGAACTCCAAATAGAAACAACCTGTCAATAAAGACCATGTGGTTTTCTAAAAGATGGCCTTTGTTTACAGATTTGACTATATGTTTAAATTATCATAAAATAAATGTTAGACCAATTTTCTTAAGTAGAATCGACAGCTGTACATGAAGGAAGTGCTAGAAGATCATAATAGTGAGATGTCCAAGTTCCAACTTCACAGGAAGTCATCGACTAATGTTGAAGAAGTTGATAAACGCTTTCTCAAGTATTACAAAGAAAAGGTGAGCTCTTGATAGTTCCTTTATTTTATCTGATGATTGTTAATTGAGCTCAGGTTCAGGTTTTTTTTGTTTTTACTAATTCCTCTCCAAGTAGTATTTTGTATTTTCACAGTCATAAAAGATCTTAATTTTCAATTTAACAATTTTTTCCTAATAGAAGCAATGACGCCAGAATTAAATCTTTAAAGTTCTCAATCATTCATGTTTTTTTTATTTTGATTATTTAATCAAATCAATCCACTAAAACAAGCTTTGTTTGTGTCTGAAATTCCTTCTCTTATTTTAAGGTTCGATTATTTTAGAGATATACAGAGCAACCTCTCCCAAGCAACACCCTTTGGGAGTAGCAAAATTATATCACTGTTGAGAGGTTGTCACTCTAGAGAGGTTAAATTGATAGTTAAATTGTGGAGTAGGAAAAAATCATGCTCTTATTGAAGGGAGGTTGTTGCTCAAGAGAGGGCCGCTCTTGAGAGGTTGTACTGTATGTCTCCGTGTGTATGATGATTTCTGAAGTCAGTTTTAATTACTTCATACACAAGTTATGATACAAAAATGTTGATTTAAAGTGACATACAAGAGTGTTAAATAAGCACTTTATGCTATCAGATTTCTTATGTCTGTGTAGTGAGGACATATATATATATTATAATGTATTTGTATGAGAAATACCCATCAGAACTATGTACAATGGTACAAAGTATATGTGAAACCTCTTAAATCAATAAAGTGTTTGTACTTATTCAGAATAAAGATGACAGACGAGTGCAGTCAGCACAAAGGCCAAGGTCTAATTATAGACATAAAATGTCACGGGCAGCAAATATGGCGGAAAAGGCTGATGTCAAAGTTGAAGATATCTTAGGTCAACAAGGGTCACATGGCCCTACTGAGGCATTTGTTGATGTGAACGCTAATGCTGTAGGTATTTTCTGTAAAAAGTCTTTAAATATACTTCCATGAATCGTTCTGTTTTGTTTAAATCCCTTTGTTTAAATCATTTGACTTGCAGCTTCTCCTAAACTAGGCAGTTACATTTAAATCTAACGTCATTGGACGATTTCAGTTTAGCCATCATTGGTTATAGATATTGATGAAGGATAAGAGATTTGTCTACTCCACCTAAACAAATTTGAAGCACATTGCTGATATTTTCTTACAAATACAAAATTTAATACTGTATTTTCATTTATTTTCGTTGGGCTCAATATTGTGGTTTTTACTGAATTGGCTATTTCGTAGGGACATAAATTCGTGGATTTTGATTTTTGAATAAAATGCCTTACCTCTGCATTTAAATTTATGGGGATTTGATTACGTGGATGAGCCGACCCACGAAATCCATGAAATTAAATCCTCAAAAAAAATGAATGATTCCACAGTATGCTGGAATTTACATTTTTTCATTTATTACTGACAACACTACTTTTCATAATTTGCATTACATTGATACATTGATGATATATAACCTGTAGATAGTGCAAATTATCAACAGAAACGATGACTAGATCTACAGGAAAATGGACAGTGGATGTTTACTTTCTGTAGTTGAAACTTTATTGATACTGCAAAGCCCTAAAAACCAACCTCTTTCTGGACTGACCCAAAAGTCCATTTTTCTGGACTGGCCCAAAAGTCCTTTTTTATGAGAATTCCGGTTTTCAGAGAAATTTGGATAAATTCCAAAAAAAAAGGACTTAAAAAATATCAAATTTTCAGGGAATTCGGGATTTCAAAGAGTCCAGGTGTTTAACTGTACTTTTAAACTTTTAATATTATAAATTTAACAGGTTTTCAATGGTTTATATAAGATGGCATCTGATGATAATGAAAGAAGATTGTATAGAGCTCGTGAACACTTTGATGATGCTGCGAGATATAAACAGGTGGGTCACATCATATTTACAATGAATAGAACTATGAAACGTAAAGATAATTAGTGTTCTGAAAGTATTCTCGTGTGTTGAACTTGATACAGGAGAATTCTGTTTATGACCTCTATAATATTAAATATTTCAAAATTGGACACATTTTGACAGCAGATGTAGATAATGGACATAGTACTCAGGCCTGCATAAAAATTCACGTTCAACTCACAACCAGGTTTAGCTTGAATGATAATTTGGATCATTGTCTTTCAAGAATGAGAAATTTGTTACACAGTACAACCTCTCTGCAGTGGACCTCTCTTGAGCAACAACCTCCCTTCAACAACAGAATTGTTTTTTTCCCACTGCACAATGTTACTAATAATTTAACCTCTATAGAGCAACATCCTCTCAATAATATATTTCTGCTACCCTCAAAGGGTGATGCTATTGAGAGGTTGCACTGTATATACAAATAATTGTCCATATGTATATGATGCTGAACCTACATGTTGTTATACATGTATTTAGTTACTAAGGTTATTTTTTATGTATTTTCATGTAAGCTGAGTTTTGTTAAGTTCTCATCTACAACATTTCCATACATACCTCCAATCATTTGATAAAGATTAGTTATCATAAAATTATTTATCCACTTACAGTGTAATTATGTGACTATGTACAGTCACACCTGTGTTAGCGGCCATCTCCAAATAAAGACCGTCTTGTGAATAAAGGCCATTCTTTTCCTTAACATACCTCTTCGTTCATTTACAATCATAAATTATATAGAACATAACAACCTTAGAATAAATGCCACATGTCAATGAAGATACTATTTCTCCTTTCCTAAGGGTGGCCATTGTTCAAAGGTTTTGTTGTATATACTTATCAATGAAATCTATTTTTGTTTTAGAATAATTTGTTCGATCCCGATGTGATATTCAGTCCAGAAATGATGGCCCCTACACGTGATATGAAGTCACGACCATTCAGTGCCTCAGAATCTAATGGAGCAGTACGAGCCAATTTACGATCACGTCCAAAATCTGCTCATATCAACACAGGTATACAATGTCAATGATTTCAGTTTTACATTAAGAAATTATCTGTCTTAACTACATACTCACTCTAGAGATGTTTTTTCTTCTTTTTGATAAACTAGATGATCTGGAATTGACAAATAATATGTATTGAAAATTCATTTGTTGATTGATTTTCATATTTTTTACAGTGAATTTAGTATTAATTGTTTTAGTTCAAATAAATAAACTAATTAATCCTAAAGATAAAATTATAGATGTTAGTTTATTGTATTCTTAAACCTTGTAAATATGTCTGCTTGTCTACTTATGAAGATCAGTCATTAGTTTGATATGATTTTTCCGACATTATGAGTTGAAAATCTAATAGTAGTTCTGAATTAACTTAACGCTTGTATAGATTGTCTACGATATTAATATAATCTACAGAATGATAACACATTTCAATTGTTCTTAACTTCTTATAAAAATTTCTAATGTCTAATAAAACTTGTCGAATTATTTTTAGTATTTATGACTGAAGCGCAGCAGGAGAGACCGCTGAGGTATGAGACTACACGACCTATTTCTGGAAAGCGAGGTTCTGTCAGCGGTAATGTTGTACATCGAGGAAGAATACGATCGGCACCAGCTCGTCGAGTGGCCACAGCTACTGTGAAGAGAAAAGAACTTCATTCACGAACTAATGACGAAGTCCATGACAACTTTGAAAATGAAGATTTCTTTGAACCTGAGCTTCAAAATCTCGATAACCATGGCAACAATGATGATCATATGACCGATCAACTGGACGAGGGTGATTTTGTTGAAGAAAAGCCTCCTATGAAGGTCAAGGTCAAGAAAGGTCATGACATGGATAAATTTGTTGAAGATCTGAAGCTTTTGAATGAAATGGAACAAGACTTTAAGAAATCCACATTTCAACTGCAGAAAAAGCTTGGTTTGGAGAGTGGAGGCTATGTTCTTTGAAATTATTTACTTTGAAATAATTATTTTAGCTGTGTTGATATTGTGGTTGCCAAGTAGAACAAGCTTTTAGGCTCCAAATGGTTCCTTTTTTGTGGTCAAATTTACTGATCATGTGAGTTTTTGCCAAACATGTAACATAAATACTGAGTTGACTTGTAACAAGCTAACAAAAACGTAATATTCCTATTCCCTATTTTACCCAAAATATTTTTGTGTTGTCAAATATCTCTGAACAAAAAAGTAAGTATTGGAAGTTTCACATGAAATTATCTTCATAAGCTTGTGAATTATTCCTGTGGACAGAAAGCATTGTTCTAAATGACCTCGAGTCTCTTTTGGGGAAAATCCTTAGCTATCCAGTCAAAATAACTGGTACACTGGTGAACTCTGTAATTTTGATAAGAATTAGACATAATAATAGTGAGGATATATTGGACTCATTGTAGTTAAAACCCTATAGACCTATTTGTATGATTGTGTTGATTTAAAATCAACAGATGATACATGAACTTGTTCTATTTCGGTAAATTGCCTTTTCAAATTATACAATACTTTATTCATGTTTTACTTAAAATATTCCATTACAATTCTTAGAGTATTTGGAGACCATAATGATCTAACTAGTATTCAAATGTGTCTAGTTTTAATTCAGTGTATTACTTTTTGATAAAGTTGGCTAACTTTTCATTTTTCTTGATAAATAATCTGTAAATATTTTAATTTTTTCTACATGTAAGATTCAGTGTAAAGTTTTGCCTTATCTAATGCATAAGCCTTGCTTTTATTTAGAACAGATATTCATGCAAACATTAAATTTTAAAGCTTTAATATATTCATTGAAAGCATTATACGTGGCAAATTGAAGCACATGTTTAGGCTTTAAAGTTGTCATATTTCATTATAAAAGATTGCCGTTTATTACCATAAAAGTCATCCTTAGGTGGGTAGTTCTATTTTGTTTACATTACATGTTGTCGGGAAATGAAATACTAGAAAGAAAAATTAAATAAAAAATTCTCTAAATTTCTTAAAAGAAATTTGGTTTTGCCATTTTCAAATTACATAGTAGTCAGTCCCAGAGCTGCAAATCAACATTTTTTTGATAATGGCTGAATTTGTAGTTTTGATTTTAATGGAACATTATAAACTGTGTAATGTTATTTAAATCTATTTCTATAGAGTTTTATTGGTGGATAAATAGGTTTATCTGAGTTTGTATTATTCCCATTTTATTACCTGACATATGTTTGTTAAGCAATATTTGTGTGTTCAAGGCAAATACAATTTTGTTCACAAATATTGTTAGTGAGATTATAAAATCTTAAACATTACATCTGCTACAGCTATTTATTTTGTTACAAGATTTATATTTTCTTTAAATGTTTGAAAGAGAAAGTTAAAAAAATCTCCAGAACCTACCAATAATTAGAAACTGAACACTTCAGATTTCCATAGCAGGCACTTGCTTTGCACATATGAATGTTTTCTACATCCACCATGCAATGTTAAACTGGTTCATGTTTCATGTTTTTACAGGTCTAATCAGCTTACCTGAGTACTTTCAGTTCTTTGATTTCCTTTAGAATATTGCTTTGACTGTGGGAGTAAAAGATCCAGCCTGGTCAATGTCCCCTTTACAAGAGAGCTGGTGATTATCCTATCTATTGTTAATAGTTATATCTCTTTCTAGTCATTCTTGTGTTAATTCTTTTGTTTTCTTGATGCTGATAGAAACCTCATTCAGCCCTAATTGTCTGTCAAAAACTGGTGATGTTTCATTGAAATCATAACATACAAGTTGCATCCACTAAGTTAACCCCGTGTATGAAAATACAGTACAACCTCTCTAGAGCGGCCCTCTGTAGAGCAACAACCTCTCTATAACAACACCTTCAAAATTTCCCTAGGCTGAAATTTCACTATAGATTTAACCTCTGTAGAGCAACAACCTCTAAACAACGGCCAATATTTGCAGCTCCCACAGGGTGTTGCTCTACAGAGGTTGTACTGTATGACAAAAAAATATTGATTTCCCTCCATATGTGGATAGATTCGACTCCCTGTGGAAAGGTTTATAATACAGTCCAGGAAAACTCGTGAACTGGACATAGCTGAAAATTGTTAAAATAGCTTTAAAGACGTTTTCGGTAGTTCGCTACATTTTCACTAAGACATAATTTTATTTGCAAAATGAAAACTGAACTTTAGAATTTTTTTAATTTTTGCATGATCGTAGCATATGACAAAAAAAATTGGCGTCACTGATCTCGTTTCTGAGTTATCTGCCCTTGAATTCGATTTTTTGCTTATTTTTGGTCATTTTAAGGGCAGATTGACTGAAGTAAAGTCCTGCTATTCTTCACAAATATTGGTAAAAACGTTTGATAATTGCTTCAACTGATACTGAGTTAATTAGTCAGTTAAATGGCTATCAATGTGTTATACTCAAGATTTACTGAGGATTGAGAATGTTCATTAAAAACTACATTATGACGAGCCAAATTTTTTTGGACGATAATTGTGGTCTTATTTGCATCTGTTCTGTATACTTTCTAAACCATCATGGTCCCAGACATGATGCTGTGATTCTCCTGCTGGTTTCATTGATATATTATTTATAAATTATAACATTATTTTCCTAGAAAAAAAAGACTTTGATTTAGGCGTGAAAAAATCGTTTGTTTTTGGTTACCCAACTTACCCGTATTTTCCGCGGCGACCCTAGACTTTTTATTGGCATGAGGATCTGAAAATCAACTTTCTCACTTTTTTTACCTTTCCTCACAATTTCAAAAAAAAATCTCCAACCTGCCTCCCATATTTTTCAGTGAGTATGTTACCAGAAACAAACAAAATTTTGTAGGCTTTAAGTCCAATATTTCTTTATTTCTATGACTATTAGGATACTTGAATGTTTGATATTAGTTTCTGATCATCCTTTTGTTATCAAATAAGTATTCATGATAAAGTTCGTTCTATGCCTACTTGGCAGTGTTCGTACTCTATCATTTTAACTGACTTTCTAAGAATTACATAGTAATATTTTATTTAGGATAAATTACTGTTAAACCTGTGAACAAAGGCCATCCTTAGCGACAGACAGAATCGGGCCTTTATTGACAGGTGGCCTTTATTCAGGAGTCGTTTTGTTCTAATTGATCAATTATGGATTTTAAAAGAATGACCATTTTTCATAGGGTGGTCTTTATTCAGAGGTCGTTTTGTTCTAATTGATCAATTATGGATTTAAAAGAATGACTATTATTCATAGGGTGGTCTTTATTCGGAGGTGACTGCTAACACAGGTTTGACTGTTATTCTTTGAAGGTGATTTTTTTCTCAACCTGGCTCATGTCTCAAATTGTAAGAAATGTCTCATACATATTTGTGCCAAATATTTTACTTGTTCATGTGCTACAAGCCTTATCATCCTTTAATTTTACATTAATCTTCATATCTATACTGTCGAAACATGTTCATATGTATACATATACATATATATTGATGCTGTCTTGGTTTACAATACTTACTAATTAGTGCTTAACATAATATTGCAATGAAAAACTTGGCATTATAATATATTACTGTAGGATTCACTGAGATGTTTGCCTCGTGCTTCTGTGATTATATTTTGTAGTAATAATTTGTAAACATTGACGTCTTTGATTTACATATTTCTGTGGTTCATCAAAGAGCTTATAGGTGACTGTGGCTTTTTTTCCATTTATTTTCATTTCTCATAAGCTTTTCTTGTGTCTCTGATATGCTCTCAGCAACATTAGAAAATGGATGAAGATCACATGACTTGTGTCGAGTATACTACCTAAATGTACATGTAACTAAAATATAAAAAAATCAATAAGAATGAAGCATTCTTTTAGAAGATCACTAATTTATTTGACAAGCAGGACTTAATTGCTTATTAACTCAATATTTTAGAAATTTAAGGTATATTTACAATGCCTCTGTGTGCCTTGTGGTCAGAGTGATAAATGGCCACTAGTCTCTCACCGCTTTGGGTTTGAATCCTAGCTTAGGAAGCTGTTTGACTGGCTTTTGGAAGGTCATAAGAAAAGAATGGTTCTACCTAGTTGTATATCCGAGGTTACTTGTTTCACAGTTAAAACTTGAAAAGTTCACAAATGACTCTCTTGGGCTGCTGGTGTGACGTTAATTAAATAAACCAACCTGTGGGGTATATTTGCATTATTATACAGTCTTCTACCTGTTGAAAATGAAATACATGCATACTCAATTTGATGACACAAACCAGTCATGGAAATTCCAATTGCCTTTTTTCATAATCAACAAAATATATGCTTATAGTGTTATTCTTTGATTCTAACATCTGCATTGTGCAGTACTGTTTGTTGATTTGTAAATTTTACTGAAACTAGAAACATAAAAATATCATGTTGTTGTCTTAAACCACTTTACACATAGGGTCATAGTTCATGCATAATTTTGTCTTTATTATTGTTTATGTACATGTAGAGCTTTAGAAATTTGTTTAGAAAAGGTAGAGTAAAAAGCTACAAACACTATTTGTTTACTGTTTTGATTTATAAAACAATTTGTATTTCATACAACCAGAGGCGTATAATACATAAATATGTATATGTCTCTGATGCAACTAATGTACCAGAAAGATCATGTGACTGTCTAGACAGCTACAGATGCAAATACAGTACATTCTATTTCTCATTTTTGTACCTTTCCACAAACTTGACAATAGACTTTGGATCAACTGAGGTCAATGTGTAAAATAGAAGCAAAGTTTCATATTCACAGCAAAGGCACACTTGGGAAATTCAAAATGTGGTCTTTATTGACAGATGGTCTCTAATTGGAGGTCATTTTGTTCTTGATAACCAATGATAATTTTTTAAAAGAATGTCCTTTATTCACAGGGTGGCCTTTATTCGGAAGTGGCTGCTAACACAGGTTTGACTGTACATAATTGGTCTATATGTTTTATACAGGGAAAAAAACACAAGTCCCACTGTACCAAAAGTAGTGTCATAACCAAAAATCAATATAGGCAAGTTATGTTAATGCTAGAAAAACGGTGATAAAATAATCATTGACTGTATACATCCAGTTAAGATCAAGGTAAAATCGAGGCTAAATAACAAACAGATGAATTGGGAATTGTCCAAATAAGGCGATAACTGTTAAAGTACTAAAGTATTTTCGTCAACGGTGTTTGCGCTAGACAAAACAGTAAAACAAATTAACCAAGAAAGAATTCAGTTAAAACAAAAAAGTCCTAACCCGGTCAAGGTCGAATCCAGGTTGGGTTACATAGGTGGATTGAGAAAGCATGGTCTAAGGCAACAGGTGTGTAAATATCAAAGAGATAGACAAATCAATTCTATTTATCTGAAAAAATAGCCCATTTACATAACATTACAAGTCCAATTCAGGTCAAGGTTAAATCGAGGTTTGGTGATATTGGTGCATTGGGAACTAGGCAACGACTGTATATGTATGAAAGCATTCAAGTAAGTAGTGTTGATGCTAGACAAAAAGGGTAAAAGCTAGTTAACTAAAAAATAGACCCTTATATAACAATACCATATGGGCAATTTCAAGGTCATATCAAAGTTTAGTGACATGGATGCATTGAGATTTGTCCAAGGCAACAACTGTAAAAGTATTTAAGAAATGGCATAATAAACACATATCTAGTTAACCAAAAAATAGCCCATTTATAATATAACGTTATTAGTAGTAATCATGTCAAGGTCAAGATCAAATCGAGATTGGGTGCAATAGATATAGTCCAAGGTAACAAATGTATCAAAACGACAGACGAAGCGGTATAAGCTTCTCAACCTCGTACGGACGGACATACAGACGGACTGGCGGACAAGGCAATCACTATAAATATATCCCCATCAATAGGAAGCTGATCGGTGTTTCGTTTCACGGGCCAGATAAAATATGTCTGGGTTTTAGGGAAACCTTTTTGTAATGCCTTTTTACATTCAATTAGGCATGGTCATAGATCTGCTCAGATCTACGAATTATATTTGTTAAACTGTTAGACTACGTTCTATCAATAACACGTTACATAATGACATAATAAACATTTATATAACATTACAGAGCGGGTTTATGGTTAAAATATACATACGAGTACAATTTATAAACGACTGCATAAGGTAAACCGGTTAGATTTTCTTTCACAAACAAAATATCAAATTACTTATATGGAGCTCCGTGCAAAACTTGTGGAAAATAACTTCGTTGCGTGCAGTGCATTTCAGGTATTTATCTTGCGTTACTTATTAATTAATATCTCTTTGATTTCAGGTAAAATATTTCATTAATTTATCTATAAACTGTTGTTGATATATCATTATTGGATATACACGATTTTATTTTTACCTTGTTGTGTTAAATATATCTAAAATATTGTTAGATATATACGTCGTTGAGTGATTTTATAGGTTATTCATTGCGTTTCAAATTTTCATATTATGCATGTTTTGGAGACGGGCCCAGATCGAATGTAAGTAAACCACGTTTTGCCTCTTTACTGGTCAAATAGCACGTACCTTAAAAAACGAGTAACTCCCATAGACTTCAATGCAAATTTAAAAGGAAATTTATTCAAAGGAATGTCTGTGTTTTTTTTATAATCTGATGGTAAATCATTGTCTATTATAGAAACCTATAACAATTACAAATGGAACTTTTCCGAAAGCTGTCAGCCTCATTTTGAGATTATAAGGGAGTTTAATAGGATCCTAGCTAATACCTTGGTAGTATTTTATGAATTAGTTTGGTTAATTCGTGCCTTTACGCATTCTTCGAATATGAAACCTATAGATATTCATAAGGTATTAAATATGCGTGCACATTGTTTAAACTTGTTTTTGCTGCGCATTCACCATTCAATGGTTGTCATCTAGGTTTACCGTCTGTTTGACTGTTTATCTGCTCGTATATTCGTCTGCTTATCTGTTCGTCTGGTCGTATATTCGTCTGCTTATCTGTTCGTCTATTCATCTGTTTGTATGTTCCTCTGTTTATCCATTCGTCTGTTTATCTGTACGTCTGGTCGTATATTCGTCTGTTTATCTGTTCGTTTTATAGTATGTTCGTCTGTTTATCTGTTCGTCTATTCATCTGTTTGTATGTTCCTCTGTTTATCCATTCGTCTGTTTATCTGTTCGTCTGGTCGTATGTTTATCTGTTCGTCTGGTCGTATATTCGTCTGTTTATCTATTCGTTTTATAGTATCTTCGTCGGTTTATATGTTCGTCTATTTATCTGTTTGTATGTTCCTCTGTTTATCTATTCGTCTGTTTATCTGGTCGTATGTTCGTCTGTTTATCTGTTCGTCTATTCATCTGTTTGTATGTTCCTCTGTTTATCCATTCGTCTGTTTATCTGTTCGTCTGGTCGTATATTCGTCTGCTTATCTGTTCGTTTTATAGTATGTTCGTCTGTTTATCTGTTCGTCTATTCATCTGTTTGTATGTTCCTCTGTTTATCCATTCGTCTGTTTATCTTTTCGTCTGGTCGTATGTTCGTCTGTTTATCTGTTCGTCTGGTCGTATGTTCGTCTGTTTATCTGTTCGTCTGGTCGTATGTTCATCTGTTTATCTGTTCGTCTATTCATCTGTTTGTATGTTCCTCTGTTTATCCATTCGTCTGTTTATCTGTTCGTCTGGTCGTATGTTCGTCTGTTTATCTGTTCGTCTGGTCGTATGTTCGTCTGTTTATATGTTCGTCTGATCATATGTTCATCTGTTTATCTGTTCGTCTATTTATCTGTTTGTATGTTCCTCTGTTTATCCATTCGTTTGTTCGTCTGTTTATCTGTTCGTCTGGTCGTATGTTCGTCTCTTCATCTGTTCGCCTGTTTATTTGTTTGTCTGGTCCTATGTTCGTCTGTTTATCTGTTCGTCTGGTCGTATATTAGTCTGTACATCTGTTCGTCTGTTTATTTGTTTGTCTGGTCTTATGTTCGTCTGTTTATCTGTTCGTCTGGTCGTATGTTCGTCTGTACATCTGTTCGTCTGTCTATATGTTTGTCTGGTCTTATGTTCGTCTGTTCGTCTGTTTATTTGTTTGTCTGGTCTTATGTTCGTCTGTTTATCTGTTCGTCTGGTCGTATGTTCGTCCGTACATCTGTTCGTCTGTCTATATGTTTGTCTGGTCTTATGTTCGTCTGATCGTCTTGTACTCGTCAGTCTTATACAAACGTTTAATTCTCTTGTCCTCAATATCAGAACAAGTAAAGAAATGTTAAATGTAATCTGACGCATCTAATTTCGAGGACTGATATTTTAAGAACTAAGTTACATTGTAAGAACGGTTTTGATATCATTCGACTTCGATCAATATTAGTTATTCAATGGAGAATGGGTGTCATGTATTCAAGCATGCTTACTATAGTTGAGATTTATCATGTTATCCTTTAGTGAAATTATGAAGCGGAAAAAAATGTATTCATTTTATCTCAATCTACCTCGGAGACTGTTTGAACTGAACATGATTGTATATAATTTAATACAGTATTTACATTTATTTATTATTATGTGGGTAAGTTATATGCATCATAAATATCGGCTTCATAATGAAAAGTGTCTGTACCCAAAACTAAACTTATAAATGTGCCCTGTGTTGTTCTAAATACAACTCCCAGCATTTAACCTCTGACAACTTTTTATCTACTAGTTTAAGTTAGGTTTCATTTTTGTCTCCTATTTTCAATTTTTGTTTAACATGTGCTGTTTTTTTTGTACAGTTATTCACATAATTTCTGTCTTTGTTACGTTTAGTCTGGATGTAGGATATAATGTTTGCGTCCTGTATATTTTCGCTGCTGTACGCATTGTCTTTCGACAGTGCGTGTTGCACTTAAGGACACATCTGACATTTTTCACACAGACATACAGAGACAATGAATTTTAAGAACATTGCATGATCATACTTATTGGCATAGATAATACAAATACAATTTTAAGCGAAAGAAATTGTGGGCTGACGACAGAACTCGTTTGGAGTTTGGAGTTATCTGCCCTTGAATTTGATTTTTTGGCTGATTTTATGAAAGAGTTTTAATATTTTCTACAAGTCTGTGAGCAAATAAAACCCCAAAAAACTGGAAACTGTAGCAAACGTTCTATTTATACCGCAATTCTTACATGTATTTCTACTGAATTGTCGCTTAGGTATGCTTATTAGAATAGGGCAGGTGTGTCCGGGGAAAGGGGAAAAGTGAGACAGTGAATTTTCCGTTCATTTGGCCTAATAAAATTAGGTCAAGTCGGGTAACCAGATGCATGCAATTTGTAAGGTTTTTGAAGCATAAGAGTTGTCTGGGCTTCAACCTATCGAACCGGACTTGTTTGTCAATTGAATGTATTATGGTACGCTAACTGTCTAGTCATCACTAGCACTTTACCGCCCATCCGGGATCAATCGTAATTACTCGGGCGTTTCCGTACCTGAGAAATACGCACTTTCTTTAGACAAACACCGAGGAGTTCCGATTGATCCGGGATCAGACAAAGTCACATGTAATGATTGTAATCAGTACATGAAAATGTAATCGATTAAAAATCTAGCCAAATTCAGAGATTAATCGAAGTTATGACCCAAAATGTTAGCACTGCATAAATTTAACGTCCCTTACACCAAACGAATAGCCGCAAAATCAAATAAAAATGGAAAAAATAAATGCCTTAATTTAATTAAGATGTTTGGGTAAAATGACCTCAAAATATACTGCATGTATTAAAACACACTGAACCAGAATAATGCTACATTTACTGATACAGTTCGAACAGCATTTTTATCACACTAAATAGTCCCTAGCCAAGAACGACAATTCTGTACAAAATCACAATTTTGTTGATTAGTTAGGAGCATTATCTTCGACACGTCAACGACTCTTCCTCAATAAAATGAGGTCAACTCGGCTGTAACAAGGAGGTGGCTGTTGTCCGGAGGTGACCGGTAATGGAGATTACACTGTACTTCTTTTAAGACGTAAATCATATAATGTCAGCACAATTTACTCGTAAACCACCTCCGAACAACAGTCACCTCCCTGTTACAGCCGAATCGACGTTTTACTCTATTATTTATTAAGCAACAGCCATCTCCTTACAACGGCCATTTTTGTTCTTTCCATTGTTGGCTGTTGTGGAGGTTGCACTGTACAAATTAACATAATTTCATCTATCTCAATATGAATTCAAATGAAATCTGATGTCTTCTACCAAATTTACAATTTGCCGTCGTTTTTTAACCTAACTGTGATAAACTTATGCTAGCCGGTATAATGGAGAAATATATGTTAACAATTTAATTAATAGCACGCGTATGGCTTCATTTATATGCACTGTACGTATACTCGTGTTATATTATGACCTAAATGTTAATACGTGCATATCAAATACCTACGATTTCTATTCAATAAACGAAAAACTATACTTATTTACGCCGAGGTTTACCTTGAAATATACGCATAATAAAACCTGATGCTTTTGATATAACTTTACTGGCTGATCTAATATATAAAATGATGTTTTAATGCGCTTAAATAGTTTTACATTACTAGCTTAGAATGTGCCATTTTACGATCTGCGGTCAAATTAGTGTTAGCGGCCACCTCAGAGAAAAGGCAACCATTTGAATTAAGGCCATTCTTTTAAAAACCGTCATTGATTATTTACAACAAAATTACCTCCGAATAAGTGTCATCTGTCAATAAAGACCACCTGTCAATAAAGGTTACCTGTCAATTAAGGACAAAAAATTGTTTTTCCCAAGGGTGGCTGTAGTTTACAGATTTGACTGTGTATTGAAATTGAATAATTGAAGTTAAAATTGGATACGACTGAATGTGTATGCATTTATAACAATATTTGTTGATCGATCCAATTCATTTTGAAAGAGCATTATCTTCATGAACTTGTTATGAAATCTATACTTCAGTAAAAAAGTACAAATGCATTATGTTATGTACATGCTGTAAATAATCAGGCGGTTGGTATCTGCGTATTAAATGTCATTGAGGTATGTGTCTTGTCACAGCCTGACTCTGGTACCCCTTTATCTATGTTACAGGTGAATACCATTAAGTTAAAGATATGTTTTAAATCATGCAACATACATTGTGACATCCCAATTTAAAAAAAAATCTTTCATATTAAAAAAATGTCAGAAAACAAGTAAAACATATTGTATAAATTGCAAATCACGTGAAACATATTTTTTGCGCAGTATCAAATTTAATTACATATGTGTATATAAATGTATAATTTTCTGATTTTTTAAAAGTAATTTCACATAAATATATTCACAAACAAGACAAGAAGTTCATTTATTCAGTTGATGACTTTGAAACGGTTCAAGTATTTTTTTGGGTATTTGTTTATTTAACGCCATTTTCAACATTATTTCAGTCATGTCGAGGCGGACATGCGAGTTATCCTAACCAGGTTCGCTAGATTTCATTTAGGACTTAACCAGTCCTAACCACATATCCGCAAGCTACTGCCAACTGCCCCACATAATTCAGAGGTGGAGGGAAATTTAACATAGGATGTAATATATTCAGTAAAACATGTCAAGGATAGTGTTAGCCTCACCCGGCGTCTGAACTCACAACCTCTTAATCAGTAGACCAACGCTCTAACTATGATTGAGCTAATCGGACAGGCTCAGTTTTTTGTTATTGTCGACGTTCTTACCAACAGCATGGCCAAGTACATCACATGCATGACATTGTTGTTTAACTAAATCTTGTTTTATGTGGCTTCTCTGTAGAAATTTTTAAACTTCTTATTTTGAGGTTAAATTCTGCACTGTTGGCTTGTAACACTGGATTTTGATGATCCATTTCAGAACATTATACCATTTTAGAAATAAACGAAGAACTAATTTTTTTTTTCAAACTAGATACCCAATTTAGGTGTTTTGGACTAATTATGCTGTTTCTGTTGCGGTAATTTGAAGAAGCATTCATCAGAATAGTGCTTTTTTGATGATTTAAGATTCATGTACAAAACTAAGCGCGCAAAACTACACCAGTAAATTGGAGAATTAATCTAAATTATCGTTTTATCAAAATAAAGTAAAAATATATATCTAAGCTCTGCAAACACGTATTTAACTTCATATCATATAACATAGCGTATTGTATTCGTTCTGTCTCTAACAAAAAATGCGGACATTTTCACAACTTAAAGGGAAAAAAACAACACAAAAATGTTTACTTAAGACTAAATTCAAATCCTTTGTCATTAACAATTGCTTCATCTCTGTTTAATATCTTCATTGCGTGGTTTTCAGCACGAAGATATTCTAAATCAATACCTACGATAGAGCTTACACAACAGCACAAGAGGACCTTTACTAACGAATAAACAAATACATTGTTATTTGAGTGAACGAGCAGATTAATGTTAAGTTTCTCATTGGATTAGTAGACATCAAGTGTCCAAAACATGAAGACACGTATTCTTACTATCCTGTTGGCTGGAGTTATTGTCTGCAATAACGTGCTAGGACAAACACAAACAACAGAAGAAACATCAGCGCCAACAACACCAACAACAGAAACAACAACAACTTCAACAACTTCAACAACTTCAAAAGGTGAGTTATCTTTAAATAATAAAGCTGATGATATTGCATTTCCCATACAAAACGTTGACAAGAAAAGAAGCGCACCAATAATGCTTACAAGTGGTTGTAGTTAGTGAAGGCTTACAAGGAATCAGCGAACTGGCTTGATTAAACAATGCACTTAATGATACTCTTAAAGTTTACAAAGTTATGTCTGAAAAGAAATGCTACATAAATTTCTAAATGTGTAAAATCACATCGATTTCATAACCCAAACCTTAAGGAGTGCTAACTAAAATTGTCTCTGCAATCAAACAAACATGATTGTTACAAGTTATCAGAATAAAGTGTTCCAGAACATTTAACGCTAATTCCTCTGATAATTGGTTCACGCAACGTTTGTGCTGAATTCAAACATGCTCCGCTCGTTTTCACAAAAAAAATACATCAGCAACGCACTTTACCTTAGAATACAGGAAAACTATGCCTGATTAAACACGGAAAAGGCTTCAATTGCTTTTGTTGATTTTATTTTCCTATTTCCTCGTAAATAATCTTCCTCTTATTATTGTTTATTTATATTCGCATGTCGTTTCCAATATTCATTATTTAGATTTAGGTACATGATTTACATACAAACGATTTTTCTACCAATAATATGACTGTCAGATATAGCTTCATGCACTAAATCAGATATCTGTCCGAGTTCATGGCAATTAATATACTTCGGGACCTGTATCGATATGCATGACAGTATCATAAGGGGATTTAAAATTGCAAAATATATTCAGTCTCTTTGTATTTTTGAGAAATGCACAAAACTAATATGCGGGGATTCAAGAAAAATGAATCATAATTAGCTTACAGGATACTTAGTAATTAGATAGGGAGGGGGGGGGGGGGTTATTAAGTGGCTAGGATTCACTTACATTTTGTACTCTTTTTTTTGAATCAAATTTATTGGATATCTGAATGATACTGACAAAAATCCCAGTGATACATAATAAATATTAATATTTAGTGTCATTCTGTTTCAGGTAGTGGGTTAGTACTCGGCGTTTTTGATTCTTGGGGCTTTAGTTACTATTCCTCACAGATGAGATTTCTACATAAGTTTCCTGGCATTGATGGCCAATATTCCGCGGACATCGACTCAGATACGTTTTCATTCACTGATGAGAATATAGAGATACATAATATAGGCCTGGATTATAGAACGTCGAATATATATATGTATGACCAATATTACAGGTAATCAACCAAATACTATATGATACTTCTATTGTTGAATTAATTTTTTTTTGACTTCAACTCTTTCTTCATCGAATTCTCCATCCCCAACTTAAAAGTGCCAATTACGTTGTCTAGAAAACATCAGTAAAAGGACGAGGCGTATAAATCGGTGCTTTACACCGGGTTCAATGAAGAACCAGGAAAAACTATACGAAAAAAACTTATACAAATGCCCGGGGTAAACTGGTTCCCGTTGACTTGTGTGTACAAAGCCTTTGGTGCACTGCAACATGGAACGGGAACCAGTTTATACCCGGTGCTCCTGCATCTTACCTCCCTTTTTTGGGGTGACTGTGAAATGGCCAATAACTCTCGAATGGACCGTTAAACAATAGATGAATAAATATTCATCTAACAGCTGCACAAGCAAATTAAACGAATTATTTTATTGAAAGCGAACACATCTTATCACCTAAAAATGTACATCATAAAACACCAATGTATTTTTGTATTTTGTTGACATATATTTCTATTAAATTCAAAAGTACAAACACTTTTTTCTCTGAGGTTCAAGGCCGAATGAACAGCCAAGATCTTTTTGGCAATTTTTCCAATCTGACTGAAGTATTCGATCTTCCTTACGGCCTCATAGCGTAGCGGGTTTGAGGATATGATTTTAATCAGATTGGCAATTTTTCCAGCTTTAAATAAAAGTGGAGGAAGGCCCAAGCAGGTATCTGGGTAGAACCACTGATTATCCATAAACGAGCTGAACAGCTTCTTCACAATAAAATTCTGTCCGGACCGCAATCAAACTCACAATTATGAGATGTTAGTGATTACTAATCAGAGACCGTAAACATTGAAGCACGGAGGACATATTTATAAATTAATCATAAAGTAACAATTACACCGCCATTTCCTTATCGTATAGAAAAAACCCACGTACTTAAAACATAGCAATATTTCATGCAAAATCTACCGTTGAAATAATAATTCAGTCTAAGATACCGACCTTGAACAGTATGATACAAAATACTTCTTTTTTTTCTTTTAGTGCTATAAGAATCGGCGCAAACTACAGCAGAAATATGGCCGCGGCTGACATGGAATCCAAAATACTGCAATACGTATCGACACGTGGTTCTGTTCAGATAACTGTTGACTGGCTGTCACATACTGTGTACTGGTGTGATACTTCCTTAAAGATAATTGTTGCCACTTCTGGTGAATGGGAGAAGGTAGAAGATAACCATAAAGCTATTATAGCACACACGTATCTAGAGGCACCTGATGGGATTACAATAGATCCTTTGGAAGGGTAACTATGTAAAATATTGACTGTCTGTGTAATTTCATTCGCTCAATTATATGCTTTGATTTTCTTGCAAAATTAAGTTTCTTGTGGTTTATTTTCGTGTGATTTCTCTGGTTCTCTATTTACCCGTTATACTTATTAATTTGTATAGGCACAAATTAAGTGAAATCATGCGTTATTGACCTCATACTTCACACCGTTACACATATCATTAAGTTTCAATAATAATAACAATAAAGACTTTATTTTACGAGGAAACTTATTTGACAATATACCAATCTGACTAAAGTATTCGATCTTCCTTACGGCAAGATCTGATGACGGCCTATACCAGTTTCTATTTTCAAAAGTCGGAATTTCCATGATCACTATTTATATCTATTTATAATTCAGCCAATCGTATAACTCGTTTCATCGGTACTTTGGCCGAATGAACTTTCTACCTGACGATGTTATTTAAACGTTACTAAACATTAAATTACGTATAACATATTTGTCTGCAACCACTTTTTGATTTTTTTTAGTAATCCTGATCGATTCGGCCATAGTAGTACAGAAAATTTAATAAACACGCATGTCACATGGGCGCTATCATTACATTTAGTTGCGTAAGAATAGGTGTTCGTGATAACTACCAGTCAAATATTGCTTTTTACTGCGGTTAAAAATAGAATCAGATCACTTTCAGAATTATGAAAGTGAGGCGCTGATTGGCTAGTGGAAAAGGTCACCTGAGGTGACCTTCTATAGGTCGTCTTCAGATCCTCATAGCGTAGCGGGTTTGAGGACATGATTTTAATCAGATTGACAATATACCAAACAATCAATCTTCTATAAGATCATCAACAATGAACAATGAACTAGGAAAATAACTATGCAAAGAAAATAATGATGTTTGATATTTTGACCCCTATGATGTCTCACAATATAAGTTGAAAAATCCATAAAAGAGTGTCAGTGAAAAGATTTGAAAAAAAACTGAGGTATACCTATGCATATAGAAACTTTATCAAGACAGTATCTACAGCTGTGATTAAAACGCTTAATCCGATATAGACACATTATAAGAGCCAGCGTATCATTATACATGTGAACAACATAATCAATATACTTAAAGCAATGGCATTTTAAAAACACAAAGGAATACTTTTGCTGACCGATGTATATGTATCCATTTTTATACCTGCAATAGTAATGTTTGCATGAAGTTTGCTAGCCAGTCATTAGGTTGTAGCCGCAGCATGGGATGTTTCAAAATATGACGGCTTCACCCAGCTTATATAAAGTTTTAAACTAGAGTTTTTGATGTAAAGAGGGATAGAATTCCATATTGAGGTGCCAGAGAAAACAAAAGTATGGCGAAATAACTCGGTGTTGGGTTTTGGACTGTACAATTGGTATGTAGAAGAAGAACGTAACAATCGTGAATGAATATCTGTAGTAAATGACATACTAGCAAATGACGATAAACATTCCATCTACAAACATACAGTGAGTATTTTATAAATAAACAAACTAAAAAAAAAGCAAGACGATTTAAACGTTTAAAACTTTGATATACATCTTTCACGTATATTTTGGTCAGGTTTGTGTTTTGGTCAGACAACGGTGTTCATCCAAAGATAGAGAGGGCTCTAACAGATGGCAAACAAAGACATACCATTGTACAAAAAGGTCTTAAATCACCGACCTCATTGGAGGTGGATATATTCGCTCAAAGACTTTATTGGGTTGATGAGTATACGGAGAGTATTCTCTCAGCCAAATATGATGGGAGTGACGTACAGTACATAACGAGACTGCATGGAGCCTGGCTGTATGACTTGGCTATATTCCGAGTAAGTTTTTTGTGGATCAAGTTATCCAGTTTGGCAGTCAGTAACCCGTCGTCTTATTTCTACAAACCAGTAACTTAATTCAAGGCGATACTGTGACTTTGGTCTCGATGAGCTTTTTACAACGAACATATTTACCTGCTTCTAGATTTCCCCTCCTAATCCCTCAAGCCCGTAACTCGGCTTAATTACGCCAAACTTTAAATTTTCAAATGGAGAAAAACGGGTTTGTAGTAATAAGCCGACTAAATGTTCAACATTTGAGCCAACTGCTTCATCTCCCTGAATTGTTTTTTTATCTTAGATTCTAAATTTATTTCAAGTTCCTATTTCAGTCAATCAGTGTGTTAGTTGCATCATGGTGTATACAAATTATTGATACTAGTATACTTAAATACAGTGCAACCTCTTCAAAGCAACACTTTTTGGGAGAAGCTAAATAATGTTGTTGTTGTTAAGAGGTTGTTGCTCTAGAGAGGTTAAATTAATTGTTAAATCAATAATAACAACAACAAAGGAGTGAAGCACGAGTGGAACACACGACAAAGACAACGGGTGTTTTACCAATGTATTGCCTCGACTAGTTTCGACAGTGGATACATCGTGCTGTTGTCGAAGGGGATGTTGTTGCTCTACAGAGGCTTACTCTGGAGAGGTTGTGCTGTACATATTTTTATTATTTAGATTGTAATGCCAGTCACATAGTTTTTATGTATGATGACGGTTGGTATAGACATAAG
Source organism: Lutraria lutraria (assembly GCA_964023205.1). Classification (NCBI taxonomy): domain Eukaryota; kingdom Metazoa; phylum Mollusca; class Bivalvia; order Venerida; family Mactridae; genus Lutraria; species Lutraria lutraria. The sequence continues at coordinate 9,748,332 of OZ026839.1, read as the reverse complement.
CTATACGAGGGATGATCCAAAATAAACAGGACTATCGCTCTCTTGGCAAAACCTATGATTAAATTGTTAATAACTAAACATATTTTTAAACCACTATCCAATCTGCTTGATATCTATGAATTTTGACAAAAATTATTCGACCATATTCCAGCAATGACGCCATATATTACCATGGTAATGAGTAGTTGACGAGCAGATCTTGATTATTGTTTATTTCCCGTGTGTCTCGATCGAACTGATGCTTGTTTACTTTGAATCTTCGATGCTTCCTGAAGATTATATACATGTAGTTAGAAAATGGACTATAGGTCAGCTTTCCATAGACGTCACTCGCTTGATGCGCATTAATTTCGATGCGACCAAAGTATTTCTACATCCGCCAAGCAATTGTTAAACTAGTAACCGTTCCATGCTGCAGTGCAAGTCTATACAAGTTAAGCTTCCATGAGTACTGTAAGTATTCGGATTTTATCGACACTGCTTCCATTATTTCTTCGTTTCTAACATTTAGGATGTGATATATGTAGCCGACGCTGATGGTAGCTACTTGTTCACATTGGATAAAGTCACGGGAGATAAACGGAATGATGCGATAGATTACTATTACTTTGATGAAGCGATATATGCCGTGTCTGTCTTTGCCGAAGAGACACAGCCACTTAAAGAAACGGGTACGCAATCTTTTGATTAATGACGGTGATTAATCCAACTATTTCAATGACGTAATGATATTACGTACGCTTCGTTTTATTCCTGCCAAACATTAAAATCACCCAATCACAGTGGTTAAGGGCATTCTTAATTTTTTTTTGCTGTAACCAGACCCAGATTTTTTTCAGTGTCTAGGTAGGTAAGAATTTTTTTACAATTTGTTTTTATGTTTAACCCAAAATACATGTCAGAGTGCTGCTTTTAATGAAAGAAAAGATCCTGAGAGGTCAGAAGAAGTTGGGTAGAGGCCATCTTGGTGAGCAGGTAGCGTTACAGCGAACTTTTCTTAAGGATGGATTAACTTAGATTTTTGGAACTCCACCATTTATTGGACTTGCTTTAATCAAACGAAGTTTCAAATAATAGTCCGTTATACTGTACGTCTATGTCTTGTTCAGATTTTAATCAAAAGATGGAGTTTTATTTTTCTTATACACCATTCTTGCATATTGTACTGAAGCCATACATGTAGCTTCGTCAGCACAACGAGGCCATGGATATGTTCCAAATAGAACCATTTGTTCTAAGTCTCTTTTAAATAGCACTCTCACAGATTAGTATTCATTCTGATGAAATGAAGTATACGATATGACATTAGTATGTGAGAAATAAGAAAAAAAGATAATATTTTAAACTAAAGTTTAATCTACTTACAAATTGCACGAAATAATTGAATGTTGTGGAAATAATGGTTTACTGTTTGTCTTTTGTAGATTATTGTGCTGACCTTAAGTGTGAACATATGTGTGTATCTGAAAAGAATGGAGCAAAATGTATGTGTGGAGATGGCTACTTGTTTAACGCAGCTACACAAAAATGTGACGGTACAATACATATGATTCAAATTGCTTTTTTATTTTTGATTAATTAATTTCTATCTAAAATATTACAATACCGTTGTCCAGCCCCGCCTCCTTGGTCGAGTTTTTAAGGTCGCTGACTTCAAATCATTGTAACCTCGCTTTGATAGAGGGTCATGGGTTTGAGCCCCGCTACCGACCATGTCTCTTTATGTGAGAAAATAGGCAGTTGCTATAAAAGGGCGTACAATTCGATATAAACAAACGAAACCTTTTTCCACAATGTACCTATAGATATGATATTTCAGTAGACAATTTTGTGCTAACTTCATTTTAGCCTGCGTCCTCTTTATAAAATGTTCCGTAGGCAGACTAATGAGTGGTCCTTATTAGTGCTAAGCCATGATTATTTAAAGTTATATACATTTCATAATTATCAATTTGAATTTATCTTGCATTTTTAGAATACGCTGGCGCTTACCATAAAGCATTTGTATATGCGAATGCGTCTCATATCTGTTTGGTAAGGATGGAATCTCTTACCCAGATGGGTGACTTCGCCCCGGAATGTAAATTCACCATGATTAAACCACAACAAACGGTATGCATTCGTAAGGAAGTATATGATATCACTGTTTATCTCACACTTACCATTATACTGTTGTTTATTGACCAGGACACTTAAAGATGTGATAAATGTCTGTAAAAATAATGGCGATAAAGCAACATTGTGCATCTATACTCCGGAAGGTCCAAAATGCACTTTGTAATTCATATCATGTTAACAGTAACAAGGTTTTTGTGTTGTGAAAGGTATATGTGCATGTCCAACGTTCTTAGTAATATTTTGTATGCGTTCTTCCTAGACTTACCAAATTTTGGTCGATATTATTCTATTAACTTAAGTATCATCAGAATGTGTGGCTTCACGCAGATAAGGTGCGTTTTTTATATATGTTCTCTGTGCTTTTGGCTTCATTCATTGACGTCCTGTAATATGTATGTATACCTTTGGCAAACCAACTTTAACCTTGACATAATGTTTGTGTGTATGTATATATCTATATCATTGTGTTCCCATTGCCGTATTGCCCCATGTATTTCAGAAATAAATCATGTAAGTCTCCAAGTTCACAAAGGATCATTTTGCAGCAAAATTCGTCAAAAGTCGCTGATTTGACCCAAATTGAATGTTTTTTCTCAAGTCATAGTCATAAAAGGACAATTCTTTTTAGCCAGGATTTCAAATAAATTTAAACATAGAAAGTTAAATTTCCTGTTCATGTGACTTTCTGGTTGAAATTATCGAATTAATATTTCTGATTTTACAGGACCATTTCAGCCTTTTTGTGAACTTAGCTGTTTATCCTTTTCAACTTCGGATTTGTTTTTCGACAGGAAACAAAGTGCTTATGATAATGTTTTTGACCTTTCCAAAACTGTTCAATCATTTATGGAAATGCGATGTTTTATTTGTACACGTATGATTAGAAAAAAAGCAAATTATGATTTAACTTTTATTTAAAAAGACATAATAATACAATTGTAACCATGGTGTTACTTTTAGACTACACCCCAAGCAGCTTCAACGACACCAAAGACACCGCAACAAACAGGTTAGTAACGATTTCCTACGTTGAAAGATATCATAGAAACTTGTTTTAAAGAACTTAGTGAATGCCAATTATCATTAGGAAGATAAATAAATGGTTCGATAAACAGACATTGAACGCCAAGAAAGTTTAAATTACTTCAAGGAATATTACTGAACATAACAGTCCGTAAGATTATCAAATTCCTTTGCACACCCGATGCACACATAATATACTCCAAATTTAGAATGTCAAATGTGACCACATTGCGCTGCAATGCACGGCACGCACACGACGATGGCGCATGAAGCAATAATTAAAAAAAATATATAATAAGTTTGTTTTGCTTTATTATACATTAAAGTCAATACGGAATGGCTATATGAACATATTCTTGATAAATTGTCAAATGATATTGGTTTACGGACATGTCATATAATGTTCATCATATCGATAAATCGAGGGCTAAGTGCAACACTGTTGTAACTTGTTCTTATTTCAATATTAGTTACGACGTTGAACCCTCGATATAGTAAACATGGATGTCAGAAGATGTCAGGTCAAATAGAAACATACATGTGTTTATATGCTCTCCCTACAATAAACACGGGGACGAATTTCATTTTAAACGCCTGCATGTTAGAAAAGAAACATGTAACTTATGTTAATAGTCGCATTACATAAAGTTTTAAGGCAGATCTAGTAATGATGTAGTACCTACGAAATATATTTCATCGGATTGTTTTTGTCTGAAAAAAAAACACACTTGATAAATGTTTTCATAGCTATATATACAGTGCAACCTCCCTACAACAGCCACTAATTGGAAGGACAAAAAAACGGCAATTATAAACAGGTTGCTGTCTTTTAGAGAGTGAAAAAAGAGTAAACCGTCACTTTGGGTTGCTAGTATACTGACTGTAACAGGGAGGTGGCTGTTGTTCGGAGGTATCCGTTCATGGATGTTACACTGTAGTATTCTTTATTCGTTCTTGTTATTTGTTTTAACCAATTTAATTCCAGTTGCCCCTGAGGACAGCATTAAACTGATAGAACTGGATATGAAAGATCGTTATGTGTTCTTTGTTACCAAGGACAACCGAATATTTAAAAGAGCCATTGATTTGCCCATTGATAATAATTATGCAGATGAACTAGCAGTGGGGTCTAGTGACGTGTCAGGTGAGTTCTATATACATTGTATCATAAGATATCAGTAGTATATCATCATTGTTACTTCGGTTGTAACATGTTTGTTTCTTCTTGTGTGTTGTTATAGAATACTGTGGAATCGTTAATTTTCGTTGGGGATTTATTTTCGTGGATTATGTTGGACGGCTCATCCACGAAATCACATCCCCACGAATTTAAATGCAGAGATAAGAGATTAAAAAATAAATTCCACGAATTTATATCCCCACGAAATAGCCATTTTAGTAAAAACTACGAAAATTGTGCCCAACGAAAATAAATGAAAATACAGCATACATCGGTACTGAAATGTTGGTCCTGGTGACTGCAACGTGGAACTCTATAAATTGATGCGAACTATCAGTGGAATTTTAATATTGTTATTATTATGTAAAATTCCCACTGGTAAAGTATGTTATTGTTACTCAAGTAGTATACAAGCTTCGAAAACGTTTTCGGTACTTTTGCGAAGTTGGGGTAGTAAGGTTTATAAATGAACGTATAAAAGCGTAGCCTAACCGTTTTGGGAGAAGTTATTATATATACAGAAAACATTTTCAAAGCTTTGTAGTAACGGTAAAAAACTTTCATTTTAAATATTTTGACATTTTTTATCACTTAATGGATGCATACAATACATATCAGATTGTTTATAAAATATTAAAAAAGAAAGTAAAAAATGATTAATAATACCAACTTCTCCAAAATCGATTACGCAACACCAGTGCGATTTTTTAACAGTATTCAATACTGACGGCGCCGTGCTCGGCGCCGTCAATAAATACATAATGCATCAAATTGTTTCACAGGTTTGGCGTACGACCCCGTCGATAGGAATTTATATTGGTCGCAGGATGACGGACTTGTGTATGTAATAAATGTTGATGTTAAAGATGTTTGGATGCTTGATGTTGATTTCCCAATCAACAAACCAAAAGATCTTATACTCCTTATAGACCAAAGGTATTCAATTAATTCTAGACATACTGTATTCTACTCATCAAAAGTAAATATGATTTCGTTTCTCAAGAGTCTAAAGCCATGCTCTGTTACCATATGTCAAAAGTGATCTTGTCTTCAAGTCATAGACTAAACCTTACAGGTCAGATATCAATAATATTATAAACGTCAGAGGCTAAACATTACAGGTCAGATATCAATAATATTATAAACGTTATAGGCTTAACATTGCAGGTCAGATATCAATAATATTATAAACGTCATAGGCTAAACATTACAGGTCAGGTATCAGTAATGTTATGAACGTCATAGGCTAAACATTACAAGTCAGATATCAGTAATAAACGTCATAGATTGAAGGTACTTTATTCATCATAAATCGTCGTTACAGGTCTGAATATTTGGAGGTGTGTTAATATGCTGGCACGTTATCCATTACTTTGCTTGAAAATCAACAGGAATATATATTTCAGTGTTTTCACGGTACATGTGCTTAATTCTCCATCAGATTGTATGCATCCCGTTATGTCAATGCATGTATATATGTATTGCATTTTAATATGTTTATATGATCATATATCTTCAGAAAGTTAGCATTCATTGCTGGTGATGCGAACAACATGTCTATAATCACAATGGACTTGGACGGAACCAATATGGAAAGTGTCCTGGAGAATTATGACAGTATCACATCGTTAGTTTTTGAAAGAGAAACAGAACTGTAAGTTAATACAGTCAATCTTGTGTTAGCCATCAGCAACGATTAAAGGTCACTCGATGAATATAGGTCATTTTTTGAAAACCAGCATTAATTCTTAAGAATCAAACGATCTTCCAATAAAGAACACTCTGTGAATTTAGGCCATTCTTTGAAAAATCATAATTAATTATTTAGAACAAAATGACCATGGAATAAAAGCAACCTATCTGTCAATAAAGGAAAACTTACGCAAATTCTTATCGTAAGAACGTTGATAAAACGGGCCCAATATGTATTTCCTGATGGTGGCCTTTGTTTACAGGTTTGACTGTATTTAAGAGACTTGTTTGTTCAATGGATAAGCTTTGTATTTCATCTCTTTAAGTAAAACACCCGTTTCTTACCATACTGACTAGTGACTACGTTGATAAATCTATACCTTATCTTTGTTCTTGATTTTCTTTTTTTTTCAACTGTATAAAAGACGATGATACAATTAAATCCTTCGCTTCCTTTGTCGAGTGGTAAAGGTCGCTGAGTTCAAATCACTGTAACCTCTTACTGATAGATGGTCGTGGGTTCGAGCCCAGCTACCGACCATGTCTCTTTATGTTAGAAATTAGGCAGTTGCTTACAGAGGATAGGAGTCTAACACTGGTTCTTCCCAGGAACGATGCTTAATTGAACTGTCCGTCTCATTTGACTCTGACGTAAAGTGGCGTAAAACTCAAACAAACAAACAAACAATGTCTTATAGTCCATGTTTTAAAATCTTTCCACTAAATCATGCATGTACTTTTCCTGCTTCCCGTGACAAAACTGCCTCGTTTACATTGGAGATCATCACGGTATACCCCGAATACCACCCCGGGCCTGCTTCGGGTCTGTCCCAGAATGTCAAAGATCAAGCCGGTTCTGAATATTTTCCCTGTAACTCACGGTCGAATTAAACATTTCAAAAGACCCGGGCCTGTCCGCCGGATCGAGCCTGATCAACAAGGTCCATCCAGGATTGCCCCGGATGAATACGATGTCACAAGGGTTGTGCTATCTGTTTGACATATTTTTTTCCGGACCACTTATCCGGGACCGACCGAGGTCCAATGCGAAACAATGAGAATGGGACTTAAACTTCATGTTACCTCAGCTATTAAATACCTGGCGATCCAAGTTTATAAACACTTAGCCGAATTTCTTAACGCCAACCTTGGTTTTACATCACAGGAAGAAAGTCATGGGAGGCTCTTGTTTTACACCAAAGTCAGCATTTAGTATATTCAATCCAACGTGCATTAATACTCATTTCTGGTTGACCATCCAGCATTGTATTTAATTGGATATAATTTTATTTTTCAGCTTCTACTTTCTGTTAGCTGAAAATAGGTATATTTACACAATACCACTGAAAGGTGCAAATGAAACTGATTTATTTACCTCGTATACCAGTTCAACAACTTATATTTTGTTAGAATACCATGTAAGTTGTATTTAAACTCATCGTCAAGCTTATCTCAAATCTTTGCAAATTTCTTGAAGACCTAAATTTTAATTTTTGTTAGTTTAAGATGATATAACAACTATGTTATTTTAAAAATTGAAGAGCTGTTGTTGCATTTACACGTATGTCACTTACCAGGCGTACCTCATCTTCAAAAGTGTATAAATGCATGCTCGTCTCTCGTGAGATACATACGTCCATATGTCGTAAGATTAATCTATTATAAACTATTAATTAATCTATTATAAACTATGAATTAATCTATTATTAACTATTAATTAATTTATTTCAAATTATTTATTCATCTGTTGTAAATTATTAATTAAGCTATTACAATTTTTTTAATTATCTTATTATAAATTATTTTCAATTTATTATTGATTGTTTATCAATTTATTATATACATGTATATCAGAACTACCTTATATGGGTCTATAACTCAAGCCAGGATCCCAACATTATCTCGGTCAGAGATGAAAGTAGAATTTATATTGCTGCTGGACAGGGTTCTTTCGATGAAGTTTCTACAATCGTTGACCTGAAGATACTAGATGCCGAGAAACAGGCAGCAGAACTGGGTACCAACTTCTCTCTGTGAAATATATATAATATTATTGATTACTATTATTTATTTTTGGACGAAAGTATTCGATATCTCTGCCAAGTATGGACAGGCAACGAAATATTTACTATTATAATCAGATAAGTCTGAAGACTTCTTCGTTCTCCACAATGAAATCTTTTTTTTTTTTTTTTTTTGTAATAGACACAAGATGAAATGTTTTATGAAGGAGTGTTGAATATAATTGTAGATTTACTGTAGCTACTTGTTTTAAACAATACGGACACTAGCTTTATGGAGGTTAACTTAAAAGAAAAAATGACTTTCATTTCCTTTAAAAGTATACCAATTTTCTTATTCTATAGGACCATGCTTAAAGAACAATGGTGGATGTGCCCATATATGTATAAGCAAGTTTATTCGGGGAACAGTTTTTAACGTGTGTGAATGTAAAAAAGGATACACAATGGCTGCGAACAAGAAGAATTGCACATCAGGTACAAACTACCGAGTATCTATTTTTCCCGTTGCCTGACTTCAAGTTCAGATTTTATAATTCTGTTGACAGTCAGTACACAATTATGAAGACGCTAGTGGATAAATAGTTGACTAAATAATAAACTGTCGCCTTTCCTTCAGTACAAGACATTGTTTTGTATGTTTGCATCGGTTTAGACGCCATCAATGCTGCATCATGTTTTCGTCATCAAAAAGTAACTTAAAGCTGATAAAAATGAATTTCCTCTTCACTATTTTGAATTATAACACACTATACATATTTACTGCTTTTGTTTTCATTGTATTTTCTAATACAATAATGTTCTACTTCCCAGAGCCATTCCTTGATGATTTTATTCTTTTCTCTGATTGGTCCAACGACGAGTTATTAGCGATTGGACTTGGAACGAACCAATTACGCGCAATTCCTGAACGTGAAAGCTATTTATACACAGCTGTATATCTGGACCCTGACACTCTGAGGATTTACTGGTCCGCCTACTATGACTCATTGATTTACAGCTCCAAACTCAACGGCTCAGATGTGAAGGTTGAGACGGATTTAGGTGAGTACATTAAGCTTAATATATTTGTGTAATAATTATCACAAACAGACATTCATTGTACAGTATTCTGATATAGATATGGCCGATTTGCAGCTTCACTGTTTTTAGGAGTGAAGCTCCTGTAACCTGTACACCACCTTTTCTAATTACTATTAAGTGACGCCTCTTACATCCGCGTTGAAAAAATAGTACCGCTGGATGTACAAGCATACATGGCAGACTTCAGTGCAGTTTTGATTTTCGAAAGCATGGACAATATAACAGTGTTTGTTGGCAATTTAAACTGTAAAACAAAAATTGCAAGTATTTATAATGATTAAGTATTCATTTACTACATATTGAAAATAGTTCCATTCAGTAAAGTAGTGCTGGAACACTATATTATCTCTGAGAGTAGTGAGATTACGTATACAGTATACCAGATTGGTATACAGGTCATAGCGATGAAGGCGCTGAATTTGTTTTGGTTTTCAAAATGTGCAGTAGTTTATAATCTCTCATTGACTGTCATGACTTTTAGCTTTTCCTTAGCCTATAGATGTACATTATGTCAAGACTTTATATACTTGACCTTCAATTTCTAATTATTAATGATGATAACACAGTCACTTATTTTTCTAGACGAATTTTAGTCATGGGTACAAGTTTATTCTAGTTGTTTGTGGGTATATAGTATAGTGTCTATTACTAGTTTGGGTTATCCTGGCCTTTTGATTGGCTACTGGTGATGTAGGTAATTTTTGTCATGCTTGACTGAATCTGTTCGTCTGCTCTTTGTTGATAGGTAAGTAAATCATGCAGGCATTGCTCTGACCTAGATAAGTTGTTTTTAGGCATAATATCAGAAATGCTTTTTGAAGTTCAATGTGGTTGTATCATAAATTTGTAAATAAATATCCCTTATGAAAAAGCAACTTCATATAAAATACAAAAACCAATGCTTCTTGTAATTCGTCTACTTATAACGTTTCGTTATAGTTTAAATATATAGTTAAGGATGTTTTATCTCACTCACCTGATAGAACTCAATGTGCCATGACCAGCTTTCAAGGCCTAATTTACAAAGTCTGAAATGTTATTGTAAGGAGTTAACATTGATTTTACAATTATTCCTCTGTTTCTTACTTATGCACGATTTATTTGCCATTCGGAAATGTATTTTCAATCAAATCTTTTATGCTAATATATTGATTTTTTCTTCTATTTATTCTTACAGGCATTGCATATCCTTACATGTATGCCAAGGACTCAAGCACAGGAAATATGTATTACACATCATACTATTATCAACATATAGGTGTTATAACACCAAGTGGTGATACCATATGGCTAAATGACGACTTCTCGTACGAGTCCCTGTCAGTCATAGAACTTCATCCTGGAAATGGGTAATGTACAAACATTTATACTTAACCCTCTTATTGTTAATGCCAATTATGTAACTATCTAGATGACAAATTTAATTTTCTCTATTATATTATGAAAACTGTTGTTTTTTTGTGAAAATCAATAACAATCCATACATTTGGTAAAATTGATAGTGAACACCGAGTTGAATTTTTCAACATTCACCTAATAAAACTTGATCCACGGAAGAGCCCCAAATACGTGCATTTATTTTTATGTTTTAAAATATTACTTATAATCCATGTTCATTTAACTAACAACTCGAGTATTCCAAGTAATTTTTGATTGGGTACGAATATATTAAAAGTCCACATGGTGATCTACTAAGTGTGTTCAATAATTTTCTTCCACTGCTATAAATACAAGTTGAACGTTAAAAAATTCAGCACACTGTATACAACATCATCCTACGTTATGTACAAATCTTATGGTGTTTTTTTCTGATGTGTTAATCTAAGTATACCATTGACTTTGCATAATGTAATAAACAGATACAATTCAAATTTATTATATTTATTTAAAACATTAGCCCAACAGTTTATACTATGCGTATAATTATAGAACATAGAACAAAACATAGTATGGATTGTTTTCCAAAGATAATGATAATAAACTTACTATAATGGCGGATCTTAAATGATAACGTAAGTGAAAAAAAGAGATACACTTCTAATCATACTGCGCTGAATTTGAAAAGCGTTTTAGATTATAGATACAGGGCGTCGTCATGAAGTTTAAAACATTAATGAAGATATACCGAAAATGGTTTAATTATTGTTTCATTTTCAGATGAGAGTACTTCGATATCCTATTAATATTATGCCATTGACTATTTACATATATGACATTGTTTTTAAATTTTTAAACATGCACAGTCCTGATCAAGTATAACTCCAAATTTATAAGTCATATTAGGATATACTATTTTACAGACACATATACTATGCAGTAAGGGATTCGTTTTTCGAAGAAGCATCTATTCATCGTTCAGATATGGATGGCCAAAATCCAACAACCCTTATAAAGTATGGCCTTTTCAAGGATATTAGAGGGCTGGCTATTGACTTCATACGTATGTTGTTGCTTCTTTTTCAGTTTCAGATTTTTAAAATGTATTGTTGAATGTAACGTATTTAAGGTTTTCGAAGTCTAATATGAAGTGTAAAGGATTGTATTAAGACATTTACAGGTGAAGTTTTAAAAACGTTTATCGTCAGTTAAAATCCTACAGAATTACTACAGAAAATTCGGAGTTCGAGTAAGACTGGCCGCATACGTGTATCCATGACTAGAGTACCTTAAACTATAAACTTTTTTTTATATTTACATACCATTATAGCTACAAAAACAAAACCAACAGTTTACAGGAAAGTAATTGAATGAGTCTGATGTTATTGATATAAGATTAGATTTCATAGTTTTCCACGCCCAGGCATGAAATTTAACTCATGTTTGTTCCAATTTTAGCATGGCTGTGCAAATTTCGAAATCCGATATTATTCGAAGATATTTGTATTTTTGCTGTGATAATCCATTAGCTATTCTGGGTTCATACAAGTCTGTGTCGATGATGCAAACAAATGGGAACAATAACCCCATATATGTACTCTAAACTAATTATTCAGTTACCACCTGTAGTTTTTCAGTATTCATTGAAATTCAAATTGGGGAAAGGGTTTACCATATATGGATCAAGAAGTTATAATTTGATTTCAAATGTATTGTCATCAGAATGAGAATGTTATTCTTAACACGAACACTGTCGAAAACCAAATTTACACCTCCTAGAAATGGCTATGAAACTATTGTTGGCAAACTACTAGTATGTTAACTGTACAAAGTATATGTCACTATGTTTCTGGTATATGGAAAATGTCAAAAACCTTTCACTACATGTGGTGCTCAGGTGTCGAGTCTGTTATTGATGAAAAGTACAGTGCAACCTCTCCAGAGCAGCCTTTTCTTGAGCAACAACCTCCCTTCAAGAACAACATGATTTTCCCATTTCGCGATTTAATCATTAATCTAAACACTATTATTGATATAAAGTACACTACAACCTTTCCAGAGCGGTCATCTCTTGAGCAACAACCTCCCTTCAACAACAGCATGATTTCTGACTTAGCGATTTAACTATCAATTTAACTTCTCTAGAGCAACCACTCTCAACAACATTATAATTTTTGCTACTCCCAAGAGGAGTTGCTTCGAAGAGGCTGCACTGAACATTCGTAATAATACTCAAGTAAAATGATATAAAATAGAACTACTGAACACAGGGACAGTACAATCATTGAGAGTTTCTGAGAAATCCTGTTTTCAGAGAATTTTTTTATAAATTCCGAAAAAAAGGACATGGAATTCCGGTTTTCAGGAGTTCTGCTGTATTGTATGATATTTCTTTCAGATGACCATTTGTATATAAGCGACTTTGAGGATGACGTTGTGGTTCGATGTGATTTAGACGGCAACTACTGTGGTACGTTTCTGGAGACTACAAATATGCAGATCACGGAGATTGCAACTGATGGATTCTATCTGTACTATGCGTCCTACAAACAAGAGTAATTTAATTACACTACTACTGCCACTACTACTTATATATTCGTCTGTTAAACTAGATTTTTAAATACGATTATTATTGATAAAATGTAATGAACAGAGATATTACAGTTGACATCAATGGGTATAACAGTACAACCTCTCTAGAGCGGCCCTCTGTTGACAATAACCTCCCTTCAACAACAGCATGATTTTTTCCAACTTTACGATTTAACTGCTAATCGAACTTCTAAAGAACAACAACCTCTCTACAACAAAAACAACATAATTTGACTAATCACAAACGGTGTTGCTTTGGAGGGGTTGCGCTGTTTCAGCTAATAAGAAGTTCACTGGAAAAGTGTGTAACGTAAAACTACACCCTTACAATAAGCATCATTCGCGTACCAGACGATATGTTCATGGATATAACTGATAAAATTATAATGTGAAAGTGTTACCTTGACAATGTGTGTAACGTAAAACTACACCCTTACAATAAGCATCATTAGCGTACCAGACGATATGTTCATGGATATAACTGATAAAATTATAATGTGAAAGTGTTACCTTGACAACAGCGTCTTTTAATGGCCCAAAACGAATATCAAATTCATTAATTCTACAAGTTGCAAACATGCATCCGGAAGGCCATTCTTAAAAAATGTTGATTTGTGATTACGCGGAACAAACTTTAACAGCTGGTAGGCAAGTCATAGGCATGTTTAACATGCTGGTAGTGAAAATAAGAAGCGGAAACAAAGAACGATTATTTGGTCAAAATCGCAAAGCAATTTGGGACAGGATGTTTTGGAAAGAGTATATTGTCGTTTATCTGTAAATCAGAATGTCTTAATGACATATCTGACAGTTTCCACAATTTTACATATATGCAAATTAAAATCGTATTGAGCGAATATCTATTAACTTTGCATGATCATAGCATAATAATAATAGAAACATTTTAAGCGAAAAAACAATTAGGGTCGCGGTGCTCGGTTTTGAGTTATCTGTCCTAGAATGTGACTTTTTTTGGCTTGTTTTAGGTCATTTCAGGGGCTGTTCATTAGCCTTCAAAGTAATTTCTTGTTTGTTTTTCTTCCAGCTACATAGTTAGAGTGGATTTGCAGAAACCTGAAAATTTCATCACTATGGGCAAAAATCAAGGACTTGGCAAGGTGAACTCCATCTCGTTCTACAGTAGTAAAAACCAGAACATTCAACCAGGTATAAACACTTTCTAATTGTTTACAATGTATCCAGATTTCTTCACAAGTTTGATACGAGGTAGAACAAAAAACATCTTAAGATATATATTTATTCACTACCTGATTAATGTATCCTATGATGCTCCCGTGGCGAGTTCTTGCTGTAATATGCCTTATTGTACTTTATACACGTCAATGAAGCATTTTTCACCGTGATTTTACGCCGCAAAAAAGCCAGGCCCCGATGTAAAAAAAACTTGAGAACGGTCTTCGAGCTCAAAGCTCAATATCGTTCTGGTTGAGTATTATGGTTGAAAAGATAGAGCTGATCAATGTTTAAATACATATTCCGATCAGACTAATGTATCAATAATATAATTATTGCCTGATCACAACTGACTTAGAACCATTAAAAGACAAAATATTAGATTTGAGCTCAGAGACCGATCTCAAGTTTTATAACCTCGGGGCCTGGGCTATTTGGCTATTGACTACCCTTCGCCAGTGCAGGAAGACGCAGGAAGACGCAAGGGGCGCACATGGTTAGAACAATTGACCTTCTGTAAGCTGGCTAGTATTTACAAGTCAGAGACCATGACTCGGCCGCCACAGAGGCACCTCGATGGAACTTTCGTCATGATTTTACCAGAACACCAGTTTTATACCGCAACTTTTTACGAATTCTATTACAGTTGACAATGCTTGTGCGAGTAACAATGGACTGGGAGATTGTAGTACAATATGTCTACCTACACCAGTCGGTAGAACATGCGCCTGCGAACCTGGCGTTAGTATGCATGCTGACGATCGTACTTGCTCTGATCGTAAGCTATTCTCGTGTTTTTATCATGCTTTAGAAATTAGATGTTTTCTTGTATCCGACAACTATAACTAATAGCATCTTGATCACACATAGCTGTTAGCATTTTGACCATAGCTGGGACCATTATACTTGTTGTCTGTTTATGTTTACCAAATTAAGCAACTACTTGACATGTTTTTGGCATTGATTTTATTCAGTATCCTTGACCAAACCCCAAACTCGGTGTCTATGTGTGCTTGTGTCTATTGTTCACTTGTGTATAGGCTGGTGGCCATGTATACCATAGTAGAGTTGAACATGAATATGAACAAAACTTTTTTAAAGATATTTAGTAAACATGAAATGTTTTGTTTTTTTGAAAGCGTATTGTACATAATGTCTTCAATATGCTAGAATGTAACTAGCACATGATAAATATTTTTTTTTCACTTGGGTTAAACAACTAGGATCATTAGGCGACCTGAAACATACACTTGAGTCACTTTCCTTTTATAAGCTAGCTGGACTCAATGATTAATAATAAGAGACCATAGGCACTCTACCACAGAGCTCTCCCTGTATATATATATATAGTGTTCGTAAACGAATATGTTATTATGTACGGGTCGGTATTGCAATATGTAACCCGGCCAGTATTTTTCTATTAAAATGTCTTCGTTTTTACTTCCCGTTAAGTAATCAATGATTCGAACTACTTGTACATGTATTTACCGTATGTTAGTATCACACAGAAATTATTTGTTTTGCTTAATATACCATGGTGTGACGTTGCAGTAAAACTGTGTAATGCGATCATCAAACAAAAGGATCAAGTCACCAATGAGTCGTTAGAGATTTCCTTGCATGCTACATGTCTACGTAGAGAGAATACCACCTGTGAGTATGTTTGTCCAGACAAGTATGCACCTGTTAATAAAAGCATGACAACTCTTACATGTAAGAATGATGGATGGGACAGAGAGATACATCAGTTGTGTGAAGGTACGTCATTTAATAAAATATCAGTAATTCAATGTAATGCTTCTTGGTGTGCATGCTAAACTCTGTACATTACTGAACAGGGATCCAATATAGTTTTTTTTAAAAAGGGGCAATAACAGGATTCTCCCGTACCCCCGTTGTCAGACAAAACCTAAGATTAGCCCCACCCCAAATCTGAAATTGCTCACTGCGGGAAAGCTGAAATAACAAATGCTATTATAATTATGTTGATATTTTTATAGCAGCTTTCACTGTATCAAGGTAGTCAATAGTCCGTTCATTTGTCTCCACAGAGATGCCTCTAGCTTTTTTTATGTTAAAAAATTGAACCAGAACGTCACCTTTAAATGATACAAAGTATAATTTTTTTGTGTTTCGATTGAGGCAGTTCTCGACCATGACTATTCTATTTCTGATTTTGCAGAAATCAGATGCCCAGCGACATTTGATAATGGTGCAATTGATCAAAAATGTTCTACAAATGTTGGAAGTGTATGCAAACACATTACTTGTAATGATGGATATACATCAACAAAAACAGAGATTTATTGTCGAGAAGATGGGATGTGGCATGGCATGGAACAAGGCATCTGCATGCGTATGTATAACGTAATTTTATAAATCACATCTGTCATGTATTCATGACCGACTATAAGTACTGGACAGGTCTTATTACTTTAGCAGTAAATACATCATTATTTACAACTCTTAATGGGTGAATAAAATCGAACACCAATATTTTTTTTCACATCGAACAAACAGGAGGAGTCATTTTGGCGATTTTATAGCTTAAAAGTTGGAGGAATTAAGGTTCTGGGCATTCACCTTGGTAGAACCACCGACCATCCATCAGGAAGCTTGAAAGCTTCTCCACGTGTGAAATTTGGTCCTTGGTTGGAATCGAACCCATAGCGGTGAAGGACTGGTAATTACTGGTCCCAGACCATAACCACTAGACCGCAAGAAATCCCCCTATGATTATCACACAGCTGTGTATTGATTTACTTCCTGTGTTCATATCCGCTTCCGTTTTGTAGCTTTTCTATAGAACTCAATACATTCCTTTCAGCGTATACATGCGATTCGAGTATACTTCATGGAAGACTAGACCCTTCATGCGCAAGGACAGTGGGTACAAAGTGCAGCATTACCTGTGACAAATATTATGATTTTGCTGCCCCAATTAAGGCAACAGAAATAACATGTGGAGAGAGTGGTTGGAACATGGATACTAGTAATCTATGCGAAGGTTCACGTTTAAAAGTTTTATATTTGTTTCTTTATATTCACTTGTATTTATTCATTTATCGGTTGTTTGATGGCCCATTCGACAATCATGCTCATTTCAGAGCAGGCTTGAGGGAGAGGAGATACGATACAGGAGATCCGGGGATTCACATCCTTAGTCGTTTCGAATAGTTTTTTCCAGGTTCCTTTACTGTGCCCAGTATAAAGCACTAATACACGCCTCACTCGATTCATTTGATTTCCTTAACACAGTACTTGGCTCGGTAGTTGAGATGGGTACACTGGAAGAACACCTGGAATATTCAAAGGCGGATCAGAGATTCGAATCCACGACCTTTCGTTCAGTAGTCCAGTGTGTTACCACTGGACCAACGATCACTCATTCTTTCATTTGTATCACAAACTATATATATTTTGTAAAGATGAAGTCTAACTTCAGCAAAACTTAAATTGTTTATTTTTTTTTTTTAATCTATCAACGTTTCGGCCATATTGGCCTTCATCAGGATCAAATCAATAAATAGTAATCAATATCACAAACTATGTAATTTAAAACATAAGGCTAAGCAAGCAAAGGGTTTTGATAACGAAATTAATTTACAAGTTTTATGTTTTGTAACGTATTATAAGAAGAATGCCTTCGTGATTTGTAGATAGTTATGAATTTATGTCGTGATAATGGTGCAAGATTATCTGCTATGTAGATATTTGGTATTACTTCTTTATAGCCATGAATCAATGTTGTACCTCGTGTAACTTTAAGTCTTACAATGCCATTTTCAGAAGCAACTTGTGACAGTAACTCTTTCATGAACGGAATCTTGGATCCTGGTTGTGTTAGTCGCATAGGACAGTCTTGTGAATTCATATGTTACAATAGTTATATCAACACAGCAGAAAAAGTGGTTTGTAAATTTGATCAACAGTGGCATCCCAAACAAGCTTGTACAGGTATGTTATTTACTTAGTATTTACATCAACTGTCAAACCTGTAAACAAGGGCCACCCCTTGGGAAAGACAATATGTGATCTTTATTGACAGGTGCCTTCATTCGTTTTTTTGTTCTAAATAATTAATGATAATTTTAAAACGATAGGCTTTTCTCACAGAATGGTCTTTATTCTGAGATAGTCGCTAACATAGCTTTGGCTGTGCTAGGTAGATATTTTTCTGTATGTTTTATAACCAACTTTTGTATGTCAGTATTGGTAACATATGAGTACGGAATATGTTTTTGTATTAAAAGCAATAGTTAATAAAATAAAAGCTATTTTATCAGATGAAGTTAGTTCACACATCAGTTAATTCCAATAATGAAAATGGAGTATTTAAACATTTATAAGGACAATGGCATCATCAACATAAGTTTCAACACAACATAATAACTCTAATAATCTGTTAGTAATATTGTTGATGTATTGGTTTGATTTATAAATACCATTTTTGCATAGCTTGCAATCTTCCATATGACCTTCGATTCTCAGGTTAAATTCTACCACGATATGAATCAATGTATTAAAATGCGCCTTGGCATCCAGGGAACTCAGAAGACTTTCATTTCTCACATAACCCTTATTTTGTTGTCAAACAATTAGCTAGACTTTTGTCTTTTGCATTAACTTCGTTCTGCACATTTGGTGTCACTGACATCTCTTAAGATACCAGACTCCGACGTTATAAAACTAACCAGTCTGAGAGTATTATTGGTCACCGAGTCCAAAACTCAATTCCATTGGTAAAGTAACTATTATGATTGAAAAGATAGAGCCGATTCATGTACAGTTCAATCATGTTGTCCGACTAATATATCATCGATATCATTATTGTCTGAACATAATTAACTTAGAACAATTAAAAGACAAGATTTAAGATTTGAGATCGGAGACCGATAATAAGGTTTATTACCTTGGGTCCTGTTGCAGCCACTGTTTTATCAAACTTTCTGTGTTGACTGGGACCAATATTGGTCTCAGGTTTAAGTTAAATCGTAATCACCTTGACATCATGTCTTGTGTCACTGCAGGCGTATATTGCCCAGTGGAAATCGAGAGAGGATTTGTTGGAAAGAACTGTAGTAGGTCTGTGAACAGTGTATGTCAGTACCAGTGTGTTGGCATATTTTCTCCAGTTTCTATGCTTGAAAAGATCACTTGCCTACCATCCGGACAGTGGAACGTATCGAAGAACTTATGCGGAGGTAAACTAAGCTTTTTACGTTGTCGACAGTGTTTGCTGGCAGTACTTTTTCACTTAGGTTTGATGTGGCAGCCAACAGTTCGACAATAACACCAACAGAAACATTTGTATTTTCTTTTTATATTAAGTGCAATTAATAATGTAAATGGATAGGGTAGAGGGAAGATTTTAGGACGTGGAAATTGGATCTTTGGCAGAGTGGAATATAAGATATTGCTGATTGCTTACTTTCATTTTATATGTGTCTAAAGAACCTCTTTTGATAACAAAGTTTCAAGATAAGTTTTCTTTTTTCTAGTTCCAAAAGTGACAGAAAAAGAAAAAAGTAAAATGTCAACTGACACAACAATTGCAGTCGGGATGATCATCCTTGCTGTAATCGCTGCAGTCCTAGTTATTGCACTAATAGTTATGTGGAAAAAGTACAGTATTATTTTATTTTATATTATTTTTCGAATAGTTTCGAATGAGTGATTTGAAATGCGCTGGCATTTTTTTAACAGAAGGTGGACCAAAGTCATGTGGTATTAGAAATCTAGGAGTCTTCACAAATTCAAGATTAATAACGTCAGCAGCCTTCTTATCAAGGCTTTCTTATCCTTACATGGGTATGGGGTCATTCCAGCCCATATCCAATTTTCCAAACCTCCTGTAAAATAGGGTTTCCGGTCATTGTTTTAGAGAAACATTTATGAGGGCAGAGTCCACCTTTGACTTTTGTGCATCAATTATCAAACCTTTGGCTTCTTCTTTCGTTTCTACACTGGGTTAGCCAGCGTTCAAATAGATGTCATCGGCTAAAAGAATACCGGGTCGATTCATAAGGATACTTTGTCGGTGATTATATCATAATTATAACTATTGAATATTTTGTTATCTCATACGCTAAAGTAATGTGTTTACCAATGACACACACCCTTGACACAACTATACTTATATTGGCCACATAAATGTACATGGATTTCATTCAAGATTTCATTTCAATAATCTGTTTTTAAGTTTTTGTCTAAACTTCTTTTCCTACTGCAGGAAAAGGTCGACATCTTCTTACATTACGGAAGATTTAGCCATAAATAATCCTGGATATACAGAGACCAACTTTGAGAGTAGAAACACAAGCGCATATTCAACTATACAATCCTCTCAGTAAGTTAACTTCATCGACAATACATATACAGTACAACCTCTCCAGAGCGGCCCCTCTGTAGAGCAACAACCTCTCTATTACAATACCTTCAAAATTTCCCTCAGCTGATATTTACTATAAATTTAACCTCTGCAGAGCAACAACCTCTAAACAACGGCCAATATTTGCAGCTCCCACAGTGTGTTGCTCTACAGAGGTTCTACTGTACAGTCAAACCTGTGAACAAAGCCCACCCTTCGGAAGACAAAAAGTGGCGTTTATCTACGATTGAAATTTGTTCGGTGGTCTGTTCGTTCTAAGCAATCAATGTCGAATTTCTAAGAAATGGTGGCCTTTATTCGCATAATTCATACATGTTCTTTGTTGTCATCAAAGTTTAATGTTGTTTTTACCTTAATTTAACTAAAAGCTGTGTCTTGTGTTTATTGAGTGGATCTAAAGTTTGTACAAACCATTAAACAACGAAGAAAACGTCATCTAATTGTGACAATATCTTATATTATCAGCGCTTAAATCTAATAGTCTCACGTAAGGTCATTCTCTGGTTAATGTGTGAAATTATTGTATATTATGCGTTTATTCAGGTCTTCCGGACCAAAACATGAATACATTAATCCAAGCCCTATATACGACAACCAGCCAAAACCAGATAAAAAATCAGAAGAGGTTCAGCCAAGCTCTGTCTATGACAATATCGAACCACTACCTGAGGTTTCAAGCGTTGATGTCAAACCAGACAAAGCAGTTATGACCTATAATGATTGGATAAAGGAACGCCTGAAGGATCAAGATAGGCTATGAAAAAGTTCATCATCCTGGCAAACAACTGACACTTTCTCTTCGATAACTGAATAATGTTCACTGAATTCGGGGTTAACTTACACATTTGTCCAGATTTGTAATACATGTAAATAAAAAAGATAAAATCTTTGATTCCTGCTGTCTAGATTTTGCAACTTTGTGATTTGGAGCAGATTGTGTGTACTTAGAATAACAGAATTTTACGTTTAGTTTTATGAATTAATCATTCAATTAAAAGTTTATATTCAAAGATTTTCTATAGTTTACATACTGTTATATTAATGTAATAATGACATCAGCTGTGAGTTTTAAATGAATTGCTTAATCTAACACAACAAATGCCCTAAGATGTTTTTGTTAGTAACCATTTGTTCAAAAATATATGTTGCACCTTGGCTTTTTGCCACATGTCATAGACGCACGTCTACTTGTCATTTTCTTGTAAATAGATTTATTCATAATGTAATCATAGATTTTAGTTGACATTTATATTTTGCACATAATTATTATACATATAATGGCTGTCTAAGAGAAATGTTATCTTTTAAAGTAAAACTTGTTTTCATTTTTTTATTTTGTAAATCTGCAAATGTCAGTTTTAAGATTTTGTATATCTAGCATTCTTGCACCTTTGATAAAAACCACGACCTCGTAAGACCCAATTAAACCCGCCTCCGTGGTCGAGTGGTTAAGGTCGCTGACTTCAAATCACTGTAACCTCTAACTGATAGAGGCTCGTAGGTTCGAGCCCCATTACCGACCATGTGAAGAAGTAGGCAGTTACTTATGGAGGATGGGAGTCTAGTACTGGTTCTTTCCAGGAACGATACTTTGGTGAATTGTCCTCCTCATATTACTCTGACTGTTGAAAAGGGGCGTAAACCCCAATATAAACAAAACAAACAAAATCTGACCTAATTAATCATCTGAGCCTTCTGTTTAAAATGTCTTCATTCGAATATCAATTGGGTATTACGACTTTGAATCAAATGCTATTGATGAAGCCAAAGGGGTTTGTCACAAAAAAAAAATTTCCATGTAACCCATATATAAAAATGGGTTACACGGAAAAAAATTTTTTTGATTTTTTTTTCGTGACAAACCCCTTTGGATTAAGCTTTTTTTTTCCATTTTACAAACTTAAATCATTGTTTAGAAATGAAGTTTGTTAGTCTATATTAAGAATGGTTCGATAAAAGATTCATGTACTTGATATATCAGACTACAGTACAACCTCTGCAGAGTTGCCCTCTAGTAAGCAACATTCTCTCAACTATAACATGATTTGGCTACTCCCAAAGGGTGATGCTTTGGAAAGGTTGCTCTGTGCTTCAATATTTTTCTTGCACTATTAGTATGTCTTTATTTTAATCTAATAAATGTATGTTATGTATAAACAGAGTATATGTTTTAAATAGTTATATAAATAATCGAATAACATATAATTTTATCTTCTTTTTATGAATCCTAGGACTTATCAACAACAAGGAAACCTTAAATTGTCTACTTCGATGACATAGTGTTACTTATACAAACTGAGACATATTTATTTCTATTTTTAATCTGTTTGTTTACATTTCTATTGAAAATTATCAATTGCAATACACAATGTTAAAGTCTCCTGGTACAAAACAACACCAATGTCAATAATATTGTTCCATTTATTGTAACTTATAACACTATATGATTTACTGTGGAATCATTAATTTTCGTTGGGGATTTAATTTCGTGGATTTCGTGGTTCGACTTATCCACGAAATCAAATCCCCACGAATTCAAATGCGGAGATAAGTAATTTCTTTTCAAAAATCAAAATCCACGAATTTTTGTCCCCACGAAATAGCCATTTTAGTAAAAACCACGAAAATTGAACCCAACGAAAATTAATGATTTCACAGTATGTATATATTTCATATAATACTCTTGTAAAATAGTGTTTTGTAGAGTTGTAATCTTACTAAGGCATCAGATGCTGAAAATAAAATGCAATTTACACTTCCACACGCGTGCACTGACAACATTCCTCGAACAGATCTAGAAGTTTCAAAGAGAAACATGGCTTAGGAAAATGCCGACACATCATGCATCAGTGAATACATAGAACGTAGGAACCGGAAGTGAGGGGATTATACATGAGGGGTTAGCTCCATAATTATTTCGTCTGTAATGGGAATCAAAGCGTTATATTCTTCTCCCAGAAGTTTTTCCGCCTAAATCCAAATTTAGCATACGCCGGTTCTGAATTTGCTTCTTGGGGATTGAATGCACCAACAACATATTAACAACATATTAAATATTATTTGTTCTCATAGGAAATGAAATGCCAGATGTGGAGTACACTCGTTGTTCTGAAAATTTAATATTAATTATGAAACAGAAATAAGTTGAAAATTGTTGCCAAAGGTATGAATTTTGTATTAGAGTGACCTCCCTTTATCCGTACAATTAAGGACAGAGACTTATTTAACATGTTATCTATGTCTCTGACATGGGGAGGTAATATATTTCAGTGCATTCATTTAGTTTTAACGTTTATTTCTAAACATATGGCAACCGGTTCACTTAACCGATTTCCATGGATTTAATTCCTACCCTTCCACAAGGTGTCGGCAGTCTCTCCACATATTAAGAAAATCGACATTTGTTTGTCAAATTTTCATGTATCATTATAATGTAATACAAGTACATGTAGACCATAAAAGATTTGTATAGAAGGCAAACCCACAAGGTTATGTGTAACATTGAATAATGTCATGTAAATAAGTTTCAAAATTTGAAGTTCGTGCTTAGAATATGTGAAGTGACACAAATAGTTCATGTCCTGAACACAACTCGCATTCCAATAAATCAAGTCATTCTGTTGTTGTTGTTTTTTGACGATTAGTTTATAATCTGTAGGTCGTGAGTTTAAAACTCCGTTTCAACTTCCTTTATTTCGGGGACGCATTCTTCAGTTTCCCCATTCTAAATACCGAACCCATTGACATGTCTAGACAATCAAAAGAAATCGGATAAGGCGCGTATCGGTGCTTGACACGAAACAGGAAAACTGAAAAAAAGTACATATGTATATATCTTCTCTCCCCTCCCCTCTCCCTCTCTTTCAGGGCAATCCTGAAATGACCATAGATGTCAAATGGACATTTAAACAACCGATAAACAAGGTTGACAATTAAATGCATAAAGATCGAAGCTCTAAAGTTGGCACTGTGTTTGGCTTCCTCAACAACGCTGGAGATAAACTTCAACTCCCATATTAATACATAGTTCCCATATCTACAATATAATTATTACCTCCCTTGTTTTGAATTGGATGCCATCTTGAAAGGCAAATTTCTTATGTGTTTAATAGAAAACAACAACAGAATAGTAGTTATCAAACAACTCAGTTTATCTAAAATAGAACTAAATCATGAAGTTGGAAAACCCCATACGCACATCAGGTTTAAGAAAATTTAGTTGTCACATACGAGTATCCTATATTCAGAAGTATCAAAACAAAAATATAAACTTGAATATCTTCTACCAATGCTTGTCAAAATTGCCTTTTAATATGGCCACCAATTAAAAACAAGGGAGGTAATATATTGTAAATGTGGAAATTATGTATTACACATTGTTTGATTCTGTAAACAGAATAATATCAAAATGTTATAAGGGCTTAAACTAGTCCCATGACTGATATCTGTGAATTCGATCCTATCCTCTCACAACAAGAATCGTAACTGAACGATTTTAAGACTGTTCTCTGGTAGGGAAGCATTTTTTAGATAAGTCAAATTGGGCTGTAGATGTGAAATTTGACAATGTCCGTGAAGTTGGCAGCCCAGCAGCCTGGCAGCCCAGCAGCGTGAAGTTGGCAGCCTAGCAGCCCAGCAGCGTGAAGTTAGCAGCCCAGCAGCGTGAAGTTAGCAGCCAAGCAGCCTAGCAGCCCAGCAGCGTGAAGTTAGCAGCCCAGCAGCCTAACAGCCCAGCAGCTTAATATATTTCTACAGTTAAACAGCACCACAAATCATCCAAAACTTAAAAACGCATGAAGTAATAACATTATGTTGCTGTCATGTTTATTAGAAGAAAAAATTGTTTGTGAATCTGGCAGTGTAGCGGCCGCATAGCGGACTATTATAGTCAAACATATAAAATGCACAAGAAATCCGGCTAAACACTTACGAATCGATGATATAATTCTATTTTATTCCATTAACGTTCATTCGATGAGAACTTACACATTTTTTCATTTTTTGTTTCTTTTTGTGAAGTTGGCAGCCCAGCAGCGTAACAGCGTAATATATATTTATACAGATAAACTTCACAACAAATCGAGCTAAATACTTCAGAATGCATAAAATAATGTCAGTCTGTTGTTTAAACATTCATTAACAGAAAAATATATATGAAAAAGATGTGGTATATAACGTACAGGATTCAAGCGATGTGTTGTTTTATAGATATGGTACATAACGTACAGGATTCAAGCGATGTGTTGTTTTATAGATGTGGTACATAACGTACAGAATTCAAGCGATGTGTTGTTTTATAGATAAGGTATATAACGTACAGGATTCAAGCGATGTGTTGTTTTATAGATATGGTATATAACGTACAGAATTCAAGCGATGTGTTGTTTTATAGATATGGTACATAACGTACAGAATTCAAGCGATGTGTTGTTTTATAGATATGGTATATAACGTACAGAATTCAAGCGATGTGTTGTTTTATAGATATGGTACATAACGTACAGGATTCAAGCGATGTGTTGTTTTATAGATATGGTATATAACGTACAGGAGTGAGAAGATATTGGTTCTTCTGTACAAACTAATGCTTGTTTTGTCCAAAAACTACAGAAAGCAAAAACAATTACTCTGACTGAAGGACACTTTAACAATGAAAATGATAGACAGTCAATGCAACAAAAACTAATTGTGACTTAAACAGAAAAAATGTGTAACATGAAACATTTAGACACATGATTATTATCATTAAGTCCAAATTGTATTAACATAAAATAAAGTTTTTAGTTTAAGAGCGTTTTTTGTTATGTTAGTTGTATGAAGGTGTGACACAGTTATACGGTATACGGTTATATGGTATTGTATAGATTGCGTTAACCCCCGGGGCACAAATATTACAATGTGGACGTAAATTAAAGCATGTTTTTAGTTTTTAGTGTATATCTACTAAATTGTTCCGCATTTTGTTACTCAAATAAAAAAGGTACTAAGTATTATTTAACATCAACCAGCCCATGAAAATACATTACAATAAACACCAAAATAGATTTATTAGACATACATTTAGTATAAATTTACATATTCTAACCATGTTTTAAGCATTAGCACAGTGGTATATAAGGTGTTAAAATTACGACATTGTTATCAATTCATGATCAGGTGTATAGCGATCCTCTTGTTAGGGTTGCACATACGCCATTGTTTTTTAGTTTGTGTCGTGCTATTCTTACGACACCGTTTGTAATTCAAACGACGTGCTTTTATTACGACGCCGTTATGCAAATAATACGAAGTAATGTTCTTACGACGACACCGTTAGTAAATAAAACGACGTGTTATTCTTACGATGACACCGTTAGTAAATAAAACGACGTGTTATTTTTACGATGACACCGTAAGTAAATAAAACGACGTGTTACTCTCACGACGACACCGTTAGTAAATAAAACGAAGTGTTATTCTTACGCCGACACCGTTAGTAAATAAAACGACGTGCTATTTTTACGACAACACCGTTAGTAAATAAAACGACGTGTTACTCTCACGACGACACCGTTAGTAAATAAAACGAAGTGTTATTCTTACGATGACACCGTTAGTAAATAAAACGACGTGCTATTCTTACGGCAACACCGTAGGTAAATAAAACGAAGTGTTATTCTTACGACGACACCGTTAGTAAATAAAACGAAGTGTTATTCTTACGATGACACCGTTAGTAAATAAAACGACGTGCTATTCTTACGGCAACACCGTTAGTAAATAAAACGAAGTGTTATTCTTACGACGACACCGTTAGTAAATAAAACGAAGTGTTATTCTTACGACGACACCGTTAGTAAATAAAACGAAGTGTTATTCTTACGATGACACCGTTAGTAAATAAAACGACGTGCTATTCTTACGGCAACACCGTAAGTAAATAAAACGAAGTGTTATTCTTACGACGACACCGTTAGTAAATAAAACGAAGTGTTATTCTTACGACAACACCGTTAGTAAATAAAACGAAGTGTTATTCTTACGATGACACCGTTAGTAAATAAAACGACGTGCTTTTCTTACGACAACACCGTTAGTAAATAAAACGACGTGTTACTCTTACGACGACACCGTTAGTAAATAAAACGAAGTGTTATTCTTACGGCAGCACCGTTAGTAAATAAAACGAAGTGTTATTCTTACGACAACACCGTTAGTAAATAAAACGAAGTGTTATTTTCACGACGACACCGTTAGTAAATAAAACGAAGTGTTACTCTTACGACGACACCGTTAGTAAATAAAACGAAGTGTTATTCTTACGACGACACCGTTAGTAAATAAAACGACGTGCTTTTCTAACGACAACACCGTTAGTAAATAAAACGACGTGTTACTCTTACGACGACACCGTAAGTAAATAAAACGAAGTGTTATTCTTACGACGACACCGTTAGTAAATAAAACGACGTGCTATTCTTACGGCAACACCGTTAGTAAATAAAACGACATCGTTAGAAGATACAACGACGTTTGTAAATAAAACGACGTGCTATTCTTACGACAAAGAGTTATTTCCCTTTACATTAGCATCGAAGTCTATGGGAGTATTAAAAGCAAAAGAACATCCATTTCAATAAAAACTCATACAAAAAGGATGTGATTACACAATATCAATACACATGTCTGCACCCACAATTTTAAGTAATATGAAATGAAACTAAAATAGTAAAATGATCACCGTTTTAATGGTTTAATCATCAGTACGTAAACGTTTCTAAAATATTCTAAAATGCGAATCGATGATATAATTCGATTTTATTCATTCAACGTTCATTAAATGTGAACTTACACATTTTGCTTTTTTTTGTTTCTTTTTGTGAAGTTGGCAGCCCAGCAGCGTAACAGCGTAATATTAATTTCTACAGATAAACTTCACAACAAATTAAGAAAAATACTTAGTTAATTAATGTCCAAACAACAGACTGACATTATTTTATGCATTCTGACGTATTTTTCTTGATTTATTGTGAAGTTTATCTGTAGAAATATAGATTACGCTGTAACGCTGCTGGGCTGCCAACTTCACGCTGCTAGCAGCGGCTAATTTCACATTGAAAAAAAAATGAAAATCATATTTTTTCAGTTAATTAATGTTTAAACGACATACTGACATTATTTTATGCATTCTTAAGTATTTAGCTCGATTTGTTGTTAAGTTTATCTGTAGAAATAGATATTCCGCTGTTACGCTGCTGGGCTGCCAACTTCACAAAAAGAAACAAAAAAATGAAAAATGAGTAAGTTCTCATCTAATGAACGTTGAAGGAATTAAATCGAATTATATCATCGATTCGTAAGTGTTAAGCCGGATTTCGTGTGTATTTTATATGTTTGACTGTAATAGTCCGCTATGCGGCCGCTACACTGCCAGATTCACAAAATCGATAAAAATCGTATTTTTGTCTTCTAATAAACATGACAGCAATATAATTTTATCACTTCATGCGTTTTTAAGTTTTTGCATAATTTGTTGTGCAGTTTAACTGTAGAAATATACTAGGCTGCTAAGCTGCTGGGCTGCTAACTTCACGCTGCTGGGCTGTTAGGCTGCTGGGCTGCTAACTTCACGCTGCTGGGCTGCTACGCTGCTAACTTCACGCTGCTGGGCTGCTACGCTGCTAACTTCACGCTGCTGGGCTGCTAACTTCACGCTGCTGGGCTGCTAGGCTGCTAACTTCACGCTGCTGGGCTGCTAACTTCACGCTGCTGGGCTGCTAGGCTGCTAACTTCACGCTGCTGGGCTGCTACGCTGCTAACTTCACGCTGCTGGGCTGCTAACTTCACGCTGCTGAGCTGCTACGCTGCTACGCTGCCAACTTCACGCTGCTGGGCTGCTAGGCTGCTGGGCTGCTAACTTCACGCTGCTGGGCTGCCAACTTCAAGCTGCTGGGCTGCTAGGCTGCTGGGCTGCCAACTTCACGCTGCTGGGCTGATAGGCTGCTGGGCTGCCAACTTCACGGACATAATTTGACAGTTGTATCAATAGCTGCAACCATTTTCAAATGGAATGCTTGTGATAAGAAAAAATATTTAAGTTTCTATACCATTTTTGCTTGTTTTATTATGTTTCTGATACTTATTTCCTATTGAAACAATTATACAAGTCTCGTTTTTTTTCGACAACTCTGTAATTCAATTTTAGTTTTAGCGATATTGTGATAATGTTGCTCTTTACAATGAACATACTTACCTGCTTCTAGATCTCCCTTAACTATGGGTTAAATTCCACAAACCCTTAACTCACTTAATTACGCCAAACGTGCTATCTTCAAAACTTCAAATGCGATTTTCTCAAAATCGAATATAAAGGTATACGGGTTTGTAGAAATAAGCCGACGAAGTGTTATTTTAGAACGCATATAATGTTCGTCTGCGAAGTACCACAAAGTATAGTAGAATACAAATGTAGATGATTCGAATATTATGGTCACACCAGGGAAATGCGCTATAAAAATAGAAACGCGACACAATCACACCATTTAAGGGTGATCACTCGTGGGCTTTTGTAATACAAAGCAGTCTAGCTAAATGTCGAAAAATTTAAAAAGTTTAAATTATTGTATTTTTTATCATGTAATGCAGTCAACGGTGACAGAAATGGATGTAAAATGGGTCAACTGGCCGGAAAGCAGCGTCACAACATGCAATGGTACAAAATCTACGACAAAAAGATAGTAATTCCAGTATTGTTAAAAAACATATCGCGGATGACACGAATTAGAAAAGTGTAACACGGACAGTTTCGCGTGACTAGTTTTGAATGCAATAAACTTTCAAATGTAACGCAATGATTTTCAAATATTAAGTTAATACGCGGGTAATGAAACGCAGATTTTAGTAAAGAAATATCACTGAACGTACTACATACTAGTCTAGTACTTCAGGATACATTCCATTTTTTGTGATAAAGTGTCTGTACTTTGTTAATGCAGAACATACGTTCATATTGCAGTTAACAGGATATTCGCAGGTAAGACTTCTTTCAATTTAATGATTTAATTAATTTTTGAAGCAGTCAGCCATAATTAATTTTGAAGTACAATCAGAGACGTATAATACGTCTCTGGTACAACGTATTTACTTCTTCACAAATTATGCTCCATACTCGCGCTGCACCTAATACAATTTTTAATAATTTTAAACTTTCTTATTCTGAGATTATCATAGTGTACTGATCTTTAACTTGAAACGATATTTAACATGACACGGGTCCTGATAATGTACGCTGATCCGAATTTCTAAACTCCAATCTTGTATTTTATAGCGCTGAAAACAATCACTGAAAACACATGTTTTTTCCCCGATTACCTTTTCATATATTCAATCCAACGTTTACTTAAATTTGAATATTGTTTTTGTGTAAATCGATTGTAAAGTAATGTAAAACAAATTCACCTATTTTGAATTTTCCCCCCAAGAATCGAGTTAGATTAGCGCTGAAAGTCCGGCTCAGTTTACAGACAAACTTGTGACAGCATTCACCTCCGAATAAAAGCCGCCATGTGAATAAAGGCACTTCGTTTTTAAAAATCATTATTGATCATTTAGAACAAAACGACATCCACTTGTCAATAAAGACCATATATTGCCTGTCCAAATGCAGGTGGCCTTTGTTCACAAGTTTGACTGCATATTTTATTTATTGTTATAATTATGATACAATGTGTTGTTTATGTGCAGAAGATTATTTTGTTGTATCAAAGTAACACTACGCAGCTGTAATGTACAGTACAACCTCTGTAGAGCAACGCCCTGTTGGAGCTGCAAACATTGGCGGCTGTATAGAGGTTGTGGCTCTACAGAGGTTTAAGCCCCATTAGCATTTTAAATTTAGCATTACAGAACAATAAATGTAATAATAGTAAAATATGAGTAATATATTTTATTTGTTTTAAAACATATTTACACAATGCCTTTCTTTAGCCACATCTCGTAGAAATGTTGCCAAGTTAGACGCTTTTTCTTATGTTTTGCAATATCATTGAAAAAAATACCGTGCTGTATTTCTATATGTACTTTGTGGTTAAAACAGAAAATTTCGGAATGGTTTTATTGCAAGTAAAAGTCAATTTCACTAATAAGATATCTTCCTAAGTGAAAAAAGACCTACTTCAATCTTAACATCTAAAATGCTAATGGGACTTTAATTTATAGTAAATATCAGTTTAGGGAAATTTTGAAGGCGTTGTTATAGAGAGGTTGTTGCTTTACATGGGTTAAATACATAATAAATATCAGTTTAGGGAAATTTTGAAGGCGTTGTTATAGAGAGGTTGTTGCTTTACATGGGTTAAATACATAATAAATATCAGTTTAGGGAAATTTTGAAGTTGTTGTTATAGAGAGGTTGTTGCTCTACAGAGGTTAAATACATAGTAAATATCAGTTTAGGGAAATTTTGAAGTTGTTGTTATAGAGAGGTTGTTGCTCTACAGAGGTTAAATACATAGTAAATATCAGTTTAGGGGAATTTTGAAGGCGTTGTTATAGAGAGGTTGTTGCTCTACAGAGGTTAAATACATAGTAAATATCAGTTTAGGGAAATTTTGAAGGCGTTGTTATAGAGAGGTTGTTGCTCTACAGAGGTTAAATACATAGTAAATATCAGTTTAGGGAAATTTTGAAGTTGTTGTTATAGAGAGGTTGTTGCTCTACAGAGGTTAAATACATAGTAAATATCAGTTTAGGGGAATTTTGAAGTTGTTGTTATAGAGAGGTTGTTGCTCTACAGAGGTTAAATACATAGTAAATATCAGTTTAGGGAAATTTTGAAGGCGTTGTTATAGAGAGGTTGTTGCTCTACAGAGGTTAAATACATAGTAAATATCAGTTTAGGGAAATTTTGAAGGCGTTGTTATAGAGAGGTTGTTGCTCTACAGAGGTTAAATACATAGTAAATATCAGTTTAGGGAAATTTTGAAGGCGTTGTTATAGAGAGGTTGTTGCTCTACAGGGGTTAAATACATAGTAAATATCAGTTTAGGGGAATTTTGAAGGCGTTGTTATAGAGAGGTTGTTGCTCTACAGAGGTTAAATACATAGTAAAATTTTAAATATCAGTTTAGGGAAATTTTGAAGGCGTTGTTATAGGGAGGTTGTTGCTCTACAGAGGTTAAATACATAGTAAATATCAGTTTAGGGGAATTTTGAAGTTGTTGTTATAGAGAGGTTGTTGCTCTACAGAGGTTAAATACATAGTAAATATCAGTTTAGGGAAATTTTGAAGGCGTTGTTATAGAGAGGTTGTTGCTCTACAGAGGTTAAATATATAGTAAATATCAGTTTAGGGAAATTTTGAAGGCGTTGTTATAGAGAGGTTGTTGCTCTACAGAGGTTAAATACATAGTAAATATCAGTTTAGGGAAATTTTGAAGGTGTTGTTATAGAGAGGTTGTTGCTCTACAGAGGTTAAATACATAGTAAATATCAGTTAAGGGAAATTTTGAAGGCGTTGTTATAGAGAGGTTGTTGCTCTACAGAGGTTAAATACATAGTAAATATCAGTTCAGGGAAATTTTGAAGGCGTTGTTATAGAGAGGTTGTTGCTCTACAGAGGTTAAATACATAGTAAATATCAGTTTAGGGAAATTTTGAAGGCGTTGTTATAGAGAGGTTGTTGCTCTACAGAGGTTAAATACATAGTAAATATCAGTTTAGGGAAATTTTGAATGCGTTGTTATAGAGAGGTTGTTGCTCTACATGGGTTAAATACATAGTAAATATCAGTTTAGGGAAATTTTGAAGGCGTTGTTATAGAGAGGTTGTTGCTCTACAGAGGTTAAATGCATAGTAAATATCAGTTTAGGGAAATTTTGAAGGCGTTGTTATAGAGAGGTTGTTGCTCTACAGAGGTTAAATACATAGTAAATATCAGTTTAGGGAAATTTTGAAGGCGTTGTTATAGAGAGGTTGTTCCTCTACAGAGTTTAAATACATAGTAAATATCAGTTTAGGGAAATTTTGAAGGCGTTGTTATAGAGAGGTTGTTGCTCTACATGGGTTAAATACATAGTAAATATCAGTTTAGGGAAATTTTGAAGGCGTTGTTATAGAGAGGTTGTTCCTCTACAGAGTTTAAATACATAGTAAATATCAGTTTAGGGAAATTTTGAAGGCGTTGTTATAGAGAGGTTGTTGCTCTACATGGGTTAAATACATAGTAAATATCAGTTTAGGGAAATTTTGAAGGCGTTGTTATAGAGAGGTTGTTGCTTTACAGAGGTTTCATACATAGTAAATATCAGTTTAGGGAAATTTTGAAGGCGTTGTTATAGAGAGGTTGTTGCTCTACAGAGGTTAAATTTATAGTAAATATAAGTTCAGGGAAATTTTGAAGGCGTTGTTATAGAGAGGTTGTTGCTCTACAGAGGTTAAATACATAGTAAATATCAGTTTAGGGAAATTTTGAAGGCGTTGTTATAGAGAGGTTGTTGATTTACAGAGGTTAAATACATAGTAAATATCAGTTTAGGGAAATTTTTGAAGGCGTTGTTATAGAGAGGTTGTTGCTCTACAGAGGTTAAATACATAGTAAATATCAGTTTAGGGAAATTTTGAAGGTGTTGTTATTGAGAGGTTGTTGCTCTACATGGGTTAAATACATAGTAAATATCAGTTTAGGGAAATTTTGAAGGCGTTGTTATAGAGAGGTTGTTGCTCTACAGAGGTTAAATGAATAGTAAATATCAGTTTAGGGAAATTTTGAAGGCGTTGTTATAGAGAGGTTGTTGCTCTACAGAGGTTAAATACATAGTAAATATCAGTTTAGGGAAATTTTGAAAGCGTTGTTATAGAGAGGTTGTTGCTCTACAGAGGTGAAATACATAGTAAATATCAGATTAGGGAAATTTTGAAGGTGTTGTTATAGAGAGGTTGTTGCTCTACAGAGGTTAAATACATAGTAAATATCAGTTTAGGGAAATTTTGAAGGCGTTGTTATAGAGAGGTTGTTGCTCTACAGAGGTTAAATGAATAGTAAATATCAGTTTAGGGAAATTTTGAAGGCGTTGTTATAGAGAGGTTGTTGCTCTACAGAGGTTAAATACATAGTAAATATCAGTTTAGGGAAATTTTGAAGGCGTTGTTATAGAGGTTGTTGCTCTACAGAGGTTAAATACATAGTAAATATCAGTTTAGGGAAATTTTGAAGGTGTTGTTATAGAGAGGTTGTTGCTCTACAGGGGTTAAATACATATTAAATATCAGTTTAGGGAAATTTTGAAGGTGTTGTTTTAGAGAGGTTGTTGCTCTACAGAGGTTAAATTTATAGTAAATATCAGTTTAGGGAAATTTTGAAGGTGTTGTTATAGAGAGGTTGTTGCTCTACAGAGGTTGTATTTATAGTAAATATCAGTTTAGGGAAATTTTGAAGGTGTTGTTATAGAGAGGTTGTTGCTCTACAGAGGGCCGCTCTAGAGAGGTTGTACTGTACATATATTATAATTGTCTTATACGTATACCAATATCATTGACTGAAAACACTGAGAATTATTCGAAACTAATCAATTCTGCCAAGTATATTCCGTTTAAGCCTTTTTATAGCAATTGCCCGTTTTTAAAACATTAATTGCGTAGTAGATTTATTTTGATAATTTAATTTTGGGACGCCTATGTATAGACATACACGTATCTTCGCTAGCAGTATTTAAACATAGATAGTTTATTTCAAGATAATAGGCCTTTGGCCTAGGAATCTACATCATATAATAACTTGACATACATTTCATATATACGTGTTAATACACAACACACGATACATAAATTACTTTGATTTAACATTTAACATACTGTTTATAATGCATATAAATTTGTACACAGTACGACATGTATAAAATATATATTGCTTAATGTGTTCCGGATGGTCACGTTATTTTCAATCAGTAAATTAATGCAATGAACGTTTCATAGAATAAGCAGTCATGTACTTATTGTTTGATGGATGGAACAAAAGCAGAAAAATAAGTAAGTAGAAAAATAAAAAAGGATTGAAAATAAGAGAAAAGCTGTAGGTATACATTGTTACCAAAGACGTACACATAATGATAATAAGTGAGTGGAGAAAAGTTAGTTAAAGTAGTATAAGCTATCTCTTCTTTCAAAACTTTTTAGTACGTATGTAGATAAAGTTTTAACAGTATTTTCATTCGATGAAGAGATCAATTCAATAAATTTTGGGATACTTGGTTTTTTCCAAAAGTATTGTTTAATTAAAATTTTCCGTAGGTCATAGTATAATGGACATTCTAGAACAAAATGAAATTCGTCTTCTAATTTATTACATAATTGACATTTACGGTCTGATCTTGGGATTTTGTTTGGTTTATGCATAAACAGTATGTTAACAGCTTTTAACATAAATAGTATGAAAACAGTTTGTAATAGAAACATTTAAAAATAACAATCTTGCTAACGGTAAACATTTCAGTCATTTACCATAAACACTTGAAAAATATACACCTACGAGTAAAACAATGCATAGAATAAAACCGCTTTGTATTTACAAATATGGGGTATACAAGATTTAAAATACTATCTTGACTGAGATGCACTCGCAATCCTGTGAACAAAAGCCGCAATACTTGGGAAGGACAAACTATGGCCGTTACTGACAGGAGGCCTTTATAAATATTCGGATGTCATTTTGCCGTAATTAATCAATGTCAGTTTTTTAAAATAATGTCCTCAACATGATGGCCTTTTTCGGAGATGGCCACTTACACAGATTTGATCTGTATCTGTAAATTGTTAAAAGGTAAAATCATAAAGTTTCAAACTTTAGTAAGTTTTTGCTTTTATAATGTGATTCAGAACACGAAGCTACGTCTAGTGTTACATGATATCCCATATAAGAATAATAACAAGTGTGTTTATGAGCCAGACAAGATGATTACTCTTTTACTGATGTTTACTTTTGTGTCTTAAGATGCCAGGATAAAAGAACTTGACATCAGAAATAGCGTCCTTGTTTCTATTTACTTTCTCCTGTTTCCACACTTAAACATCTATATAACTACTTTCAAGCTCGTTAGCGATTTAACGGCTGAAATTTAATATTATCTTATTTGGTTATAAAACCGCGCACTGTTTGTGTAAATATTGAGAGTAGAAGAAATGGTAATATTATATATTTTTTTGTGTTTGTCTTATAAAATCAAATGTGTTACCACTGAAATAAATTATAGACTTGTTACTCCTTGTCATTAATTCCAACCTTGTTTTTTCGTCGTTCGTTGCAACGCTCTATCGAGTTACATTTCAAGGCCGGTATCGCCTGCACGTAGTGCAAAAACTGTTTCCGTTCTTTTAAATTAAAATGAAAATTAGGCCAATATCTGTTTCAAGTATCAGGTTAAAGATTTACTGTCGATATGAATGTAGTCTTTGTAAAATGAATGTCATACTTTTTTTATCAATACAAAATAGTGCAGCTAGATTTAGTCTATATCTTGTACCCTGTCTTGCAAAAACAAAAACCAAGTAGTATACGATTGCAAGATCTGAGCATAAATCTTGGCACTTTTTGTAGTTTTTTTTTCAAAATAAAGTATGGAGTTCAATGCGGGCCATTACTATCATTAAGTATCAGTTGGTTTGCTTCAACGTATCAGCAGAGACGTAAAATTGTTTTATACGTCTCTGGTACCAGTCAGAAATAGTGAGGACGATATTAGTTACGATAGGACGAAACTGAAACTTACAGTCAGTCAGTTTCATGTCACTGCCAGCCTCTCTATGTATAATTTTTTTACAGCTTTATGCAAACACAAATGTCTTGCATGTTTCTGAATTTATATATGCAACTTCTACCATGAAGATGTCGTGCAGGAATCTTTATAAACTGTTTATACGTTGCAAAAATTAGCAGAATGCAAATGGGATAAAACTTTTATCATCTCATTCAAGTATATCATCATTAAAACGTAATATGAGAGTTTATTTTGATGTTTTCAATTTACTGACACATAATATGGTGATATTAGGTGGATATATTATAAATTAAAATATACGTGGAAGATATGCAAAATGGTTTAGACACAAACAAACAAACAAACAAACAAACAAAAATCGTCATACAACAAATGTCACGATGTACTGTTATTTAATAACATAGTTTATGAAACAATGTTATTAACAAAGAATCTTGTTCTTTCTTTCTTTTGTAAACTAAGTTCGCCTTGGTATATCTTAGTACGTTAACATAACAGGCCGCGTAAATAAGATTCTTTTCAAGAACCGCCTCTGTAGTAAAGTGGTTAAGGTCGCTGACTTCAAATCACCGTAACCTCTCTCTGAAAGAGTGTCGTGGGTTCGAGCCCAGCTATCTTTATGTGATAAGTAGGCAGTCGCTTACAGAGGATGGGAATATATTACTGGTTCTTCCCAGGAACGGTGGTTAGATCAAAATGATTTAAACACAACATACCAAGTTTGATAAAAAAGATCTTAAAAAGTATCCATATCTTTTCATATTTCTATCAAACACAACATACCAAGTTTGAAAATAAAACTTTAAAATTACCCATGTTCATATGTCCATATAACAAAAGATTTAGTATTAAACACACTGTACTAATTGAGTTTAATCAAAATAAACCTTTAATAGTATACCTATGTACTCATATTTTGATGACTAACGACCAGTATTAGACCAAATGTACCAAGTTTGATAAAAAACTATGTGACTAAAAACTTATCAAACACAATGTACCAATTTGATGATAATATTCGACGTTTACCGATGGTTAAAATAATACAGTGAATGATTCAGATCAGTGTAAGATTCGCTATATCAAGTTTGATCTTTAAAACTGCATTTAACAAACACGAATTCATCCTTACGATCGTAAGTTAGGAGATGTCCCCGTAATGGCTTCATAGTATACGATATAGGTAGATAGTCTTACTTTAATGACGAATGTCATACCACTAACTTACGCATACAATTGGAAATATTATGTTACCAAAATTATCTGGGTTATGTTTTTAAAACGCAAGATTGTACTAATTAGCGTAAAGAGGTGCATTTGAGAAATAACAGTGGTGAGTACATATTATTAGTTATTTTAAATCATTGGTTGAATGTTTAAGTTAAGAAAAATATTATTGTCAATATAGCTAATAAAATGTTTTATCTGTACAGTTGTTTAATGTGTATCAATATGTAATGTGTAGTGATATTATTATTATTATGCGTATCGATATTGCAAGTGCGTCGAATATTTTAAGCGAACAAATAAAGTTTAATGTCCTTTAAACATTGAATTTTCCAGTCGCTTACTTTTTACATGTATACAATCAAATAATGTGTTTGATAGACAATAGTTTTTACTATACAAAATAAATTTACGTGAAAATGATTTAGTTAGTGATAGATCGAATACCTATATTTATACTGTTACTACAATACCATGATAGATTCTACATGTTTAAATCAGTGTCTGAGAACAATACGACACTAACATATAATTTCACATATAACATATATATAATATGCAGTCAAACCTGTGATAGTGGTCAACTCCGAATAAAGGCCACCCAGTGCATAAAGATCATTCATTAAAAATCTTCATGAATTAATTAGAACAAAATTACCTGCGAATACTGGTCACCTGTCAATAAAGACCGTATTTTGTCTTTCCCAAGGGTGGCCTTTGTTTACAAGTTTTTTTGTGTATCTTACTTATTCACCATAACATGAAATTAGTAAACAGTCGCCAGTGAAAAGAAGGGCGTAGATGATGTGTCTGTGTGTATCATATAATTTATTATAATGATTTACATTTTTACTTAATTTTCTTTCTTTATTTTCGATTAAATGGCAGTCAGTATTCAAACATGAGGATACACTGTTTGTCAGTGGTGTGTGTTGGTGTTATTGCCCTCACGACAGTGCAAGGACAATCGACAACTCAGCCAAATAATATAACAAACGGTACAAGCAATCAACCATCGGTGTTGCCAGAACTTGAAGGTAGTGTATCACTTCTTTGTTAAAGGCTTTTTAAATCATTGGGGGCTATCACGTTGTAGGGATAGTGCATAATGGTTAGTACGGCCTAAAATAGCAACACGGACCAAAATCTCACTTATCATATTATATCCGGTATATGTATCTTATATAATGATAAGCGTAATTTTGGTCCGTGTTGCTATTTTAGGCCTTGATAGCCATTATACACTATTTCTACAACGTCCTGCTATAGTCCCCTATTTTTTAATACCTTGTTTAAAAACTTGTTCCTATTGATTTGCATGAATTGTTTTCGGTATGATATAAACAGAGATCAGATAACGCCTTCACAGAAATTGTGAAGATGCATCGTCACCATATCGGGTATACTTAATTTGGTAGCTAGAATAGCGATGTTGTGCCGAATAGAGCTTACGCCGTATAGCGCTTACAAATAAGCTCTTTTCGTAAGTTAAGCTCTATATCCGGCGCTGCGCAACGAATAGCGCTTACGGTAAGCTTTACTCGGAGCGAAGGTGCCTTTTGCTTCGAATAGAGCTTAAGAAACATTTTCGTCGGATTTTGTTTTAGAGTTAGCTCTGTTTTCATCGTTACCGTATCAGTTATTTTATCATTATGATAATTTTACACATTCCGCATCAATTTAATAAAAATGATACCAGTGACTTCAAGGACGAATCTTTGCGTTTTCATTAATTCAACGACGAG
The DNA here is from genome assembly GCA_964023205.1 of Lutraria lutraria. NCBI lineage: Eukaryota > Metazoa > Mollusca > Bivalvia > Venerida > Mactridae > Lutraria > Lutraria lutraria. The sequence goes on along the minus strand of OZ026839.1, from coordinate 9,707,941 downwards.
AAATGACTCAACATTTAGTCCGAGTACTTCAATGACAGCATCAATGACAAATACTGCGATAATACAAAATCGACAATAGGATGATGATAAAAATGCGACAATACGATAACAATAAGGCTATGGCATAATGATGAATATCGGGAAAATACGATGTTAATATCACTATACAAATAGTAATTATAAAGAAACCACGAAAGTACGATTTTGATTACGTTAATATAACGATGATTATAATGAAATAATGGAATAAGTATATAATGGTGCAAAGATATATATATGTATACACAGCATAAAGACAAGTCGAATAAGTGAGAAATCATTATAAAATTGCTTTAATAATAAATACGTAATGTATTTCAAACGAGAATTATTGTAAGTAATAATAAAATGAATCTTAGTAATGTTATCTCCAAATTAAGATAAGACTATAAAATGTGTTATATATACATGTATACCAACAACATTACAAAAGTTGTTAAGCCGCGACTAATCGTAGAAGGCCTGTCAGGAAAAAGTAATAAGCGCTATTCGCCGAGAGCGTGCCTCGTCACCGAATAGCTCTTACCATTTACGTACCATATCTTATTCAGCGTAAGCTCTATTCGGCACAACGTTCCCAATTTTACAGTAGCTATACTTTATCCTGCGCATGTTAGAAAACTTCAAAGTCGGATATCAAACAAAGTTCAAGAATTATATTTTTTAATCTGAGGTTTCCCGCCTGTTTCAATCATTACTTTTGTAACAATTGGCAGTTAACCTAACTAGTCTTCCTGAAGTAACAGTGTCAGCCATATTCTTCGCCAATCTTCTCCACATAACCAGCGGAGAAAGGGCTCTTGGGACGGAATTACGTAAACTTCATTAACCCGGGTGCATTTGCTGCACAAGGGGTCAGATTCCACAAACCCGAGGACCATAGACTTAAAACTCTACTTCTTTTAGCTCAGCGTTCAGGCTGCGGTATACAAATAAAGCCATGATACATATATGTCAAAATGTGGCATTTCGTGTTTATTCATTGATCCATGCCTTAACCAGCAATACTAACTACATGTACTAGTATAATAATGGTTTCTGCATTTTACAGAGAAAGGTGTGATTCTCACGGCCTATGGCTATTCTAGTAACTCGTTTGCTCAGCTCAGACATCTTCATGCATTTCCTGGTATTGATTCCAACGTGGGTTCAGATTCAACTGCGGTGTCTTTTACCGATTCTGAAATACATTTTCTTAGTGTTGACGTGGACTTTAGAAGATCCAACTTGTATATGTTTGACAACCATTACGGGTAAATTAAGCAATTAATTCATGCCGCATTTTTATCGTTTGTGCAAAATGTTTTGAATGATACATCAAGTTTTCATTGCTTCGAAGACAACACTGCTTTACATTAATGTGTAGTGTCATTTATTACAAGACCATAGTTGACTCTAACTGACCAATCACCGAACAGAAAAAGCACTTAGATCACAGCTTGCCCTTTTTTTACTTTGGTCAACGTCAGATAGATCTCTCGTAACCATTGTCTATGAAATTCTCGGCTGACTCCGATCGCCTCTAAATTAGCTCGAGCATTAATACTCATTACGACGGCACAACCAAAATTCAGCAATGACAGCAAATTACAGAATATGTTATAAGTCATATACCTCTCTACCAACATGTTAAGCATGAAAAAAAGACAAAACATTTGACAAATCAATAATAAAATGCAATACAACACAATATACATTCATAGATTTATAGGAATCGTTTCGATATTATATTCATAATCAAGTTTTACGTTCATGTAATCCAATTCTTATTTTCAGGGCAATAGTTATCGGCAATAATTACAGTGCTAGTTTGAACTGGAGTAAGATGGAATTCAAACTAGTGCATGCCGTGATGACACATAGTACAGTCCAGGTGGCTTACGATTGGCTGTCTCACACTGTATACTGGACAGACCCATTATTCAAAATGATCGTTGCATCATCCGGTGAATGGGACAAAGCAGAGGATGATAATTTCAAAATCATCGCTTTTGAACATCTAGAATTTCCGGATGGTATTACTGTAGATCCGTTAGAAGGGTGATTAGATTTATTTTGCTCTCTACCTCTTTCCCTTCTCTTACTCCCCCTCCAGCACCTCTCTTCCTCTCCCCTTCTTTCCTGTCATTCTTTCACTCTCTCTTCTCTTACTCCCCCTCCAGCACCTCTCTTCCTCTCCCCTTCTTTCCTGTCATTCTTTCACTCTCCCTCTCTTTCTACCACTTCCAGCACCTCTCTTCCTCCCCCTTCTTTCCTGTCATTCTTTCACTCTCCCTCTCTTTCTACCCCCTCCAGCACCTCTCTTCCTCTCCCACTTCTTTCCTTCCTATCGTTCGTTCACTCTCCCTCTCTTTCTTCACTTCTCCCTCTCTCCCTCTGTCCACTGTCTCTCCAATCTCTCTCTCTCTCCTGCTCCACCAACCTCTACCTCTCTTTCTTAAAGTAATTCCATATAAATTTAGTATGATAACATGTGTACAATAAGACATCTGTTCATATATTATATCGAACAATGTTAAAAAAATTATTTTACGAAAGAAATGTTCGATATATATATATATAAGATTCAAGGCAAATAATTTCATAAAATGAGTTATTTGAATTGTGTTTGGTTTGGAAAGGTACTTGTTCTGGTCTGACAATGGTGTTCATCCCAAGATAGAACGAGCACTTTTAGATGGCAGCGCTAGACATACCATAAAATCAAATAATCTCAAGTCGCCAATGACGCTGGAAGCGGATATATTTGCGAAAAGACTTTTCTGGATTGATTCCTGGACGGATTGCGTCCTGTCTGCTAATTATGATGGAACCGACGAACGTCTTGTAATCAGAATGAATCGCAATGCGATGCTATTCGATCTGGCCATTTATAGGGTACGTATATAATGCTTTATAGAGACATGGATCGTTGATATCATTGGTTGTGATATAATTGATAATCGAATTATTCAACCCATATTGTGATATCCAAAAATAATTATTGTCATAGAAGAACAGAAGAAGCAACAACATTATATTAAAGGTAATTTTAAGGCATAAATGATAAACATAATTAACGAACCGCCTCTGTGATCAAATAGGTAAGATCGTTGATTTCAAATCACTGTAACCACTCAATGATAGAGGGTCCTGGGTTCGAGCGTATGAGAAAGTAGGCAGTCACTTACAGAGGATGGGTGTTTAGTACTGGTTCTTACCAGGAACGATGCTTAAGGTGAACTGTCCGCATCATATGACTCTGACAGTTGAAAAGGGCAAACAAACAAACAAACAAACACGGATAAGTTAGTGCTTTAAATCCATACATATTGTCGTTTCCATAACATATTTTAAAATCGTCTGTGTCTGTCTGTTTAGCTCAGTCGCATGAGCGATGGTCCACTGATCAAGAGGTTGTGAGCTCGAACACCGGACGAGGCTCACACCGTCCGTGACAAATTTGACTGAAGATATTGCAACCTATTTTAAATTGTCCCCCACCTCTGAAATATGTGGGGTAAAATGGTAGTAGCTTGCGATAGAATGTGGTAAGTACTGGTTAAGGCCTGAATTAAGTCCAGGGAAGCTGGTTAGGATAACTGTCCTATATATAACTGAAATAATGTTGGAAATGGCGTTAAATCCGATGAAATAAATAAATGATAAAATCGCCCGGGAATACTGGCATAGATTGTACTTCCAGTAAAGTGTGTATATTACCTTTGAATTATAACAGGATGTTTTATATGTGAGTGACATAAGGATGGACGAGATGTACTCGATAGACAAAGAAACAGGTGATAAAAAAGCCGATGCCATAGATTACAAAGATATATATGAAACTATATATGGTTTGGCAGTTTACAGCAATGAGACACAGCCACTTAAGGATAAAGGTATTAGACATTAACGGTAAAATCTATGAACAAAGGCCGCCCTTGGGAATGACAAAATGTGGCGTTTATTGATAGGTGGTCCTTATTCGGAGCGCGTTTCGTTATTAAGTTTGACTCTATACATAAAATTGTTTTGTATGATCATTTGAAAAAAAAAATGAATTCTTTATATGTACCCTCGCTTAATGCTATGTTTTGGTTGACATAAACTGTAGACAGGTATGAATTTTGTTCTCAACTAGTAACATTGTTGAGCCGAATAGAGCTTACCATGCGCACTCGCCGAATAGAGCTTACCACACGCACTCGCAAAATAGAGCTTACCATGCGCACTCGCCGAATAGAGCTTACCACACGCACTCACCGAATAGAGCTTAACATAAGCGCTATTCGGCGCAATGAAACAAATCACCTCACGAACGGAGCTTACATGTAAGCACTATTCGGCGTAAGCTCTATTCAGGATATCATAGCATTAAACCACGTGATCGGGTCACGTAGCAATGAGCTTGTGGAAAATGGCTTAAAAATCAACAATGGATTGATGTATCAACACTACCATCTCAATTTAAATAAACACCAGGAAATTCATCTACACGTATATACTTTAAGCGGCAAAAGTTTTTTTTTTAATCTTCTACATTTGTGAAAAGACTTGACATTCTGTTTCTGTTCAAAATTCAGATTTTTGCGCAGAGAAGAAATGTGATCATATGTGCGTATCAGAAAAGTTTGGTGCAAGATGTCTTTGTGGTGAAGGTTACAGATTTAATACAACTACAGAAAAATGTGACGGTATGGGTATATTTCTTGTATTTGATTTACCATTGTTCTTTTCGTATAGGATTCTATTTACGCAATGCCATTTAAAGCAAAGGGGTTTGTCACGAAAAAAATCCTAAACATTCAATTGATGGATATCTAAGGCATTACGATTCATTATTTGACGATTTAAACTCTCTTTGGCAAAATGACTGCTAAAGGTGTAGGTTGCCACACCTCCGACTTTGACCAATCGCTGACACGTATCGTCCCGGAACGGCACGAAAATGGTACGGCGTTTAAACTTTGCGATCATGGCAGCTGAGAAGCGAAATCGGACGAAAGCGTGGAATATTGAATCGTAATGCCTTAGGTATCCATCAATTGAATTATTTGTCGGCGGTGATTGATAAACAATTTGATTTTCTTTCGATTTACACCGGAGTGGGTATGAAATCACGAAGGAATAAAGAAATTTACTCTGTAGCTAACGAAAACAAACTTAGGTCACATCGATGGCGAGTAGTACTTTTTTTAGGTTGAAGGGCTTGTTGCTCCAGTTCAGAGCAATATATGGATATGAGAGTGGATGGTAGCTAAAGAGAAATTATTTCTGCGTCGAATAAGACCAGGCTTTTAAGAATCGGCTTAGAATTGTTACAACAGGACCTTGATGAACATGACCGGTGTGATTTCTGAGCCCAGGAGTTCTATACCTTTACTCTATAATATATATATGCTGAAATGTTTTAAAGATTTTTTTGAAACTTTATTTTGCTGTTATCACATGCCGGTAGCCTGTGCCTCTATGTACTGTGTATATGGGTTACATGGAACATTTTTTAAAGATTTTTTTTGTGACAAACCCCTTTGCATAAAACTATATCTATCATTAAACAGTGAAATAAGATGTAAGGGAACACTTGTAACAATCATGCAGACAGTTGTTAAAACTCCTTTGAGAAAATACCCTGAATTATGGTTATGAAAACAATGTGTTTTCCCAAAGGAGTTTTTTAAACATCATTTGCTGGCTTCAAACACTCTGAGAAAAAATCCACTAATCCAAGAGTACTGGTACAAATGTACCATTATTAAAACATTTTAATATTATTCCTTCTTTTTTTCAGAATATGCCGGGGCTTTTCACAAAGCTTTTGTTTTTGCTAATGCATCTCACATCTGTTTAGAAGATTTTCGATCTATCATGGGTGTGTTCAGCTTTGAGACTGTGTGTAGATTCACTATGATAAAACAGAACCCAGAAGTATGTTTAAATATATTTCATAATGATATAAAGAAAACATAACTCAAATTAAGATGCAACGCGTTTCGTAGTTTACTTCGTCAGGCAGCTAGTGTATTGTAATGATGCTAAACATATGTGTGACGTCATGACGTCATAACGTATGACATCACAGTGTCAAAAAGTGACGTTACGCTTGGCTTTACGTATCATTTTTACTAGGGTTAAACGTCACATGAACAGATAGGGTGATTTGGTGACTTTTCCGGACTTTTGTTGGTGGAAAACCCTAGGTGTACACTGCGGTAGAACTACCGACCTTCGGGAAGCCCAAACTGTAAAATGTATTTGGTTCCGGGTTGGACTCGAACTCATAATGGTGAGGGAGTAGTGAGCTATAACTATTTGGCATCAGAGGCCCACTATTAACTTAAATGTAACTTTAACATATCATTTTCAACAAAGCACAGGCAAATAACTTACATGTACATGTATGTCAATAAGGCCAAACCCTTTATCATAAACATTAAAGCAACATTCATGCCAATAATTTGTCTTTATTGGTTAATTTCAGGCTCCGTCCGACGATGCTCCAATGAAGAGAAGAAAACGCCAGGCGACGTCAGAGCCGACTACACCTGCAAACCGAACTCCACCTCCGTCAACAGCTGCGCCTGCTACTACTCCACCTCCATCAACAGCAGCGCCTGCTACTACTCGACCTGCGTCAACAGCAGCGCCTGCTACTACTCCACCTCCGTCAACAGCAGCGCCAGCTACTACTCCACCTCCATCAACAGCAGCGCCTGCTACTACTCGACCTGCGTCAACAGCAGCGCCTGCTACTACTCGACCTGCGTCAACAGCAGCGCCAGCTACTACTCCACCTCCGTCAACAGCAGCGCCTGCTACCACTCCACCTGCTGCACACTCGAATACCACAATGTCAGGAAACCAAACCAAAATAACACCAACAACACAAGCTGCTACAACAACACTTCCCACAACAACAACAACTATACCCCCTCCAACAGGTTTGTATAAAACAATATACGAAGATACACAGTCAGTACAACCTCTTCAAAGCAACATCCTTTAGGTGTAGCAGAATTATGTTGCTGTTCAGAGGTTGTTGCTCCAGAGAGGTTGAATTAAAAGTTAAATCGTGCTGTGGGAAAATATCATGTTGTTGTTGAAGGGAGGTTGTTGCCCAAGAGAATGCCGCTCTTGAGTAGTTGTACTATATGTTCAAATAAAAAAGAATTGTCATTGTTCAAATACAAATCGAGAACAAGAAAAGGAATGGTAAAACACGCTGTAAAGGCACTCAAGACAGTGGACATAGATCATTTTTTAAGAAAGCTTACAAAACCGAAGGCTTTATATACATGGGAAGGCCGTCACTACATTATGCATTTTGCTGATTTACACATAGAGCGAACTCTTAAACATTTGCAGACTATGTGGAAGAACACTATCACTCAGTAATGTTCTTAATAGAAACCCAGCACTGCACTAAATCGTGATATGAATGGAAGTAAGTTAGTTGATCGCAGCGACTTAACTTCATCATCATTTAGATAGACGTTTAATAGACAAGAAACCTTTGAAACATTACATGTTCTTTAAGAATGTTTCAAATTTCAGTTGCACCCGAAGACAGCATTAGAATGATAGAAGTTGATGCGAAAGACCGTTGGGTGTTCTTTGTTACGCAGAACAACCGAATATTTAAACGATCGTTAGATTTACCAATAGAAAATGATAGGAAGGAGGAGATGGCAGTAGGTACCAGTGAAATCACAGGTAAGTCTAGCATTTAATGCTAAGTTGGCTTTTTACGTCAATCAGTTACACAATTAATCTATTTAGTAATACATAACAGTTACCCATTTTCACCTTTTTCATTTTTGAACCTTTGCCGGCTTGCACTGAAAGAGATAATAATATTTTATTTATATATATGGTGAGCCGCCACCTTTTTAAATAATGGTTACCGTAGGCTCATCTCAGCCAAGCACCCGGCAAGAGGAGAAGGGATTCGGAAGGTACTATACGAACATAAGCCAACTTGGCTGGTCTTTTCAGTAGGGGTGGCACTATGATAAACAAAACCTTTACCTTTTTATATATTCCAATCCCACAACACATTCATTAAACATACACCAAACTTATTTTTACAAACAGAAGTACATCTTATTGAAGCTTGATAGAGAAATACTGAAGTATTCGCCAGTGACATTATGCTCAATGAACGTCTGAGCGCTCTGACAGCTTCTGTTTAACTGTATGCAATTCAAAGTCCCTTTGGAATATTCAAGATCACAAAATTTAGGTATTTTAGTAACTGGAGTATTCAGTATCGCTTGGTTTTCAGTATTCAGTTAAAATATACACTGTCTGGTTTCTGTCATCTAACAGATTTAGCGTACGATCCAGAGGACAGAAACTTGTATTGGTCCCAATCAGATGGACATATATATTTGATCAATATTGGAAGTACAGAAGTAGAAAGACTGACAACTGATTCACAGCTAGTCAGTCCACATGACCTAGTTGTTTTGATACACCAAAGGTAGATATGGCGCGTATTCAGGGTTTTGTTCAACTTAACAGTTCCTGGTTTTACTTAGACACTTTTTTAATGAAGTGGGATTTTTCTCAAGTGATCATTTTCCGGGAATTCTTTTCATAACACCCTTTTTCAGTAAGAAAATACAAAACACACACTTTACAAAAGGTTCATTAAACATCATTTTTACAGTACTTGATCAAGCGAAGAATACGACAATTTTCAGTTCACCATTCAAGTGTAATTGTGAAGTTGTGTCTACAAAACTTGTTGCCGCCTTAATAGCTATTCTACAGGCAGTTCCAATGTGATTCTCTACCAAAGACTGTATTTTGTCCTCAATTTTTGTACGGCTCTTTGTTTTGGATATGTTTCGGTTTTTGCGAATTGGGGAAGGTCAATATGTTTGGGAAAATGGGGTGTTTTTATTGTTGTTTTTGTATTCGCTGCGTAGCAAACGAATACAGTGTTGCCGTATTTCAGAAAAAGTTCACACCGGAAGTCAAAAACCTGATATCATTCACTTCCTGTTCAACCACCACAAAAAAAATAGTTCGGCTACTACACGGAGGAGTGTCTCATCTTTAATTTTTACTAGAAATTAGTTACTTGTCTATATTCAATAGTGTGTTTAGGTAATACTTGATAACTATGTGGATAACGTCTCTTATTGAATTGTATCTAGAAAGTTGGCGTTCATTGCCGGCGACCTGAACATGACCATTTACACGATGGACTTTGATGGAACAAATATAAACAGTCCGCTGGAGAATTATGGAAACATGTCATCGTTGATATATGACAAAGAAACGGACTTGTAAGTACCTGAATATAAATTATGTCAGTATTCTTGTTCATTATGCATTTCAAATAGCATTATCACCTGGTCAACATACTATTGTCCACTACATACAATAGGCTTATATAACAGTTGAGCAATTTAAAGTTACATTAAGTCATTTCGATATTTTTGAATTGGTATTAGAACTGGATTGGTGATAAGCCTAATTAGAAATGTATGTTATTGTGTAAAATACATGTATATATCACTAAAAACAAAGCCCTAATAGCTCATGTACCAACCTTGCTATACATGTACTTTGGTTTTTCGTTAATAATGATATTTGAAGTTACATCATATAAATTATGAACTATCATGTAATGCAAAAACTTGGGGAAATGTCTTGAGAAATATTTAACTTCAGACTCTATTTCCTGGTTACCGGAGAGGGAAAGATTTACTCTGTTCCATTAGATGGTAGTGAGGAACCAACCTTAGTGACATTACTGCCGGATCCAAACACGTATATTTTGATGGAATACAATGTATGTCTAGATAATTTAGAACTGTATTTAAAGCTTTTTCTGCCGCATCATTTCAAATGGCGAATGGACAAAAGGTGTTAACCCCGTCCGTCCTTCCGTTCGTCCGTTCAAAGTCTGGTTTCCAAGCGATAACTCAAGAAATATTTCATGAATCGGTTTCATATTTTACATGAAGATGTATAAAAATAAAATACAGGTGAACATAGATTTCTGTTAAAATCCAGACATTTTCACAGGAGAAATGGCCTCTTTTTGACTTATCTCTCAGCAGGGGCATTCATGTCTTCCGGACATATTTCTAGTGTTATACTTATTTAATATTTCTTACTGTCTAATCTAAACCTTTTTATTATTGTTGTAAATATTAAAAAAAAAAGACTTAGAAGATATTACAATTGTTACTAATGTTGGTATTCTAACATCATTGGAAGTTTATAATTGACCCGACATATCAGAATCTACTAAATTAATGATAAGTTTGACCCAAATTTTGAGCTTACAATACCCCGTCACAAAACTACAGTATAGCCTCTGTAGAGCAACATCCTGTGGGAGCTGCAACTATTGGTCGTTGTTAAGATGTTGTTGCTCTACAGAGGTTAAATTTATAGTAAATATCAGCTTAAGGAAATTTTGAAGGTATTGTTATAGAGAGGTTGTTGCTCTACAGAGGGCCGATCTGGGAAGGTTTTACTGTACATGCAAACCTGGGTTAGCGGCCACTTCCGAAGAAAGGCCACCCTGTGAATAACTTACATTCTGTTTGAATCCGTCATTTGTAATTTAAAACAAAATAACCTCTGAATTAAGGCCATATGTCAGTAAAGACTATATAAAGACCATATTTTGTCTTTCCAAAGGGTGACCTTTGTACACCGGTTTGGCTGTATTTAAATCTGACGAAGAGTCACATTTTTGATACATAGATCATTGTCATGAAATGGAATATTGAATGTATTTATTATTCCAAGAGTTCTTGAGGGAGATACCTTTTTCTTACCTTCAGGGTTATTTCATTTGGGTTTATTCCTCGGAGAAGTATCCTAACGTATTAATGTCAGTACGCAAGAGTTCTCCTTACACGACAGTCGGACATTATGTTTATGACAATGTATCATCAATTGTTGATGTAAAGATATTAGATCCCGACAGACAAGCCACGCCACCAGGTATGCAATTATTTACCCAAAATGACATTATTTCGTCGAATTAGATGGATAGATTATTATAGTAGTACTTATAAATATGTCATGAACAAATGGAAAATATTAGTTATAACACTTAGGTCGAGTCATACGTCTCAACGGCCAAAGACAGTATACAGTAAATTTCATGTTTATTTGTGGAACAGTCAAAACTGTGGTCCCGAGGTGGAGGGTTGACTTTTGAACTGTTGCCCCGAGGCCGTAGGCCGAGGGCAACAGTTTAAAATGTCACCACGACACCAAGGGCCACATTTAACACTTTTCTTGTAACACCAATAACAAGACAAGACGCTGAGTAGACTGTTAACGAAACGAAAGTCAGTCTAGATGAAGTCTTATCTTACAATGATACAATAAATCGTTTGAAACTCATTCTGCAATCATAGACAGCAAACTGTTACTAAATTTTCCTTTCGATATACTTGAATTAATCTGCAAGTATACATGACAGCTAAAATATGATGATGATGTCTTCGATGCATTAATTACATACTAGGAATGTATTTACTGGAATTTATTATAATTTTACGTTTGACCATTTGACCATTTGTAACATTTACATAATGTAATAAACTAAAAACATGTCGAATTTGAAATCACACCAGTTACACTAGTTTACACGACTTTATATCTCTTCTTTGCAAGGTCTATGTTCAAAAGACAATGGTGGATGTGAACAGATATGTATCAGTAAATTGGTGAACGGAAATCCTAGGAAGGTGTGTGAATGTAAAAAGGGATTCATGGTGGCTGACAACGAAATTAATTGTACATCAAGTAAGTTGTAAAGCGTTTATGTAAAGTATTACTCACGATGTGTTAGCGGTCATCTCTGCATAAAGGCCACCTTGTGAATTGAGACTATTTTATAAAAATATTTCTTCGATATTTTAGAAAAGAATGACCACCGAATAGAGAACACCTGTCAATAAAGGCCACATTATGTGCTTTAAGGGTGGCCTTTGTTCACAGGTTTGATTATAATAGCATCATATACATGTACATGTACTACAGTGTATGTATATGCTAATGTTTATTTTATTCTTCAGGTCCTGAGTATGACAACTTTTTTGTTTTCGTTGACTGGACAAATGACGAAGTCTTACAGTATGGCCTGGATAGCGGTGAACTTCATGCAATCCCTACCCAGGATAACTACCTATACATGTCTATATTTCTAGACCCAGATACGTTGAGAGTGTATTGGTCCTCGTACTTTGATTCCTATCTTTACAGCTCAAAGCTTGATGGTTCAGATACGTCGATATTAGCTGACTTTGGTATGAATTTGGAATTTTTAATAAAACGAAAGTCGAATACATGTACACCAAATCAGGGTCCGTATTCACAAAGCATCTTAAGTAATTTTTTAACTTTAGTTATATTTTTCCTTAAATTCGACTTTTTCCTTAACTCTTTTGTACTAATATTGAGGAGGAAATCACAATAATACGATTTTATCTTTGTTCTAAAAATGCCAATTCTGAAAATGATAATTAATTTTCACACGTTTGATGACTGGTTTACAAACTTTTACTATGAAAAAAAAATACACTTAAGTAAAAATTTCAACTTAAGTTAAGGAAAATCTTAAGATGCTTTGCGAATACGGACCCTGATCTACATATGTTTCTCTGACGTAGAAGCTAAACTAGTTCTGGTTCCATGTTGCAGTGCACCAAGAGGTTTTGTACAGACAATTCAACAGGAACCAGTTTAAAGGGACATGCCCTACAACTTGGTGCATCTAGAATCAAGGCAAAATTATGATAGATCAGAAGCTTGTAAAGAAAAAAAGCCGACGAAGAAAGTTTCAGCCAAAAATTCATCCAATTAAAAAAAAAAAATCACAAAAAATATTAGTTTCCATAAAGATCGGAAACTATTTGGAATTTGTTGTACAATGTTTGGGTGGAAGTGATTTATTATTCATAGCTATGATTTTTGCGGCTAGTACCTAAACTAGTCATTTTATGACCCAAGTTCTTCTTGCAATTATTCATTAATTATTGTTTTACATATACATCTAACACATTTTTACACTTTCACAGAATGTTTGTCAGTTGTAGGGTATGCCCCTTTAACGTAGAAGCATAGTTATATAGTATGCTCCTTAATTCTTAAATTCTACAAGATTTATTAGTACTTTCCATATACACCATGTGATATGTGCGATATAGACAAAGAATATAATGAACCATGCTTAGAACAGCTGTTAGATTCAAATGAAGTTTAAACTAAACCTGACTAGTTATCGCCTAGGTCAATATACTATTCTGCCGGTGAATATCACATCATATCATATCATACAATTGAATTAATGGATCACTAGTCAGTAACTGTTTTATTATAATTATGAAGAGTCATTAATAACAATTAACAACATTTCGATTCATTATCCAGTTAAAATGCTTTATTGATGAAGATCAATCTTTGTCAATCGTAAAGGGAAATGAATATGTCACAAATAACGACTTATTGATGAATATTTACCAGATTTGATTTTTAGATAGAGGAATTTCGAAATTTCCATTAGATATCATGTAAAGCCATTTAATACAGCATTTATTTCAAATCAAGGTGTGTTTATTTATAGATCATATAATAATAACTTTTCATACTGTGGTATGTCATGCCAATCGGAACTTCTCGGCGTTTGTCTAAAGAAATGTGCTTATTTCTTAGTTACGGAAATGCCCGAGTACTTACGACTTAAATCGTGTTTCTACGTATTTGACCTACGTATATTGTTAATTATTGTATATTGCAGGATATGCGTTTCCATATAAATTTGAAAAGGATTCAAGCACCGGAAATTTATACTACTTTTCATACTACTATCAAGAAATTGGCTTGGTGACTCCCAGTGGTGTAAAATTAAAGCTAATTGGAAATTTTATGTATGATCGTCTAAAGGCACTTGCTGTACACCCAAGAACCGGGTAAACAATTATTCATATTTTAAAATAACGCCATAAACTATTCTCTTGCGTATAACGTCCCGCAAACTGATTGTTATTATGTATCTGGCCATTTTTCTAGACGAATGATACTTATAAATGAGTATTAGTTTATTATAGCTGTTTGCGAGTATATAGTGTAGTGTCTATAACTAGTTTGGCTAATTCTGGCCATTTGATTGGCTAATGGTGATGACTGAATCTATCTGTTTTCGAGTATATAGTTTAGTGTCTTTTACTAGTTTGGCTAATCCTGGCCATTTGACTGGCTAATGGTGATGGCTAAATCTATTAATAGTTGAAAGGTACGTAAATCATGAAGGCATTGTCTAGATAAGTTGTTGTGTGGCTATTTAAAGTTCAATGTGGTTGTATGATAGTGCTTAGATTTTTAGTGAATTCGTTCACATTTAGGGTTGATTCTATTTGATTGGTGTAGGGTATGATATAACCATGTGCTTGTGAACTATATAGTATTGCATGAATTTATTCATTTGTCAAATACTCATGATTGTCATTATAATGTGTATTACTTATATCACATAAATATTCTATACTCTCCATAATGGAGGATTGAATAAAATATACAGTTTATATCCTTTATGAAAAGAGCAACTGTATACAAAAAACATAAACCAATGCTTCTTGTTATTCGTCTACCTATAACATTTTGTTATAGTTTTTCTTGTTCTTGTTTTATTGGTGGAGTAAAACCCAGAAGTATACCTGGTTAGTACCACCCTTTGGATAGTTTTCCAACATTTGAATTTATCTGTAATTTATTAAAAGGTGACTGATTTATGCCATTATTTATGTATTTTCGCTTTTTCGCATTTTCGGTTTGTTGTGGCGAAAAAGCGAAAATACAACATGGCGTAAATCAGCCACCATAATTACCAGATAAATTCAAAATAAAAAAAGCAATCAACATCACAATTTCTGACACATGGTTTTCAAAGCGTGTAATTATAAGAACCAGCAATTAGACAAGTGTGTCAATGCAAAAGCAACGGTGCATGTAAGGGGGGTTTTCGACGCAAGACTTTCGTGGCCATCTAATTGCGACTTTTTTTTATTATGTACTGTATTTTTGGCACTTCATGTTTAGCTTTATGCATTTTTGTATAACATACTTTGTAGGCACTTGTACTATGCAGTACATACTTATAAAAGTGCCTACATTGCACGTGCAGACATGGATGGAAAAAATGCGAAGACAATTATGAAAGATGGGCCGCTCAAACGTCCCGAAGGGATTGTCCTAGATTACATACGTGAGTAATGTCCATAATAAAACTTGTTATACCATTTTAGCATAACATTTATATATCAGGAGACACCATTCAATCAACACCAAGCCACACACGTTTAATATGGATAAAATTGCCAATCGACAATGTATTGAAATTGACAACCGAACAGAATTGCAAGTGCATCCGAAACGCCTGCCGCTGTGGTCGAGTGGTGAGGTATGTTGACTTAAAAGTAGGCAGTTGCTTACGGAGGATGGGAGTCTAGTACTGGTTCGTCCAGGAACGATGGTTAGGTGCATTATCCATCTCATATTGCTCTGAGTGTTGAAAAGGGGCGTAAAACTCAAATGAACAAAGAAAAGCATCCATGTAGGTGTTCTGATTTGTAACATGCAGACGACAGACATACATTAGTAAAACATATCATAGAACATACTTACTGATGTCCATTTCATGCAGTATAGCTTTTTTATTGTTCAGAAAACCATCAGCACCCAATGGTGTAAAGCTTGGTGGACTTTAACTGCTGGGTTAAATCCGAGTTTTGGTTAAAAAATCGGTTGTTTTTTCTTTATATGATTTGGTTCAGGTCAAATGGCCCAGTCGGTTGTTTTTTCCTTACATGATTTGGTTCAGGTCAAATGGCCCAGTCGGTTGTTTTTTCCTTACATGATTTGGTTCAGGTCAAATGGCCCAGTCGGTTGTTTTTTCCTTATATGATTTGGTTCAGGTCAAATGGCCCAGTCGGTTGTTTTTTCCTTACATGATTTGGTTCAGGTCAAATGGCCCAGTCGGTTGTTTTTTCCTTATATGATTTGGTTCAGGTCAAATGGCCCAGTCGATTGTTTTTTTCCTTATACGATTTGGTTCAGGTCAAATGGCCCAGTCGGTTGTATAGTAAATTAAAAGCACACCATCAAAGGCACATACGAGTATAGTCAAACCGCCAAACAAGGGCCACACTTTGGAAAGACATAATGTGGCCTTTATTGACAGGTGGTATTTATTTAGAGGTATTTTTTCTTAATAGCCCAAAACGGTTGTCATTTGAATGGCTTTTATTTACAGCTTGGCCTTTATTCGGAGGTTGTCATTAACACAGGTTTGACTATATATCGTATTAGTATACAGTACAACCTCTGAAGAGCAACACCCTGTTGGAGCTGCAAACATTGGCCGTTGTTCAGAGGTTGTTGCTCTACAGAGGTTAAACTTATAGTAAATATCAGCTAAGGGAAATTTTGAAGGTGTTGTTATATAGAGGTTGTTGCTCTACAGAGGGCCGCTTTGGAGAGGTTGTACTGCAATATGTTCTTGTATATAGGTACAATGTACACAAATGCATTTATCCGTACATTGACCCAAGTTCTCAGACATGTAGTGTTTTTTTTATTGCAGATGATCATTTGTACATAGGTGATTATGAAGAAGACACGATTTTACAGTGTGATTTGGATGGAGAAAATTGCCTCACAATTGTTAATACGACTGGCAATAACATTATGGACATGGATACAGATGGAAAGAGTATATTCTACACAACATATTCGAAAGAGTAAGTCAGTTTAAG
Organism: Lutraria lutraria; assembly: GCA_964023205.1. NCBI lineage: Eukaryota > Metazoa > Mollusca > Bivalvia > Venerida > Mactridae > Lutraria > Lutraria lutraria. The sequence continues at coordinate 9,691,130 of OZ026839.1, read as the reverse complement.
TCAAACCTTTGTTAGTGGCTACCTCTGACTAAAGGTCACTCTGTGAATAAAAAACATTTTTTGAAAAACCGCCATCGATTATTTGGAACACACTGACCTTCGATAATGGCAACATTTTGTCATTTCCAAGGGTGGCCTTTGAACACAATCATGTCTGTATATTCTCTTGTAAACAATATTTTATAAGTAAATAAATGAAGCACATGTGTCAGTTTATAAAACCACACAATGAATGATGCACAGTTAGATTTATCCACATAAAATAAGAAACATTATCAATAATTTTCATCAATACATGTATTTATCTGAGTTTTCCTCCAACATTATACGACAGATATATACTAGTATATATAACATAACCATAAGTGAAACACTCAGCTCCTTTTGTTTACTACCTTCATAAAGTTTAAATGTATCATTTATTTCCTTTTAATTTAGCCCTCTGCGATTCAATACGCTTGCCGAGTAAAATGAAAACACTCGTATCTTATGCCTCGTTTACATTTCGTCAGCGATGTGCCTACCGTATTCGTAGACAAACCGTAGTCCCTTTTCCGTGCGGTATCAAAGCGGAGGCAGGTGCCGTACGATTTCAGCACGATTATATACGGGTACCGCAGTCTCTACGATTTTGTTAAGCGAAAAATTATACAAATTTGAAAATAAAACCTGCACAGTAAAACGTCGGTCCTAACCCACCGTACTTGCAAGTGCGTGTTGTCTACTTCGTCTGCTGCGTGTCTGTGTGCTTCCAAATACGCACGGAGGCGGTACTCACCACGTACGGATCGCCAAGTTGTGCCCACAATATTTTTCAGGTAGACAGAACACTTGCAAGTACAGCGGGTTGGTACCACCGCTTAACCAGACAACCGATGCGTTGTTTCAATATATGAGTTCATTGAATTATTAGTTTTGTTTGTCTCTTGTAGTTACATAGTCAAGGTTGAATTAGTTCCACCATACCGTGATGAGATCATTGCTCAAGTAGATGGACTTGGTATTGTCAACACTATATCCTATTACAGCAGTAGTAACAAGAATATCCAACCAGGTAATATCGTCATGTTCAAGTTTTAGTGACAGAACATTGTGGAATCATTATTTTTTGTTGGGGATTTAATTTCGTGGATTTCGTGGATCAGCTCATCCACGAAATCAAGTCCCCACAAATTCAAATGCAGAGATAAGTCTTTTTAAAAAAATCAAAATCTACGAATTGATGTCCCCACGAAATAGTCATTTAAGTGAAAACCACGAAAATTGATCCTAACGAAAATATATGAGAATACAGTATACGGTGTCAAAGAATGAGCTGTCAAAATACCTAAGCTATTAGGGAAAATATTTTGTTTTGCTTTCCGTGGTCGAGTGGCTAGTGTAGCTGACTTCAAATCACTGTAACCTCTCACTGATTCAAGTACAGGGTCGTGGGTTCGAGCCCCGCTACCGACCATGTCTTTTTGTGTGAGAAAGTAGACAGTTTCTTACAGAGGATGGGAGTCTAGTACTGGTGGTTCTTACCTCGAACGATGGTTAGGTGAACTGTCATATGACTCTGACTGTTCAAAAAGGGGCGTAAAACTCGAAGAAGGACTGTTTCATTAAACATTATAAAGCATTACATTTTTGTAAAAAAGGCAATGAAGGTCTCCAATATGTAGCTAGCGACACTTTTTCTATGTAGATAAACACGTATCTAACACTATGTCATCATAAAATGAACATTTTGTATTACAGTTGACAATGCTTGCAAGGAAAATAATGGTTTAGGAGATTGTAGTACGATATGCATACCAATACCTTATGGTAGAACATGCGCTTGTGCAGATGATATCGATTTACATCCAGATGGCCGAACTTGTGAAAATGGTACAGTAATAATTATTCTGCTTTCTGTTAATACTAGAACATAGAAATTTCTGTATTCTTTGCATGTATAGAAAGCATACGATGTAGAATCAAACTAATAACAAACCACTCTCACGTGAGACACGGAAACAGGTTTGTATGGACCATTCATAAGCAGTTTCAAAGACCTTCTTGATTGAAAAGCAGAAGTGCTTGACAAATTGCCTGGTGTCTTTTATTACGAGTATGCACCTTGTTTTACGTTACTTTTTAAATGTTCTAAAAGAAGTCGTATATCGGAATGTGGAAATCACCTGTGATGACAGATCGTGTTTTGTGTAGGTGTAAAATTGAGTCGATTATATTGCAATTTAAGGTACTGCATTGCTAATACATGTACTGTATTTCTGACGTGTTTGCTTCTTGCTCCATTAAAATGTAATACGGAAAATGTATTCTGTGGAATCATTAATTTTCGTTGGGGATTTGATTTCGTGGATTTCGTGGGTCGGCTCATCAACGAAATCAGATCCCCACGAATTTAAGTGCAGAGGTGTAAGGCATTTTTCTTTCAAAATTCATAATCCAAAAATTTATGTCCCCACGAAATAGCCATTTTAGTAAAAACCACGAAAATTGAGCCCAACGAAAATAAATGAAAATGCAGTATCCAAATTATCGTTATTTCTTTGGTATAGCTATCTTAGATTCATAAAATCTTTTTATTTTCTTATTAATTGTTGCCCTTGTTGAAAAATTTAATTTTCTTTAGAAATTGCAAGCTAACCTATATTTTTCCTTCAATAAGGTTGTTAAGTGTTGAATAAACTAGATGCATGAGATCTTTGCTTACAATGTATGGCTCAAGATAAATATCTAAATCAAGTTGATGATATTTCAGAACATTTGTGTAAGGACGTTATTGTACACACCAATCCAGACAATAATGAGACTATAGAGATTAGTTTCAGCGCCTCATGTTTTCGGAGAGAAAATTCAACGTGCGAATACAAATGTCCATCAAATTATGTTCCTGTTGACAAAACAAATACCAAGCTTACTTGTGAGTTAGACGGCTGGGATAGAGAAACTCATGTACTGTGTAGAGGTAGTGTTATTTACAAGTTTTATATAGATAAGAAAAAGGGTTTCTAAAACCCATACAATGTCATCCTTTCCCCCGAAAACAATCCAGTCCAAGAAATCCACCAACCCAAAGTATATCCAAGGCATATGAACATACAAGGCGAAGGTCAAAACGTAGTCTCTCGGAGCATACTGCCTTTAAACCGTCTGTAGAAGACTGGAAACTGATTAAATATACTTATCGCTTGTAAAGTCGATGTTACCTAATCACTCTGTATCAATTAGATTACATGACGTGAATTATGATTGTCACTGGAATCTCCAAATGATGTGTGTGTCACACATATAAGTATGAGGCCACATCCGAATAAAAGCCATCGTGTAAATAAAGGCCATTCTTCTAAAAACTGTCATTGATTTTATAGAATGATATGCCCTCCGAATAAAGGCCACCTGTCAAAAAAGGCCTTGTTTTTGTCCTTCCAAAGGGTTACCTTAGTACTAAGGTTTGACAGTATTGTAATGTACTGATATGTAAGAAGTATCAATCAGAACTATATCATTAAAATTTGTTTTTCTCTTGTCTTGTACTCTATTGTTCCAACTCAGGATTTCCTATGTATTTGTACAGTTAACCCACTGGAAGCTATACCTCTTCCAGACAGGACCAAAAGAATTCCGACTTTTGAAATATTCAGAAAAAATGGAACTTGAAAAATTGTCGGATTTTCAGGGGATTCCTGTTTTCATGGGGTTTTACTGTTTTTATATTATCGTGTATATTGTATATGGATCTGTGGCCACAAATAGCACAATAAAGAATTGAATTGTGTGTGAACTATCAGTTTGTGAAATCAGACTCAGAAATATTTGTATTTATTTTGTGTTTAAAGCGTTACAGTGTGCTGATACATTCGAGAATGGCGTTATCGATGAGAGCTGTTCGAAAAAAATCGGAAGTGTGTGCGATTTTAGGTGCGATGAAGGCTTTGTAAAAGGAAAGACAGAACTGTACTGTAAGGAAGATGAGATGTGGCATGGACAATCTGATGGCATTTGCTCGCGTATGTTTACTGTTATTGTCTTTTCACTGCTTGTAACACTTTATGCCACCTTTGGCATTGGCTATGTTTTGTTCACAACATGTTCTATTTCACCATTATATATCATTGGTATATTGTTGGAACAGGTTTGAGAATGCGTATCTTATTAAGTCCAATGTCAGTTATTATTGATATTACAGTTCAACATCTCAAAAGCAACACCCTTTGGAAGTTGCAAAATGATGTTGTTAAAGTGTTGTTGCTTTACACTAAAGAGGCTAAATTAATAGTTAAATGATGCAGTGTGAAAAAATCATGTTCTTTTTTAAGGGAGATTATTGCTCATAAGAGGGTTATTCTGGAGAGGTTGTACTGTAAATAGATTTAAATGAAGGTTGGTTTTATTTGATGTCACTTATTACTTACAGCCTATAAATGTGATGCTAGCATACCAAATGGAAAACTAGACACTTCATGTGCTAGGACAGTAGGTTCCAAATGCAGCTTTACCTGTGACAAGTATTATGATTTTGCTACTACAAAGAAAGTGAGCGAAATAACATGTGGACCAAATGGTTGGAACTTAGATACTAGCGTTCTTTGCCAAGGTTTTTATTTTTGTAGTTTTATTATTTACAATATTAATGTCTTATAATGGATTTTAAGGGGCTGTATCGAGTAAATTATTTCTAAATGAATACGCTTGATACGCAGATTTATTTGCCTTCTTATTGAATCGCTGCTTTAAGAATATTCGAAAAAAGTCGATTAATGAGCAATGGGTTTTCATGCATCTCTGTATCATTCCATACACATCGGAGATGACTCTTGTTTATAATCATGATTTGTTCCCATTTACTCATTGCTTTACAATACGACTTGGGCTTCCCAAGACTTAATTAATATTTAATGTATATGTAAACGTGTGTTATCAACTTTAATTACTTCTTGTTTGTTTGTCTTCACATTTCTTGTTTGAGAATTCCCTGTTTAATTATTACTTAGTATTCCACTTTTGTAATAATTTATCTTTTTGTCTTTTCTGTAATAAATATATAAGATACATACATTTGTATATTACAAGCATAGGCACTCGATTCCGAGATTTTTATACGTTCACAGACGTTATTTTTCAATTTCACTCATCAAACAACGCAAATCTGTCTAAAGAAAAATCTTCAATTTTTTTCCTTTATTGAGTGTATAAAAAACACCAAGGTAGTGCAGTCGCCATCTTTTCGATTGACGGAAGTGACGAGAATAAGCGTGGGTCCCGGCTTTCCTTCTAATCTGCACGTGCTTTCTGGGAATCTTGCTTTCGTTGTAGTGTGCCCCAACTTTAAACATTTTAACAGCTTTTAGAAGGAAAGCCGGGACCCACGCTTATTTTGTCACTTCCGTCAATCGAAAAAATGGCGATTACACTACCTTGGTGTTTTATACACTCAATAAAGGAAAGAAATGAAGATTTTTCTTTCGACAGATTTGCGTTGTTTGATGGGTGAAATTGAAAAATAACGTCTATAAACGTACAAAAATCACAGAATCGAGTGCCTATGATTACAAGTAAATGGATTTTTCATTACTTCGCATCCTTTGTATTTCTTTGTTAGATTTATTCATCAAATTCAGATGTTAGCTTTATATGCCTATTTTTGTGTCTGGTTACATGCTCATTGAGAATTGAATAGGGAGGTAGGGGCTTTTTTAAAAACAAATATTTTGGCTCTTCAAAGGTAAAAATAAATAATGTCGGGTATCCAGGAATAGACAAATCCTTTTTACTCCTTAGTATACTCAGCCAATAGAGCAACACACAAACTTTGGTTCATTGAAATGTGAACTATCTGCATTTAAAACTTCCACTCAATATCTTTGTATCTTACTTATAATTTTCAGATGCCAAGTGTGACGAGAGATCTTTGATGAACGGAATGGTAGCTACTGGCTGTGTAAATCACGTGGGACAATCTTGTCAATATAAATGCGACGATCTCTTTACGAACTCAACAAATGAAGTAGTTTGTAGATTTGATCAGAAGTGGCACCCAAAGGAAGCATGCAAAAGTATGTTGCGAATTTCATAAACAAATCCCTGTCAAATAGTAGAAAAAATCATTATTTTATTAATTTTATTCGAAGATCTTGTCACCAGTGGTGGGTGCTTGCATTCGTAGCATATGTGGAAAAAGTAATTTGTGTACCGAAGTGAAACTTGTTAGCTATGTTTTTTTCTGTTATGTATCTTACGAAAAAACAACAACATTTGTTTCATCTTTTAGCTTGAATCTTTACGATACAACAATAACCTCCCTTTATAAATGACTTGCATCACAATTCTAGTACTGCATTTTATCTTTATTTTGTTGTATGGTCAAGATTTAGACATGACGCATAAGATTGCACCACACAGATGCATGGTATTATTATAGGGTTCTCCTGCATCCCCCCCCCCCCTCTTTCTTTGGAGCGACTCTCTCTGAAATGTCCATAAATGTCGACTGGGCTGTTAAACAACATATTACAAAGCTTCTTTGTATAAAACCTTTACCTTTGCAGCTTTGTATTGCCCCCAGAGAGTCGACAATGGAACTGTGGATATAAAATGTAGTCCAAAAGTGAACAGTGTATGTCGGTACTATTGTGATGAATCATTTACTCCATTGATTAAACGTGGCAACATAACGTGTCTACCATCTGGTCAGTGGAACGCATCACGTGACTTGTGTCAAGGTATGTAAATATGATATATCATCGTACAAGGCATATAAACATAGATTGACCACTCAACAAATACTCTCAAGTTACCAATCAGCTCTCTCGAGTTACCGATCGGTGCTGTCGAGTTACCGACCGGTACTCTCAAGTTACCGACCGGTGCTCTCGAGTTACCAAACGGTGCTCTTGAGTTACCAAACGGTGCTCTTGGGTTACCAACCGGTGCTCTCAAGTTACCCCAGTGCTCTCAGGTTACCGACCGGTGCTCTCGAGTTACCAATCACTGCTCTCAAGTTACCGACTGGAACTAGCTCTAACATTCATTCAACACATTTATAAACACGTGTGTTTTTTTAAATGCTTTTGTCATCTTTGTACGGTTACACCAACTATTTGCCGTGTTCACGAACAAACCACTTCTTTTAGCAAAGCCGGATATATGAGTTCGAAAAAAAAAATCACATTTCTTTATTTTTCACAGGCATGGCATTACATTAAGATTCTTAGCTAAAGCCTGACCGATTGATATGCTAGTACTAAACATTTCTTGGAGCAAATTTGATATATTCGAATGACATCTACATAATGTTTATCTTATGCTCTAGTGGCACCAGTGACTGAACCTTTGTCCAGAGAGAAGCCCGAGAGTGTATCAACAGGATTGATAGCTGTACTTGTGGTTCTTGGTATAATATTTCTAGCCCTGAGTGTTGTCGTCCTACTACTGTATAAAAGGTAACAGAATATTTCAACATTTTGTAAATTGTTCCATTAGAGGCGGTTGTAAGGTTTTTTTTGTATAATTTATCATGAGACGTCATAATCGTCCGAACACAGCCAACGATTTATGATGTGTTAAATAACATATACATGTATAGCAAATCTTGGTACATTTATGATGAGTTAAATAACATAATATATATTAAAGTACCGAAAGTACTCATGTAAACTGTACTTAATAGACTTGCACTGCAAAATCGAACGGGAAATTACGGAATCCTGTTAGTGCCATGTCGAATGTCGTCCGTCGCCCCACAAACGCGACGCACGACAACGAGATACGACAATGCGACAACGCGATACGACAATGCGACAACGCGATACGACGCTCGACAATGCGATACGACGGACGACAATGCGATACGACATTTGTCAAAATGTCGTGATGTTGAGTGGCCAATTTTGGCACGATATATTACAATGTCGTATCGCGTTGTCGCATTGTCGTATCGCGTTGTCGTGCGTCGCGTTTGTGGGGCGACGGACGACATTCGACATGGCACTAACAGGATTCCGTAGGAACTAGTTTAAGCATGCATTGTGTATGTAGATAAACGGAGTACTTTGGTCCATATTAAAGTTCTGAGCGAGTTTCGTTCAGTTTCCAATGACATGTACAGAAAACTCGAAAGCATGTCCACGTGACATTGTGCTATTTATTCATATAATAAGATTTAGGGCCTGTAGTTGGAGCATTATAGAATGTAAAGCAATTTATGTTTTATTGACAGGAGGAGAGCTTCCGCATCGTTCGCTACATCGTCCTTTAAGAACGAAGATGACGTTGCTATAGAGAACCCTGTGTATGGAAAAACTTTTATGACAGGCATTGAGTTAAATGATGATCGCCCGTACTCAGGAGATGAGAACCAGTTAGTATCTCTCTAGAAACATTTCTTTGTTTATTATAATATTAATGCTAGTACTCACATAACGAGACGTGAATTGACAACTTCTTTACGGTTTATCAAACCCCACACACTTTCAATGCAGAAAACAAAAGTTTGCAGTCTCAATGTTTTAACTAATTCTGCTTCCTAGGCAATATATCGTACCACCTTTCCAGAGCGGGCCTCTCTTTAGCAACAACCTACCTTCAATAACAGCATGATTTTCCCACTGCACGATTTGACTATAAATTTGACCTCTCTAGAGCAATAACTTCTCAACAACAATATAATCTTGCTACTCCCAAAGGGTGTTGCTTTGGCGAGGTTGTACTGTATATCGAAGCTTCTGCTAGCAAAAGAAAATGATTCCCGTTTACTGATTCTGTGGAATTTCTGAATTTATTTCAGTAGGAAAACAATATATTTTGAACGTATTAAGCTTTTTTTCATTTCATTATTTGATTTAAGCTGTCCATGATGTGTATAGGACATTGATAAATTATCTACGTATATTTTTTTATTAAAATGTAAACAATGAAATTTTGTATGGAAACTGCTATTGGAATGCTATGTGAGACAACGCTTTGAAATTATGCTTAATTAGTGATTTGTTTTGTATATATTTGCAGATCTACAGAACAAACAGCTGATCGTGGTAAGGCCAACCCCTCGTACGATAATGTAACTCTTGGTGAAAGAAAATAAGAATGGACGTCCATGAACGATAGACGATGCAATTTCTATTGTTTTTTTTCTAGAAAAAAAACTTAAATCTATGCAAATATCTTTAGTTCTGGAAGTACAACACTCTGTTTTTCCAAAGATGACTTATTAGTGAAACTGACTTTTACATCCAATAAAAACATTCTGAAAATGTTCAATCACAAATTACATTAATAGAAATTTTGGCACAGTATTTTTTTCAATGACATTGCCGAAAATAAGAAAAAGCATCTGACAACAACTTTACGAGATGTGGCTAAAGAATGGCATTGTGTAAATACTGTTTTAGAGCATTATGAACAACATTTCTTATATTTTACTATCATTTTTTCTATGCTTCTGTAATACTAAATTCAAAAAGCTAATGGGCCTCTAAACTAATGTGTATTTTCAAGATGAGTGTTCCTGTTTTTGTGACATGTTTTATGTCATAGATATAATACGAATATCTAAAAGTGTTTTCTTTCTTTCTTATTTTTCTTCTTTACGATATGATTATATTCAATTGACGAAACCAAGTAACTTCCACGTTGTGTAATTATGACGTTTCACCGCATTTAGTATCACGAATTTCGGATATAACATTGTTCAATTGAAAATATTTATGGATAAAACTTTTATTTGATCAATCAATAGACATTTGGGATCCCCTTTGGCTTCATAAAGTACATTTCATGTAGGATGTGATACTTCTCACTAACTCTAGTCGTACACGGATCTTTTTAACCAAAAAACAAATACATGTACCTTGTTATTACGAGTACCCGGTCAATGTCGAGCACTTCGCCTTCCTCCTCGAGATAACAAAGTTTTACTGTATATTTTGAATGTACATGTATTTAACGTTTTCAAATGATATATTATTGTTTTACTTTGGCACCTTTAATTAATCAGTATTGTGTTGATTTGATTGATGACCACATATAGATAATATATTGTTAAGTTTGTGAGTTGTTGTGGTTTATAAATATATTTTGCATTACATGACTCATGGTATTGATGTCAACTTGTCATTATATATTCCTCCTTTTTGCTTTGTTAGTCTATAACAGTATATTATAATTACATGTACTGATAAAAATATATAGCACTATGCATTGACTTTTAATTTTCCCTCACCGAACGTTGTGAGTTCGAATACCAAAATGAAATGGGACGAAACATCTGATTTAAGAAAGCTGTCCTGCTGGCGTATGGACCGTCGGTGGTCTTGTACAAACAAATTGGGTTTGGGTGACTCTAGGGTTAGGACTCTTTGTTCAACCGGAGTCACTTAAAAAATGTCCATATTAAGTGGATTTATGTGGCTAAAATCGGGTTTATGTGGCTAAATTTTAATAAATTTTAACATGGGAAAGCCACTTAAGTATCCTATCGTTAGTACGTCCGTCCGAGTGTAGGTCTTGGGTCTCTCATAACCGTTAAAGCTGGAGAAGTCTCCACGTGACCCATAGGTGCAACCTTTAACGCCAGTGACTACAAATTCTGTATCCCTATTAGTATTGTAAATACTGTATTTTCATTTATTTTCGTTGGGCTCAATTGTCGTGGTTTTGTCACAAATTTGTGCTTTTACGAAACAGCAATAAGTGCTCGCCCCAGTTTCTTATCCAATTAGTGACCAGGGTTTTTCTTTTAAAAGTTTGGATAATAATAGACTATAAAACCCGGTGATCTTACCTTTCTTTTCGAAAAACGACTCGGTGCACACTGCGCATGCTCAGAGCTGGAGTAATGCATACTTGGGTTATAGCTACAGTCTCTATCGCTCCTTTTAGCTTTCCTATTTACGAAGAACACCAAAATATGCATTCTTACCTTTGTTTATGTCTTGAACTCAAATTTATGGGCATTTGAAAACATAACCGTAAAAGTAATAAGATAACTTTCAAAATTGTTCGGCGTCAGTGTATACTACATGTATATGCCTTCCCAGTGGAATTGTAGATGCTTACTCAAGCTTGGCCGGAACATACGTATGACCCAAAATCACGTGGTTGTCATATAGCATTGGTTAAAGCGACAGCAGCTAGGTACCTGTGTGGTCGAATGCTAGTATAGCTTTACCATGTTTTTTAGCCTTGACGAAATTATCAAGGGCGCTTTTGTTGAAAATATCCGGTTTCAGTTTAGGTTTGTTTACACGTTGGGCAGTAAACTAAAACTGGTTTCGATTTAAACTGAGAGGCGAACAAAAAAACGGACAGTTTGAAGAAGCATCTTAATCTCCATGGCGACAGAAAATAGCTTCAGTATTTTAGGAACACACGCTTATAAAGAAAAATCATTAAAAAGAATGAAGTTATTATCCCTTTCTTTATTCCTTGATTAGGATGTCATATTTGTTGAAATATTGAATGGGCTAGGTATACCATTGAACTTGCTCTCAAATACGACGTTATATTGAAAAATTGTCCATTTATAACTACAATGTATTAGCTAATCAGCTGCAGATGAGGCAAGACATTGTGTATTGAGAGTTTCAGTAATGATCAACATGGTCGGCCATTTTCCCGCGTTCAACTGCATGTAATTTCGGACGGATCGAACCGACCAAACCGCCACTAGGGGTAGTTTGGAAAGTTTGACAATCCGGTCCGAGATTTTTTTGTAAACAAAATTAATGACAAAACCTTTTTTCGTTTCAAACCAGGTTTACTGAACAAACGGACAGTTTGACAAACCAGTTGGAAACCAAACCTGATTTGTTGCAAACAAAGGCGCTCTAAGAATAATCCATTAAATCAAATAGGGGAGTCATATGAATATTCGGAACAAATCTGACTGAAACGTATTGATAGGATAAAAGTAATATGTTCAACTTATATGTATACCCAATTGATTTAGTGTAGTCCTCCGTCACGGCTCAAAAACAAAACATGGTCGAGCTTTAGTCAATAGTTCTACAATACTGTGAGTATGAATCTGAGCAAAGCGTCATGTCACATAAAAAATACATGTAACAAAAAAGTATATATACAAGGGGTGGAACTCCCATGAAATGAAAATATGTCTAAATTCTTAAAATATTGGTTCTGTTCAAATGTAGAAACCATGCACAGTACTGATATAAATTATATATAGAAGAATACATGCTAAATTGCAAAAAAAAGACGAACACCTGCGTTTAATTGATGGCCCATACAATAACTGACACAAAATATATTAATCTGCAACAAACATTCAATCACTGGTCAATACATAGTTCCCACATCTACAATAATTACCTCCCTTGGCAGCCATCTTGATTGGCAAATTTCTTATGCACTTAATAGAAAAAATTATAAAATTGGTTATCAAACAACTCATTTCATAAAAGATAACTTAATCATTAAGTTGTTAAGACCATAAGCACTTAAGGTTTAAGAAAATGTAGTTGTCACATATCAATATCCTATATTTAGATTATTAAAACAAAAATATAAATTCGGCCCTGGACTTTATTTAGGCCAATTTATTCAACCAATACTAACCACATTCTTTCTGCAAGCTTCTACCAAGCTATCCCACATAAGTCAGAGGTGGGGGACAATTTAACATGGGATGTAATATCTCCAGTAGTCAACTTGTCACAAACAGTGTGAACCTCACCAAGTGTTTCGAACTCACACTTTCTTGATCATTAGACCAACACTCTAACCATTGAGCTAACGGTAAAATCTAACCCGGAGCCGAACAAAAACACTTGTAATGTCGCTGGCTTAAGGAAGACCGGCGGTTCTACCCCTGGGGTCAGCCTCCACAGATAAAACTAGAAAAGTCGCCAAAATAACCATAGCTAATGGTGTGACACTAAACTTCAGGGAGAAAAATTATAAAGATGACAGCAGCTTTCTTTGTGCATCATTTAAGTAGTGCTTTACAAAAATGAGGTCACTTCAATTTTTCACGGTGTTCATGCATGACTACGGCCAAGTGGATCTTTTAGAAAAGTTTAAAGCTTGCTACAAAAGTCATAACCGTCATTTGATTATTGACGTTTATGCAACTTTCAAATTTTGCATAAATCACTCGCGCGGTATGATTTAACCGTTTATATGGATAAAACATTCATCAAAAATGATTTAACTTCAATAACATCACTTCCAATATATGTACGTATTTAGACATAAGTTTTATAAGATCACTGCAAGGGGTGAAATTAACTAGATTCGATTATACACACTTAAAAACGACTGTACCTGGATTTAAACACACACTAGTGTCGAAATTGGATTTTTGCAGGTATTACACTTTTTTATAGTTTGTCTAAAGAAATGTGCCTCGGACATAATAGCCAGGTCATCGTTTTGTTGTTGTTGTTCCATCATGGCTGAACCTAGGAATACAATGTACCACAGCATTATAATTACAATTACCTGGTTTCCGGTACAATGTTTTTGCGCTACGTTGTGACTGGGAGAACCAGTGGGGTAGATTAAAAATTGACCGTGCCAAAGGGAGCCACTCTTAGGGGTTGTTGCGGATATCATGGCGTATGTCACCCCTTCTCTTTTTTCAGATTACTCGACCCATTTTCGAGTAATTATTTGGACAAAAAATTATTCAGTTGTTAAAGTTTGGGTAACAATATAATATATAATTGTATTATTTTGTTAAGAACATGTATTGCTGTTTAGATCACCTGTTGCTTTCCAACGGCTTAAAGGAATGTCGTTAAGGGACAAAAACTACGAAAAGCTATTTGTTATACCTATATGTGGTTGTCGTTCCCTGTTACGCTCACACACGTATGTGTGGATTGGAAAGGAACGACAACTCTTGGTAGAGATTGATATATGGCATGACTTCATTGACATCCATTATCTTTTTTTAAATAAATCAATTCGATCAAGGTATTATGAATTCATATGTGTATTCTATAAATGGATATCTCGATTTATCCCATACTATGAAGTTATAGATACTGTAATTTCATTTACTTTCGTTGGGATAAATTCTCGCGGTTTTTACTAAAATGGCTATTTCGCGGGGACATAAATTCGTGGATTTTGATTTATTTTGATATAGGCCTTATCTCTAGAGCTGCAACGATTCACTTAAAGCTGATTCGATTCGATTCCGATATTAAATACCTCGATTCGATTATTTTCGATTCGATTCATGTGTTCGGGTGTTTGTGTGATATTTGAACCAAGACATGAATACTGTCTTTTATAATGTAGTTGTGCATATAGGGTACTGTTTTTTTGTATCATTGCAATGAATACAAAATATAAAAAAACTTAACTAGAAGTATTTTATCAGAACATTCTATAATAAACAAAATTTCTGTTGACATTTATCAATATGAAAAATAATAACAATATATGACACACAGTATAACAGAAACTATCTATTATAAAATTTATAACATTTTTGGCACAATAAACAAAAAGAACATAGTGTTTTCGTTTCATGTGTTGCATAAGATTGTTTGGTTGTACTTCCAGATTTGGGATAACAAACATCCGCGAAACAAGTCTTACAAGTTGCTTTCCCGTTTTTAAAACTCGTCACGGAAGCCAAAATGTTCCCAAACCTTCGATTTTAATGTTTTGGGTGCGTCTTTGAGAATCAGAGTCGCCATTTTATGGTTGTTGCTTAGCGGCGTTGCTTAGTTATGATATTGACCAATCGTGCTCCGCGTAACAAAAGTCAATGTGTTTAAAATGCGGATACAGATTTGCATTTGTCGCCACATGTGGTTAGAATGCGGATCGAATCGAATTATGCAGTCTCGGCATCGAAATCGAATCGACGGGTTTGGAACCGGGTTTTCGATGCATCGGAGCGAATCGTTGCAGATCTACAAGTTATCTCTGCATTTAAATTCGTGGGCATTTGATTTTGTGGATGAGATGACCCACGAAATTAAATCCCCAACGGAAATTAATGATTCCACAGTATAATGCAACACCATTAGTAAGTCTGTCTGCACATTCACCAAATTGTTAAGTAAAGGTGTAACGCTATTTTTGACAAATCACGTGTTGTGATTTACTGTTTTTATCATCTATAATATCTTGTTACATAAGATTACATTTTGTGGTATGCCTATCATGTGATATAGCATGACCCCGTACCATACATGAATATGAAACAGGATCTTATAACGATACAAGTTGTTGTTTTTAGCTCACATGTCACAAAGCGTCGTGCGTCGTGCGTCGTGCGGTGTGCGTCGTGCGTCGTCAAACTTTTTGTTGTGACCACACTAGGGGCCACATTTTTGGCTCAATTTTAGCAAAACTGGGTCAGAACGTTAATATCAACAAAATCTCGGACGAGTTCGATATTGGGCCATTTGGGGTCAAAAACTAGGTCACCAGGGCCAAATAAGGGAAAACCTTGTGAACACTTTAGAAATCACTGTTCTGAATTTATCTTCATGAAACTTTGTCAGAATGTTTATTTTAATAATATGTAGGTCAAGTTTGAAAATGGGTAATTTCTGTAGTAAAATTAGGTCACTAGGGCAAATTGCTGGAAAACCTTGTGAACACTCTAGAAGTCACTGTTTTGATTGGATGATCATGAAACCTTGTCAGAATGTTTGTCTTCATAATATCTTGGACGAGATCGAACATGGGTCATCTTGGGTCAAAAACTAGGTCGCTAGGTCAAATCTTATGAAAAACCATGTTAACACTGTAGATTTCACAGTTATTATTGGATCTTCACCAAACTTTGTCAAATCGTTTGTTTTGATGATATAACGGTCAAGTATAAATATAAGTCATCTGGGGTCAATAACTAGGTCACCAGGTCAAATCTTAGGAAAACTTTGTTAACACTGTAGATGTCACAGTTTTAATTGGATCTTCACCAAACCTTGTCAAAATGTTTGCCTCAATGATATGTGGGTCAAGGATGAACATGGGTCAGCCGGGTTCAAAAACTGGATCACAAGGTCAAATCTTAGGTAAAAATCTCCTAAAAGCTCTAAATGTCATGGTTTTTATTGGATCTTTGCCAAACCTTGTCTGATTGTTTGTCTTAATGATATTAAGGACAAGTTCAAATATGGGTCACCTAGGGTCAAAAACCAGGTCACAAGGTCAAATCTTAGGAAAACCTTATTAACACTGTAGATGTCAAATTTTGATCGTATCTTCACCAAACCTAGTGAGACTGTTTGTCTTAATGATATGTAAGACAAATTCGAACATAGGTCGTCTGGGGTCAAAAACTAGGTCACCGGTTCAAAACAATGTTTTAATGAGTGAACAGTGATTGTCATGTGAGCGATATAGGGCCATCTTGGCCCTCTTGTTTACATTTTTTAAATACAACCTGAAGTCTGATGCGTCTACACGTGAGGTGTTTATATCATGACGCGTAATTTAAATGCTCGACTAACTAGTAAATAAACGCATAGTCACACTTAATGATACTATATCCTTGACTTTGTAGTATAGATTTCTAATCCAGACGACATAGTAATTGACCTAGTAGTAAAAAACAAGTTTTCAAAAAAATGTACAAAATAAAAAAATCAATTTTACCATACGAACAGTTAAAGTCCCATAATCATATAAATTTATCGGTCGTAATAGCTTCTGTTTGTCCTATAACAGAGGAATCCGGTGTGTTTTCCTTCCGTGCGTACTTTATAGCAAGAGAAAATGTTTCCAAAAAACTATCGTATTTTTTTCAATATCATTGAAAAAAATACTATTTATAGAACAGCTGTGTTTTCCCGCAGTCATATTGTGCACTCGGCACGAAGTGACGTCACGCGCTTTATATATTTCAAGTTTACAAAAGCAAAATTCACAGCAAAATAAGTGTTTTTAGAAGAAAAAGGGCTTGTTCTGTCGGTAAAACTTATTTTGGGATAATATCAGCAATTGTTTGTTTTTTGCATATATTTTAATACCAAGAAGCTAATGGGACTTTAATGTAATTGATTCTTTGATTGTGTATAAGTGGTATGGTGTGCTCGTGCGGTACACCATAGGGGTACATGCCAAACATATGAAAACGATATGTCCTCGATAATACATGTTTAAATGCTTAAACAATTCGACAGATGAGTACAGAACGAACATGGCCGTTATGTCCAACATGAACACCTTCAACAAATATTGAATACAGTGCAACCTCCCAATGCAACACCCTTTGGAAGTAGCACGTTATGTTGCTGTTGCTCTTAAGAGGTTGTTGCTCTAGCGAGGGTAAATTTTTGACACTTAAATCTTGCAGTGGGGAAAATATGCTGTTGTTCAATGGATGTTGTTGCTCAAGAGATGGCCACACTGGTGAGGTTGTACGGTAGTGCAAAAATAAGTCAACCAAAGTAATCTCCCCTTATCGAAAATATTGTTTGTGTTATTTACTGGTCATAGATATTTTTATGACCAAACTGATACTTAATTAATGAGAGGAAACTTAACAAAGTAAGATCTGTATAAACATGTACCCTTATATACCGAGATAGCTAAGTGGGTAGTACATTTGTACCATGGTCGCTGGTCTAGACAGTAGTAACGCATTAGATTACTCGACAAAAAGGTCGTGGGTTCGTTTTGTACCATGATCGCTGGTCTAGACAGTAGTAACGCATTGGATTACTAGGAACAAAGGTCGTGGGTTCGTTTTGTACCATGGTCGCTGGTCTAGACAGTAGTAACGCATTGGATTACTCGGAACAAAGGTCGTGGGTTCGTTTTGTACCATGGTCGCTGGTCTAGACAGTAGTAACGCATTGGATTACTCGGAGCAAAGGTCGTGGGTTCGTTTTGTACCATGATCGCTGGTCTAGACAGTAGTAACGCATTGAATTACTCGGAACAAAGGTCGTGGGTTCGTTTTGTACCATGGTCGCTGGTCTAGACAGTAGTAACGCATTAGATTACTCGACAAAAAGGTCGTGGGTTCGTTTTGTACCATGGTCGCTGGTCTAGACAGTAGTAACGCATTGGATTACTCGGAACAAAGGTCGTGGGTTCGTTTTGAACCATGGTCGCTGGTCTAGACAGTAGTAACGCATTGGATTACTAGGAACAAAGGTCGTGGGTTCGTTTTGTACCATGGTCGCTGGTCTAGACAATAGTAACGCATTAGATTACTCGGAACAAAGGCCGTGGGGTCGTTTTGTACCATGGTCGCTGGTCTAGACAGTAGTAACGCATTGGATTACTCGGAGCAAAGGTCGTGGGTTCGTTTTGTACCATGGTCGCTGGTCTAGACAGTAGTAACGCATTGGATTACTCGGAACAAAGGTCGTGGGTTCGTTTTGTACCATGGTCGCTGGTCTAGAAAGTAGTAACGCATTAGATTACTCGGAACAAAGGTCGTGGGTTCGTTTTGTACCATGGTCGCTAGTCTAGACAGTAGTAACGCATTACTAATAGATTACTCGGAGCAAAGGTCGTGGGTTCGTTTTGTACCATGGTCGCTGGTCTAGACAGTAGTAACGCAATGGATTACTCGGAACAAAGGTCGTGGGTTCGTTTTGTACCATGGTCGCTTGTCTAGACAGTAGTAACGCATTAGATTACTCGGAACAATAGGTCGTGGATTCGTTTTGTACCATGGTCGCTGGTGTAGACAGTAGTAACGCATTTGATTACTCGGAACAAAGGTCGTGGGTTCGTTTTGTACCATGGTCGCTGGTCTAGACAGTAGTAACGCATTGAATTACTCGGAGCAAAGGTCGTGGGTTCGTTTTGTACCATGGTCGCTGGTCTAGACAGTAGTAACGCATTGAATTACTCGGAACAAAGGTCGTGGGTTCGGGTTGTACCATGATCGCTGGTCTAGACAGTAGTAACGCATTAGATTACTCGGAACAAAGGTCGTGGGTTCGTTTTGTACCATGGTCGCTGGTCTAGACAGTAGTAACGCATTGGATTACTCGGAACAAAGGTCGTGGGTTCGTTTTGACCATGGTCGCTGGTCTAAACAGTAGTAACGCATTGAATTACTCGGAACAAAGGTCGTGGGTTCGGGTTGTACCATGATCGCTGGTCTAGACAGTAGTAACGCATTAGATTACTCGGAACAAAGGTCGTGGGTTCGTTTTGTACCATGGTCGCTGGTCTAGACAGTAGTAACGCATTGGATTACTCGGAACAAAGGTCGTGGGTTCGTTTTGTACCATGGTCGCTGGTCAAGACAGTAGTAACGCATTAGATTACTCGGAACAAGGGTCGTGGGTTCGTTTTGTACCATGGTCGCTGGTCTAGACAGTAGTAACGCATTGGATTACTAGGAACAAAGGTCGTGGGTTCGTTTTGTACCATGGTCGCTGGTCAAGACAGTACTAACGCATTAGATTACTCGGAACAAGGGTCATGGGTTCGTTTTGTACCATGGTCGCTGGTCTAGACAGTAGCAACGCTTGGATTACTCGGAACAAAGGTCGTGGGTTCGTTTTGTACCATGGTCGCTGGTCTAGACAGTAGTAACGCATTGGATTACTCGGAACAAAGGTCGTGGGTTCGTTTTGTACCATGGTCGCTTGTATAGACAGTAGTAACGCATTGAATTACTCGGAACAATAGGTCGTGGATTCGTTTTGTACCATGGTCGCTGGTCTAGACAGTAGTAACGCATTGGATTACTCGGAACAAAGGTCGTGGGTTCGTTTTGTACCATGGTCGCTGGTCTAGACAGTAGTAACGCATTGAATTACTCGGAGCAAAGGTCGTGGGTTCGTTTTGTACCATGGTCGCTGGTCTAGACAGTAGTAACGCATTGAATTACTCGGAACAAAGGTCGTGGGTTCGGGTTGTACCATGATCGCTGGTCTAGACAGTAGTAACGCATTAGATTACTCGGAACAAAGGTCGTGGGTTCGTTTTGTACCATGGTCGCTGGTCTAGACAGTAGTAACGCATTAGATTACTCGGAACAAAGGTCGTGGGTTCGTTTTGTACCATTGTCGCTGGTCTAGACAGTAGTAGCGCATTAGATTACTCGGAGCAAAGGTCGTGGGTTCGTTTTGTACCATGGTCGCTGGTCTAGACAGTAGTAACGCATTGGATTACTCGGAACAAAGGTCGTGGGTTCGTTTTGACCATGGTCGCTGGTCTAAACAGTAGTAACGCATTGAATTACTCGGAACAAAGGTCGTGGGTTCGGGTTGTACCATGATCGCTGGTCTAGACAGTAGTAACGCATTAGATTACTCGGAACAAAGGTCGTGGGTTCGTTTTGTACCATGGTCGCTGGTCTAGACAGTAGTAACGCATTAGATTACTCGGAACAAAGGTCGTGGGTTCGTTTTGTACCATGGTCGCTAGTCTAGACAGTAGTAATGCATTAGATTACTCGGAACAAAGGTCGTGGGTTCGTTTTGTACCATGGTCGCTGGTCAAGACAGTAGTAACGCATTAGATTACTCGGAACAAGGGTCGTGGGTTCGTTTTGTACCATGGTCGCTGGTCTAGACAGTAGTAACGCTTGGATTACTCGGAACAAAAGTCGTGGGTTCGTTTTGTACCATGGTCGCTGGTCTAGACAGTAGTAACGCATTGGATTACTAGGAACAAAGGTCATGGGTTCGTTTTGTACCATGGTCGCTGGTCAAGACAGTAGTAACGCATTAGATTACTCGGAACAAGGGTCATGGGTTCGTTTTGTACCATGGTCGCTGGTCTAGACAGTAGCAACGCTTGGATTACTCGGAACAAAGGTCGTGGGTTCGTTTTGTACCATGGTCGCTGGTCTAGACAGTAGTAACGCATTGGATTACTCGGAACAAAGGTCGTGGGTTCGTTTTGTACCATGGTCGCTGGTATAGACAGTAGTAACGCATTGGATTACTAGGAACAAAGGTCGTGGGTTTGTTTTGTACCATGGTCGCTGGTCTAGACAGTAGTAACGCATTAGATTACTCGGAACTAAAGGTCGTGGGTTCGTTTTGTACCATGGTCGCTGGTCTAGACAGTAGTAACGCATTGGATTACTCGGAACAAAGGTCGTGGGTTCGAATATCGGACCGCCTTCCGATTTTTCAGGAACACTTTTTTCAGTGTCCCTGTCTCAACTACCTAGCCAAGTACTGTGTGAAGAAAATCACAGGAAATTGGCGAGGTGTGTATGGGTGCTTTACACTGGGCATGATACAGATGCCCGGTTATCCTGTATATCTTTTCCCCAATCTCCCTGGGGCGGCTCTGAAATGACCATAGATGTCGGTTGGGCCGTTAAACAACAGACAAACGTAATTAACACGATACCACGATTTGCGACATGAAATTATATGAAATGACATGTAAATACATGAAATAGATAGTATATCATAACATATATTTGCCAAGGACAATCATTCAAAATAATAGCTTGTTTATTTGTGTACTTCTTATTTAGCACATTCGTAATGTAATATTATATGATATTCGATAAAATATTTTGTATAGTCGATACCTTTAACGATGAGTGTGCAAATACGGCAGTGTTGCGTTAAACTGTAATATCTGTTTTTGTATTTAAATTATTAACTTTATGCAACCGGAACATTTTGCAAACATATTGTATCCCGTGACAGTAATGTAACACTGATAAACACCCAGTCGATATCATTGTATGTTGGTATAAACCGTACAAAATATATACCCGGCAAGTTAAAGTATTAGATACCCAATGTTGTACTTTTCTGATGCATCGCTCCATACTACATAAAAATGTTAATTTTACAAAAAACATTTTTGCCTATTTGTGATAATTTCTTTGACGGTATAGCCTCGGATACCATAATTTATTTAACACATTTTGATTTTTTTGCCAGAAAATATCAATTTCTGAATATACTGCGTTGTGACATATATATTGCTATATTAAATTATATTGATATACATGTACTGTGGCATTGCATCTTTTCATCATAAGTTTTGATTGAATTGGATGTTCTTTTTTTTCTTTAAACTTCCAAAAGTATGCTACTCACCTAGGTTTAAGTGTTAAAGGGAAAATAACTCAAAGGCATGTATTATTGTTTTTGAAAAACTCACAGTAAATCACTTTCTTTCATGGAGACCTATAAAAATTATAAACATTTCAAAATATGTCCACCCGATTTCGAGGAAAAAACCGGGAGTTAAGATTCGAAAACGTATCAGTTACTTGGTGCGTGTTATCAGTACTTCATCGATGGTCACGTGTTTTATTTTACATGTCAGTGCATCGTATTATTATTCCTGTATGCTGTCACATTACTTCGAAATATCGCTGATATTTATTTAAGATGTTTTCAATAAGAGCGTAAGCCGCCACGACGGGTGTAATAAAAATGTACCATTTGGGCAGGATTCATCTTAATGTATTTCAGTTATCTACTCGACAATATTGCGATAATTGATGGTTAGACTACAAATTGTAGGCTATGTGATACCCCAGTAACAATGGCAAACATATTCATGAGTATGTGTTTAAATATCGCAAGGAAATTAAATAACTTCGCATTCAATTAGAATCGTTGGTTTTGTTTAAGTTTTTTTCGACATTTTTCTAACGGAATTATACAGTAAAACCCTGAAAACCGGAATTCTCTGAAAACCGGACTTCTTAGAAACCGGACTCCAAGAAAACCGGACTACCTGAAAACCGGATTTCTCTGAAAACCGGACTCCCAGAAAAATGGACTCCCTGAAAACCGGAATTCTCTGAAAACCGGACTTCTTAGAAACCGGACTCCCAGAAAACCGGACTCCGTAAAAGTCGACTTTTCCTGAAATTCGGAGACAATTACAAGTCATGTTCTTATTGGAATTTCTATGAATACCGAAAAATTAAGAAAACCGGACTTTTGGCCCGGTTCAGAAGGGATCCTGTTTTCACAGCGTTTATCGTATTTCTCCTGTCTCACTTACACCTATATCATATCAAAAATTGCCAGTTAGATATCAGGACCTACTTTAACAGACAGTCTTCATAAAATCATGACCCTTTTCCATATTCGCAGAAAAATATTTTGATTATGCCGATGTTGTTGTACGAATGTACGTACGTTTTTATTTAAGATAAAAGGTACAACAATAAGTGAGCATATAATAATATTCACTTCAGCATTAACAACAAACATTTGAGCACATAATAATGATCATTTGAGCATAAGAAAAAGACTATTTGAGCATAAAATAAAGATTATTTGAGCATGAAATGATTATCAATTAGGCATAAAATAGAAATAGTTTAGACATAAAATAATGATAATAGAGATCATTTAAGTATAAAATATTGATAATAGAGATCATTTAAGTATAAAATAATGATAATAGAGATCATTTAAGTATAAAATAATGATAATAGAGGTCATTTAAGTATAAAATAATGATAATAGAGATCATTTAAGTATAAAATAATGATAATAGAGATCATTTAAGTATAAAATAATGATAATAGAAATCATTTAAGTATAAAATAATGATAATAGAGGTCATTTAAGTATAAAATAATGATAATAGAGATCATTTAAGTATAAAATAATGATAATAGAGATCATTTAAGTATAAAATAATGATAATAGAGATCATTTAAGTATAAAATAATAATAATAGAGATCATTTAAGTATAAAATAATGATATGAGAGATCATTTAAGTATAAAATAATGATATGAGAGATCATTAAAGTATAAAATAATGATAATAGAGATCATTTAAGCATAACATGATGCCCATGGTTGAGTAGTTGTTACTTAGTCCTTAAATGTTGATGTTGTGAATGATAAAATGGTGTTATGAGACAATCCTGACCCACAAACTGTATGAGCGACGGTTCCAGGGGCAACACTTCATACAGACGAGCACCGTAGGCTGGTATTTGATGTACATAATTATACAAAATCAGTCATAATTACCGCGTTAAAACTTTTTTTTATAGATACAACATTTTGCATTGAATAAAATTCAAAGGGAATATCGCTTCAGTATATTATTTAAGTAGGTTACCCAGTATCTTTTATCATAGTTTGTTTTGCGTATAGACAGTTTTCGAATAGTGTGTGTTCAGTCAAAGTCAAGGTGTAGATCTTTAGATATGTATTTTGTAAGCCGAAAACAGCGAAGTAAGTGCATGTATATTCATAGTAAATAAACCATGCGCATGAACTTAAATAATAAATACAAAAATCGAAAATTGACACTCACTTGTAAAGATTTGTCTTTTCAACATTTTATGTTTTGCCTAACTAGTTTATATGGTACATTTAAGAAAACGCAGTTTGTTAAAAAATTTAAGTATTACTTCAAAACAAATATATTTACTTGTGAGTATAATTTGTGTATAGCAAACGGCGGTACACTAAGGAAATTAAACAGTTTCATTGTGAATCAAATTTAGGCAGAGTGTTTGAAATTAGTACTTTACTGTCCTGAATTATTCAGTCAGATCAAAGCATTTGACAAAGATGTCGAATTTCCTCCATATAATGGAGAAGGAGTTGTCGATTTCCTGTGGAACGGTTAAAATATAAAGTCCGGGAAAGCCAAGTGAACCGGTCGCTGTATATAACCGGAACATCTTTGAAAATGGCGTTAACACCAACTGTAACAAAAGTTTAGATCTTTTTCGTCATAAGAATTGTATTGTCGAATTGTTCTATATTAAATAACATCAACGAGATGCCAGTTTGAATTCACTAAGTTACTGTGGAATCATTCATTTTCTTTGGGGATTTAATTTCGTGGATTTCGTTATTCGGCTCATCCACGACGACAAATCTCCACGAATTTAAATGCAGAGATAAGGCAATTTTTCAAAAGTCAAAATCCACGAATTTATGTTCCTACGAAATAACCATTTTAGTAAAAATCACGAAAATTGAGCCCAACAAAAATAAATTAAAATACTGTATTTTTTTAATGCATTTAGTGATTGCGTTTAGATGTACGAAAATGAGACTGTGCATTAATGATAAGTATATTATGAATCTCACTGGTATATCGAAACTTCTTCATGACCTATACACCTGTCAACATTTTGCCCGCCAGGGGGGGGGGGGGCAACCCAAGGGAATTTGACATTTCTAGATGTCTAAATCCCCACCATAGAGCCTACTTGGCCTACCAAATGCGACATGGATGTAAATTAAGTCATTAAGTTTTTCGAATTCCCGTCATGTCGGAAATGGTCTTCTGTCTAAAGTCCCGTGTATGGTTGCTCTGGAGAGGTTGTACTGTAGTTAAATGCTGCAGAGGTTGTTGCTTAAGAGAGGGTCGCTTTGGAGAGGTTGCACTGTACTAGATCACCGTAAAGATTCGATTCTAAACGGATGAATAAGACACGTAAAATGTCAACTCGAATTCATTTTGATGCAGTGACTGCATTCTGTAATGTGGATCATTACCCGTATCAGGAAAATAATTTCATAAATAACTTTAAGTATACCAGATAAATTCGATACAATATACACACTTAATAGTATGCAAGTTTTCAAAGCGAACACTATTTTTGTACTTTTTGAGCACGCGGTATTGGATCGTTTCAGTCGGATAAATCTATTCAAACTGGATTGAATATTTTTGTGTCATGCGAAATACAATTCAAGAGGGTTGAATCTAAAGTAGGCTGCACAACTTCTGATTGAATTATTCAATGTAAGGACATTAAACGAGGTATGAAAACATTGATATATCTATTTTGTAGATTTCTATATTGAATATTTAGTATGGTTTATTTCTGACATTTTATCGTGCGTTAATATTGCTGTATATTTTAAAGATATTATTTTGTCATTTTGGACATTCGGATTAAATTCCATTCGTACTAGTTGTCGATGGGCTCGTGAAATGTGATATATATTATATAGCCTATTATATAACCTGTCTAGGGCTGTGTCGATGTTACGTCGGCATCTTAATGAATTTTTAAGGCGTCATCTGGACGATAATAAAATTCATTTTCAATAAATCTGTAGTACTATAAGAATGTACATGTGCAAAGTAAATGTTGTTAGTAGCATCAGTTATAGAGTTTTATTAAATTCAACCCCTCACTCTAATGAAAGAAAATGCCTTGAGCAACTGAATATTTAATGCGTTTTACATAAATACGAGCCTTTGACAGACACATATTCTGAATGTTCCGATTTTGGTGTTAGATTTGGGGCCTGTTCCTTCCTTTGAATTTTAGAATTATAAGTTTAACACCCTGACCCTTAGAGGCATCTCCTACATGAAAACTTCGGTCAGCCATTGTAGCTTTTAGAAACTTAACGATATAGTCCAGCTTTTCATATCCGTTGATCGCTCGGTACGCATGAATTTTAATGCGGACCCAAGTATTATGTTTTCTACATCCGCCTTAAACTAGTTCCCGTTCCATGTTGCAATGCAAGTCTATGTAAGTTTCAATGAGTACTTTTGGTACTTTGATTTCATGTTGAAAACCCCTTAAAATCGCCGTTCGATGTTTATGTTCTGCGTAGTCCTGTTGCTTTGATGTTTTGCTTAATCCGCACCAGAGACTGTCCCGATGAGTTTATGCTTCTAAATGGAACACGTACATGCATTTGCATTAATTTTTTTACAAAATATCGCCAGGTTCCAAGAATAACTAAGTTAATGTCGAACATATAAAATGACAGAGTGTAATCAGTTTGTATTGCTATTAAGTGTGCATTTAACTGCAACCATAGCCAAGTGGTTAGGGTGTCCGCCTTCGGAGCGGGAGATCGAAGGTCCGAACACAAGTGGAGACTAGGTTAGAACTGATGCGGCCGCCAGCTAGTTAATCAATGGTTTATCGTAGGCCCAACTCAGCCAAGCGCCCAACATAAAGAAAAGGGATTCGGGAACAAAAGATAGGTGTCTCATAAGCCACCTTGGCTGGCCATTTCAATAGGGGTGATACTATAATAAACAAACTATTACCTTTGTCTTTTTTGTATGCACAATACTATTATAACATATGATTATCTAAAATCATCGATGCAACCTTGAATTAAACATGTTTTACAATTGCCTGGATTCCAGAGTGCGTAAACTTAAGACGTCCAAAATGATTCAAGATAATCCTAATATTGGGCCGAATTACATGTACCTGTACTTAGAATAATCAATAATTAATTATATTTATAGTGACATATGAGAATGTCTATTCAGTGAACAATGCATGTTTGCGGAAAATGTCTTCACTACGTTGCAAGACAAAATCAATCTTTATAAGGAAGATTGTCTTATTAGGATATCCTTGAAATGTGTTTGTCAACAGTGAAACATACTGTTGACAAACACATGAAAATAAAATTGTTTGTTTGTTTACTGGGTTTTATGTGCTTTTTCAATAATCAGAGTCATATGAGGCGGACAGCTTACCTAACCATCGTTGTGTATTATGCTTTACTGTAACTGTATATGTTACGTGGACCGTAACAAAATTTGATTTTAAACCACACTAACTTACGTCTGAACTATCTCTATCCAGAGTTGTCGTTCGTTATCTTTCACATGCGAGGCGCGACATACGACAACTCTTGGTAGAGATCGACGTCTGAGCGCAATTTGTTCGGACGTCCATTTTTATGTTTTATTTGACTTTTTTAACAAATGAACATCAAAATGTTAAACTTTTTTGGTTTTTTATCTCAATATTTGTATCCCAGACTAGCTCAAAATAGGCCCTTTAATTAGGAATTAGTATGATTTCCCGTTTTCAAATGTATTCAATTAATGTATTGTATCTTATTGAATCAAAGACAGTGCACGAAGATGTGGACACACTATTTGTCAGCGGTGATTGTTGGTGTTATTGCTATCAGCACAGTTCAAGGACAAACAACAGCTCCACAGGAAGATGGTAAGATACCATGTCGATTTTCAAGAAGCTAAAACTGCCAGCATTTACGTGTTTTATACATATGAACAATTAAAGCCCCATTAGCTTTTTGAATGTTAAAACGAAAGTAAGTCTAATTTTTGCTTAGAGTGAAACTGACATGGACTTGCAATAAAAATCTTCCGAACTTTTCTTTTTTTAATCAAAAAGTAAGAAAATCATCTGACAACATTTTTACGAGATGTGGCGAAAGAAAGGACATGATGTTGTTTTAGAGCAAATGAACAATATATTTCTTATATGTTACTACCATTTAATCGATTGTTCTGTATTACTAAATTCAAAAGCTAATGGGCCTATAACGCTATCAGAAGTTGATTTGACAACTGCATTATGTTAGAAATGATAATAATAAGAATCCCCTCTCTGGGGCGGCTTTGAAATGACCATACATGTAGCTGTCAAGAGGGTCGTTAAACAACAAACAGAACAAAGTAAACAGTGGACAGACAACGTATATATAGAGCGATATGAACGTTGTTTAGCACGTGACCAATATACTAGTATTCCATTTTGACCCGTATTTACTAGCTATAGTACATGTACTTATTTTGGGACCTTACTTATTGTAAGACACTTGTACTAGATGGAAATGATGCCGGGAATTTCATGTTATAAATATTGTTTACCACAGTGGAGCATATTACAATGTCACATACATTTGTATATGCAATACATGTATTTATCATTTGTAATTCACATTTAGATGTATTTATGACGCTGGAGCATAAAAAATATGTATACAGTGCCATATGTAAGCAATACATATGTAGTTATCTTTTAAAATTGTCATTAATTTATGACGCGCAAAATTGCGTATTTGTTGTAGATCGAGGAATAATTATGGGGATGGATTCGTACTGGATAAGTGACTCAGAAACGGATTTAGAGCACTTACATTCGTTTCCTGGTACTGATGCCAATGAGAAGCCAGATTCGACAACATTTTCATTGGACGATCCCAACTACTGGATTATTAGTATTGACGCAGATTTTCGAAGTTCCAATGTTTATATGTATGATGTGTATTACGGGTAATGCCAACTACTTTAACGTATAATTACACTACACTACACCACACTGCTAAAATTTTGCTAAGCACCAAGAATGATTTGTACATATGTTGTGCTGTATGCCAGTAAGTTAGTTTTAATTCTTTCTATGCACCTGATTAGTAATTCGTATAACTTTATATACACATGATTTAATAATTGTAATGCGTGTTACAAAACAACTATCGATGGAATCGGTTTTGGTTTAATGATGAGTATGTTACCCGTTGCTGTCGATGACAGCTTAAGACCATCGTTGCATAACCTCATCAACTTTTTTATTACCGATTGTGGAATGGCGTTCCACTCTTTCACAAGGAAGGCACCAAGTTCTTAGGCACTTCTTGGTTGGACCTGACAGGCTGAAATGCGGACCTGTATCTCATTCTACATGTGCTCAATGTGAGTTGGGTCAGGGGTTGGACTGGCCAGTTCAAAGCGGTACAACCCTACCTTTGCAAATACTCTTGAATGATATTGGCTGTATGAGGACGGGCATTATCGTCCATTATAATGACCCAATCACTAACTGCACCAGCATATAATGTGAGTTGGGTCAGGGGTTGGACTGGCCAGTTCAAAGGGGTACAACCCTACCTTTGCAAGTACTCTTGAATGATATTGGCTGTATGAGGACGGGCATAATCGTCCATTATAATGACCCAATCACTAACTGCATCAGCATATAGCCTTACTTGGGTATCGAGAATCGTCGGTAAAAAGGACAGATCGCCAGTCCATCCTGATCCAACCATCATAATCCACGGCCAAAGCATATTGAAGCTGGTAGTGGTTTGGAAACAGTGTCATCCGCTTGCATGGTCTTCACGACCGCAGAATTCTTTCGTGCAAACGCGAGCGCATAATGTTGTTTAAAGCACAGACTCGTGAAGCATTTTGAAGGCCAAATAGTTTTTTTCGAGCCTGCATTTCCAGAAAGTGATCATCAGTCACAGAAGTAGTCCTTCTTCCGCTCCATCATGTCGCCTTGTAGAATGTACCATAGTGTTGGAACCTCGCACAGGCTCAAGTTATATCCGTATGTTGCGAACCTGACGCATCGCCACCCTCACGATGCAGAGACTCTTTCTCCACCATTCCAACCACCCGCTACATATCTGCATCTGTTAAATGCCTTCTAACATTCGCATTTAGTATTCAAAGATAGGATCAGCCACAGACATCAGTTTCCTATAGAGATACAAATGTATCATGAAGGCACTGTTCAGATCCAGACTAAGTAAGAATAACTATCATCTTGTTCAGGGGGCTAGCCAGGTGGTAATATTCAGACTGCGAACTGGCCACAACAGGCTCAATGCATACAAAGTTGAAGCTGGTCGAGTCAGCAATCTGTGCCTGTGAACAGGAAGATCAGACATCTGAACATCTACTCCAGACTTGAAGGATGTACTCCAAAGAAAGAAGAGAGGTCTGGCCCATACCATATTAGTATCACCAGAAGCTACATGGCTCATTGAAAGACCCGAAAAAGACCCGTGTCTTCATCGATGCTGCTGGTGTGACTGTGTGACAAGTAGCGAACGCAAAGAAGAAGAAAACATTCGCATTTACCATAATTCATTCATAAACGTTCAGTCTTTCAAGTGAACGTAAAGACTCGGTACCCTACGCTTGTCGGGTACATGTATGCAGCATAAAATACTAGTATATAAACACTATGTATATAGATGTTCACCTCGTTTGTACGGCGAAATTACCTGTCATTCAAAGTCATGTGTACACTGGGGAACCTTCTCGATACATCACTAAATGATTTCTAATGTAAATATCATTAATATGTATATAATGTAGACTTCACGATGACAAGGACTTACAGTATAGGACTTATACAGTATATAAGTCCTTGACAATGATGTGTCGAAAACTTGGTGCTTAGTAAACTTTCAGTAGCATAGTATACATAATAGGTACCATGTACTGTAAGTAACGACTGCTTGGGTTAACTAAATATGGTAATGATTATATGGAAACTATTATTGATAACTGTGTCATCGCTTGTATACGTGCAATATAGGAAATTTAATTAGGCAATAATAGATAAGTTCTTATATACTCAGATTATATCCTATTTTATACCATACCATTAAAAGTTATAATAGTGGCTGACTTACGCCATGTTGTATTTACGCTTTCTCGCCGTGACAATACAAAAATGCAACAATGCGAAAACATGACAATGTCAACTTTGTCGTAATTTCGCTGTTTCGCTCTGTTATTGCGAAAAAGCGAAATTACGACATGGCGTAAATCAGTCACCATAAGTAACCGTTATTGAAATTATCATTTAAGCGCTTTGCTGATCGGAGCCAACTACAGTGCCGTCAATAACAATTTGGAGTTCGAGTACAAGGTGTTGCGTCAGTTATTGTCACAGGCCGGTGTGCAGGTGGCGTATGATTGGCTGTCACATACGCTCTACTGGTGTGACCCCAACATTAAAGCAATTATCGCAACCTCCGGCGAATGGCAGAAGGCAGATGACAACAATGTCAAAATCATTGCTTTTGACCATCTAGAATACCCGGATGGTATTACTCTAGATCCATTTGAAGGGTAATCATAAAAAATGTTTGATGGCAATATGGACCATAATCTCTGTGAACTGTTCATCGGATACTACTTTTTTTGTTTACATCTTACAAACCAACTTTCGTATATGTTAACTTAATTTTATTACTTAACTAAACTGTCTGTTTTTTTATCATAATTTTTATTGTATTTCGAAAAATCGACAACACGTCGAATACAACACAAAAACGTACACAGTCAAACCTGTGTTAGTTGCCACTTCCGAAGTTCATTCTTCTAAAAGCCGTCAATGACGTACAAAATGAACAAAATGATCTTTGAATAAAGGTCAGGGCCGGTATTCAATAAACATCTTAAGTAGTTTTTAAACTTAAGTTATATTTTTCCTTGAATTCGACATTTTCATTAACTCTTTTGTACTAATACAAAGGTGGAAATCACAATAATATGATTTTATCTTTGTTCTACAGATGCCAATTATGAAAATGATAATTCATTTTCACACTTTTGATGACTGGTTTACAAACTTTTACCATGAAAAAAATTACACTTAAGTAAAAATTTCGACTTGAGTTAAAAAAATCTTAAGATGTATATTGAATACGGGCCCTGAGTGTCAATAAAGGCAACATTATTTTCTCTCATGGTTAGCCCTTGTTCGCAGGTTTGGCTGTACATAAAATGGATATATTGTCATACTGTATTATGTAGAATATATACGAGTATATGTATATGTAAAATAGCACATTTTACTTACTTGGATAGGTATTTGTTTTGGTCAGACAACGGTGTTCATCCCAAGATAGAGAGGGCTCATTTAGATGGCAGTAAAAGACATACTATAGTATCTACGAATCTAAGTTCACCAATAGCATTGGAAGCTGATATATTCTCCAAGCGACTTTTTTGGATTGATACAGTAACAGACAGTATTGTCTCAGCTGACTATGATGGAGGCCACATAGACTTAGTAACGAGATTATCTGGTGTAAATTTGCAAGACATTGCAGTGTTCCGGGTAGGTGAACAATTTTAGTTAAGGTATAATGATACTAAATCCCTTTTTTCTCAAAATGGGGGCCGACAGATTTTTGGAAATGTTATCATTTTTGTAGGTTTCCATAATAGAAAATTATTTTTCAAGAGATTAAAAAAAAACAATGACATTCCATCGACTTATCTTCCCTTTAAATGAAATCTGAGGTAAAATGAGTTTTTTTCGAGGTAACTATCATATACATGTACTAATTTTGTAATATCATCATGTTTGTGTATGTAGTAGCATGGCATGGATGGAACGTATACATCAGAAAATTACAGCAGTAGGAATGAAATACCTTGAATACTTATTACCAACAATAGCCTTAGTGCTATTTTACTATAAAGGTCGATGAACAAAGTTGTAGACAATTGTATAAGTGAACACAAAGTCTATCACTATATACTGTACAAGATTGATTCTGTGTACAGTGCAACCACTCCAAAAGCAACACCCATTGGGTATAACAAAATGATGTTGTTGTTATGGCGAGGTTGTTGCTCTAGAGAGGTTACATTAATAGTAAAATCATGCTGTGGGAAAAGTCATGCCGTTGTTGAAGTGAGGGCCGCTCTAGAGAGGTTGTATTGTAATAATAGGGAATGCTCACTCGCTCTGAGCTCAAATCTCCATTCCATTCTCGAAGAGATCACAGACACTTGGTGTTAGGAGCTCTAAAAACAAAATAATTACATTTTTGTCAATCCCAACACATAAACTTATCATATTCATCAATGAAACCTAAAATAAGCTGGGCAAACAATATATACAATGTACTACAAGATATAAATGTTCGTCAGAAAATATCTTGTAGTATTATATTGTTGACGTTGAAAATGTATTTTTTCAAAACGGCTTATTTTAGGTTGTATTGATAAATATGATAAGTTTATGTGTTGGGATTGACAAAAATACAATTATTTTGTTTTTTTAGAGCTCCTAACCCCCAAGTGTATATGGAAGAGATCAGGCTGATTTATATATTGTTCAAACACACGTCCGGATGAAATGAGCTGTCCGACTAACGTATCCGTAATATATTTAGAAATTTGGAAAGACAAGAATTGAGTCTTGAGCTCGAAGGCCGATCTAAAGTTGTATGACCTAGGGTCAGAAGATTCAAGTCGACAGCTATCATGTATCGGCTGTGAGCTAAGACAGAAATAAAATAATACTGGTAACAAGGAAATGTCACGTGTAAAATGATATCGGACAGGACATACGTCATAAATATGACTGTTGGTCTTTTTCCAGGATGTTCTATATTTGACCGATAGATGGAATGATGAGATGATTACAATAGATAAAATAACGGGAGAAGAAAGAGCGGACAGTTTAAATTATGGGGAGACTTACAAAACACCATATAGCTTGGCAGTCTATACCGATGAGACACAGCCACTGAAAGACAAAGGTACATCTTGATGTTCACGTTTATATCACTTTTAATGACCAATGATTTTTTCCTAAATACTTGTTGGGAATATGCTAATTGGTGAGCAGTAGTACCTAATTGGACAAAATATACACTATGTAAAAATCAGCAAGGTAGACATACATGGTATAGAAATTAGTAAACGCGGTTTGATATATTACGCAAATGAACATATTTAAGGCTACATGACAACATAGGATAAACTAAGTACAAGCTTTACTTCAGAAAGGTTTATGGATTCTCTTTCAGATTATTGCGCTGAGATGAATTGTGAACACATGTGCGTGTCAGAAAAGTATGGGGCAAGCTGTTTGTGTTGGGACGGGTACATATTAAATACAATTACCCAGAAATGCGACAGTACGTAGCTTTATATGATTTAACTTCTTATAATATCTGACCAATATTGTTGTATTGAGCCGTATATATGTCACTGATCGAACATGTAATTAATCTATGTGTGATGTATTCGACCTTAAAAAATGGCGCATATTCGTATAAACGCATATGTTACATACGTTGTGGTATAAAATAGTGGATCTACAAATTATTACATCATATGATGTAACGTAATTATAACAATTAACATAATCAATTATTTGACATCAAAAGAATACCAAAGTGGACACGAAACGAAACAAAACCTGGTTACACACATCCCGTCCTTGACTGTATAGATAATTCAATGTCTCACAGATAATTATGATAATAAATATAGGGTTATTTTCATTTGAGATAACTCTCTTCGATCAGACAGAATGATTAATCCCAGACGACCTCTTAAATGAGCAACATTTGACAATCGTATCACACGACAATTAAGCTGCTAGAAGAACGTTTTCTTACGAACATCTTTGACAAATTTAAATATCATATCCTTGGAGATATAATGAATTGTACACCCGGAACCTGGGTAATAGTCCCGTTAGCTTATATAAGTTTGATGGAAATCGAAAAAAAATATAAGAGTAGTTGTGCGCTAAAGAAAAATTAAATCATGGACAATAAAAAAAAGCTTAGAATATGAAAATTTATTTGAAATTATATTACCGCACACGGGTGGTCAGTGTTAAGTTGTTGCTGTATTTCCTTCATTGGACGTACGATTCTCAAATTGTCAAGGTATGCATAAACTGTTACATTGACAACAATTAAATAAGCGTTTCATAAAACCATTTCTTATACATGTCCCTGTATATACCAAAATTACGTTTTTCATTCAAAACTGAGGCCAAATGTGATGTATTCGTCGGTTTCATTTTCTTGTGTCTAATTTTGCGACTGGCATATAAACTTTAAAACCACAGAAATACATCACTTTTCATGTACATGTACCATATTCGTTTGATGCGCGTATACATGGCAGAAGCGGGAGTAAATAAATAGAGAGGATGACTCAGGACGTTGGATAGTTCTGGGTCTTATTAACTAAACTGGTCTTTTTTATTTCGTCTCTTTGACCATTTTATGAACTGCAATGAAATGCAAACGTATCATCGTCAAAGACCCTTCGACTAGACGTTGCCGTGAGCTGTTGTTGGCGGCCTATGCCCTGGTAGCGTGTAAAGGCATTATAAGTAAATAAATATATTCCATTCGTGTTACAAATTGGATCTGCGACATATCCTGCTGAACAGTGAACAAATGAACATTGAGTGCTGTATCTCCAATTTACAAAAGTCATCATAAAATCTACATCGTATTACCGCTTGTCAGGTATTGTGATTATTATTTTTTTCAGTGCATACAGGCGCTTTCCATAAAGCATTTGTATATGCTAACGCATCCCACATCTGCCTGACGGACATACAATCAATGATGGGCATTTCTCATTTTGAACCAGTGTGCAGATTTACTATGATACAGCAGAATGATGTAGGGGTATGTACTTGAAAAAATATGTATTTCTCCTATCGAATTTGATAATTCTTTAAATTACGAATAGTATACATATATCAAGGGTTTCGCATCAAGTGAGCTTGTTATACCACCACAGATGAATTAAGATGGGGGGGGGGGTATACTGGAGACATCTTTACCGTCCGTGCATGCGTGCGTCCGTCCGGACCTACAAATATAACTCTGTTCATTGATTGATTTTAAAATATTTGGCAGAAATGTTCATTTATTCGAGGGAATTTCTCCCGCACAAGATTCAGTTCCCTATTTTTAAAGGTAAAATATCAGTACTTTCTTTCGTTTCTGCTCAGTAATGTTGTCATCTGCTGGTGGATTTTTGAAACATTTGGCAGAAACGTTCACCAATACGTGTTATGTCTTTCATAGGCCCGGATCCGTAACCCCAAGGTCAAGGTCACACTTAGTTAAATAGGTTCATCATGAATTTTTACCACGAGGCAATTGCCTTATTCCTGAGGGTCATGGGTTCAAACCCCACTGGGACCATATTTTATTTTTAGTGTTGGGTAATGTTTTGAATTTAAAATATGAATTTATACAGTAATATGGAGGAAAATATTTAATCCAAAATATTCTATTAAATTTATAGGAATTTATACAAGAATAATTAATGAAAATGAAGCAAAACTGGATGCATAAAACTTCTAAAATTTTTGTGTAGACATTAAACATACATAGTACTAGTAGTTAATTTTGAGTGTGATTATATAAATGTATCTGGTATATTTCCTCAATTAAATGTGTTGGATCTAAATATATTTAAATAATTTTTATCGTAACCACATGGAAAGAGTCATGTGTCTGCATGATATGCATTTGCAAAAAACTACCATTGTTGTATGTGTTTTGTGTCTTTTTGCCCTTATCTTGATATTACTGGGCAAATACTTGTCTAATTGTATTGATTTATGCTACGTAAATATCGAGTTCATGTCGGGTAACCTGCGGAGGTCGAATATTTAAACTGCAGCTTACAAATTATAATTTGAGTCGCTAAAATTAATATGAGTGTGAAAATACTGGTTGTGTGCTTTTGAAAAAAATAGTTAAAGAGTTATTTTTATGCAAGATTATTTATATAAAATTACATGATTACTTCTGAATCTCGTGCAACATCGGGTTAACTTTAGGTCCTACTTGATTAATCAGTAATTAATATATTATTGTGTCAGGGTCTTTTTGAATTGAGTGACCCTGATTGTGTTCAATGCGGTGATGAACTGTCGTGTTAAAAAACAGTAGTATTGATGTTGATATTTACTTTTACGTACTTATGTGTTGTTCACTTGTTTGTGTATTTACAAGGAGTTTTTAAATTTTAATGCAATTTTATTAATTGTCTTAATTTAATATGTGCTGTTAAACTTTCCAATGATTTATCTATTTTTTAAAAAGAAAGTTTAAGAAAGACTAGTATTTAAGTGTATGTCCTTCGTCAGTGTCAAGCACATACATGTATATGCCCTGCATTATACATGTATATAAATGAAAAATCGGTTCGTTAGTGTAAATGTTAAAAATATTTGAAACGGTACGAACGATATGGGTATCTTTTTCTCTTTTTTTCTTCGTATGGAAAAACCACCTTCTGACAGTACCTTCAGTTCTTTGATTTGTCTTTTAGAGTCATAAACATAATTGTACATTTTACTTTAACTATATTTGGTTGTAGTAGCTGAATTATATGTTTGTATGGGTGTAGGAGCTTCTTTGTTGGAGTGGTTCTGGCCTCTCACTTAGTCCAGTTATCACCAGCCCCTTTTCAACCGCCATGACTAGCCCTTCTTTGACTGCCATGACTAGCCCCTCTTCAACCACCATGAATAGCCCCTCTTCCACCGCCATGACTAGCCCCTCTTCAACCGCCATGACTAGCCCCTCTTCGACCGCATGTCACTAGCCCCTCTTCCACCGCCATGAGTTTGAAACCTATCTGGAACCAAATGTCAGGTGTGAAGATGCTTTCCAATAAGCTTATGGAAACACATGCAGTGATTCTACCCAGGTCTACACACCTTAGAATGGTTGCCAAATAACATTGACTGTTGTACGTGTGTGACGTTTATCCCTAGAGAGAAAAAAATGTTTTGGTGTTTTAATATACAATGTATATCACAATATGAAGGAAGAGTGCATTATAGTTTATTCTATGGCATACCAAAATCTGAGTGCATTATTTCAGTCAGCGCCTAGACGAAAGAAACGTCAGGTAACGAATGATACTACCACTGAACAGCCAACCACAATACTGCCACCTACAGGTACTGATTTACATTTTACCAGTAATAAATCATATAGATAAAAAATGAAGTATAGTCCAGTATCAGCTGAAATTAATAAATGGCATAAATTTTGATCTCATTTTAAGCTTGAACATTAAAATGTCAATTTTATATGGTTTTAGGAAATTGAACATAGCTGTCACTGCAGCTCTACACACATTGATATTGACCACACACTAACTACATTTTCCGCTATGCAAATGTTAAACTGGTTCCTGTTCCATGTTGAAGTGCAAGTCTATTTTAGCAAGTTCAGCTTCCACGAGTACTTACAGTACTTTGATTATTTCAGTTGCTCCGGAAGACAGTATTAAGATGATAGAAGTTGATGGCAAAGACCGTTTTGTGTTCATTGTTACTCAGGATGACCGCATTTTTAGCCGATTCATAGATTTACCAATAGAAAATGACCAGAAAAATGAGCTGGCTAAAGGCAGTGAAATATCTGGTACGTTGTGAATATATCTTGCTAATAAACACTTATTTACCCTGCTGAAACACCACAAAAACATTGAAAAATGAGAGCCTTTCATAATACAGTGCAACCTCTCCAAAGCAACACCCTTTTGGAGTAGCAAAATTATGTTGTTGTTGTTGGGAGAGTGTTGTTCTAGAGAGGCTAAATTGGTAGTTAATCAGTTCATGATGTTGTTGAAGGGAGCTTGTTGCTTAATAAAGGTCTGCTCTGGAGAGGTTGTACTGTAGGTAAAAGAATTGCAAAGTGGTTTCTAAGTTTTATTCACTACTCTTTTAATCGTCAAGAATTGACATTATTATGTATCCTGGTAAACAATTTCAACAGACATTGTGCATAATGAACTACCATAACTTCATGTAAGAAACAATGATCTAAAGCCTTTAAATGTGGTTGAGTCTCTGAGTGGTAATCACAAACCCCTATCCGCTGTGAGTTCGAATCCCTCATATGGCGATGAAGCTTTCTAGCTGGCTTACAGAAGGTCAGTGAGTAACTACCCAGGCCTACACCTTGGGTCTTCCTTCAACGAAAAAATAAACGACCCATGTGTTGGTGAGACCCCAAACAAAGTAAATTTTATGTTTAATGATTTCGGGAACAGGTCTGGGGTTTGACTCGGAAGACAGTAATCTGTTTTGGTCACAGTTGGATGGAAGTATATATGCTGTCAACGTTAACAGTAGAACTGTGGTTGGACTGACAGATGATTCGCCTCTCAACAACCCAAAGGATTTGATAGTGTTGACACATACCAGGTATACTTACACGAAAAAGAAAGTGTGCACTTTTATATTGGGCATAACATCTAATTATAAACTCAAGAAGCATAGAAATCTAATCATCCGAACGTAAAACAATGAACTGATAATTGTCGAATTTCAATTAAATGTCAAACACTGTGTAGTCAGTATAGTTTGCACATTCTTATACCAAATTTGCATGTATACGAGTATTTTGCTGCTATATGACACTTTTCCCTCAATGTGCACTCTTTCTTTTGCGTGTAAGTATAGATTCCTATGTTTGACTGAATTCAGAAAATTGCATACTGGAATTTTTCCCTCATTATAATATATGCATATATTTTGAAAAATTATTAATGTATTTACTACCATGTGAGTGGATTGCTATTGAATCAAATTTCGCCATAACTCTTCGGCTGTTTGCGTCGGTATTACAAACATTATCAAAACAAAAACAGGCATACTGTCTTAACATGTTATGTAACATAACTGACTAATATAGCACAAAATTGAGAACATGGAGAATGATTATTTTGATTGCAAGTCTTCTATCACATTAAAATACTAAGACTTTATAGTTCATAGTCATCATATATGTTACCTGTTCAATCTGCTTAGGTAAAGTGATGGAGCACTGTGCAAGAGGTCCTGGGCTCGAAACTTAGTGTCATCTTCCATTACTTCAGGGGTGCTTTTTCAGTGCCCAACATGTACCAAGCCAAGTACTGTGTTAAATATATGTATCACAAAAAAGATGTGTGTATATTTTATGCACAATAAAGAACCAGGAAATACTGTTTGAAATAACTGTAGGGATATAAACTGCGTGTCCTAAATATCCCCGTCTCTAGAATGACCATATGTCAAATGGACCACTAAAATAGATAAACATTCTACTGGGCATATTTATTTCAGGAAGCTGGCGTTTATTACAGGTGAACCCGACAGTATGTCTATACAAACCATGAATATGGACGGAACAAACATTATGAGCATCCTGGACGATTCGCGGACCATTTCGTCGTTGATATTTGACAAAGATGGAAACAGGTACAAGTTAAATAATTTTTAACCCAATGAATGAAACTAAATTCAGTCTCTGTTTCTAGCATCTTAGATAAAAATACAACATAACCTATGGACAAAGGCCATTCTCGGAAAAGATGAAATCTGGACATTATTACATTGTCATGTGGCCCTTATTCAAAGGTGACATTTCGTTCTAAACAGAGTCTTTCAAATGAATGACCTGGACACGTTTAATTAATGTGTCCTGAGTTAATCGCATTACAGAATGTTAGTCATTGTAAAAAAGTGAAAAACTTTTCGACTATAATAGTTAAAATACTTGTACTCAAGTTATTAATAATAAAGTTGGTACGGACCTTCACGAAATGTTGGTGATATGCATCTTCTTCCCATTTGACAAATTGATACTTAAATATAATATATATCATGTTATTGATAGAGCTGTCACTACAGAAAAAGCCAGTACAATTAAATTTGTGAACAAAGGTAATCCTACGGAAGACAAAAAGTAGCCTTTATTGACAGGTAGCCTTTATTCGAAAGTCATTTCGTTTGAAAAAATCAACGACAGATTACTAGTAGAAAAGAATAGTCTTTTCTTTCAGGGAACCCTTTATTCGCAGGAGGCCTCTAAGACTGACTTGACCGCATCTATATTTTAATCGGGCAATAACATATACATCTATCATTGAAGAAACTACTTATGCGATAAAAGGTCATAATTCAACCAACAAATGGTTTAATATGAAATTATTTTGTGTTCCTTTTAGGTTTTATTATCTGTCCACTGGAGGAGGGATCATATATTATGTAGACTTGGATAACCCTGGCGAAGCAGAATATAAGTCGTCATCCCCTGATTCAAGCGCCTATATTTTACTAGAATATCAAGTGAGTTGTTTTATTAATTTCCCCAAGTATTATATCGTCCTCGAATGAAATCATTTGTAGATTTGGAAGCACAAACAGGAACATTTCCGTCAATCAAAACTGTATTAGCAGGCACCTCCAAAAAAAAGACAATCCGTTTAATAAAGGTAATTCTTTTAAAAAAACGTTATTGATTTAATGAACAAAGTCCACCTTTCTTTAAGGTCACATTATGTTTTTCCCAAGGGTGGCCTTTGCTCACAGGTTTTGCTGTATACGTATGTATGAATGTTTCATGCGAATGTTTGTTTGTCAAATAATACATAGTTCCCACATCTACAATATTTACCTCCCATGGCGACCATCTTAGTTGGTAAATTTCTTATGCGCTTAATAGAAAAAGTCTGAAAACTGGTTATTAAACAACTCTGTTTATAAAAGATAATTTAGTCATGAAGTTGTTAAGGCCATAAACACATCAGGTTTAAGAAAATGTAGTAAAAGTGTCACATATGAATATCCTATACTTAGAATTATCAAAACAAAAATGTAAATATCTTCTATCAATGCTTGTTGAATTTGCAAACTAAGATGGCTGCCAAGGGAGGTAAATATTGTAGATGTGGGAACTATGTATTAGTAACTGAACAATAGTTCAGCTTTCCATAGCTGTCACTCGCTTGGCGCGCATGAATTAAATTTGTATGTCGACCAAAGTACTAAGTTTTTCTAAGTCCACCAAGTAATTTTTAAGCTAGTTCTCATTCCATGTTGCAGTGTAAGTCTACGTAAGTTCTGTTTCATTGAGTTTGTTTCATCGGGTTTTTACCGGTACGCTCCTTTTCAACAGTCAGCTTCATTTGAGGTGGACATGTGCAGTTCACCTTAGCATCATTCCTGGGAAGAACCAGTACTAGACTCCCATCCTCTGTAAGCAACTGCCTACTTTCTCACATAAAGAGACATGGTCAGTAAGCTGGAGCTGGGAGGTGATTTTAAGTCAGTAACTTAACCACTGGACCTCGGAGACAGGGCTTCAGTGAGTGCTTTTAGTACTTTGATTGTGTTGTTTTTGCTTTTAGAATTACTTCATTTGGTTGTATGAATCAGACGATGAGCCTAACCTGTTGGAGACAGCGGAGAAAAGTTCAACTTATTCTGCTGTTGGTGAATTCCGATTCGACAATGTATCAGGCGTTGTTGATATAGCTATATTAGATGCCGATAGACAAGCAATGAAACCAGGTATGTTAAAAAAAAATAATTTTGAATGTGTTTGTTTTTAGGGAATATATAGATATATTTAGCTGAATATATTGCTCCATGTCTAGAACATTTACACAGTGGCTCATGTATTGAAGAGGTTTATTACTGAAAATAAGACATGCATAGTGGTTAAAAATAGACTATGTTTTATATACAGTGATATATACAATGTCATGTATATTGCGAGATATTTAGATAAAATATTTTTGATACAATGTATATCTTTTTTTTTCGTCTTTTAGAGACGACCGAGAAAATGTGTAGATATGAGTTTCTGAAGTCATATTTAAGTGATCTGGGTCATTCTGTAGTTTGCCACATATAATGTAGGAAATTGACTTTCCTTCATTTGACTCTCGAACTTAAGTTTCGGGTTAATACGCATGTTAGAATGCATTCTCAAACTGAATATATCATTAAACATGACAGACTTTAAAAATTTGAGGAAATTTTTATTTTCGAAAATTTCACGATTTTCACAATTATAACCCCCTGGTTGTAAAACAGCTGATGCTTTTGTTTTGCTTTTAAAAGACTAATGTTATGAAGTACAGTCAAATCGTCATTAGCGGCCACTTCCTAATAAAGGCTAGGTACTCTGTGAATAAAGGCCAATTTTTGTCTTTCCATAGGATTGCCTTTATTCACAGGTTTTACTGTATTAATTTATTATATGGTGACAGCTCTATCAATGATATATCTATTATGTGTTTGAGTATCATAATTCAAAATACAGTGTAACTTCTGAAATCCAAACCTTCTGAAATCTGGAAACTCTCATAATCCGGACGAGTTTCTCGGTCCCGAAATTTCTCCCTCTATTTCAATGTAAATTAGACTTCTGAAGTTCCGGACAATATTTTCACTAATTTTGGTTTATGTAAGTGCAATTTTACTTCCAAAATCCGGACAGTGCAGAAAGTGTCATCCTTAATTAGTCCCGCAATTTTTAACATGTCATTATGTTCTCTTTTTCAATTGTTTACCAATCAGTGGTGTTAGTATATTTTGACATGTGTTAGAATCACAATATGTCAGTTTGCATTTGTAAAATGAACCACTTTTACTAAAATATATTTCCAAATATTTACACTCATTAACAATTTTGACTGGTTCATTTTTGTAAGTAAAATTGTATTGTCAGTATCTTCCTTTCGACAAAATATTAAATTTTGATTAATAAATCTTATTAATGTTTATCTGTTATTTTTGCATCATGTCTTATAGTAATAATATCATCATATTGTACTATGCATAAATAATGATGTCCCTTTTTCACCATTAAAAAACTCTGACATTATACACTGTATCTGTTGTTAAAGGTCTATGTTCTTCTGCGAATGGTCAATGTGCCCACATTTGTGTCAGTAAACTTGTTTATGGAAATGCTGAGAAAGTATGCGAATGTAAAAAAGGATTCAAGTTGGCCAGCGACAAAAAGAATTGTACATCAGGTAAGTGGATATTAAGTATAGTTTATTTACAAAAAGGCATTATTACGGTAAACTATTTGCCTATGGACATATATCCAGATCACATATGTACATGTATATAACATTTATATTTATTCATATATATAAACAGTAATCTCTATAATGTATATTATGTAGATTGGAAAGTATATTTATACATGTCTACAATTAATGTATCTGTATTTATGATAATAGAATAATGTATACATATTCAAAGTCAGGGTTTTCTAATGTAAGAACTATATGTAAGATATGTGTTTAGGTTTTCGATTGATAGAATGGGGATACATAAATTCTATAATTATATCAATGAGTTAGATTCACAGATTTACTAAAAAAACATACTGATAATACACCAAGAAAAACTTATGTGATTTTTCACATAGTATAAAATGTGATTGATCAGCACTTCCTCAAAAGACCAATTTGTTCAAATTACTTGATCAAGATATCTCTGATATCATATTACCACCATTCCGCAGTGATGCGGTGGAAGGTTGTGAGTTTTGTTCAGTGTATGATGCGTTTTATAGTGTTAAAAGTGATTCTATAATTTTTTTATGTATCAAATACAATTTTTTAAACAGTACTTAAGTATATATGACTAAGGCCCAAACATGTCATATTTCAGAAAGCCCAAACAACCATTTGTTCAGCCCGACCCTAAATTTCTTCCAGAAAAATCTGAAGTACCATAATATATGTCCCCCCTCTGTGGTCGAGTGGTTAAGGTTGCTGACTTTTAAACACTTAACTTCTCACTGATAGAGAGCATGGGTTTGAGCCTAGCTACCAACCATGACTATTTATGTGAGAAAGTAGGCGGTTGCTTACAGAGGGTGGGAGTCTAGTACTGGTTCTTTCCAGGAACGATGGTTAGGTAAACTGTTTGCCTAGTATGACTCTTATTATTGAAAAGGGGCATATAACCTGATGAAACAAA
Organism: Lutraria lutraria; assembly: GCA_964023205.1. Lineage (NCBI taxonomy): Eukaryota > Metazoa > Mollusca > Bivalvia > Venerida > Mactridae > Lutraria > Lutraria lutraria. Next base: position 9,646,193 of record OZ026839.1, on the reverse strand, counting down.
CAAACGCGCAAGAAATATTGGGAAACAGATCATGTATCCAATGTACGAAATTCATGTTTCAAAGGTTAATTTGTCATAGTTAATAACATTATTGTTGTGAATACTAGGTTAGTGTGTTAAAATTCATGGATGATCTTGCGAATATCGACCAATAATTAATCTGATCAAATCTGAATTCTCTAATTGATACTTTTACCTTTGATAAGATTGAGTTTTATGTTTTTATATTAATGCTGTTGACTCAAAAGCACATAATTTAACCAGAACTAACACATTTAAGAACCAGATTCAGCACATCAGCAAGAGAACTAGTATTGTACACAAGGGATACGATCTTGTTCAACTACCAGAACGTACGTTACAATATTCTGCTATGTTTTTCTGCTCCAGATCCATTTGATGATGACTTTATAATAATTCTTGATTGGGATAATGATGAGATATTTCAATTAAAACTTGTGACATTCGAGTTACGGGCGATTCCTACACGAAGGAATTATTACTATATTTCTATATACCTGGATCCTGACACACTGAGGCTTTACTGGGCAGATAATTGGAACAATGAGGTATTAAGCTCTAACCTTGATGGCTCAGATGCAAGAACTGTAACGGAAATTAGTGAGTATAAGTAAGATTGAACTATATACATGTATGTGAATAATTGATACATTGATTTTATGCTATATATGTGGAATAGACGCTTGATTGGACAGTATACTGTGGAATCATTAATTTTCGTTGGGTTCAAATTTCGTGGTTTTTGTCGAGCCCGTCTGTGGTGAGCTCGACATAGTCGCCACAATGGCGGTTGCGAGTCTGTGAGTGAGTGAGTGAGTGAGTGAGTGAGTCCGTCCATCCGTCCGGATCCTTGTCCGGGCTGTATCTCCATTATGCATTGACACTTTTTAAAATAACTTGGCATAATTGTTAAACACCATGTGTGCAGTGCGCAAAATCCAGGTCTCTAGCTCAAAGGTCAAGGTCACACTTAGAGGTCAAACATCAAAAATGAGCATTATAGACCTTGTCTGGGCTGTATCTCCCTTATTCATTGAAACTTTTTAAGATAACTTGGCGTAATTGTTAAACACCATGAGACAGTGTGCAGTGTGCAAGATCCAGGTCTCTAGCTCAAAGGTCAAGGTCACACATAGAGGTCAAATGTCAAAAATGAGCATTATACACCTTGTCCGGGCTGTATCTCCCTTATGCATAGAAACTTTTTAAAATAACTTGGCATAATTGTAAAACACCATGAGGCGGTGTACAGTGCGTAAGATTAAGGTCTCTAGCTCAAAGGTCAAGGTCACACATAGAGGTCAAATGTCAAAAATGAGCATTATACACCTTGTCCGGGCTGTATCTCCCTTATGCATAGAAACTTTTTAAGATAACTTGGCATAATTGTAAAACACCATGAGGCGGTGTACAGTGCGTAAGATCAAGGTCTCTAGCTCAAAGGTCAAGGTCACACTTAGAGGTCAAACATAAAAAATAATCATTATACACCTTGTAAGGGCTGTGTCTCCCTTATGCATTGAATTATTTAAAAATGACTTGCCATAATACAATGCGACCATGTGTCTTGGGCAACACCCAGATTTTTATAGGTCAAAGGTCAAGATTACACATTCGGTCAAATATATTTTCCTTGTCTGGGCTGTAACTTCTGTTTGCATTCAAGGATTTTTAAATAAATTGGTATAAAAGTTTACTTCAATGAAATGATGTGTCATGAATATCACCCATACTTGTAGTTCAAAGGTCAAGATCACAAGCTGGCTAAACAGGGGCTCGACATGTTGCCCTTGGGCTTCTAGTTACTAAAAAGGCTATTTCGTGGGGACATAAATTCGTGGATTTTGATTTTTGAAAAGAAATGCCTTATCTCCGCATTTGAATTTGTGGGGATTTGATTGTGGGATGAGTCGAACCACGAAATCCACAAAATTAAATCCCCAACGAAAATGAATGATTCTACAGTATATGTGAGAAGATCATACATGATTTTATGGTAAATATGTGAGGAATTGATACATTATTTTACAGCATGTATGTGAGGAATGCTAATTATCCTATGGCTGAGTTATCAAAACATTTTGTCAAATTAGAATTAGAATTATACACTCTTTTGCAGTCTATGCATTTCCTTACAAGTATGAGATGGATTCAAGTACCGGTAACCTGTATTATATCTCAAGTTACTATGTTCATGTGGGTGTAGTGACACCAGATGGAGTCAACTTATGGCTGACTGATGATTTCAGGGATGCATCTCTTTTGTCCATTGCTCTCCATCCAGCGAATGGGTAAGGCATACTAAATAGTTTGTCCCTCGTTACTATGGTAACCTTAGACATCCATTGTATATCACCTTATTGCATTTCTGCTTGCTTTCAAGAATTCATATTAGTAAAAAGATAATAATGAAAAAAAATCCTACCTGCCTATTCTGTTTTGAATGAGCATATAACTTAAAACAAATAATTGTGTTCCTAAATATATGCCTTTGTCAGTGGTATATAAAAAGTGACGGAGTGTATATATTGCAAATACAGTCTTACCTGTGTTAGCGGCAATTTCCGAATTAAGGCCTCCCTATGAAATAAAGGCTGTTCTTTTAAATATTTTCATTGATTATAAAGAACAAAATGACCTCTGATTAAAGATCACATATCAATAAAGGCCAACTTTTGTCTTTCTCAAGGATGGCCGTTGTTTACAACTTTGTCGGACACATGCAATTTTGACCAAAAACAATTTATGCACCATGCATCTAACGATGAGGTGATCAGGTTTGATCTAGCTCTGAATGTTTTGTCTATCTCTTTATCTATTATTGTAGTTGTTGTCTTTGACCATTTCCAAAGCATCAATATCACCCAAACCTTATATGATATCACCCGGAATTGGACTTATAATGTTTTTAAAAGGCTCTCTCTTGGTTAGCTTGGTTTCTCATGCACCAACGCCACTGGCAGGGCCCACACTGGCCTGAAAAAAGTTGGAGCCACTTTTTGCGACGTGACACGATATAACGCGCTGCAATCGCCAAGAAGCCATGTACTTTAATGACAGTAGGTTTACCTTTACAGCTTGTAGTGTAATACAATATGTGCTATTAACCACTGACTGACTAAAATACTTTGAAACTTATACCGTTGTCTCATTGGAACCATCTCAAATCCATCCATATATTGCTCAACTTCGAAATGGCCTTGTAATTCTATAAGTACATAATTATACCTGTGATGGTGTTGTGTAGGCAAACTTGACTCCGGAAGTCCATTATAACTGCATGTTGACGAATCGACTTATTTCTTTTGAAGTTCTACTAAGTGGTTTGATTTGCTCTTGTCCAGTAAATGTTCTTGAACACTTATTACAGACATATCTATGTTGGTATACTTGATGATGATGTGGCTTATGTGGCTCGTTTTGACATGGATGGCAAAAACATGGTAGAACTAATAAAGGGAGATCATGTCAAACAACCAGATGGATTAGCCATTGATTTCATAAGTAAATATTCTTTCTTTTTTATTTGTTGTCATTGATAAAAATTAACATTTACCAAAGGTTTGTAAATTACAGTACTACCTCTTCAGAACAGTCCCCTCTTGACCAACAATCTTACTGCATGCAACAACAGCATGATTTTGCTGCACGTTTTAATTTTTCAGCGTAAGCTGTCTGGCCTCACTTTTGACCTATATTTCTTGGCATGGCATACTAATTATTTAGTAGAATTTCCTCAATCTATTGGATAATTTCATGAGAACTAATAATGACGTGTTGATGACTCTTCCTTCTATTGGATGAAATTGTACAAGCGTGGAATAATTAAGGCCACGCAAATTTACAGTCAGGACCGACAAAGAACAAAATTTAATTTTTCATTTCTACACTGTTTGTCTTGTTTACATTCAACCAGTCTAGAGCAACAACCATTCAACAACAATATAAAGGGTGTGGCTTTGGAGAGGTTGCTATGTAGTTTCAATAGTATTTATGTAAACCATGTGAAAAAAAGCTGTTTATTTATGACTGTATTAAATGAAGATCGGTAAATTAGAAATACCGGTATACTTTGTGTACCAACATTATATTTATATATTGATTGTTTTTTGTGATCGCCCTGCGTCCATCGTGCGTCGTTCGTCGTGAAGTGGTATCCATGTTTACTTAAAACAACATCTCCTCCTACACCGCTATGCCGATTGCAACCAAACTTTGCTGGAATGATCCTTGGGTGGTCCCCTTTCAAAGTTATTCAAACAATTAAATTTCATTAAAAACTCTGGTTGCTATGGCAACAAATAGAAAAAACTTAAAAAATCTTCTTGTCCGAAATCACAGGGCATAGAGCTGAGATATTTGGTATATAACAGTTGAAAACAATGAAACATATGAGTATTTTTAGCTCACCTGATTCAGCAGGTGAGCTTTTAGGATCGTTGAATGTCCGGCGTTAGTCCACAATTAGTTTGTTTACACTCTAGCATCCGCAGCTTTTAATGAATCGTGATTAAACTTGCTCACATTGTATATGGCCTCAATGTCTCGGCTAAGTTCAATTATGGGCAAAATCGGACAATAACTTCTAGAGTTATGGGCCCTTGAATTACAAAATTTGCTATATTTAGCTTGTTTACACTCTATCGCCTTCATTTATTCACCAATCCTAATAATATTTTCAGTAAATGTGTATAACCAAAAGATCTTGGACAAGTTTGATTATGGGTGGAATCGGACCAGAACTTCAAGAGTTATGGGCCCTTGACTTTGAAAATTTGCTATATTCTAGCTTGTTGCCTTCATTTATTCACTGATCCTAATCATATTTACAATGAATGTTTATGACCTTACGGTACTGGACAAGTTCAGTTATGGGTGGAATCGGACAAGAACTTCAAGAGTTATGGGCCCTTGGATTAGAAAATTTGCTACATGTTAGCTTGTTTAACAGTATTATACCTTCATTGTTGGTTTTGATCTCAAAATCTACATAAAAATGGGTTATACGAGTTGGAAACTATATCATCTGGTCATTAATTATTGTGACTTTGTTCTCAGGTGAGCGATAAAGGGCCATCTTGGCCCTCTTGTTATAAAAGGTCTAGTTCAGGGGCATTTATAAGGGATGTTCTAGCTGGTTCCCCTTTGCACTATTGCACTATTCAAGTTTTTGTTTATAATCATCAAAATAATTTGTTGTGTGTAGGAATACATGTATTAGTGTTATATGCCCCCTCTTGATGAAAAGGGGGTATATTGCTTTGCATGTTGGTTGGTTCTTTGGTTGTTAACAAAACCTTGTCTGACCAATATCTAGAGAACACTTACATGTAATTAAGTCTAATCTGTTTAGATTTGGTTACTAAGGGAGGATAGTTATCACATGTAGATGATCCCTATTGATTTTGAGGTCAGTAGGTCAAAGGTCAAGGCCACAAGGGGCACTTGTGTTTCACAAACACTTCTTGTTATTGTTTAAATCTTTTAATGTTTGTTAAAATAATTAATGGTGTTTTCATCGTCGGATACCCACGGTCGCTGCCTCAGCTCTGCTACGTACATCTCGGAGCGGAGTTAACGACCGTGGGTATCCGACGATGTGGTGTTTTATACTGCACAAAAAAGTAGAGTGCAGTCAAGTAAAAAGAAAGCAGCAAGAATTAAAACTGTGTTAAAAATTCTTTTTCGAATACATGTAGTTTATTCCTGGATCTTTATCATGCCCAGTATCAAGGCTGAAGAACCAGTATCCTGAGATTTTCTCAACACAGTACTTGGCTCAGTAGTTAAGATGGGGACACTGAAAAAATATCCCTGAAATACTGAAAAGATGAGCCAAGATTCGGACCCACAACACGAGGGTTCAGCGCAACAGTGTTGTAACTCGTATTGAAATAAGAACAAGTTACGACAGTGTTGCGTTGAGCCCTCGAACATTAAATTTTGTAATCAAGCGTTAACTTATAGTCCACTGAATGTCAATAATTTGTAGTAACGAAATAGAAAAGTTTAACTATGATACTTATCTCATTCACATTTTATTTTATATATATTGTTGTACAGATAACCATCTTTATGTAAGTGACATCATAGATGACACAGTGATAAGATGTAATCTAGATGGACAGGACTGTTTAACTATTGTCAACATGACAAACATGCAGATTACCGACATCGTTGTAGATGAAACTCATGTCTACTATACATCATTCATAAAAGAGTAATTAGAACTTAATTTTCTCTATGTATGTGGCTGTAATACCCCCATTAATTTTGTGACGTGGGATTTTGGCCATTTTTTAGGCAAGACGCGGGACCCTGGTGGCGAAATTTGAGGTGGGACTAACATTTGTTCTTAATGGGACGCGAGACTCACTCCTTAAAACATGAGCGGATGCGGGACTCAGAGGAAAAGAAAAATAATAAAAGGGATGCCAAACTGGTGGGGAGGGGGTTAATACAGCCCCATGAAGCGATAGGTTAAAAATGTTTTTAAAATCAAGTGTGATAGCAAGGTGTTTATGTTTGAAAACTGCTATAGATCATAAATAAGTCTGTCATTGAAATGGGTCATGTATTCCAACTGATTGTCTTCTTTTGGATCTCTTAACATTTTAAAGATGTTTATAATACATTACATGTATAATCTCCAAACTTAAGTGTTTTGTTGCCATTTGAGATTTTCTTAAAAGTTGTATCTCAGAATTAATATCTACCGTAGACAAAAGCCACTTACAATGTCCGAAAAATCACAACATAAAAATCGTTGACTACAGTAGTCAGTGACTTCCTGGTCAAATGTGAAGTCAGGCTTAAATTATGAAAGGGGTCATAAAATTAATTTCAAAATAATCCGATCAGCCTAGGGTTTTATGGGTACCTGGCCTGCCTCCGTGGTCCAGTGGTTAAAGGTCACTGTCTACAAATCACCGTAAACTCTCGCTGGTAGAGGATCATGGGTTTGAGCCCCGCTACCTTTATGTGAGAAAGTAGGCAGTTGCTTACGGAGGATGGGGAGTCTAGTACTGGTTCTTCCCAGGAACGATGATTAGGTGAACTGTCTGCATCATATGACTTTGATTGTTGAAAAAGGGCATGAAACTTGACATAAACAAACAAAATATGGGTACCATTCTCTTTGTAATTGATCCGTTTGATTGTGGTATCGTTTAAATGTGACAGGTGTTTTTTTATCTAGTCCATATAAATAAGTTTTTTTTAACTGCAAGTTTTGTTTTTGTTTTAGTTACGTAGTGAGGGTTGATAAACATCCGCCATACAATCACATCAGAATTGGTGAAAATCTTGGTCTAGGCAAGATCACCTCCATATCATACTACAGTTCTAAAAACAAGAATAAACAAGCAGGTAAATTTAATTACTAGTGAATACAATTATCGTATCACTAACCCCCCAAATATATGAAAAATTGTAATTTAAATAACACAGATTTTTTTACGTGTAAGATATTATTCTGATAACTGACAAATTTCAACAATTTTCAAATGTTAATAAAAGGTTAAACATTGTGATGTACCATTTCATTTTTGCATATTTTGCTTCTGTAAGTATACAAAAGTCCCTCAAACCAAATGCACAATTTCTTTTCCTTGTGGGTACACTACATACATATTGTTACTATTACAGTTGACAATGCTTGTCTGGACAATAATGGTTTGGGAGATTGTAGTACAATATGTCTTCCAACGCCAAATGGGAGAACATGTGCTTGTGAAGTTGATGTCAAATTACATCCAGATGGACGCACTTGTGAAAATGGTAAATTTAACTGTATCAGGTTTCTGCAATCTCTTTCCTAGAATATAATGATGTTTAAAGTCAAATCTATGTAGGTGGTTACCTCTGTCAACCTGTGAATGAATACCATTCTTTTTAAAAACTCTTTTGTTAAGTTCGAACATAATGACCTCTGAATAAAGATCACCTGTCACTGAAGGCCACGTTATGTCCTTCCCATGGGTGGCTTTTATTCCCATGTTTGACTATTTTGTTATATCAGCATCGAGGGTATATAGCATGATTATTGCTATCATACTGAAATTTCAACAATGGTGAAGTACACAAAAATATACATGTACATGTTTGTTCGTTTTAGGTGCCAATAAAATTGTTAAACCCTTGTACTTGGAATCGAAAATTAATGATTAACAAAAAGGTTAATATTATCGGCTTGGTATCAAAACATGTGATCAAAATTAATGAAGTTATCTCATTTGAAAATTCTCCATAATATAAGAACGGAACTGCATGAAATTATGATTGATTTATAGTATGTGATACTCATAATTGGCCCGCCTCCATTTATTCGAGTGGTTGTAAGGTCACTGACTTCAACTGTAACCTCTCACTGATAGAGGGTCATGGGTTCGAGCCCCGCAACCGATCATGTCTCTTTATGTGAGAAAGTAGGCAGTTGCTTACGGAGGATGGGAGTCTAGTACTGGTTCTTCCCAGGAGCGATGGTTAGGTGAACTGTCCACCTCATATGACTCTGACTGTTGAAAAGGGGCGTTAAACTCGACATAAAAAAACCCAACTCATAATGATATTTCAGTGCACTTATGCAGAGCAGTAATACCACACACCAACCCAATCAACAATGAGACAGTAGAGGTTAAGTTCCCTGCATCTTGTTTACGAAGAGAAGATACCACGTGCAACTATAAATGTCCCTCGAATTATGTTCCTGTTGACGAAACAGATACCATGCTTACTTGTAAGTTATATGGCTGGGACAGAGAAACTCACGTATTGTGTAAAGGTATGTCTGCAAGCCAGCAAATGGTAAACATATGCCTCAATTCTTTGATGTACATTGTAGTTACAAATGGAAGGTATACATTTATCATTTCTCAAAACGATAAAAAAAGATACGATACAATGTGCTTCATAGAAAATCCACCACTGAAAACAACAAATAATCTAATGCTTGTTAGATCTTCATATGTTATGTAAATGTTATGTGTTTTATTATACCCAACCCACTATTAGCGGTGGGGGCTATATTGGAATCAATGGTAGAATGTACCATATCCCACCCCATCCCATCTCATTTCTTGTTAACGCTGTAAAATTATTTCTTATTGACGGATTTTAATAAAACTTGGCATGATGATTCACATACATTAGACGGTGTGTAGCGCACAAAAACCAAGTCCATACTTCCAAGGTCAAGGTCACATTGAATGTCTGATTTGAAAATGGAGTTTGCTTTGCTGGGCTGGTGTGTTGCAGACAAAACCCAGGGCAGTAACTACAAGGTCAAGGACAAATTAAATTTTGAAAGTCGAAGGACAAACATGGAGCAGTATCATGAACATGTCCGTGTCAAGCAGCGTGTGGGGGTATTCATCATGTCTATGACAAGTTATAGTTATACCCTATAGACAATAAGAATGTGTGTATTTTGAATAGCAGATTTCTGCTCTCAGTCAATTAAGAGTTAATTTGACATCAAATAAGCTTTGAATGATATAAAACGCTCGTTTGAAAAACGCTCTCTAATTCAAATAAGTTTTATTTGGATCCTCATCAAACCTGTTGGAAATGTTCATGGCCATGAGATCTTGGTCAAGTTCGATAACCAGCCCAATCAGCCCAGGCATATTATGTGACCTGGCACACTTGTTCATTAATAATAAAATGGGAAACACACTGGCACTAGATGGAAAATGACATTAAGCCCCCCAGACATCAAATAGCTAAGTTTACAATAGATTTCTAACAATAACACTGTCTTGCAGAGCATAGATGTGCTCCTACATTTGAAAATGGTGCTGTGGAAGCAGGATGCTCCAGAAATATTGGGGGTGTTTGTGGGTTTACTTGTAAAGAGGGTTTTATGAAAACAAAAACAGACATCTTCTGTAGGGAAGATCAACAGTGGCATGGACTAGACGAGAATGCAGTATGTGTACGTAAGTATGAGATAAGACAACATGGTTCATTTTCTTTTATATACAGTAAACCTTGATTGTATATGACTGTGAATACGGATTCTGTCTGTCCTTTATATATGACATTGACTGTTGAAAAGGGGTGTAAAACCCAAACAAACAAACAGAGAATTAGATACAAAATTTGAAACATATTTAAGTTGACAGCTTAGTTACATAATTTGTTAGTTGAATCTACAATTAAAAATAACCTTGTTGCAAAAGATTTTTCCACTGTCACGCCTTCCTTTTTTAATGCTTATAGAGTCCAATTGTGGATGTATAGTATTTATATCCACCAGCCTGATTAGCTCAGTTGGTAGAGCATCTGTCTTGCAAGCAGGAGGTGGCAGGTTCAAATCCCTCATCAGGTACTTTATTTTCCTCCTCCTATTACAATCTCAAGCAGTTATGGTATGCCTGACTACATATCTATGTTAATAATAATTTCAGCATATAAATGTGACGCCAGCATACGGTATGGTAAATTGGACACTACGTGTGCACAGACGATCGGTTCCACGTGCAGCTTTACATGTAATAAATTCTATGATTACAAGTCAATGGCAACTCGCCAAATCACGTGTGGTGAGGATGGCTGGGATATGAACACAACTACTCTTTGTTCAGGTTAGTATACATTTTATACTTAAGGGAACATCCACGACGGGAAGGTGGCGCCCACAACGGTGTCCGCTCTCTAATTCAAACAGTTTTATTCGGATCCTCACCAAACGTGATAGAAATGTTTATGGCCATGATATCTCAATCAAGTTGGATAACCAGCCCAATCGACCCTGAGGCACTTCTGAGTTATGGCCCTTGACCGGCGTACTTTGTGACCTGGCACTCATGTTTTGTAATAAAGAAGTCTTTAAAGATTAGTTAAAAGAGAGGAAAATCAATTGTACAATTAAACCCGTAAACGGAGGCCACCCATTAGAAATACTAAATGTGGCCTTTATTGACAGGTGACCTTGACTCAGAGGTTGTCTTATTTGAAATAATCACTGTCAGGTTTTAAAAGAAAAGCTTTTATATACAGGGTGGCCTTTATTCAGAGGTGATCACTTACACAGATTTCCCTGTACCAGTATTTTAATTTGGGTTTTGAATGGTATCTGAGTGATCAACTAGTAACATTTGCCTAACGTTTAACTATCTCTTAGATGAATTACCTCCAACTCTCCAGAGATGCCAAATCTTCATACACTCATACACTTCATAAACTCAAGACATTTAATTTAAGTTTTTTACAATATTTATTTTTAGAGTCTATTCTATTTTTAGTTTGAACAAACATGATCATGTGACATTTATGAATCACCTTTTTTACACTTCGACTCTCATATTGTAGATTATTGTTTATTATTATACCCTGATGAAGGCTTGTTAAAGCCGAAACGTTGGTACAGAATAAAGTAGATAAATACATCCGTTGTCAGTTGTTAGTACCACATATTTTTGTATTGGTTTCAATTTTCTAATGTTTTACTTGTCACATAATTGTGTTAAATTACCATAAAAAATAGCTTTCAGTTAATATGTGACTCTTCTTTTGGTACTGACTCTACAGTACCAAATAACTGCAAAATCCAAAATATTTGAAAATGAGTTGACTGGTTCCTGCAATGTTATAAAAGTGCGTATCCAAAAAAAGAGAACATTTTGCCATGTACTTGCCTGATTTTTTGGGTAGTTTTAAAAAATGACCAGTTTTAGATATATTGAATAAATAGCTCTGTTTTAGGAGAACAAGATGGGGTAAACATTTTATTAACCACTACAACATTATTCCATAAGACAAAGTATTGCCCATGCCATTTAGAAAGGAAAATGAATTTTGATTTTTAAAATTATCAATTTCAAAGGCACTTTGTGAGAATGGCATGATGACATGCTGACTGGTAAAGTTATACTGTTTGTCTAAGTGACATACATGTAATTTACTTTCCAGATGCCATGTGTGATGACAGCTCTTTAATGAATGGAATGGTAGTTACAGGATGTGTAAATCATGTTGGACGTTCTTGTCCATATAAATGTAATGGTCTATTTACCAACTCAACCAAAGAGGTAGTTTGCAGATTTGATCAGAAGTGGCATCCCGAACAAGCTTGTAGAAGTATGTCGTTATTTCTAAATTTCAGATTAGCATTGAAATAAATACTCCTATAGAAGCTATAGCAGTGTGGTATATTGTATTTATAAATAGGCTGGGATATTCACAAGTCTGATTAGCTCAGTTGGTAAAGCAACTGACTTGCAAACTGGAGGTTGTGGGTTCAAGCCCTGCATCGGGTACATTATTTTCCTCCTCCTATTACAGATGCTAATGTTAATGTTACGCAAAGACTATATCTATAGTACTAAATATAATTACATTTTTGTTATTCTATAAGGTGAATAGTATTTATATTTAGCGGTGGATGGGTGGTCTTGTGGTTACACGTTGGACTATCAATCGAAATGTTTGTGGGTTCGAATCTCGGTTTCGGCTTTCGATATTTAGAGTGCACTTTTCAGTGTCGCCATCCCCAATACCGAGCCCACTACTATGTTAAGAAAACCACAGGAAATGGCTGAGGGTTGTATCAGTGTATAACACCTGGCAGGTCATAGAGTTCCAGGAAAAACTGTTAGAAATAAGAGTAGGGATGTAGAAATAAGAGTATGTAGGGATGTAGAAATAAGAGTAGGTAGGGATATAGAAATAAGAGTAAGTAGGGATATAGAAATGAGAGTAAGTAGGGATATAGAAATAAGAGTAGGGATGTAGAAATAAGAGTACAGATATAGAAATAATAGTACAGATATAGAAATAAGAGTAGGTAGGGATGTAGAAATAAGAGTAAGTAGGGATATAGAAATAAGAGTAGGGGTATGGAAATAAGAGTAGGGATACAGAAATAAGAGTAGGTAGGGATATAGAAATAAGAGTAGGGATATAGAAATAAGAGTAGGGAGTAGGGATATAGAAATAAGTATAGGGATATAGAAATAAGAGTAGGGGTATAGAAATAAGAGTAGGGATATAGAAATAAGAGTAGGGGTATAGAAATAAGAGTAGGGATATAGAAATGAGAGTAGGGGGTATGGAAATAAGAGTAGGGATATAGAAATAAGAGTAGGGATATAGAAATAAGAGTAGGGGTATGGAAATAAGAGTAGGGATACAGAAATAAGAGTAGGTAGGGATATAGAAATAAGAGTAGGGATACAGAAATAAAAGTATGTAGGGATATAGAAATGAGAGTAGGGGTATGGAAATAAGAGTAGGGGTATGGAAATAAGAGTAGGGATATAGAAATAAGAGTAGGGGTATAGAAATAAGAGTAGGGATATAGAAATAAGAGTAGGGGTATAGAAATAAGAGTAGGGGTATGGAAATAAGAGTAGGGATATAGAAATAAGAGTAGGGGTATAGAAATAAGAGTAGGGATATAGAAATAAGAGTAGGGATATTAAAATGCTCGGATCTTCCGTATCTTCCCTCCACCTCTCTCTCTCTCTTTGGCGACTCTAAAAATAGCAATAGCTGTTGAATGGACCATGAAACAACAGATGCATATTCGTTCTTAACTTACTCCTGTAGTAGTACCACATGCACTTTTGTGAAGTTGCTTTTAATCATTTTATCATTGCATGGTCTCACATTGTCTGGCATTCATTTGGAGTGCCTCGACTAAATCATTAAGTTCTTTTCGAACTTTTACAATCTCAGGTTTCTGTTTTAGGAATCTATTTTATTTCTGTATTTGCCAGTGATCTTCTCTCTTATCATTGATTCATATATGTGTTACACACTTGTCCATCCCTTTATGTTTAGCAAGGACTTATATACATACATGGATTCGCAACTTCTGTATTAACAGTGTAAAGTAATCAAATCCCGCGATAATAAGACGTGAATCAATGGGAATACAAGCTATTGTTTACAAAAGTGAAAATACGAAAAATCCGTGATATCCGAATGACAATAACAGCGAAAATATCCGTGGTATTCCGAATCTTAATCTCGGAGACGAAAGGATTATAATAGATGTCCGCCATCTTGGAATTTAAAATGTTTGACTGATGCCTTTTTCAATGCTTATACTTAGACTTTGTGGATTATAAATGTATCTCAATATCTTTAAGGAATTTGTTGCATCCTTTACCAATTTCCCGTGCCCAATTGCCAGAGTTTTATTAGTACATGTATAATCAAATTCGTAAACACCCAAATACAGCTGTCGGGCATTGTCGAGTATATAGCAATGCATTGTGGGATCGCCGAACGATATCGTTTGATCTATTTTTAGCAGTTGCGAATCCATGTATGTATATAAGTCCTTGTGTTTAGGACCAATTCTTGGAAACTGAACAATAGTTTGACTTTCCTTAGCTGCCACTTGCTCAGCGCGCATGAACTTTCATGCCCACCCACAATGTGTACACCACGGTAGCGCTACGCACTGACCTGTGTTATTCTGCTCGGGGCATTATGGGTATTTGCAGGAACTACTTACAAAATGGAAATTATAATCAATAACATAGCGTGTCATCACCGTATGGTACCAAGCGTACTTCAACATTGCATTTCATTGAATAATTAATGTTATTGACGAAAGCACAAGAATAGAAATGGTACAACGTATTCATTTTACATAACTAAGCAAATTTTGTTAATAACATTCAACCGATATGGTTGTTTTGACATTTTTAATCCTTCCGCGGAACTATACTTTTAGCGTATGTATAACTATCTAAATGTAGATAGTAATCAGTTTTCTGTATAGAGGTTAGACAAACGTAGTGACGTCACGCTATGTATAGAACGGCCCACCCAAAAACTATGTTTTTCTGCATCCACCATGTTTTTGTTAAACTTGTAACCATTTTAAGTTGCAGTGCAAATTTATGCAAGTTCGGTTTCCATGAGTACTTTCAGTACTTTGATTCTATTACAGCGTTAGTATGCCCGATGAAAATCGAGCATGGAATTTTGGATAAAAAATGCAGTCCAAAAGTGAACAGTGTATGTCGGTATCATTGTGATGAATTCTATACTCCTTTGATAAAGCTCGGCAACATCACATGTTTACCATCTGGTCAGTGGAATGCATCACGTGACTTGTGTTCAGGTAAAAAGAAAATTGTCTATCATTTAAGAAAATACGTACATATATGTTTGATCACTATTAATTTAAAAAAGTCAATTATTTTTCCTCGTGTTTGTTATCTGACTCAATATATTGAGGGTTCAATGCAACATTGTCGTAACTTGCTCTTATTTCAATATGAGTTACGACAGTGTTGCGCTGAAACCTTGATATACATGTTGTTATGTTAATAAAATGCTGCCATGAGTCCCGGACTAGAAAATCCTTGAGAAAGGTATTTTTAAGTATTTACCACTTTACCAGTACATGATAATATAATGGACATCTGCGATGAAATAAAGTTGCGTTACAAACTTTAAGTTTTAAATGTATACAGTCAAACCTGTGTAAGTGGCCCTCTCTGAATATAGGCCAACCTGTGTGTAAAGGCCATTCGTTTAAAATAGTCATTGATTATTAAGAATAAAATGACCTCAGAATATAGGCCACCTGTCAATAAAGGTCACATGTTGTTTTTCCCGCAAGGGTGGCCTTTGTTCACAGGTTTGACTGTAACTTGTATTTGACCTTGTTCTGGATTATATTTTCTCTTCTAGAACCCCGCGTGACGCCATCACCATTGTCTGGAGATGATGACGATGAACCTTCATCAGGATTTATTGTTGGAATTGTTGTTCTTGCCATAGTCGTCCTAATTCTGATCGTTGCCATGGTATCCTTGTATAAAAAGTAATATTTTATTATTTTTCTTAAGCAAATGTTATTTCTATCAATACATTTGGATTACCTTGGCAACATTGTCATGTATTTCAATGTCTCGTGCCTTATGTGCAAACAGATTTCTTCTTATTGGAATATTAATGTTTTGTTCTTATTCTTTCCTCCATGATGTAACAATTGTCATTAAAACTACCATAAAGAATATATTCATATTCAATTATGATAAATATAACTATCGGTAGTTTAACTGAGTGAGTTGCCATTTTCATTTTTTAGTGATATTTCAATTACGTATGACAGATGGTTTACTTGACCAGTTTTCCTGTACTGTATTCTTGCCAGTACTAACTTAAAATTACGCAAGGTGCCGGTGACTTGTCCTTATGGCGGGAAAAAATCAACATTTTCAGAGAAGGTTATGACCCGCCTCAATCAGGATTTGAACCCGGATCGGCGAGCGACAAGTCCAGCGTGCCAACCACTAAACCATGCCAATAATTTCGTATTATTACTTTACAGGAACAAAGCATCATCATCAGCGTTTAAGAATGATGGCAATATATCTGTTGAGAACCCTGGATATAGAGGTACCAGCATGTCGAGCATCGACGTAAATATTGATCGTCCTTATTCAGGAGACCAGAATCAGTAGTATGTAGGTACAGAGATGATAGACTTCTGGTATTGATGCCATGTGTAATATAGTTATACTCCTTCAATATTCTATAACGTTCCACAGTGCAACCTCTCCTTTGGGAGTTGCAAAATTATGTTGTTGTTGACAGGTAGTAGCTCTAGAGTGATTAAATTAATTGTTGAAACGTGCAGTGGAAAAAATCATGCTGTTGTTGGAGGAAAATTGTTGCTCAAGAGAGGGCTGTTCTGGAGAGGTTGCACTATAAATGATAAATAAACTGTTATGTTATAATTTTGTATTTTTTGTGTTTTGTCAAGAAATTGTGAAATATGAAGTGTCAGCATCTCAACATGCACAAATCATCCAGTGTAATCTACAGAAACTATTACAGTAAAAACTGTCCTTCTGACCATGTTTAAAAAGCAACCCTCTTTCTTATACTACCAATCTTAATTCCTCCCGAGTTTTAAAAGTTAATCTGACATAGTTAAGCATCCACCTGTCAAACGCGGTTAACAACAGTTAATTTCTACATTATATCGTAGTTGCTAAGCGACATACTGCTGAGCAGTAGATTTCTTTGGTATATCATGTCACTTATAAATAGCTTTTTACACTTCAACATTTATAAAATATGGGTGTTTTATAAGTCATTTTTATCTTTGATATAATTTAAAAAAAAAAATATGTACTAAGTACTGTTTTTAAAATGTTAAACCATGGCCTGCACTGTTTCATTTGTCTTTGTGTAAAATGTTATGTATTATTTCCTAGTATGTACCGGTAACTCCAATCCTTGGTTAAGAGACCACCTGTCTTCAGAGACCATATTTTAGTACTCCATTGAGTGGTCGCTTAAGGCAGGTTTTTACTGTTTCTCCTGTATATTAACATTTTATCTACCATGTTTAAGATTTTGCATGTGAGGCCTAAATTAAAAAAATATATGTTTGCCCTTAAATGCTACCCAATTTTTAAGTACTGGGTGATCATAGGTAAGGAAATGTTTTAAAAATATTTTTTTCTTAATTTTGAACAAAGACTTACGTAGTCAACTGACATAATATTATACACTTGAAAAAAAATATTATAGACCTAAGAGATTACAAAAATATTTTGGTTGCAGTCATTTTTCAATTTGGTGACATTAGGGCATAAATTCAGATTTTTTATTCTTAACCTAATAAAAATGTTAAATAAATGACTTACACGTAAAGACTTTTATACGTTATCTATATGTGAAGAGGGTCATTTACATGCAAGATAAAAAACCTGTATATAGTTTTCCATTGTGCAGTAAAGAAATGTTCGAAGTTAACATTTAGCTTTTGAGGAACATAAACATAGATGGAATATAAATATGTATATCTATTTTATTAACACTAGATTCAGGGCCGTAGCAACATTTGGGGGAGGGGTACAATAATTTTGGCTGTTATGGTTATTAATAGGGGCTTAACCCATGTCAAATAGTTATTCATACTTCATGAACTATTCAAGAAAAATGCAACAATAGTTCATGAACTATTCAAGAAGATGCAACAATAGTTCATGAACTATTCAAGAAGATGCAACAGTAGTTCATGAACTATTCAAGAAGATGCAACAATAGTTCATGAACTATTCAAGAAAAATGCAACAATAGTTCATGAACTATTCAAGAAGAATGCACCACTAGTTCATGAACTATTCAAGAAGAATGCAATAATAGAAGAATGCAACAATAGTTCATGAACTATTCAAGAAGAATGCAATAATAGTTCATGAACTATTCAAGAAGAATGCAACAATAGTTCATGAACTATTCAAGAAAAATACAACAATAGTTCATAAACTATTCAAGAAAAACGTAACAATATTTCTAGAACTAATAAAAAAAAATGCAACAATAGTTCAAGAAATGTTCATGTTTTCATGAATTCCTTTTGATTGGGTATAAATAACCTACTCTGACCCCATCCCTGATTTCGGACAAAATCTGTATACTGGTAAGCTCCCCCTGCCCTCCTACGGGCTGGAGTTTTATTAATTATGTTTTATTAGTTATCTATAAAAGAATATTGTATTTTATGTGATATATGTTACTCACTGTGTTCTTAACATAATGATACACAAATATAAAACTGTGACTGCTTGTATATATGCTTCAATCAATAAAATTATTATCTAATTCTATGGTTTTATATACTTCAATAATTATATTTCTGAAATGTATCCAGGATTATTACAACCATATGATGTAATGTGCACACATGTTATTCATTGAATAAGATATATTTTGTCTCATAATTTGTGAATGTGTCATACATGATATGTGTTAAAAATGTGTTTTTAAAAAATATAACTTGATTGCTTGTGCAAATTTCTTTGATAATTTTTTTAAGTACAAAATGTATATAAGTATAATTATGTTGTGTTTTAAATTAAGACCATGGTTGAATATTGGATTTGAAAATAAGCTTAGTCATTTTGTATATTTTGTTTTCAAATTTTACATTATATAAACGTCATTTTACTTAATAGAAAACAAATAGACACACATACAATTTTATTGAGATTTTTTACATTTGATTTCTCTACAATTGCATCACATCAATTAATGTGTAAGATTGATTCATCCATTGAATGATAGTTGCATATTTCTATCATGATCAAATGCTGAAGAATTTACAGCTTATATAAATCATAGTTTTTTAATGCTTGTTATATCTTATTGTTACATTTTATATGTTCTTATATCTAATCCATATAGTCTTCTTACACACATACTGTGCTACCTCTCCAAAGCAACCAACACCCTTTGGGAGTAACACATTTATGTTGTTGTTTAGAGGTTGTTCCTCTAGAGAGGTTAAAGGAATAGTTAAATTGTAAAGTGGGGACAAATCATGCTGTTGTTGAAGGGAGGTTGTTGCCTAATAGAGGGTCACTCTGGAGAGGTTGTACTGTATTTAATATATGCAGATTTTTACTCTATTCAGACTGTATTAATACTCTTATTGCTTGTGATAGTTTAACATTCTGTTTGTGTGATATTTCTTGTTACTGTATGCAGACTATATTCTTGTTATAAGAAGTAAATAACACATTCTTATGAATAAATCTATGGAAAAGTAACAATCATCTTTTTGTTGTATATTGTATTGAAAAAAAGAACAGACTGGGTTCTTATATATATTATTGTGGCATTCTCTATCCAGAATCATTGATTGTTTTACCTCACATACATCTCTGTCAACATCTGAGAACGAATTCCAAAACATGTGACAATGCAAGCCGCCATTAGATTACATCGGATACTCAAATGCATGTTTCTGCATGGCTTCCTCTCAATGTGCATTTGTTGTCGTAAATCTTCATAATTACGTTCAACGTCTAAAAATAT
Source organism: Lutraria lutraria (assembly GCA_964023205.1). NCBI lineage: Eukaryota > Metazoa > Mollusca > Bivalvia > Venerida > Mactridae > Lutraria > Lutraria lutraria. The sequence continues at coordinate 9,626,369 of OZ026839.1, read as the reverse complement.
GTTTGTTTCTGGTTTATACAATGCTCTTTATAAAAATAAGGTATGTAGGTAGGTCAGGGGTTTAGGTCGTGAAAGCATGTTGAAGGGTTACAAAAGTGAGAAATCGGATATAATATACCATTCCTTAAGCTGTAAGACGCTATAATTAAGATTCAAGGATCGCTGGAGAAATTACGGTCGATTGGGTAACTATAGAAACAAACATTTTTTATCACTCCTAAACATATTTTACCATTCTCCTGCTATTTCAGCACTGTTTTTATCTTAATTCCTTGGGAGACTTGTCGCAAATTCATTCCAAACTAATTTCCAATAAAGCCAGTCAAGCATATACATGAAGTAGTTGTTTGAGGTGCGGCATTATAGCAATGCTACTGGACAAAATTTAATGATTCAAGTTTTCATTTTGAAATGGCCCGACCAAAAATAATTTCAGTTCAACAGAATGTTTTGTTGTGAATTGAATCATACTGCTTTGAATAGATAGCTGCAAGGTTTGCCTCAGTTGATAACACTCGTTACCAGTAGAAAAGGGTAAAAAAACAGACAATAATAATTCAGTGGTATTTTAAAGTGATTTGTTGAATTTAATGGCAAAAATCTGATTTCATCCCATCGAGGGTTCAACGCAACAGTGTCGTAACTCATATTGAAATAAGAACAAGTTATGACTGTGTTGCGCTGAGCCCTCGCCATGTAAGTACAAAATCACTTTGGGAATCAAGAAGAAAAAGTCAAATAAATCAACATTTATTTATTAGCTCTTTATTTGAAAATAAAGCTGTTAAAAATAATATAATTTGCATAGAGAGATACATTAAGATATGAATGATGGAAAAATAAGAACTAAGGAGTATAACCAGTCAAATTACGTAAACAATCCAACAGGGACGAAAAGTAAAGATTCAAGAAACGTACGTATTATGGCACACATTATATTTCATTATAAAAAATTACATATCTATTTGTGATATGTGACACAATGGGACATTACAACTGACCAAAAGAGATTGGTTCAAACAAGCATTTCGGATTCCATTCTTTACTTTTTCAGATTGCAATAATAATAATACACATCCATACAGGCCCCGAGGTTCTTAAACTGGAGTTTGGTGTCCGAGCTCAATATCTTGTATGTTTCTAAGTTAATTAAGATCAGACAACGATGACGTCATCTTTACATTAGTCAGACAACATATTTTATCTTAATATGTACCGGTACTTCAGCAATAAGAGAATGGAATCCAGATTTGAGCTCTAATATAGTTCTCTAATTTAATAACCTCGAGGCGTGATCAATGTTAAGGTATGAATGGATAAAGTATCTATACAAGTTGTAAGCATTGACAGAGTTGAAATAGGTTTAATTGGATACTGTCCCATACATGAAACTATTAGACTGTGGTAAAACTGTAATGAGGTATTTGATGCAGACTTACTTACAAGAGATTATATTTGTGTGCTTTATACAACCTGTAACCATTACATTGTATACATTTTTTATCGTTTGATGTTTTTTTTTTATTTCTTATCAGAAATACGAAAAAAACACAATATTTTTCACAGGAAAAAAATGATTAAAAAAAAACAAGAAAATGTTAACACAGGCACAGAATGAAATAATTATGCAAAATAACATCAGTATGATCGTAGAAAATCACAAAAATATTATAAAAATTAAAAAAAAAACATATCATATAAAGTCATTCTACACAATCATGTAGATCTTTAGTAAATTAGCCGCAAAACAAACAACTTATGTTTAGTTAAACATAACTTTATCACAATGCAAGGAAACAAAAAAATACACAACAGCAGGAACTAGTTGAAACAATCGTATATACATGTAACACACCAACTCATGATAAAAAAACTTTATCATTTGGAACATTTGTTTTAATGTAATATACTTAAAGTGACCATATTCCATCAAGATACAAGGTGTTCCATAATATGTGATACCTTGACAACGGCTTATAACTTTTGATTGTATCAGCTGATTCTAATATCTTAAAAACACATTAAAAGTAGATACATACACATTTAGTTTATGATCGCTGATAGCTTGTTGCAATCGAAGAACATACTGTATACCGGTAGTATTAAACTACACTGCTTAAAGCATGATTTTTGTATTAGCTAGTTGCTACAATAATCATTGTTCCAAATATGTTTACATACAATGGTGACAAATATCGACACGAGTTGAAAAAGAGGATGAAACATATATAGTTTGCAGTTTTAAGCATTTTACAAGTTAAATTGCAATACAGTACAAGAGGATTAGATAAAAATCTGCAACAACAAAATTTAATGGGACAACAAAACTTATCATACTCAAGCATAACATCTTTGGCCTAAATAAAACATTTCTGTGTGCCCTTAGAATGCTACCCTTTAAGTTTAAGATTTTTGGTAGGTAGGTAGAGAAAATCTTTTTTTTTTTCGTTTTGAACCATGATGGAGTCAAAACCATATACTCGAAAAAAAAAATTTCATTCATCAAAATTGATTAATAGCTGGTCAAATATAGACAATGTCTTGTTTGGATACCAAAACATTTTTTTTAAAAAAGACCTAAAAGTGAAAAAAAAATAGTTTTCGATCGCGTTCAATTTTCCAGATTGGTTGCATTAGGGCAAACATAAATATTTTTTATGTTTGGCCTTACTAAGACATCACAACATTATCTGCTCCACATCCAAAACAAAGTCATATAATAGAAAGGCCATATATGTTTCATACATACAGGTTTAATCTGGTTATGGGAATTGAATCAGAACAAAATTGAAGAGCTTAAATCATAGAATTAATTTCTACATGTATAAATGTCACATTTAAACAGTATACTATTCTCATGGTTACACGATAATATATACATGTAATAACGCATTGTTCACTAAATTTCCCCTCTGAAAGAAATTAAAAAAAAAAAAAAATTCTTGAACTATTCTTGGATACTTCATGAATGGTTCATGAAGTATAAATAACAATTTGACAAGGGGAAGTGAAAGTGAATTAAGGTCAAGCAACAATATATAAGTTGTTAAACAATTACAAGAATTGCCAATGGTTCCAAACCTAACATTCATTAAAGTATGTATCACTCTGAGAATGAAAAAACAGCGAGTATTAGTTAGAAGAGTATTAGATTTGAGCTTTCGTTCTGTACGAATCACAGCTTCTTGGAGAGCCTTACACCACATGTATATACATACATATATACATACATGTACATACACTATATGTACATTTCACATGGACCATAGTAACACTACATAACAATAATATAGTAATAATATCTGAGTACGTACTAACATCTAGAATTTCAAAATGAACTATATACAAATGGAATGTACAATCTAAGGTATATGATACATGTACATGGTTCGAACTAAGTTAGCGCGGCCACCTTTCTAATAAAGGTCACCCTCTGAATAAAGGCCATCCATTGAAATACCCTCATTGATTATTAATGGAACCAAATGACCTCTGAATAAATGCCCCCTGTCAATGAAGGCCATGTTGTGTCTTTTCCAAGGATGGCCTTTGTTCACAACTTTGACTGTACTCACAGCTTGATTATGAAAGTATCCTTAAATTTGATAAAAGATCATATGTACAGTTTAAAATCAATGATATAAAGCAAATCTTATCCAATTAGACTTGAAGTCAAATATCCACAAACAAATTAGAAGAATACATGCCTGTCATAAGATCATACAAATTGATAAAACAGTAAACCCGTGAAATCCAGATCCCCTTCTGGACCATGCTAGAAGTATGATTTTCTGAGTATTACAGGTTTTTAGGGAACTTTTCATAAATTCCGAAAAAAATGGGATTTAAAAAATCATTTGATTTTCAGGGAGTCCGGTTTTCAGGGGAGTCCGGTTTTCAGGGAAGTCCGGTTTTCAGGGAGTCCGGTTTTCAGGGAAGTCCGGTTTTCAGGGAGTCCGGTTTTCTGGTGTTTAACTGCATCATCCAAAAAGTGTCATCAGAACATTTAACTTGGTTTATTCTATTTACATGCAACACTACACAGAGAAGTTTTTTCTGAATAAAAGTTATATAGAATTATTCAGTCAACACTAAAAGCCTTCCATCATTGATCAGATATTTTGTGCTAGATCATGGTCGATGTTCAAACTATATTGCACCATCGTACATACATGACTGTATTCCCAACATAAAATGACATGACATGTTCAATGAATTCATATACTATCAAAGTATACATATAATTATCTTATATAATAATAATAATTTTTGTAGTATAAAAACATGGGTGTATAAAAAATGGATTTCCGAATATATTAACACAATAACAACTATAAAATTTATGGTCTATACAAACTGTCTCTCAAGTTATCTTTGAAAATCATGTGAGTTACACACAGGCCGCCTGTAATCTCCATTACCATTTCAATATCTACTTTAAATGTAGAAATAAAATAACTTGATAAAGCAATGGTAAGATGAACTTTTTTCAAATATATATAAAACTCTAAAGTCATTCCGTGATTGGTAAACTTCAACGCTTTTGCTTAAAGTAAGCGTAGTTGAATAATGAAGTCAATGTGTCTACAATTTCTGATTTGCCCTTTCCTTCAGCCAAGAATCTTGGGTAAGCACTGTCTTGTCTTGATCTACATCGACGTGGGCGACTTCTGACAAAGCCTCATTGCCATACAAGGGGTTTGGAATACCATCGTCTTTTTGATCAGGAAATCTAAATAAACCCATATACATTAATACATTTATCAAATGAATGAAGAAAAAATACTTTATCTACAAAGCATTTAAAAAAGCAAGATTTACTCAGTACAAGCATTGAGAGATATAACATTTACTTATTGAATGAAAAAACGTTTACTCATTTAAAGATACAAGAAGAATGCATTGATAAAATATGCATACAGTCAATCCTGTGTTAGATGACACCCCTGAATAAAGGCCACCCTGTGAATAAAGGCCACCCTGTGAATAAAGGCCACCCTGTGAATAAAAGCCATTCAATCGAAAACCCTCATTGATTATTCAGAACAAAATGACCTCTGAATAAAAACCATCTGTCAATAAAGACCACATTATAGTCTTTCCCAAGGGTGGCCTTTGTTCACAGGTTTGACTGTATTTTACAAGCGAAATATATTTAAAATACTTACTCCATTGGTTGCATTTGATTTGGATTTACAGTAGAGTATGGATGATCATCTTTGATTTCGAGGTTTCCCATATTGGTCTCCGTATATCCCGGGTTCTCAATAGCTATATTACCACTGTGACCGTTCTTAAAGGATGCTGTTGCATATGCTGATGATGACCGCTTCCTGTGAATGACCAAATTTGAATGCATTTTAACCCTTTTCATTGCCAATAAGACTGGTACCTGAGTCAGCATAAATCTCCATATATTTTCCAAAGTGATAGGCAGGGCTCCAGATAAATATTTGGGTAAGGGGTATTTTAAACCCCTACTTTCTTTAGCAGGGGGTATTTTACCCCTTAAAATTTTTGTGGGGTATTACAAATTTTTAAAGGGTAATGACAATCATGGGAACCACTCGAAAGGGAATTCACTTATAAGCACAAGCACGCACTAAAGCTTTACTTTTTAAATGTACTTTGTTGTATTGTATTCTTCTATATTTAATGCGTACATCATCCTCATGAGCTTGTTTTGAATTCAGTAAAGAATGTACATGTAGCTTATAATTATGCCTATATATTATATATTTGCCTCATTCAATATGTTCAACTAAGTCATTAGTCACAGATACTACATTTAAATTTGATAGTTACGCATTTTGATTGAGTAAAACGGGTACCTGGGATTTAAAGTGCGTATCGGTACACTTTAGAAATATATTTTATGCGTATTTCGGAAAAAACAATGCATATTTACGCAATTCCGCCCTTTATCTGGAGCCCTGTGATAGGCATGCCTTGCTGTCTTCACAAATTTCCGCATATTTGCCAAAAGTATACCGGTCTTCACAAATCTTTGCATATTTGTGTAAGTCACGGGTATATCATTTGGGAATGAATTAATGAGGTTGCATTTCTAAGAATTCCTAGTTCACATTTGAAACGGGTGCCAAACAAAATTTTCCTGGCGATTCCTTTTGAAATCATGGCGGGAGGGCTACAGTCAACAGACACAACACGGAACCATGGTAACGGGCAATCACAGATAACTTAAGCATTTTAGTAATAATAGCACAAAAATATCTGTAAGATAGTATAATTATCGTAGAATTTAATCTCTCTAGAGCAACAACATAATTTTGCTACTCCCAAGGTGTTGCTTTGGAGAAGTTGCACTGCATAATAATGTATACATTGTACATGTATAAATGGAAAACAGTTATAGATAATAGATTACTTCTTAAATTCTGTAGATATTCTTTATCATGCTATTGCTTTTATACCCTGCTTTGGTTATACTTGTCAGCTAGAAGAACTGTTCAAGTCAACTGATGGTTGATTGCTTTTGAATGTAAGGCATAAAATCCAATCTGTCATCTATTTTGCTCACCACTAATTAGTTTCAATATCATCATTTCAAGTTCTGATCTGGTATAAATGGTGCTAATCGTTCTATACATAATGTGACGTCACTATGTTTGTCTAACCTCTATACATAAAACTGATTACTATCCACATTTAGATAGTTATACATACGCTAAAATATAGTTACGCGGAAGGATTAAAAATGTCAAAACAACCATATCGGCTGTATGTTATTAACAAAAAGTGTTCAGTTATGTAAAATGAATACGTTATACCATTTCTATTCTTGTGTCTTTGTCAATAACAGAAATTATTCAATGAAACGCAAAGTTGGAGAACGCTTGGCTCCAATGTGTACCATACGGTGACATCACGTTATGTTATTGTTTATAACTTCCATTTTGTATAGTAAGTAGTTCCTGCAAATACCCATAATGCCCCGAGCAGAAGAACGCAGGTCAGTGCAAAGCGCTACCGTAGTGTACACATTGTGGTGTTAATGACTTACCTTCTGAACAAAAATACAGCAAGCAGAATAAGACATAGCACAAGTATGCCGAGTACAACCGCAACTACAGTGATGCCAGTTTTAGTTCCGCTTGAATCACCAGTCTGCTTCTGTGGAGACACTAATTGTTCTAAACAGCAATAAATAAAAAAAAGACATGTAGTCAGTATGGTAGACATGAATTATAAATATTGCAAGGCCCCCAATATACAATTTTTCAACATTGTCAGCATTAATTTTGTTAATTCCACCATTACACATCAGCTCTTAATTTGCTTAATACATGTAAGTAACTCTCTCAATGTATGAGTGATCAATGATTACCATAGCGACAATGATAATAACCAGAAAAGAATGTGAGATCTTATTGTGAACGTTATTATAATAAAATTTATGAATAGCAGCCAGCGCTGTGTTCTCATTAAACACTTAAATATAACATAAACACAGCAGAATTAAGGTGTCTTTCACAAACAATATAATCATGAGAACACATTGAATTTAATTAAGATCTAGCTACTAATTTGTTTAGGTTTAATGTCATTTTTCAACAATTTCGTTAGTTATATGCAGAGGCCAATTCTACGGAAGACCGGTGGTGACATTTCAACTTCCAGATTTCACAATTTCAAAACATGAAATAATGAAGTTGAAATCGTGAAATTGTGAAATCGTAAAATTGTGAAATCATGAATTTTTAAAGAAAAATCGTGAAATTGTGAATTTTTAAAGAAAAATCGTGAAATCGTGAAATGAAATTCATGATTTCACAATTTCACGATTTCACAATTTCGCTTCTTCACGATTTTTCCTCAGAATTTCACGATTTCAACTTCATTATTTCATGTTTTGAAAATGTGAAATCTTAAAGTTGAAATGTCACCACCGGTCTTTCGTACAAGTTTGCCTGGATGGTATTCTAACCAGTACAAATAAACCATTCCACAAGGAACCTGCAATGTGACCTTAACTCACAGGACTAGTGACATTCATTCAAAGGTCTTTATAGTCTGGTTTTAAATTATCAATGGTGGTTTATAAAACAAGAAGGCCAAGATGGCCCTATATCGCTCACATGACAATCACTGTTCACTCATTAAAACTTTGGTTTGAACCAGTGACCTAGTTTTTGATCCTAAATGACTAAAGTTAGAACTTGTCCTACATATGAATAAGACAAACATTCTGACAAGGTTTGGTGAGGATACAATCAAGATTTGACATCTACAGTATTAATATGGTTTTCCTAAGACTTGACCTTGTGACCTAGTTTTTGACAAGGTTTGGCCAAGATCCAATTTAAACCATGCAATTTAGAGTTTTTACAAGAATTTTACCTAAGATTTGATCTGGTGACCCAGTTTTTGACCCCGGATGACCCATATTCAACATTGGCCCACATATCATTGAGGCAAACATTTTGACAATGTTTGGTGAAGATCCAATCAATACTGTGACATCTACAGTGTTAACAAAGTTTCGCTAAGATTTGACCTGGTGACCTAGTTATTGACCCCCGATGACCCATATTTGTACTTGACAGTTATATCATCAAAACAAACAATGTGACAAAGTTCGGTGAAGATCCAATTATAACTGTGAAATCTACAGTGTTAACATGTTTTTTCATAAGATTTGACCTAGTGACCAAATTTTTGACCCAAGATGACCCATTTTCGACAAACATTCTGGAAAGGTTTTGTGATCATCCAATCAAAACAGTGACTTCTAGAGTGTTCACAAGGTTTTCCAGCAATTTGCCCTAGTGACCTAGTTTTCGACCGGAAATGATCCATTATCAAAATTGACCTACATATTATTAAAATAAACACTCTGACTAAGTTTCATGGAGATCCAATCAAAACAGTGATTTCTATAGAGTTCACAAGGATTTCCCTCATTTGGCCCTGGTGACCTAGTTTTTCACCCAAAATGGCCCAATATCAAACTCGTACGAGATTTTGTCAATATTAACATTCTGACCCAGTTTTGCTAAAATTGAGCTAAAAATGTGGCCCCTAGTGTGTGTTCACAAGGAAAAGTTTAACGACCCACGACGCCGGACGAAGACTGATCCTAAAAGCTCATTCTGTCACTTTGTGACATGTGAGCTAAAAAGCAGGATATTTACAAATATTATTCTTAAGGAGTAAATTGGCAATTCTTTAGGCCACAACTATACCATAAAAAAGAGAACCCTGAATAAAAATTAAATATTACCTGTGCATATGTTTGCTGATGCATTCCACTGACCAGATGGCAAACATTTTATGTTTTTATAGAGCTTAGATGCCATGAATTTATTATTACAAAGATATGAGCATACACTGTTGACTGTTCGTCTACATCTTTTATCCACCATTCCATTGTCAATTTGCACTGGACAGAACAATGCTGTAAATTGAGATATTCAAATGTGTATATCTTTTTAACTTTATCCAGGATGTAGAAATAATAAAGAATGATTAAAAATGAATAAAGAAAATTATAATTGTTTAACAGAATACAGGACAAATTATATTCTGAAATCATTTTTTGTGTTTAGTTCATTCAATCCATTTCTCATCTGTGTCCTGATGGTAAGATAAGAATCAAATCTGGGGCCTAGGTGCTTGAGAGGTTATACGGTCTCCGACTTGCTTTCACTATCCTCTAACCAACGTGAGTTCGATTCCGACGCAGGACCAAATTCCACATGTGAGGGAGCTGTCTGGCTAGCTTTCAGAAGGTTGGTGATTCTACATGTATCTACCTTAAAGTTTCAGCCAGAGGCCTTCCTGAACTGTTAAACATTAAATTTGCCAAATCAACCTGACTGTTCGTGCAAGGTTAAAATAAAACCCAAGTTATAAAATCAAAGTACTGAAAGTGCTCAAAGGAGCTGAACTTATAAAGACTTGCACTGCAACAAGGAACAGGAATTAGTTAAACAATTGCATGGCGGATGTTGAAAAATGTAGTCCTTTGGTCCACATCAAAATTCATGCACACCGAGCGAGTGACAACTATGGAAAAATTAATTATCATTCAAAAAGAAACAAACCTAATGATGTACAATGTGTACACTACGGTAGCGCTATGCACGGACCTGTGTTCTTCTGCTCGGGGCATTATGGGCATTTGCATGAACTACTTACAAAATGGAAGTTATAAACAATAACATAGCGTGACGTCACCGTATGGTACACATTGGAGCCAAGCGTAATCCAACATTGCGTTTCGTTGAATAATTAGTGTTATTGACAAAAGCACAAGAATAGAACTGGTATAACGTATTCATTTTACATAACTAAACACATTTGTTAATAACATGCAACAGATATGGTTGTTTGACATTTTTTATCCTTCCGCGTAACTATATTTTAGCGTATTTATAACTATCTAAATGTGGATAGTAATCAGTTCTATGTATAGAGGTTAGACAAACGTAGTGACGTCACGCTATGTATAGAACGAACGATGTAAACAAATAAATTCATACTTGTACAAGCTGTCTTTGGATGCCACTTCTGATCGAATTTACAAACTACTTCTTCGGTTGAGTTGGTAAATAGACTATTACATTTATATTGACAAGAACGTCCCACGTAACTGTTACATCCTGTAACTACTTTTCCATTCATTAAAGATCTGTCATCACACATGGCATCTGAAAATTAAATTAGACATTCAGAGGGTCAATACGGGGCTAGGGCTAAGCACAATGTGATATTATGAGGTTTCCATTCCATACAAACTGCCATTGTGGGGTTATATTGCACTTCGAGGGTTCAACGCAACAGTGTCGTAACTCATATTGAAATAAGAACAAGTTACGACAGTATTGCGCTTAGCCCTCGACTTATGGGGTTGAGAAAATACACTTGTGGGGTTGAAAAAGATCAAAGGAAAAATGCCATAACGTCCAAATATGAATAGGCATATTGTTTCTGGTTACCAATATCAATTTTTCCCTGTGATCCTAGAATTTAATTTGCCAAGAATCGGAAATATCACTTTTTTACCCTTTTCACATGCCTTCAAGAGCAACAAAATACCCTTACCTACCTTCCTTATATTTAAAAGCATGTTATCAGAAACTTACAATTTTTTTAAGGCCAAATACATCATATTTGTTATAATTTAATAGATGAGTAAACAAGGAATTCATAAGCAAGAAGAAAACTGCAAATAGGTAATAGAGAAATAAATGATAATAGTTGTGAATCAGCTAAGGGTCTTGTGCAAACGCGCTTTGTTACAAAGGGAAAGGTCATGGGTCAAAAGCTTGACTCCGCCTTATGATATTGCATGGATACTTTTTCAGTGTTTCCATCGCTACTACAGCCCTGATGGGCCGTTATACAACAATGACAATAGCTGTCAAATGGGCCGTTTAACAAGTGATAAACAATACATGATCATAGATGAATGCCAAAAGCTTGAAATGATAAAACTACAAAATACGAACCTTGGCAAAGAGCCCCAGTATCCATGTTCCAACCATTTGCTCCACATGTTATTTCTTTCACTTTTTTCGGGGATGCAAAATCATAATATTTGTCACAGGTAAAGCTGCATTTGGAACCCACCGTTCTAGCACATGAAGTGTCTAGTTTTCCATTTAGTATACTTGCATCACATTTATAGGCTGTGTAAGAAACACATCAAACTCAGTTAGTAAGTGATCATATAGACAGATGAGTAACTGGGTTTATGATGAATCTATAATATTAGCATAATTCGAGGGTTCAACGCAAGAGTGTCGTAACTCATATTGAAATAAGAACAAGTTACGATAGTGTTGCGCTGAGCCCTGGAATTGAATAATATAAACATATTAAAATACAACATGTATGGTTTTAGTGCCTATTCATTACCAATCCGATATTAACCTTCGTTTTACACAATTCGAATAATCACAGTTATTATATAATTAATTAGAATGAATAATGAAAAAATTTGGGTCCGAACTTTCATTACCGATTGTATATCAGGTTTTCGAATAATCCATTGTCAGAAAATCAGGGTTCTATGTACTGTCTACAACCCTTATGAATAGTATTCATGAAAACATGAATTTTTCATGAACAGTTCTTGCATACTTCATGAATAGTTCATGAGAGACAAGTAACTATTTGATGGTGTAATTGTACATATCCATGCAAGACCCACCTCCATGGTTGAGTAGTTAAGGTCACTGACTTCAAATCACTGTAACCTCTCATTGATAGAGGGTCGTGGGTTTGAGCCCCGCTACCTACCATGTCTCTTTATGTGAGAAAGTAGACAGTTGCTTATGGAGGATGTGGGTCTAGTACTGGTTCTTCGCAGGAACGATGCTTAGGTGATCTGTCAGTCTCATAAGACTCTGACTGTGAAAAGGGGTGTAAAACCCGATATAAACAAACAAAACATACCCGTGCAGATTCCCTCGTCTGTGCTATGCCAAAGTCCATCTTCTCTGCAGAAAATCTCAGTTTTCGATGTAGTAAACATATTGTTGCAAGTAAAGTGTTTACATACACTGCCAACATTCTTGGAACATTTAGAATCAATAACACCATTTTCAAATGTGCCTGGACATCTGAGTTCTGTAAAATCAATGAAAGCACTGAGAGTACTGTCAAAAGCGAAAGTTACATGTGATTGATAACACATAGTAATTAGATAATATAAAAAATCTCAACCAACTCTAGGCTACAATGTTACGACATTAGTTTTACATTTTGAAGATTATTCCCATGCTTTAAAAATCACTAGAATCCTGCAATAAATCCAACTTGTATATAAAACTGTGGTACTATTTTTCAACGCAAATGTATGGATAAGAGGTGTTAGGTTATAGTAAGTAGAAAAATGGATTTATCACTATAGAACTTCTCACTTCGCTTCCACAACTAAAAATTGATTATGGCATTTAGTATAAGAGGACAGGGTTTTAGCATAGTCCTGAATGAACACTAATATTATATCTATACTTCTGTAAAAAACTTCCATAATTTCCAAGTACAGAAAGGTTTGGTTAGGAAATATTTATAAGTTCACTGTAACTGATCACTTACATTTTTTATATCTGCTTTACAGGCTTTTAAGAAAATTATTCTAATTAAGAAAGATTTCTACAAGTTTCAATCAGTAAACAAATTTACATACCATACATTTTTTCTCACCAAAAAGGTTACGTTGGGAAACTGTTTTAAGTACCACATTGGTAAACTGAATGTTGTAATGTTACAAAGATTGTAGGAGCCAAATAATATATAGGCATGCGGGTGATATATCATTCACAAACTATTTCAAACAAGGCTGCTTAGACATTACAAACAAATTCAATCCATTTAGCTGCTTGAATTGTTTTATTGTAAATAATATTAAAGAGAATTATTTACTACTGTGGAATTCAAATCCTTTGAAATATAAGAAGTCTGCCAGTACCATTTAAATTTATGATAATTATGCAAGGCCTGTATGGAACTAAAAATTAAAAATTCTACAGTTTGAACAGAATGCATTTCTTTACCCTTTTGCTTTTTAACAATTAATTAGTTTTTCCGGAGGTTTATAGTCACACAAACAGACAGTGACATTTAGAGACTTTTAATTCCAGCTTAAATTAACTGTGGAGGGAGACACAATAATAGGCTACCAGCATGTGAAGACCCTCCACAGACCCTCTACTACCCAGGAATCCTTTATTAAAAAAAAAAAAAAAAAATTTCACCATAATATAATATATTGTATATATTATAATTATTGTATATAATATTTATATTAATTATCGAGAAAAAAATAATTTTTGTTTGAACTTTTTTTGTTTGTTTTGTTATAAACATGTTATAAACATTATATAATTGACAGTGTTTCAGTGTGTAAAAAGAATTCCCGGGTAGCTAGTAGAGGGTCTGTGGGAGGATCTTCACACGCTGGTATCCTGTGGGCACAATTAAGGACTACAGCTGGATAGAACCACAAACTTTTTATAAGTTAGCTAGGTAGCTACCCTGCATGTGTCTGGCACAGGGTAGGATTTGAACTCATACTGGTTAGAGGCTTATGAGTCACGTGCCCCCCCCCCCCTTCAAATATTAAATGCTATTTTAACAAATTTACACTACAGTAACTTCTTTTTTACTTTTATGTTAAACACAAATCATTCAGAAAATTACAAAACTTTTTGGTGTTAAAGTGACGGAAAATGGTGACATGGAATTATACCAAACATGGTGGCATGGAATTATACCAAAAACGGTGACATGAAATTATACCAAATATTTTGAAAATCAGGAACAAAACAAGGTGCAACACGTAATTGACTGGCGATGGGTATAGTGTGATTTTATTAAACTGTCAAAGCTGAATAATTACACGGTCACAGAAGCGATTATTTTTAGCTTCGTACCACAGTGGACAGTTTTCGTTTTTTTTAATTTACTGTTAGTGAATGTCTATAATCTGCATGTTTATGTAATATTACATAGTGCATCGTTAAATACATGATGGTACATTTGACAACTGGTGTAATAAAAAATTCGAAGAACTTACGAAAGTAATTGAATCTTGCCGAAGTCAAATATAAATGTAAGCATCGACCATGAAATTATGAAATTATGCAGTTTTGACAGTTTAATAAAATCACACAATAAATCTACAGCAATGTAAACATTGCATTCTCTACGTCAAATCAATAAAACCACCTAATTAATATAAATAATATAAAATTAAATTGTGTATTCTAATGTAGGGTGTTTGATGTAAAACAATAACTTTAAATAATACTAAATCGGTACTGGTAAGTCAGAACAAATTATAAGCATGCAAAATATCTACATGTGTATACAAGACCCACAAAAATGAAAAGAAATATGCCTTGAAAAAAAGGATATACAATTCAACAACTAACAAATTGATCACATTACCGCAATAACGGAACATGCTCCAAACAAAGGAAATCATAAAATATCACAGACATAGCATTCAGTATACTTACTAGTTGGATCAACTGATCAATATAGGGATAAAATATGTTAGTATCAACAGCTTTAGATAAACAAACAGTATATGCTATGAATTTTAGAGCCATACAATATAAGTGAACCACAGGGTCCTGAAGTTATAAATCTTGAGAACAATCTCAAATTTTAATTTTATTCTCTAAGTATCTTGTACATTGTATGAAAATATATCACGTTTTCATGTTTCTGAACATTTTTATCATATAATCATTTTGCTGATAGAAAAATATATGATTAATAGCTTCGTGTTTTAGTCATAATTATCTTGGAAACCTTAAAAGATGAAATATGAGATTTGAGATTGGAGAGTAATCTCAAGTTTAAAACCTCAGATCCAGGCATTTGTCTCCCTTTTTACGGTATCAAGTACTTGTAATCTATTTACTGGAGCATTGTATTGATGGCAACATTTTATTGAGTGTTTATAAGGTAGTTTACGATATGACACTAAAAACAGAATGTGTAAATGCAACATCAGGAGGTGAACGTAATGGTATGTTTGTAGGATCATGTGAGTGACAGCACTGATACAAACCTCTTGGAGCTTCTGTTGTTGTTGTTGTTGAGGTTGATGTTGTTGTTGGTGGTGGTGATGATGATGTTGAAGTTATAAGAACTAGAATTGTATCGGTGGAAAATAAATGATGATTGAAATGTTCACTAAGGCAAGATATTGATTACGCAATAAAAATCGTTTTTTGTTTCTGGTTCCCTGACCGACCCTAGACTTTTTATTAGGAACAAGGAACCAAACATCCACTTTCTCACTTTTTTAACCATTCCACGCGCTTCAAAAAAAGCATCGACCTACCTACTCGATTTTTCATGAGCATGCTACCAGAATCTATCAAATCTTTCAGCCTTAGACCATAGTATACAAATAGACATAGCTACACATTTTGATCTAATTACAAAATAACATAATTTCAGGACCGTACATCGAAAATCATCAATAATAGTTCATGATTTGTGATACCTTCTTCAGTGTCTTTAAAATATTTACTAGAAATTGATTACGTATAGAGATTAAATGCAATCCACAACGCTATATATTATTTAACACTGTCGAAATAATCTTTCCCATGTAACAGAGATTACAGACTTTTTAACATTTGAATGTAAGGAATGAAGGAGCTAGGGCATGTTTGTCATCTGTCATTTTGGTGACCTTATATTGCTGGCGATTGAAATCAATGAGGTGCCCAAAAAAACTTGTTTCTGGTTCCCTAGCTGGCCGACCCTAATTTTGTCCCATGACTCTAGGCTTTTAGTTAAATCTGAAGATATCTCACATTATTTACCTTTCCACAGGCTTTCAAAAGCAAATTAAGCCACAAACTACTTACTATATTTTTAATGATCATACTATTATAACCAGAATCAAACTATTTCTTACGTTTGATGGGTAGGTATAGACATAAAAGATGCTATTTGAAACTACAGTGTGGCTGAATGGTCACCACTAAACAACAGCCACCTCCCTGTTACAGCCAGTATACTAGCAACCCATATTGACATTTTATTCTATTTTCACTCTCTCAACAACAGTCACTTCCTTACAACAGCCATTTTTTGTCCAACCCATTGGTGGCTGTTGTAGGTAGGTCGCACTGTAATTCTATTAAGACGTAAATCATATAATGTCAACATAATTTACTCGTAGAAACCACTAACGGTCATCTCCGAACAACAGTCACCTCCCTGTTACAGTCGAATTGACTGTCTACTGTATTATTTATTCTTTCAAAAACAGTCACCTCATTACAATAGCCTTTTTTGTCCTACCAATAGGTGGCTGTTGTAGGGAGGTTGCACTGTAATTCTGTCATGTAAAACAACCTACCTTTACACAGTTTATGTGTCTCTCTGTCCCATCCATCGGTGTTACAAGTTAATGTCGGCTTGGATTTATCTACCGGAACATAATTTGGTGGACATTTATATTCGCAGACTGAATTTTCTCTGCGTAGACATGTTGAATGGAAGGAAATTTCCAACGTCTCGTTTGTGTTGGGATTCTTGGTCGTGATGATGTCATCACAAAGATGTACTGAAACATCACAAAGACATACAAGTGCGCATTAAATTACTTGCTTACATACATTGCTCGCAAACGTGTTGGGAATATGAACTGAAAGGGTCGTTTTCCGAAATGAATGGCTAAAGGACAGTCTGACAGTTGCTGTATGCCCAATCAATGATTGGTTCTATAAATAAAGTAGACTTATTTTCACACAATGATTTTTCAGAGATGAAAATTGCATAATTGCATACAACTAAACCAGTCCATCCTAAATTGACCCGTTTTCCTCTCAAAACTTTTTGCGCAAGTTAAATAATATACATGCAGTCTATATCAAATAGAATTCAAAGGTTTGCTGGTTTTATCAACTATGCTCTATACGCGAAAAAACATTCAGCATTGAGTAATCAATGGTAATAAAATAAAAACACATAATTATATTCTATAATAATAATCTTAAAAACTTTATTGCCAGTGTTTCGGCATCGGCTAACTTTTCAAGACATAAAATAAGATAAAAAAATTGTTTAATACCCTTCAGGTTTGCAATCATACGTACAGCAGTGTTCATATACATGTATATGCATTTTCATCACATTCATTTGATCACTAGCAGAGTGAAATGTTGTCTTGTTATCAAGTGACATGTAGTTTTCTAACATGTAATAAAATTATTAGTTATAATTGATGTGTTAAAAATATAAAAGAACATACCATTAGCACAGGTTCGCCCATCTCCCTGCAAACTGATACCCTCTTCACAAGCGCATGTTCTACCATCAGGTGTAGGTAGACATATTGTACTACAATCTCCAGAACCATTATTTTTCAGACAAGCATTGTCAACTGTAATAGTATATCAAACAAGGTGCTAATCACAGAAGAAATGTTATACAAATAAGAAAAAAATGGATTCCTAAAACAACGAAACATAAAATATCCAATCTTGCCAAAAATATAGCCTTCCCAAAATATTGTCTCCCAAAAATATGGCCTTGTCCAAAATAATGTCAACCCCAAAATAATGTCTTCCCAAAATATGGCCTTCCTCAAAATATTGTCTTCCCCAAAATATGGGCTGCACCAAAAAGTATGGCCTTCTCCAAAATATGGCCTGCACCAAAAAGTATGGCCTTCCCAAAAATGTGGCCTTCTCGAAAAATATGGCCTTCACCAAAATATGACCTTCCCCTAAAATATGGCCTTCCCCAAAATGTGGCCTTCCCCAAAATATTGTCTTGCCCAAAATATGGCTTTCCCCAAAATATTGTCTTCTCTAAAATATGGCCTGCGACAAAAAATATGGCCTTCACCAAATTGTGGACTTCCCCAAAAATATGGCCTTCACCAAAATATGGCTATCCCCCAAAATATGGCTTTCCCCCAAAATATGGCCTTCACCAAAATGTGGCCTTCCCCAAAAAAACATAAACCCAAAGTTGACCCAATATGGGAACATACCAGTGTAGTTGATAAGGGGTTCAAAATATAGCCTTCATAGTGTACCTACTTGGAAATGGCCTGTAGCAAGGTTTAAACTTGTTTTGAAGGCACAGCCTTACACTGTAGCCCCCCTGAGTAACTTAAACAAAACAAACCTCATTTGTCCTTTACAAAGATAAAACAAATCTCATGTGTCCTTTACAAAGACAAAACAAGTCTCATGTGTCCTTTACAAAGACAAAACAAGTCTCAAGTGTCCTTTACAAAGACAAAACAAGTCTCATATGTCCTTTACAAAGACAAAACAAGTCTCATGTGTCCTTTACAAAGACAAAACAAGTCTCATGTGTCCTTTACAAAGACAAAACAAGTCTCATGTGTCCTTTACAAAGACAAAACAAGCCTAATTTGTCCTTTACAAAGACAAAACAAGCCTAATTTGTCCTTTACAAAGACAAAACAAGCCTAATTTGTCCTTTACAAAGACAAAACAAGCCTAATTTGCCCTTTAAAACAAAGACAAAATAAGACTCTTAAATTGTGTCAACCACAAAGACAAAACATTAACAATTAAGTTGAGATTATAGAATCTAAAATATAGACATATGAAGATAGAATATCAAATAGGACTCAAGTATAATAATCTATGTCCTGAAAGTACTCATGTGAGTTGAACATAATGCAGGAGGTTTCTACTTATGACCTCAATAATAAATATTTCAACATGGAAACATGGTCACAGCTGATGTAGATACATAGAACTAAGGTCCGCATCAAAAGTTCAACTCACAACCATTAATGTGATAAGTATGGTCGGACACCGTTAACAACTAAACTGTAAATAAAACAGTTAAGTAAAATACCAGTACCAATGTAATGATAGCGGTATTTAACAGTACTTATTTAACAGTACTTATGTAACAGTACTTATTTAACAGTACTTATCGATACCATGCACTACCCAAAATTGATACAAGAATTTGGCTGATGAGTAAGATTAGCTTAATATTTTTGTTTTTTGTGAAACCTGTTACTTATTACTGAAGTTTTGATCAATTTCAAAAAGAATTTGTCTTTCTTACTTGTGATACACAGACTGTAATAATTATGATGATTCATTAAAGAATTGGAACTTTTTCAAATGCCTATAAAGTATCAATTAAGGTACCAGTATTTAAGGGTCCGTACAAATGATTGGTACCTGGTAGCTGTGTCCAACCCTAGTGGTAAGGCTATAATAATGATTACCTGCTTGTTTGTTTTTGTTTTCAGAACTGTAATATGATATAGCGTTAACCTTGCCGAGACCTTGGTTTCCACCAATCACTATATGGTTATATGGTGGCTGTAAATCTACTCTCACAACATAACTACAATAAAGAAAACATTGAATTGAACATCATTAATTTTCGTTGGGTTCCATTTTCGTGCTTTTTACTAAAAAGGCTATTTCGTGGGGACATAAATTCGTGGATTTTGATTTTTGAAAAGAAATGCCTTATCTCCGCATTTGAATTCGTGGGGATTTGATTTCGTGGATGAGTCGAACCACGAAATCCACGAAATTAAAACCCCAACAAAAATTATTGATTCTACAGTAATCTATCACATCAAGAGCTTTAGTCTGTATCTCCCGCCTCCGTGGTCGAGTTGTTAAAGTAGATGACTTCAAATCACTGTAACCTATCACTGATGGGGGGTCATGGGTTTTAAGCCCCGCTTCTGACCATGTCTCTTTATGTGAGAAAGTAGGCAGTTGCTAAAGGAGGATGGGAAACAGAAATTTCTGAACTGGTCAATCACACGTTGTTCGCCACAGTGTGTGCCTGCCCAGTAAGCTCAGTGGTTAGAGCAATGGTCCACTGATCATGGCAAGACGTTATGAGTTCAAACCCCGGGTGGGGCTCACACTGTCCTTTACAAATTTAACTGAGGATATAACATCCTATGTTAAATTGTCCTCCACCTCTGAATTATGTGGGATGCTTTATAGTTGCTTGCAGACAAAATGTGATTGATACTGGTTAAGGCCTAATTTAAATGTGATTAATACTGGTTAAGGCCTAAATTAAATGTGATTAATACTGGTTAAGGCCTAAATTAAATGTGATTAATACTGGTTAAGGCCTAATTCAAATGTGATTTATACTGGTTAAGGCCTAAATTAAATGTGATTAATACTGGTTAAGGCCTAAATTAAATGTGGTCAATACTGGTTAAGGCCTAAATTAAATGTGGTCAATACTGGTTAAGGCCTTAATTAAATCCAAGGAAGCTGCATATAACTTCCCGTCACAATAAAATATTATGATGGAAAGAATGTTTCAAATGGCGTTAAATCCAAAAAAATACGTTTCACAATGTATTAAAGAGGAATTGGTTATAGTAGACTTTATGAAAATCATGTGCATACAAGATAACACCTTGATTCCTAAAAATATGGGGGGGGGGTATAAGTTTGGTTCAGTATAACAATGATATAAATGCAATAATTAGTAAAGTTTAATTTAGTCACTCTTGTTTGTAAGATGCATAGTAAACATAGATTCCGTCTGTTACGAGCTCTGTAATCTGCATGTCTGTCGTATTCACAATTGTGAGGCAATTTTCTCCGTTCAAATCACACTGTATGACTGTGTCCTCTGCGAAGTCGCCTACGTATAAATGGTCATCTGTAAAATAGAGATTAACAGTAAATTAATAAAGTTTTTTTCCATGAAGGGCACTCATGTTAAATATTTGAAACAGTCACATTAAGTTTTAATTTTCAAGAAATGAATGACAAAATTTAATGTTTCAGTTTGATTTAAAAGTCCTTAACAGTAAAAAGTTTTTTTTCCAAACTAAGATGTTCAGAGACAAAAAAAAACACACTCGAAAGAAACAAACAATGAATGAAATGAACTTACGAATGAAATCTATGGCTAATCCTTCTGGTTGTTTTATATGAGGTCCTTCCATCAACCTTACTACATTTTTACCATCCATATCTGAACGTGCAATGTATGCATCTCCATAATCCACCACAGCGTAATAAACATGGCTGTCAAAGAAAAATTATATTCAAATAACAAAATCAATATAGCTACATTTTTAATTTAGTGAAAATTGCACCACATAACAACCAGTATCACCTTGTGGCAATAAATTTGTAGTTGAATTGTTCAGATTGTATAGGGCTATGGCTGTGGTCCAGTGGTTAGAGCACTGGACTTCTAACCTAGCAATTCAGGTTCAATTCCCTGTTGCATCAGCTCATGACCTTCTATGAAATGTGATAAAAAAGTTGATTTTGGGTGGTCTTTACATGGACAAGTTATCTATTCCTATAGTTGAAAGGTAAATTAGTACTGGTAATAGAATACACTCCAGGAACTTGTTAGGTGAATCGGCTGCTAAATATAAATGAAAAATTGTTGAACAAACTGTTGTAACCCAAATATCGGTAAATCACATTGTATCTATGGACATAAAATTATGTGAATTTCAATCATATGTATTTACCCATTTCCTGGATGTACAACAATAGATGTCAGATCCTCATACATAAAATCTTCATTAAGCCATAGGTTATCTCCATTAGGAGTGACTATTCCTACATGTTGATAGAAGTAGGAGATATAATACATGTTTCCTGTGCTGGAATCCTTGGCAAATTTGTAAGGAAATGAGTACCCTGCAAATATACCACAAAGTCGCATAATAGCACAAACAATTAGTGAAGATGTTTAAGACGCAAGAAAATATCTATGAATATATATATTGCCCTGATGAGTCCAATGACGAAACTGGTCGGCTATTAAATAATATATAATACCTATGAAATGTTGATTATTTTTCATTATATATATAAATTTTTATTATATATAAAATGTTAAAAAATATCCGAGTCAAATAAATTAATAATGAAAAATAATTAACATTCCTCAGGTATTATAATATATATATAAGTTATTTTATTGATATATTTGTACTGAAATTAAACACACTTTGATGATGTTACGATTTTGATGTTGTGTACACACGCATACCCATAAATGTGACGTTGCTATGTAACAATGTAAATTTCGACGCCATTTTAGTATTATTGCCCTAATGAGTCAAATGACGACACCGGTCGGCTATTAAATTATATGTAATACCTGTGGAATGTTAATTATTTTTCATTATATATATAATATGTGCAGTGCAACCTTTTCAGAGTGGCCTTTTCTTGAGCAAAAACCTCTCTTCAACAAACTTTATGGGGACGGATGGACCGGCGACCGACAGATAAAGTGAATACAATATACCCCCCTCTTAAACTTTGTTTGCGGGGGAGGGGTATAGATATGATAAACCTATAAAATGTGCATACTTACATAAATCGGCCTCCACCCTCATATCTGTGCCATTGAGATTAGAGCTGTAGACGTAAGAGTCATAAAAGGCCGACCAGTAAATCCTCAGAGTGTCAGGGTCCAGATATATGGCTGTGTAGAAATAACTTTCTCGTTCAGGAATTGCACGAAGCTCATGTGTGGTAAGATGGAACTGTAATATCTCGTCATTCGTCCAATCAATAAGTAAGAGGAAAAAGTCCAGAAATGGATCTGAAGAGCAGTACATTACGATATATAAGAAATAGGCAAAAAAAATAATCAAAGTACAGGAAGATCTCTTAGAAACTGAACTTACATAGACTTGCACTGCAACATGAAACAGAACTAGTTTAACAATTGCATGGCAGGTGTAGAAAAACGTTGTGCTTTGGTCCCCTTAAAAATTCATACATGCCGAGCGAATGATGGCTACGGAAATCTGGACTATTGCTTAGTTTTCAAAAATGTCAAACTTGTATAAAATGTGTTAAATTAAATATTTTGAACATTAAATTAGAATATTAAGTTAAATGGCTATGGTCTCTCACTGGTAATCACTAAGTGCCTCTTCACGTCTGTGAGTCTGAATTCTACCCTGAACCAAAGAAATCACATGTGAGGAAGTTGCATGTACATTAAATTACAGTAGGTTGATGGTAAATCTACCCAGGTGTATGTTAATTAGTTCTGGAAAATTACCCTATAACTGTTCGTACAAACTTATGATTTGCTTCTATAAAAATTTGACAAGGAAGTTGTTTGTTCTGAATATATAGAGAAGCAGCCGACTCCTTGTGAGAAAGAATAAATTTGTTAGATACCGTATTTTCATTTATTTTCGTTGGGCTCATTTTTCGTGTTTTTTTACTAAAATGGCTATTTTGTGGGGACAAAAATTCATGGATTTTGATATTTGAAAAAAAGCCTTATCTCTGCATTTAAATTCGTGGGGATTTGATTTCGTGGATGAGGCGACCCACGAAATCCACGAAATTTAATCCCCAACAAAAATTAATGATTCCACAGTATACAGTCCAGGAAAACTGGTTCATAGATGAACTGGCCACCTGATATATAACCCACTTAAACAAAAATTAAGAACCTTTAAACTTGAACTTTCATCATATATTAGAAGACAAATAAGATTCTCAAAAATTCCTACTTGATGTACAAT
Organism: Lutraria lutraria; assembly: GCA_964023205.1. Lineage (NCBI taxonomy): Eukaryota > Metazoa > Mollusca > Bivalvia > Venerida > Mactridae > Lutraria > Lutraria lutraria. Next base: position 9,602,350 of record OZ026839.1, on the reverse strand, counting down.
TTTTCATGTCACTACCAAGCACATATCCTTTTTTACATTCACATTTTTTAGACATTGCACCTTGGTCGAACATGGTTAAACATATTTGGGAACATCCGCCATTATCCTTTGAACACAAGCCTGTCAAATTAGAAAATTGGTAAACTTAATTACTACATACTTCAATAGCATTTCATTAGAAAATAAATCACAAATGTAACAAGAGATAGCATCTCGCCATGACATTAATTTTGTTTGTTTATATATGATATACATTAAATACAAAAGATCGAGTCTAATGATTGCAACCACATGACACTTATAACACTAAAAATTGAACATTTTTCGAACATTTTAAGACAAATTAAGACATATTTCAATATCACACGTTTTATCTACGGAACAATCCAGGTTACATTAAAACGATATCAATTGAACTGTTGAATTAAAAGTGGCATATGATATTGCTAATGACTTTAATTCTTTTGATATCTATACATTGATACATATCAAGGGTTCAGCGCAACAGTGTTGTAACTCATATTGAAATAAGAACAAGTTACAGCAGTGTTGCGCTGAGCCCTTGATATAGAAATTGGCCAGTCACTTTCAGGCTAGCTGTCAAGGTTTAAAGGACCATATAAATGATGTTCATAATGTTTATGTGATATTTCATAATTTATAAGGTAGAAATGCTACATAAAATTTAATGACAACAAATAAGCCTGACCTTTAGGTGCGACTTGTCTTTCAGCATCTAAAATCTTCATATCGACAATGGTGGAAACGTTATCAAAGCGATTATGTCCCACTGTGGAATAGGTGCTGGTTTTTTCTCTGGTCATGATTAAGTTTGGATAACTACCTGATGCATAGACCCATATAAAGTAATTCTGAAATGATACAAAAAATCCAGAAAGTTTATTAATACTGAGTTCCTTTGAACCGACTGAAATCAAGAAACTTTGGAAATCCGATTGATTCTTCTGGCCCGGAAATTTCTCTCTCTGTTTCTTGGTCAATTTTACTTCTGAATACTGATTAATTTGTACAACAGATTAAATTTATGTCATTGCTTATTATGAATAGATGCTTAGAGATAATACAGAAAGAAAAACTTACATGGTATTCTAGCAATATATAGGTTTGTGAGTTAGGTGAAGATGTCACTAAATCTGGGTCCTGCTCTATATTTAAAGGCAATGAATACATACGTCCCTTTCCAGTAAGGAGAAAGTAAAATCTGAAAGAAATTGATAACATAGGATTGCACATCATTTTACAAAGACCAAGCACATAGTAAGATGACTCATTAAAGGGACATGACCCCTATAATACTGTACTTTTTTACCTATGTATCTTCGCAGTGCTACACGAAAATGTTACAATTACATAAATAGTGTAGCCCAATTATTATTATTTGCTTGATACTTACGTCAGACACTTCAGTTTATTTTACAACACATTATAAAACTTTTGTAAGAGTCGTTGCCCTTTTCGAAAATATAAATTTCTGTAGATATATTGCATTGTGACTTATATTTTCCTTTATGTCCAGTGTAAAGCACCCGTACAATGCCTCACCTATTTTCCTAAGATTATATAGACACAGTACCAAGGCAATTAAGTTTGGATTGTGACACTGAAAAAGCGTCCCAGAAATATCAGAGGGTGGAGAAGAGACAAAAACCATCCGATCATTAGTCTAGCTCGTCACCACAAATTTCCCTTAAACATTTTTACAACTAATTCTCTTACAGCTCGGTTTCCTTTTCGTAAATCAGCGACGAGATGCTATCGTAATTCTCCACTAAACTTTTCATATTGCCTCCGTCAAAGTCCATGGTCATTATAGACATATCATCCTCTTCTCCAGCGATGAATGCCAACTTTCTGAAAAGGCATTAAGATACAGTCTGTATCAAAATCTGAGTAAGCGACCACCTTTGAATAAAGATCACCCAGTTGATAAAGGTCTTTTGTTTAAAAGCCTTGTTGATTAATGTATAACAAAATGATCAACAAATAAAGTTCACGGTCTGTCAATGTGCCTTGCCTAAGGGTGACCAAAATATCCAAGAACTCATTCCAATTAAACTTTACTATGATTAACATCTTCAATAATTATTAATTAATAATTAAGACACAAAAATCATGATAAATGATCACTAATTTTCAATTCAAATCAAAGCTAGTTAAATAATTGTGGAACTATGTACATTATCTCGATTCCGCTCACAGAAAATTGACACTGTCTCAGGTATAAGCGTATCTTAACATAAACAATACCATGAAGAATAGACTAGCATCAGTCTACAAGAAAAAAATACCTTTGGTCTATCAGCACAAGTAGATCTTTTGGTTTATTGGGTTTGGCATTTTTAGTAGCCAACCCGACAGACCTATCAGCAATATTGATAAACATGATATCGCCATTTGTCTGTGACCAATATAACATCCTATCCTCGGGATCATAAGCCAGACCTGTGGAAGGAACAATCTGATATTAAAAAACAAATTTAAGGAATCAAATAGATTACACAATTAAATCCTGTTTAGTATTATCGATTAGCAAAGTAGCTCTACACAAATCAAGGGCTCAGCGCATCACTGTCCTAACTGGTTCTTATTTCAATATGAGTTACAACACTGTTGCGTTAAACCCTCGAAATATTACAACAGTAAAACCAGACCAGACTGAATGCTTAAGATAATCCTGGTGTTTATGATAACAAAGTTTTACTGTATACGAATATCTACACATCGAGGGTTCAGCGCAACACTGTCGTAACTTGTTCTGATTTCAATATGAGTTACAACATTGTTGCGCTGAATCCTTGACATGATCTAATCTTCTGAACTGATTTCCCTGGCCTATCTCTTCTATCCTGACTTACTGGTAAACCCGTATGGCATTGCATCTTTTTTGTTTAAACTATATATGGTACAGATTCACACAAGAAACCATTAGGGTCATACATAAATTATTAGAGATATAAGCTAAAATTAGCAACCAACAAGATTTCCAAAAAACATAACTATGGCACTATACATTACTTCGTGATTACGTAATTATGATATTTCAAAGATACCTTAATAATTGCCCTGTCTGATTCCTGATATTCAAATTCATGCATAATTGTTGTCAACATATATTTATACAATGTAAGACAAAATGAAATTATTACTTACAGTTATGTAAGGAAATCGAGGGTTCAGCGCAATAGTGTCGTAACTCATATTGAAATAAGAGCAAGTTACGACAGTGTTGCGCTGAGCCCTCGAAATGTATAAAACAACTATGACAATATATATTTTTCGTTCTTTGACGTGTAATAATCAAGTCTTAAGTGCGGCCACAGCGTTCTTTTTAAATTTTGTTTAAGATATTCACCTGTCAGGTCATGGGACGCCACAGTCAATTCCTCCTTCTTGTCACTATCAATAGGTAACTCAAGACCTCTCGAAAATATTCGGTTGTCTTGGGTAGCAAAGAAAACACTACGGTCCTTCATATTCAGTTCTATCATTTTTATGCTGTCCTTAGGGGCAACTGGAAATAAATTGGTAAAAATAATGTAACAAAACTATGGGCCAGTATACTGTGGAATCATTAATTTTTGTTGGGGATTTAATTTCGTGCATTTCGTGGGTCGGCTCATCCACGGAATCAAATCCCCATGAATTTAAATGCAGAGATAATGCATTTCTTTTCAAAAATCAAAATCCACGAATTTATGTCCCCACGAAATTGCCATTTTAAGTATAAACCACGAAAATTGAGCCCAACGAAAATAAATGAAAATACAGTATATGCTGGATATCACCTTATTTATGACAATATCTTTTTTTATAATAGCTAGAGTTTTACGCTATTTTTCAAGTGTCAAGAGTCATATGAGCGGACAGTTCACCTAAGAACCATCTTTCCTGGGACGAACCAGTACTAGACTCCCATCCTCCGTAGACCACTGCCTTCTTTCTCACATAAAGAGACATGGCAGGTAGCGGGGCTCGAACCCAATACCTTCTTTCAGTGAGAGGTTACAGTGATTTGAAGTCAGCAACCTTTACCACTCGATCACAGAGGCGAGTCTATTTCTAACAATAACACATACTGAAATTTACTGACATTTGTAATACAGTTTTAAACATGTGAGCAATGATAAGGATTAAAATCAAAGTACTAAAAGTTCTCATGGAAAATAAACTTGCGTAGACTCATACAGCAACATGGAACAGGAACTTTTTTAACAATTGCACGGCAGATGTAGATTAGAGGTACTTCGGTACACATAAAAATTAATGCAGTGAGTGACAGCCATTGCAAGCTGAACTATCGCTCTAATTAAATGTCTAGCTGACTGCAAGTGATGAAATATTCCCAACCTATTTTCCTCATTTTTAATGAATATGCAAATAGAAACAAACAATTCTTATAGCTAGGGCCTAGCTGACTGATATCACTTAACTAGGCCTTTTAACGCTGTTTCGGGGGCAGAACTTTTTCATAATTCAGTAAAACATACCTGTAGGCGCAGGCGTTGTTGTTGTGGTGGGTGGTAAAGTTGTGGTAGGAACGGTCGTCACTGGTGCTTTTGTTGCATTAGTCGGTAGTGGCGTGGTTGGTTTTTTTGCTGTTGTTGGTGGCTTAGTGGAAGACTCTGTAACCTGACGTTTTCTTCTGTTAGGAGGAGGAGACTGAAAAATGGCATCATGTTTATACATGTAGCTAAATCATCAGTATATAGTCAAACCTGTGTTAGCGACCATTTCTGAATAAAGGCCACCTCATAAATAAAGGTCATTGTTTTAAAAACTGATATAGATTATTTAGAACAAAATGAGCCCAAAATATAGACCACCTGTCAATAAAGGTCAAATGGTGTCTTTTGTTCACAGGTTTGACTACTAGTACATAGAATGACAGAGATATGCAAGCATATTGTATTACATGCCAATAAATATCTAAGCAAAGATCCATATTTCATCTTTTAACAATCAATTGACTGTCTGATTTAATTAAGAAGTTAGATTAAAGGTCAACATAAAAATATGAGTATATGTACAATCAAGAAAGCATGTCAAAAACGTAATGTGCCATATTTGGCCTTTATTTGGAGGGTCAATTTGTTCTAAATAATCAACAATGGTTATTAAAAGAATGGCCTTTATTCACAGAGTGGCCTTTATTTCAAGGGGCAGCTTACACAGGTTTGACTTCTGCACACATTCACTATAATGATACATATATATTAGATATATACATGTGCCATAGCTATGTATGATATAACTGTCTTTCAAATATGTTAGTCAATGTGATGTAAGTTTCATGCAGACATGAGATTTACATGGTACAAACTGGTAACTGTCACCAAACCAAACATTTTTTAATGTTATAGCCATCTGATCAAATGGGTTTATTCATTGAATTTATCCTAAGGCCAAGTCTCACACAAACCTTGTCAATTAGTTCTACATGATTCGGTATTTAGATAGAGACAGGTGTACCAATAAGTAATACATTAACGGTTGATTTTTCAGATTTTTAACACTCTCAGCAAAATACCAATACTTAAATAATAAACAACTTTTGTCTAACAATTGTTCCTGACTGAAATGCCATTAATTAAGTTGGCTGTTTTAATACTGAATGCTCAATCATGATTACGATTGATTTTGTCAGTGATACACTTTTGAAACTATTTATATATATATTACCATCAGAATGATACAATAAAACATAACTGAGTGAAATCATAAGAACCAAACATTATTTTGGTGTGGCCTTATAAATAAACTAAACATTTTATTCAGTTGTGAGACTCATAAAATTTACATTTTATGTTACCGTATAAGACTCAAAGAAATAAACATTTTTACAACTTTACACGACTCAATGAAATAAACATTTCATGTAACTTTACAAGACTAAATGAAATAAACATTTTATACAACTTTACAAGACTCAATGAAATAAACAGTTTATATAACTTTACAAGACTCAATGAAATAAACAGTTTATATAACTTTACAAGACTCAATGAAATAAACAGTTTATATAACTTTACAAGACTCAATGAAATAAACAGTTTATATAACTTTACAAGACTCAATGAAATAAACAGTTTACATAACTTTACAAGACTCAATGAAATAAACATTTTATATAACTTTACCAGACTCAATGAAATAAACATTTTATGCAACTTTACAAGATTCAATGAAATAAACATTTTATACAACTTTACCAGACACAATGAAATAAACATTTTATACAACTTTACAAGACTCAATGAAATAAACATTTTATACAACTTTACAAGACTCAATGAAATAAACATTTTATATAACTTTACAAGACTCAATGAAATAAACAGTTTACATAACTTTACAAGACTCAATGAAATAAACAGTTTATATAACTTTACAAGACTCAATGAAATAAACATTTTATACAACTTTACAAGACTCAATGAAATAAACATTTTATATAACTTTACAAGACTCAATGAAATAAACATTTTATATAACTTTACAAGACTCAATGAAATAAACATTTTATATAACTTTACAAGACTCAATGAAATAAACATTTTATACAACTTTACAAGACTCAATGAAATAAACATTTTATATAACTTTACAAGACTCAATGAAATAAACATTTTATATAACTTTACACGACTCAATGAAATAAACATTTTATATAACTTTACAAGACTCAATGAAATAAACATTTTATACAACTTTACAAGACTCAATGAAATAAACATTTTATACAACTTTACAAGACTCAATGAAATAAACATTTTATACAACTTTACAAGACTCAATGAAATCAACAGTTTATATAACTTTACAAGACTCAATAAAATAAACAGTTTATATAACTTTACAAGACTCAATGAAATAAACAGTTTATATAACTTTACAAGACTCAATGAAATAAACATTTTATATAACTGTAAAAGGCTCATAAAATAAACAGTTCATATAAATGTGAAAGAGCTTCATAAAATACATAAAACATATTATATACAAATTGTTGTGAGATTCAACAAGCAAAACCTTATAAGTCATTATCATAATTTAATATATCGGTAGAGCTAGTCTTAAAAACATGAGTAATTTAAGACATAATTATCATGATTAGAAATTAAATTCAATATAAGTACTAACCACTTGATTCTGTTTGATCATGGTGAATCTACAGACAGGATCGAAATAAGCGACGTCTATCACTGCTCGTATGTCCACCAGACAGATGTGGGAGGCATTAGCGTACACAAAAGCTTTATGGAAATCACCGGCATATTCTGAAAATACGAAATGATAAACAATAAAGCTGGAGGTGATCGATGGTCTAGTCAAATCACGCCGGACTACTACAGCTAAACGAAAGGTCATAGATTGCAATCTCTGCCTTTCAATATTTTAGTGACGATTTGTCCGTCTTCGAATGGGCCAGCAGTTGAACAACAGATAAAAGCATTAAAAAAACTACATGCATTGTTATATTGCCTATGCCTATCACAAAACCTTCAATGATAAACCATATATTTGACCATAGACTAGACTATATGACAAAAATAAACAAGAATCATATACTTACCGTCACATTTTCCAGTTGTTGAGTTGAACTTGAACCCTTCAGTACACATACATTTTGCTCCATTCTTTAGTGAAACACACAGCTGATCACAATTCTTCTGAGCACAATAATCTGAAAATCAAAGCAGGAGTCATTCAAGATTGTTTATTACTGAAATGACAGTAGCATTTACTGTAGAATCATTAATTTTCGTTGGGGATTTAATTTCGTGGCTTTCGTGGTTCGACTCATCCACGAAATCAAATCCCCGCGAATTCAAATGCGGAGATAAGGCATTTCTTTTCATAAATCAAAATCCACGAATTTATGTCCCCACGAAATAGCCTTTTTAGTAAAAACCACGAAAATTGAACCCAACGAAAATTAATGATTCCACAGTATATTGGCCAGCATTATGTCGGATAGGACAGAAATGATATACATAAAAACCTTGACTGTTCCGACAACTGACAATAGTTAACTCCCTTGTAATTCCTCAGACAGTACACAATATCGTTTTTTAACCAGTACATCGTACTGAAATGGATTATTCAAAACAATAGATTATCCAAACCACTTTCTCAGACCCAAGAAATTTGAATAATCGAGGATTAACTGTACTTTAATTTTTGGCTTACTAACGCAAAAATATTTGTTGTCAGCAGAGAAAGAGATATTAACACAAAGACTCATTAACGATATATATAAAATGATATAAAACTCATTTTGTAAACAGGGCAAAAAAAGTGCAGAATAGTATCATATTGAAATGCAAACTCAATGTGTACTACCTGTAGGTTTCAGTGGCTGAGTTTCATTGCTGTAGACAGCCACTCCATAAATTGTCTCGTCCATATCGTAATATGATATGGCGTCGGCCCTTTTTTTTCCAGTCTTTTTATCCAGGGTGTACATCTCATTTCCATCTATATCAGTAACATAAACAACATCCTGAATACAAAAAAAGAGTGTGAGTTCAAAATAGATGTAAGAAAGCTAATTAATCAATAATTAAGTAGGACAGTGGATTATTGGGCAAGTGGCGATCCGATCCAATCCACGGTTCAACACTTACGATCCACGAATCGAATCACAAATCTTTTGTTATCATTAGTAACCCATCAAAAACTTCAACATTGCAGTCCTGAAGACAGCTGAATTTAATTTTCTTTTAGGAATTATAATGAAGTAAATCAAAATAAATTGTTCTATGGCTTAATCTTATACATACTCCCTTCCAATTAATGGATTTACCAGCATCATATTCTGGTTTGGGCCTGTGACCCAATATTCAAAGATTCGATTGGACCTCTTGGCAAACAAAGTAGTCTATCGACAATATATATTCAGAGAAAAGAGATTTTTAAGAACGAAGAATACAGTTTATGTTAAAAAACAAGATCGTGAACCACAAATCTCAGTGATGATGATTATTCGTACTCGATTTTTCAATTTGATTCGTGATTACCCGAGTACTCAGATACTCACAACAGCCCTATGATTAAGACATTAAAATTTTTATCAACAGAATAATCAAAGTTCTGAAAGTAGTCATGTGACTAAATGCTGGAGGTTCATCAACTCAAAAATAAAGATTTCAAATAGAAATTAACATTTTCACAGCAGATGCAGATAACTGGATCAGTACTTAGCACAGTCAAACCTGTGAACAAAGGCCACCTTTGGGAAAGACATGTGGTCTTTTTTGACAACAGGCCTTTATTTGGAGGTCCTAAGTGGTTGCTAACAAAAGTTTGGCTGAATAATTAATTTCAAACTAAAGGAGCAGTTAAACATCCAAACAATATCAATTCATCATCAAACAAGGTGCAGTACATATAGATCTGACAACAATAGTATAATCTTCATGCAGGGCATTTTTATTTCATCATATATACATACCCTGAATACAGCTAGGTCAAACAACAGTGCCGATGACTCTCTTGCCAAAAAAACAACGTCAGATCCATCGTACTTGGCACTTAAGATACTCTCGGTCCATGTATCAATCCAATAAATACGCTGGTCAAATATGTCGGCTTCCAATGACATTGGTGATTTAAGATTCTTTGAATGAATAGTATGTCTTGCGGTGCCATCTAAGCCAGCTCTCTCAATCCTTGGATGACGGCCATTTTCAGACCAAAACACAAACCTACATGACCGAAATGTGTTGCTAAATGATTATGAACTTTCATATTCCAATATAAGTATCACGATACAATCTGCAACCTCTTTTTACTATAGAGCAGTTATAAACATAGAGAATACATGGTTGGTGCCGGAGATGGAGAAGGTTTATCCGGTGAGTGAGAAATCGTAGATTGGCAAGCTTTTACAAGCCAAGATTCGCTTTAGCAGCGAACCGGATAAACCTTCTCCATCTGCGACACAAACCATGTATTCGATTAATCCTGCTATTCTCGTTAAGTTTAGTACAACACTACATTATTTACTGAAATCCGTTCTTTTTCGCCAAGTTATATATCATATTATGAAGTAAGGTACATTAAAAGTCTTTTCGTTGGTGACATCACTTAAGACTCACACAGAGCTTGACATCCTTTAAAATGGAAACAATATTTAATTAATATCTAATACTCAAAATAACATTAATGCAGTTTACATATTAAAACAAGTATAAAAATCACTATTTTAGCTTTAACAGAGCGTGGGAATTTTAAAATGATTTGTATTTTGATCACGTGACGCACTGACGGGAGATAGATAAGTTTATCCGGCAGAGTTATCTCCTGCACCTAATGAGCGTGATAGCGGGATAAAGTGCAACCTTTCAAGAGTAACCCACTCTGAAGCAACAACCTCCCTTTAACAACGGCATCATTTTTCCCACTGCACAATTTATCTATTAATTTAACCTCTCTAGAGTAATAACTTCTTAACAAAAACATGATTTGGCGAGCTCCAAAAGGGTGTTGCTTTAGAGAGGCTGCAGTGTAATTACATCCAAATATCGAGGGCTCAGCGCAACACTGTCTAAACTTGTTCTTATTTCAATATGAGTAATCACACTGTTGCGCTGAACCCTCGATATATCCATTTAAATAAAATTCTCATAAAACATTACAAACTGTACATTTCATATGAAAATGTCCTATGTAAATCACTTTATATTCGCGTGATCTTTATTTCGCGTTTTTGCCCACCCTGAACATATTCGCGTATGTATGAATTCGCGTCTGAAGGATCTTAATTTAAATTTCGCGAAGGCTTTGAATTACAAGATAAATAAATAGATAAATAAAACGGGTGAAACTTATATCATGCGTTACCTGTAAAAAGTAATCATCAAACCCTGTTGTTATCTTAAGAAATGTGATTAAATCTCCAGATAATTATACCAAACATTGTCCCTCAGGCAACTTGCACAATGTTTGTTTGTTTGTTTGATGTGTTTTAAGCACACCAATTAAGCTAGCACAACTGCATAATTATTATGTTAACGAAACACAATATACATGTATAGTGTACATACAGACAAATGGTCTGTTTATTTATCAGTCTGTCTACACATTTAATAATGAGAGTTTCCGACAATGATCTTCGGATAGTAATTACATTATATCAATAAATTTACGCGGATTTATGATTTTGACGAAGCCTTCCATTCGCGAATATCAAAGAAAATAAGAACATCACGAATAATACCAGATTTACAGTATTCTAGGCAAAATAAGTTTGAGCTTAAATTTTACCAACATATAATATTATAAATAGGTGATTTAATCAATTACATTTCATCTTAAATGTTAAACTACCCACTAAATACATGGTCTTGCTGATGAATCTCATTTATGAGATATTTTGAGGTAAATCAAATAAAAAACATGTACAGTGCAACCTCTCCAGAGTAGCCCTCTCTTGAGAAACAACCTCCCTTCAACAATAGCATGATTTTCCCCTGCACAATTTAACGATTAAATTGACCTCTCTAGAGCAACAACCTCTAAACAAAAACATAATTTGGCTACTCCCAAAGGGTGTTTCTTTGGAGAGGTTGAATTGTAGATATATTTCACAACAAATTTTAAACTAACCCTTCCAGCGGATCAACAGCAATTCCATCAGGCTCATCCATACCACCTTGTGCAATTATACGATAACGCTGATCATCGACCTTATCCCAATCACCAGATGCCGCAACTATCATATCCAAGGAGGAGTCACACCAATACAAGGTATTCGACAGCCAATCATACGCCACTTGAACGGTACCACGTGCCATAACAAAATGCATTATTTTGAATTCCATTTCTGTAGTGTTCATATTTGCGCTATAATTTGAACCAATCACGACAATGCTGCAATGAAAACAAAAGATCATCATCAGTCAATTTGTCTAGCACTAGAACTGATATGGTATTTAAACTCACAGTGCGAGGGTTCAACGCAACAATGTCGTAACTCATATTGAAATAAGAGCAAGTTACGACCATGTTGCGCTGAGCCCTCGAGTGGTGAGAGGCTGATGACTAATAGTCACAGGGATTGGATTTATTTTAGTAGGACAATAAGACACTAGTCTTAACACCAGAACAAAAATACATGAAATATTTTTATTTAATATCAGACCATATCGAGGGTTCAACGCAATAGTGTCGTAACTCATATTGAAATAAGAACAAGTTACGACTGCACTGAGCCCTCGATATATAGAATAGAATTTAGTGAATTCTGAACAATTGTCTAATTAAACTAGAGCTTTGTCACGGAGGTGACTAATACCCCTCCACTGCTGCTTTGACACTAAGAATGCGATAGTACACTATACAGCTAAGTTCAAGGGGACATAACACTACAATGAGTTGATCAATGGGCATGAAAATTGCATCTTGCACATCTAAATTTCAAACGGTAATATATTTTAATTTTCAATTCAATCCCTTGAAAAAATGTGGTACTCTTTCGCTGAACAAACTAAGACTGCCATTGTGCACTATACGACTAAAATCAAGGGCACATAACTCTGTAATGTCATGAGTAAATCGCTGGGAATGAATATTGTGTCGTCCACATCTTCACTTCATTGTGATAACATATTTCAAGTTCAATTACTATCGCTTAAAGAATGAGGAAATAATTCATTTCACAAACTTGTGATATTTTAAGCCAACCAACCGACTGACTCAAAGCACTCAAAACAAGGCCCTTTCCGGACTTGGCAAAAAGTCTGGTTTCAGAGTATTCCAGTTTTCATAGAGATTTTAATAAAAAAATCCGAAAAAGTGGGACTTAGAAATCGTCCGATTTTAAGAGAATTCTTGTTTTCAGGGAGTCTGCTTTTCAGGGTTTTTCTGTTTTTTAGTAGATATTATGCACATGTCAATATTTTGCCGGCCATGGGGGCAGGGGGGGGGGGGGAGAGGCGGGCTGACCTAAGGGAATTTGACATTTTAAAAATTTTGATTTTTTAAATCCCTACCCTAGAGACAACTGTATTCGTCTAAATCCCCACCCTAGAGCCTACTCGGTCTATCAACTGCGACATGGATGTAAAACCCGGCCAAAGTCTATTTCCCGGGACCCAGAGTCATTAAGTTTAACAAATTCCCGCCTGTCGATAATGGTCTTCTGTCTAAAGTCCCGTGTATGCCTGCCGCATCCCCCCCCCCCCATCAGGCAGGCAAAATATTGACAGGTGCATTTCATCAATGCTGTACCTGTAATGATGGTCATACATGTATACATTTGACCTTCGGAAATCCACGTCTATACTTAGAAACTGTATGTCTTCGTTGGTAAATGATATTCTATTAGAATCAGGCGCCACATTACCATCAATACCAGGATATTCAAACAGGTGTCTCAACTGAGCAGAGTTATCTGTGAAACCCCAGTCATCAAAAACAGTAAGCACCAATCCTTTCTCTGAAATAGATTAATTATATTAACATGACACTATTACATAAACATGGGCATTCCAGCAGATGCCAGAGGGGTCAAAGGGCACCAGCTCTCAAATTCCAGCAACAGACAAATTTTTGGAAAAAAGAATCTATATATCAACAAGAGGGCCATGATGGCCCTATATTGCTCACCAGAAAAACTAATTGCAAAATCAATTCACTCGGGGCAGTCAATTTTGACCCCCAGGGACAGGATTTGTACGAACTTGGTAATGGTCTACTAGACAATGCTTGACATCAAATATTATGGCTCTAGACATTGCAGTTTCTGAAAATTTTAAAATGTTCCTATTTGCCAGCTATGTTGAATCAAGTTAAGTTTTCCCTGGACGCTAATGCCTGCCCAAACCAAAAATGAGCTACCACCTGAGCTAGCGGTCATGCACAGCAATACAAACTGGCTCAAATTATTCATTTCTCCTTCTCCAGACTCTACTAAGTCTAAACGGAATCTGGGCTCGTCTGAGTAGAATACAGTGGTGCAGTCTTGTAGGGTCCATCTAACATGGCCATGAGCCCATTGTAGATGCTCACTAACACACTGTGGTCGAAAATGGACTTACAAATGGCACATAAATGATATCTTGGAAGTTCATGTTCATCCATACGCTGGTGTTACTTGTCAAGAGTCCATTTTCATGGACGATAATGCCTGTGTTTATAGGACCACTGACACAAATCAGTACCTTAAAAGGGAAACTACTGCTCGAATGGACTGGCCCGCTCGAGCTCCCGACCTAAATACCATCGAACAAGACTGTGGTATATATGCTGCAGAGAGCTATATCCGAACGGCGTGTCTAGCCAACATCCATCAGGCACTTGCGGAAGAATGGGCTCGAACCCCACAATTTTAGATTGGACGGCTCACCAGAAGCATGAGGAGTCGATGTCAGACTGTTTTTGATGCACGAGGACATCAGTATCAATACCAAACACAAAAGTTAGCACTTTTGCCCATTTTCCTCAAAGTTTGTACTCCAAACACATACCCATAGAATGTCTTATTTTGACCCTTTCTTATTTCGACGCTCGTTATGCTCGAATGGTTAAATGTATGGATTACATATTGCACTCATGATATGCATGCAGATGTCTTTGAAAATAACCAAAAATAATATTTTATGTATGAAATCCAAAATTGACAATAATGCCATACAGAATAAAAAGTGATCCTTATCAAATTTTGAGTATTATAATTGTTAATAAAACTTGGACATGCCCAAGATAAATTTACGTAAGTGAAAGAATGCATGTGTACCAATCATTGACTGACACATATTTATGCACAGTCAAACCTGTGCTAGCAGCCACCTCCGAATAAAGGCCACCCAGTGAATAAAGGCCATTCTTATAAAATCCATCCTTGATTAATTAGAACAAAATGACCTCCATATAAAGGCCACCTGTAAATAAAGGCCATGTTTTGTCTTTCCCAAAGTTGGCCTTTGTTCGGAGGTTTGATTGTAACATTTGTAAATTCTGGATTCTAAAAAACAAAGGCATCCCAAGTCCAGAACCAGTCTAAATCTATGACATATAATACTATATAATAGCCAGTATAATATAAAAAATATATTAATATATACAGTGAGTATACAGCAGTCTATGAACAAGGCACAGACTATGTTTTTGGGGGCCTATTGGTGTTATATAGATCATTTTCAAGGTCCCATGGTTTAACTAAGAAGTTAAAGAAGAAATGAAAATTTTATTTATTTGCTGGGCTTCAGGTTCTAACATGATTGTTGCCTTTCAGAGTTGGAATTTAAGCGTACAGTAAAAGAAAATCTTTTGATTCAAAACATGTCCAACCTTCTTTTTTTGGCACAACAGGAGCTGGCGTTGTTGTAGCATTGGTTGTCGATGGAGAGTTTGCCATTGTTGTTTGTCCTTGTACAGCAGTGAAGGCAACAAACCCAACCAATATTGTTATGATAACAGGTACCCTCATCATTGGGGTACTGTTGGTTCTTTCCTCGAACCGGAAAAAGATTATACAAAAGTATTGGTGTCTTAATATAATACTCCTGTCGATTTCCTCTTTTGAATATCTATGGAGTTAATTCCAGATGAACCTTCTTCTACAACATCCAAATTGTCATTTCAATTGCTTTTGTTTACTTGATGTTCACTATTTATCCACACAACTGAAAACAAACAAAGAAAAATATCATTTCAAACAGAACCAATTAACTGGGTTTAAAGCCTCATAAGCTTATTAATGTATTGGTCTTAATAGTTTCTGTTTGTTCTATAACAGAGGAATCCGGTGTGTTTTCCTCCCATGCATACTTTATAGCAAGAAAAAATGTTTTCGAAACTACTAACATATTTTTTCAATATCATTGAAATAAATACTATTTATAGAACATCTGCGTTTTCCCGCAGTCATGCTATGCACACGTAGTAAAGTGACATCACGCGCTCTACATATTTGAAGTTTTCAAAAGCAAAAATCACAGTGAAATGAGTGTTTTCAGATGAAAAAGGGCTTGTTTCATCGGTAATAATTATCTTGGGATATTATCAGCAATTAAATATTTTTGCATATATTTTCTACAGCAAAAAGCTAATGGGGCTTTAAGCACATGTTTTAAAACATGGCATGAAATGGCATGTTGGTATCATTGCCGACTGTTTCGAAAATTGAAGCCATAGATATTCTTTAGTGATAAGACACGAAATATTTCTTGAAGCAACATACATTCACAAAAGACGCAAAGTCTTGAAAATAGAATAGTTTGTTTGGAGTGCTCCTACCTACTCAAGAAAATCCTAGAAAATAAATAAAAAATATTTTTGGGGGGAGGGGGTGTATTTTTTTTACTCTTGTTACATACAATCCCTGCCTACTTGCCTAGTGCTAAAATTCTGGATCGGAGCACTCCAAATAAACTTATATTTCATTTTCGGCCTGGTTTCTAATTAAAAACAAATTCAAAACTTTATTGATGTTTTCACTTTGATGAAATTCCCTAAATACAAAATGACAAAAAGGTAACTTAACCAAATCACTGCCAATAAGATGGCACAAATCTCTACATACGGTATTTGCCTACATGATGGTTATACCTTTGCAGCCAAAGGGTTAAGAATTATTGTCATGCCAATTTTTAATTAATTACTAGTCCAAGACCCATACCACATCACCACGGAAGCACCACAACTATAAAACATATACATTTTGTACACGGACAGAAGTTTTTATCATTTCACTGGTTGGACTACATTATTAGAGGGGTAATGCATGATGTTCCAAGACAAAAATACATTTACATTATGTCTATACAAGGAAATAATTGAATAGGTAAAACTAAATTACAACATGATAGCTGACTGGAATTTCTTTTATTATCTTACATTGAAAGACTTTGATAATCATGCCGGAAAATATCACAGTAAAATTTGTAATTAGTTGGTAATGACAATGCAAGATAGGACAATGACTTCACAAGATTGTGAGATTGCCTGTACAAGAAGAAAGCATTCTACAGTGGTTATAAACATAATGAACATAACATACAATAATGTATATTAAAATGTTACCTCACGGCATTGTTACATTTAGTTTTCATAAAACAATGGATATCTTAAATGTTCAATCTAATTCAAGGTATGTCAATTACAAGTAGATATAGTTTCATCGGGTAACAAAATCAATTATATGAAATAATGATGATGATATATAACATCAATAAAACTATGTTAACCATTAGACTTATCCCCAAGGGTATAATCACTAAAATAACATAACATTGATATTTAAGACAAGAAGATTCTATCATGATGGTCAAATCAGACTATCGGTAATGTTACGCAATTTGTATGATTTAATCGAAGAATAAATATTTTAGTGGTTTCAACAAAATGGAAAAATCCAACCAATATGATGTACACCAAAAGATCCTAAAGTTATTCTGTGGATATTTTTGTATCATTTTTTATTTAAATTGCATGTTCTTCAATAATTAGCCCATTATAGGATATCATACCTATCAAGTATTTATAATTACCCAGTTGGGGCCTCAAATGTAAAAAAAAGTATTTATAAATATATCAATATATAGCATATAATTTATTATAGTACATAGAATTGATGAATCAACACAGAATGACTGAAAGCTATGAAAAGAGTAAGTTTTTTCTTTCTCTGTAATTTGAGAAGAGTAGCTTATCAAAGTACTGAAAATACTCATGGTAACTGAACTTACATGGACTAATTCACAGCAACATGGAATAGGAACTATATATTGCATATATTGCATGGCAGATGTAGAAAAACATAGTGCTTTGGTTCACATCAAATACATGCATACCGAGTGAGTGACGGGCTATGGAAAGCTGAACTGTCGTACCGTTTCCAAAAAAGAATACATTATCATAGTATAGGGATAGGTATTACGGGAAATTTAGTATTGCAATTAACACTGTATCGCAGTACGTATTGCAATATATTGGGAGTTTAAAACTCTTGATTTATTAAGTATTCAACCTTGGATTTCAATAAAAATATGTAATTTCATTAATCATTTGCATGGTGGTATCTTTATTTAAGTCATCACAAAGACACTTATAATGATATATCACGGACTAGAAGAAACTTCTTGCTGTACAGTATATAACAATAATGTACATATAAAACATATACTGTCTCAATACAGTTGCACATATAAAATATTTGTAACTGTTTTCAGGTTGAATTAGCCTACAGCAGATACACTACAAGTTAAAGTCGTCAATATAATTTTACTTTTAAAACATCGCGATACGGGGCGAAACCGTACTGGTACGTATTGCATTTGAAACGTATAACGGCAATATACTGGTATACCAGTATTATCGTGCATCACTAATTAGAACTAACAGCAACACATTTGTATACGTATATTTATATCTTGATCTGGATTTTACAACAAAACAAACAAACTTACAAACTAGAATTATTTCTTCATCAGTCAACGTTTCGGCACATTACCGCCTTTATCAAGACATAAAAAAAAACATTAAAAAAAGCATTCAGCATTATTGTTTTCCTGTACCATCTTGATACTGAAAAGATTTCATGACAATATTCGTAAATAGTTTGAGGTTGACAAAATGTACTTGTAAATGTTCTAAATTCATGTACGTATTTCCCGACTATCCAGGCGTAACTCAATTACTCAGACATAAACAGGACAAATCATTCCTTATGTATAACTTTACAGTTGCGTATCAAATTTCAAATAAACAGGCATTTGAAAACAAGCCACGTATACCAAATCCGCATGCAAATCACCTTGACATGAAAAATAATACATTTGTACTTAACTTGAAGCACAGTTTGGGTTTAAGGTGAACTAAACTAGCACACACTGACTTGGTCTGATAATTCTGCTTGTCACAACCATATATGCACCCATGCTATCAGGTAATTAAAGCGAAAATTCTTATTGGTAACTTTCCATGGGTTAAGTGTCTCTATATATATATTTATGGCACGTACATGAAAATCTAGAAATATAAAAGATCTAAAAAAGAAAAATCAACTATGTCTTAGGTATAGGTAAGCATAGATATTTTATAAGAATCTGGTATTTTAATCAAAGTACTGAAAGTACTCATGGAAACCGAACTTACATTGATTGCATTGCAACATGGAAATGGAACTTTTAAGTTTACCAATTGCATGGCAGATGTAAAAAAACGTAGTACTTTGATTCATATCAAAATGCATGTGTGCCAAGTGAGTGACAGCTTTCGAAAGCTGAACGTACTATTGTTCCAAAATGGAAACGGCGTAACAAAACAGAAAAGTGGTTTGTGAATACTAAAACATCTATCTATATTATAACAACTTGTGACACAACTTTACATGCAAAAGTAAACATCCAATTTATTTACAATAAAGACAATTGCCTGCTCCCTATATTGTTTGTTTACCATTATAGACACATGT
This sequence comes from Lutraria lutraria, assembly GCA_964023205.1. NCBI lineage: Eukaryota > Metazoa > Mollusca > Bivalvia > Venerida > Mactridae > Lutraria > Lutraria lutraria. The sequence goes on along the minus strand of OZ026839.1, from coordinate 9,582,909 downwards.
GCCATGAGACGATATGGTTTTTGATAACATAAAAACATCTATGTCTACTATTTCTTACACAATAAAATACCAGATAAGTTGCACCATCTTGGTTACAATCAGTGATGGCTTACGGCATGTTCAACATTTTATGGGAGGAGCAATGTAATTTTATTGACATCAAACTATGATCAAGTGTCAGAATGTTGTACTTGAGATACACTAATGTACATGTACTTAATGTCTGACATCGAGGGTTCATTGCAACAGTGTCGTAACTCATATTGAAATAAGAACAAGTTACAACAGTGTTGCGCTGAGCCCTTGACATGACAGTTGAAGTTAAACCCAGAATTAGAAAAATCGTGACATTTTTTTGAACAGGAAACATGAAATGATTCACATTATCAACAACAGTAAAACCTAGATTATTCAAAGATAGATTATAAAAAATCATGGTGTTGAATTAGAAACAAATTTATGGTCCCGATCTTTTTCCTATAAATTTGAAAGTAAAATTACCTTGATCATCAGAATAATGTAGTCTGAATACTGGTGATGCATGAAAATACCAGTATACTGCAATATTGCAATACGTTCCAAATGCAATACGTACTGGTACATACTGTACCACCCCGTATCGCGATATTTATGTAGTACATTGATATTTGATTACTTCAACTTGTATTGTACCAGCTGTACCCTAATTCGACCGGAAAACAGTTGGAAATATTTTATTTGTGTAACTGTATTAAGACTGTATGTGTTGCCTTAATGCTCTTAATGCTCAACCATGCTGAACAATGTAGTGTTTTTGGTTCATTGATTGTTTGCAATGATGTGAACATGATTAGCCTATTTATAAAATTATGAGGCAAATTTGGTTCAATGATTTACTTATAATATCAACTTGATTGATAAATTGCATTTATGATAATTTCATCATAACTTGACTTTAAGGGACATTTTAATATTTAAATTCAAAAGTGTATTTTTATAAATTGTCACATGACATGCTCAACAACAACATCAGTTTGC